>CM072999.1:195654910-196329910 GCA_037038555.1 Rhynchonycteris naso | reverse complement strand
TCACTAACACTCACATATTTTTACACATATATGCATGGTCACACATAAATTTACACACACTTGTAAGCACTCACACACATAGACAATCACATTCACTTTTACACATTCAGATACGCACTCACATACACATATACTCACACTCACACATCCTCTCACTCATACACACAATCTTATTACACTCTTCTCTATTCTAAGGGAAAAACTTCACTTAGGCAACAAGAAACTATCTCCTCAGTCACAGAAATACTCAGAAATGTAACTCTCTGTTGTCACAGTGGCCTGGGAAGTAGCCAGGTCAATTAAAATTCAGGGACAGCTGACTCCAGGGGTCAAAAGGAACCACTAGGTGAGCATAGGAGATGAACTGGTTGCATTCCTCTTTCCTTACCTAATCACTACATTTACAGTGCACTAAAAGTATTCGAATCATTACAAAACCAAATCCCAAATTTTCTGAGTTTTGTAAATCTCAGATGTGATCTTTATCCCAGGTAGAAGCTGAGTTCATCAGAAAGTCTTGTTAAGCCTAAGTAGGCGACTGAGCTAGGATCCCATTAGAACCTGGAGGATTGGTAAGTGAGCAGGAGAGGGCAGGGGGCTTCCTTTCCCTGAGATCTGCTGCTGGTAGTAATTTATTTTAGAAAGTGCTTTTTTTTTTTTAGAAAGTGCATTTTTAATTGAGTGCAAAGAGCATCTGATTTATCATTGTGCCCAATATGCAGTAACTGAAGTATCCCGGTGCTGAAGGGCCCTAAGTGCCCGTGCACTAAATCAGCCGTAAGTCCAGGTCGCTGGGCGCACGCAGCAGATGCTGCCTTCTTACCCTGCTATGTCTTCCACTTCATTTGGATGCTTATTGTGGCAGCGTCATCCTTTTTGAGTGTGCTCTGGGAATGTCAGGAAGAAGCTGCTAAATCTAATCAGTACATAAATCTAAAGCATCCATAAAGCTAATAATATAAATGCAGCAGTCCTGGCTGAGCCAGCCCGAGGCACTATTACAAAACTGGGGGACCTGTGACTCCTGTGGTGCCTCTCTGTGTGAGCTGACAGCAACAGTTCCCGGGAGGCCAGAGGTCCTGGTGCCGCAGAGAAAAGGAAAGGAAAGGGCAGTGTCTGTCCCCACCACAGCCTCCTCCCCGTGGCCGGCTCCTGCCCACTGCACAGGCCAATGCACTCGAGCAATCTCCTCTGGGGAGGGGGTAGGGTAGGAAGCTGGAAGAGCAGCTTTACTGGAAGTTTCAGAGAGATGCTGGACACAGCTGGGACGGGGACACCCGAGCCCAGCCGAGCTGAGGGACAGGGGCCATTGCCCCGTGTTGGCAACACAACGCAGCAAGCAGCAGGGTCTGCCAGAGTCTGCTCAGCTGCAGAGAGCATCTCCATGGCAACTCTGGCAGAGACCTGCTCTCACAAGGCCGACGAGGGGCACAGCAGAGGCCAGCAGCATCCTTGACAGCGGCACACCACGGGACCCCATGAGAAGGCCACGAGAGTACGTGTAAGTGGGCTCTGGAGACTCACAGAAAGCCCTGATGGGGACTTTGAATGCCTATCGGGTTGAAATCCTTCATTCTCCTAGAGAGGTTCCAATGTCAAGGTCAATGTCACCTCTTTTGTTCTACCTGCCCATTACATTTGAGGCATTCAGACACATACCTCCACAGTCAGTTTATAACTTATCCAGACTTGTATGCTGAGACTGCCTGGCTCCTGGGAGCTCAGCTAGACTACATGTCCCAGCCTCCCTTGCAGTCAGGTGTCTCCATCTGCCTGAGCCCCTGATAAATGGAATATAAGCAGGAAAAATATGTGCCACTTTTAGGCCTGACTCATAATAATGTTCCACTTGCCAGACCTGTGGTGGCGCAGTGGATAAAGCATCGACCTGGAATGCTGAGATCGTCAGTTCGAAACCCCACACTTGCCCCGACAAGGAACATACTGGAAGGAACTATGATGACTTGATGCTTCCCATTCAGCCTAATACCGTTCTCTCTCTCTCCTCTCTCTAAAGTCAATAAAAAAATCTTTAAAAAAAATAATAAAATGTTCCACTTGTTATGACCCATCTATTTTTCTGTCTTTCAGCTGAATAGAGCAAATGCCAAGGACCTAGACCAAGGTTCACAAACTGAAGGAACCCAATTCCTGAATTTTCAGTAAGGAAAGCGACCAGAGCAAAATATAAACTTTTGCTGTGTCAAGCTACTGGGCTTTGGAGATAATTTATTATAAAAGCTAGCATTGCTTTCCTTTCCTATTATATCAGAAAAGTCTTACTATCCCCAATCTACAAATGAGGGGGTTGAAATTCACAGAGGTTAAGTCAGTGCTTCCCAGCCACAGTGATGCTGACCCCAGGGGACATTTCAGAATGTCCGAAAACATTGTTATTGTCACAACTGGGGGAGGTGATTGTATGTAGAGGCCAGGGGAGCTGCCACACATCCCACAGTGCACTAGACAGCCCACAACAGAGAGTTGTCCGACCGAAATGTCAGCTGTGCTGAGAATGAGAACCCCTGGGCTAAGTGAACTGTCTGGGGTCACTGAACTATAACCAGCAGGTGGCTTGTAATCTCAGTCTTTTCTCAGGTCAGGCTGTCTCTTTACCGCGACACTTATGGTTGAGCTGCCATGACCTTGTGCCCAGTATACCCATGTCACTGCTACACAAGCCTGAGAGGGAAGTTCACTCCCAGAATAATAAATTCCCATACACACAAATATTAATTAGTTTTATGGAAGACTAACAGTGGAATTTCCTGCTGAATCAATAGGAACCATTGAATGAGCGGGATATCTTGGAATCAAGGAAACACCACAATTCTAACTTTCTAGGGATTTAAAAATAATACACATTTATTATTGCTGTTAAAAGTCAAAATAGTACCACCTGACCTATAGTGGTGCAGTGGATAAAGCATTGACCTAGACCACTGAGGTCACCAGTTCGAAGTCCTGGGCTTGCCTGGTCAAGGCACATATGAGAAGCGACCAATGAACAGCGCAACTGAGAACTACTTCTCATTCCCCACATCCTCTCTCTGTAAAATCAACAAAATCTTTTTTTAAAAACCAAAATAGTACCAATAGGTGTTAAAGGAAATCTCTAGTATAGCAGAAATGTCTAGACAGGATGGCTCTTAGCTCGAAGGTCCAGTTGGAACAGTTTTGCTAATGAAGGAGCAGAATGCCCTCACCTAAAGGTGCTGGGACTGAATGAGTCTGAGATCCCCAATGTGAACAAGCAGGGGAAGCAGTGGTTGAAGTGGTCCAGGCGCATCCAGGCTTAATCTTTGGAACTACTCAGGATATAGTCAACCATTGCAATGAAGATTTTTTTTAAAATATATTTTATCAGAAAGACTAACTAAACAAGATGACCTTGAAAAAATACCAGAAAGCATTTCTCTGAAGGATGTAAGTGGCAGGCATAAGACACAGAGAAATCAACCATTTAGGCACACTATCTCCAAAAAGATTGAGAATCCTCATTTTTAAGAAAAGCTACCAAATTCTGTACTTTCTTATTTCCTGCCAAACTTTCCAAGTTCAATAAACTTCTTTACATTACAAAACACATTTGGTATCATATAAGAAATAGAGTCTTGGGTCAGAAGACATCTCTTTCCTTAGAGGCTTTGAAAATATCTTGTACATAAGAAAGGCTTCCTTGCAGGACTAGCTCCAGGAAACATTAAACATGAAAAAAATAAGCAAGATGCATTGAGGTAAAACTTGACATCTTAAAATTAATTTTCCTTGTAAAATGCATTTGCTGTTTTCTCTCCAAGGTAATGAGGGACTTTGTGGCCACTATAAAACTCTGTTTTGCCTCTCTAGATGGCTTCGGAGGTCCCTGGAATCCCAAAATTATTCTCTCTGAAATATGTTCTCCTTGGTAGAGCAGAACTTTTTCTTACAGAAATAATTTGTGTTTCAAAAACAACAAAAAAATTTTTTAAAAGTTAGTGGTTTCAAAATGCCTTTTTTGGGTACCTAATAAAATATTCATCCAGTCTTGCCTCCCGATCTCCCAACATCTATTAATGAAAACTTGCCATCAAAAATCTTATGGTGACAAAAAGTTCTCAGGCGATGGCAGAAATAACTGAATCTACATTATGATTTTTATATTCCCAGTCCAGTCCACAAATCCTCATGTTTGTCTAAAACATAACCTCTGGAATTTTTTTCCCTTTCAATGACTAGTTACACCATGAACATGCAATATTCAAGAACTATTGCACTAGAATTCACTGTAGAAAATCATTAAGGATGTTGCTTACAAGATATTGGTCAGAGTTCCAAAAGCTCTGTGTCCAGTACCATTTCTGATAAAGGAAGAAAGTGTAGGCTCTTCAGAAGAAGAGGATGTGGTCTATAGAACTGGTTGAGCCAAAGTCTTCCAAATGAGAGAGTCGCTGGCAACTCACTATTAATAGGCAATAGTTATACTCTCGAATCATGTGGTATTCCTGCTGGTGAGTAATGAAAACCACTCAGTTTTACTGTGCAAGTAATAACAAGTTTGTTTGAAGAATCTAGTTTTATTTAAAGCTTTGAGATGGTTGGAAATTTTTTCCTTGGTTGAAAAAAAGTCAGCATTGAAAGATTCTTACTTCTTTCCTTACTATAAGAAAGAAAATACTGCTTATTCTCTCAGTGTCTTCTGGGAAGTCGTATTCATTGGTGACAGGGTAAGATTTTGAAATCACTTCACTGATGTCTAACTTGCTTTTAAATTTCTTTTAGTGAGAGAGAGAAAGAGAGAGACAGGCAGGGACAGAGAGGAAGAAAGAGAGATGAGAAGCATCAACTTGTTGTTGCAGCACTTTAGTTGTTCATTGATTGCTTTCTCATATGTGCCTTGATCCAGGAACTCCAGCTGAGCCAGTGACCCGTTTCTCAAGCCAGCGACCTTTGGGCTCAAGCCGGCAACTCCACGCTTAAGCCAGATAAACCTTCACTCAAGCCAGCAACCTCAGGGTTTTGAACGTGGGTCCTTAGCATGCCAGGCCAATGCTCTATCCCCTGCGCCACCGCCTGGTCAGGCTACCATTCTTATCACTTAGGAAATTCCAAAGGTTTTAGGAACTCTGTGCCAAGAAAGGGAACAAAGATAAAAAGTATTTATTTTTTACCATAAATCACAATGTCACCAGTTATGAACTGAGAGGTGGGATGAACTCAACCTGTGTACATAAGAACCAGAAGAGAGCACTACCACCAAAGAAACCCGCCCAGGAAACAATCCCCTGGTCGACACTCAACTGCAGGTTCTAACTCCATTCTTGGCAACACGCTGTTCTCATACACTGGAGCAATTGTCCAGAGTTCACTAGATAAACAAGTGGGTCTAGCTACGCTCTCAGGACACCATGGGTGGTTAAACAAATCCAGTCTGGAGGGACTTTCCAGAGGTTTAGGTACATTGTGCATCCAGGACGGTCACATAATATGAGCACTTCCGAAACGACGTATCTTAGAAGGCTTTATTTTTATGTCAGTCTAGCATTTTGTGACTCACAGTTTGAAAACTGTTAGATGAGGGAAAACTGATGCACAAAAATTAACCTGAAATGGATCATAGACTGAAATGTAAGAACTTAAACAGTGAAATGTCTAAAGATAACCATAGGAGCAAAACCGTTTCAACTTTGGGGTAGGCAAAGATTTCTTAGATAGGACCCAAAAGCACCAACCATAAAAATAATAACAATAAAAAAGATAAGTTGAACTTGATCAAATCTTAAACTTCTGCTTCTCAAAAGACTCCATTAAGAAACTTAAAACATGAGCCATGTCTTAAGTGGGAAGTTTCCAAAGCTAAGTCTACTAAGACCACAGACACAGACACGGACACGGACACAGACACAGGCAGCTTTCCCCTTCAATGGGGAAAGATTCTATAAAGCCAAGTTTCTAGTTTGTTTTTCCGTGACTGTTCAGTTTTAGTTTTACTGAATATTGGCCACTCTACAAGGGGACAATGGCATTCAGCAGCAGAAATCTGAATTTGGTCTAGTCCCCAGACTGGATTTTACACAGCTGCGTAATAAAGCCAAGAGAGCTCACCCCTGAGCTCACCTGGCTTGTCTTAGTAACCAGAGAAATGGAGCCCCTGATCTAAGGGTGGGTCTCTGAGTGTGTATGTTCACTTTTGTGTTTCTTTTTCCTTTTCCTTATTTTATAAAAGCAGTGCATGTTCATTACTTAACAATCAGTAAAGTCAAATTAATCATCCAGAGCATATTGGTTGCAAGATAGAAACTCAGTTGGATAGCTCAGTTGGTTAGAGCATCATCTTGGTACACAGAGGTTGCTGGTTCAATTCCCAATCAGGGCACATACAGGAACAGATCAATGTTTTTGTCTCTTTCTCTCCCTTCCTTTCTCACTCTAAAATCAATTTAAAAAGAAATTTAATACTTGATCAGAAGAATTGGGGGTCATCTCCCCAGCGCATCCTGAAGCATGATGACAAGAACAACTGGAGTCAAGGCTCAGCTGGCATGTCCAGCCTCCCGCATTCTCCACTCTCAGCTCTAGAGCGCTCATTCTGTGGGCGAGCTACATTTTTACCTGCTACCCACTGCTTTCTCCAAGCAGCCAGGAAGGACTGCCAGTCAAGAGTCGCATCTTCCTATTTAGCAACTCAAGAGTGAAAAAGGCAAATCCTTCCTGAGTGATTGATTGATCCTGCCCGAGTCAGGTGCCTTGATTCTTCTCTGTGGCCAGGGGTATGAAAAATACCAATTACAAGCCAGTGTAATCCCCTTCATGATAACTCGATAGAATTACTCCCTCCTCGAGAGTACTGCATCATTCTATCACCACTTAAACTACTCATCATACAGTCTTTCATCCATTCATTCAAAGAGCAGCCTGCACCGTGCCTTACCCTGCACTAGGTGCAGAGGATGCACGATTAGACACGACTACTACCTAAGCTGCTGAACTAGAGAACCCTCCTATTGTTAAAGGAACTTCTACTATTAGGGGCGCTTCCATGGGACCACCCAGAGCATCAGTGAGGAGATGAGTCTTAGAGAAAAAAGAATACTATCTTGTACAAATTCCTCTAAGAATTTCAAAGTATACTCACTTTTCTCTTGACTCACAAGTATAGGCATGCTCCTACAGTCCCTGGAGCCCAGCTTAACTGGTCTCTCCACATCCACACAGTTGTGTGACCTTTGTTATTTAGTTATTTACTTTACTCTACAAAGTATTACTATTTTGATTCCCAAAGTTTCTCTCAAGATCATTTGAAAAACTAATTACAGCAAAAGTTGCCTGTTAATTAATAGAAATGTGGGAAGAAATGGTCATCAAACAGAATAAAAATCAGGACATTCCAATCATCCTAAATAATTTCTGTTGTATATTAATAAACTTGTCTTTTCCACGCCTAGTTTTTCACCTGTAAATACTTTTAACCTCCATAATTATTAAGATATCAGGCCCTGACCAGTTTTCTCAGTGGTTAAGGTGTTAGCACAGCATGTGGACTTCCGGGGATACCCGGGTCAGAGCACACATGAGAAACGACCATCTACTTCTCTCCCTCTCCTCTTTCTCCCTCTCTTCCCCTCCTGCAGCCAGTGGCTCAATTGATCCGAGCATTGCCAGGGGCTAAGAATAGCTCAGCTGATTCAGTATAGGCCCCAGATGGATGTCGCCAGGTGTATCCTGGTTGGCGTGCATGCAGGCATCTGTCTATCTCTGCTCCTCTCACTTAAAAAAAAAAAAAGTATATATATCCAAAAGCTGTATTTGAAATGCAGCTCTGAGCTGCAATGTATTCATCCCAGCACAGCATACCATTTTGCATTTGTGTCTTTTTTTGTGTGTGAATGATGTATGGAAAACAATAAAGATTAAATCTTAGTGCATTTTCTCCTGTCCTTTAAATTAAGCATGAAAATCTTAAAGCTAGTCTGAAACCAACACATTTTCCATATTTTTTGAAAGAGATCTGATCCTCAACACAGGCACACAGAAGATACAAGCATACAGATACAAATGCATGTACGTTTATATACAATTCATATAACAGAAAGGTTACAGGTCATTATTTTATTTTGGCATAAGGAATACTACTTGCAGAATTCCTTAAAATAACATTAAAGAGTGCATTGATTTTTGTACTAAAAGTTAAATTGAAAATAACAAAAATTCAATTTACATGCAATGTCTGACGCATATGCCTATGTATAAAGACTGACTCACTAGTAAATATTTGACAATTACGTCTGTATAATACACATACGTGTGTATATATTTCTAGGAACAGTTGCAGGGGTAGTCAACCGTTTTATACCTACCGCCCACTTTCGTATCTCTGTTAGTAGTAAAATTTTCTAACCACCCACCAGTTCCACAGTAATGGTGATTTATAAAGTAGGGATGTAGCTTTACTTCATAAAATTTATAAAGCAGAGTTACAGCACGTTAAAGCATATAATAATAATTACTTACCAAGTACTTTATGTCAGATTTTCGCTAAGTTTGGCAGAATAAATCTTTATAAAACAACTTACTATAGTTAAATCTATCTTTTTATTTATACTTTGGTTGCTCGGCTACCGCCCACCATGAAAGCTGGAATGCCCACTAGTGGGCGATAGGGACCAGGTTGACTACCACTGATTCAGAAGGACCCTGAGCCCCAATCCCCATTCCAATTCTATGATGAGTCCTTACATTCGCTGATCACCCGCCAGGTCTTGGATCCAAACTAACATTTGGTTGGTGGCAGTAGCAGGGGGAACGTCGCACAGCAGATTGAAAATTTACGAACCTTCTGGAAGAGCTATTTGCTAAACTCGTGTCAAATCTGCCTGAGTTGGCTGTAGCAGCTGCAAAACGGAGGCTCCCGGGGTGCAGATGGCGCTCCTGTCACGTGGCCAAGGATTGGCTGGAGCCCTCCCATCGCAGAGCCTTTCATTCACCCAAGGAACGGAGCGGGGCCTTCTCGCAGGGCACCTGCTCCCCACTCCAGCCACTATAGCTGCCTGGCGGGCGCGGCCCTGACCCAGGTATGGCGGCAGAGAAGGGCTCGGCTTTCGCGCACGGCTTGCTCTGCCCGACATTTGCCATATCCACCCCCCCCCCCGCCCCCGATGGCATGGACTTGGGAAGAACACGCGCTCCCAGCAGCACCTGGAACAGTTAGAAAACTCCAGGTTATTTCTCCAGAATGAAATTCCATCCCCATCAGATAAAAAGGTACTGACCGTCTATGTAGTGATGTTCAACTTTTTACTTTTGTGGCATACACAAACTAATTACTCAAATATATATTTTTGCCAATCTGACAGAAAAAAAATAGGTATAGTTTTGTTTTATCCACAGCAGACAGCTATTGTGTGTTGGCTGTTGTCATTCTTTTATTTGACAATCTAAGAGAAAAAGAGGGCAGTGACCCTGACTAAATAGGTATTACTGCATGTTTTCAAAAGTCTTGCTGCACACGGTTTGGAAATCGCTGGTCCAAAGTGGCATCCCTGACCCCTCACACGGCTCAGGCTACTTCTCAAGGCGTGGCTTATCAGTAGTGCCAGCTCTTGATTTATTCATGCAGTCATCAATTCACTTATTCATTCCACACAAATACTGTATTTATAGAGCACCTACGACTGCCACGTGCTGGAGCAACAACTGTGAGAGAAACCCCTACAGGTAAATAAGAGAAATGGGTCCTGCATCTAGAACTTTCCTTATGTTTTCTTGGTTAATTTTATTCCCATCCTCCCCTTTGGAAACCATCCACATGTTCTCTATATCTGTGGGTTTGTTTCTGGTTTTCTGTTGTCCTTCATTTGGTTTTGTTTTGTTTTGCTTTGCTTTAGATTCTACACATTAATGAAATCATATGGTATTTGTTTTTCTCTGGTTTCTCTTAGCATAATGCACTCAAGGTCCGTCTATATTGTGGCAAGTGGCAAGATTTTATTCTTTTCCTGTGGCTGAATAATATACCATTGTATGTGTGTATATATATATATAGATAGATAGATAGATAGATAGATACATATATAGATATGAAATAGAGATGTGTATATAATGTCATATATATGATATATATTATATATCTATATATATCTATAAACAGGTAATGATAGATAGATAGATGATAGATCTCACACCTTCTTTATCCATTCATCTATTGATGGATACCTACATTTCTTCCATATCTTGACTGTTACTAGTAATGCTGCAGTGAACAGAGGGGTACATATATCCTTTTTGAATTAATGTTGTGCCTTCCTTTGGATAAATACCTGGAAGTGGGATTGATGGATCTAAGACTTTCCACTTAGGAGGATCAGTAAACAGGCACATAAGTAGTAAGACAGAGAGGTTAAAATGTCATGGGAGCACACGGGAAGAGTCCTACCAGACTTGTGAGTCAAAGCCTTGTTGGCGACAGAACTGATGTCTAAGCTAAAACTAAAAGATGGGGTTGGGGGCATTAGGTCCCCGTGTGCAGTTCGGGTGGGTGACACAGGGTGTCCCATGCAGAGAGGCCCCAGGGCCCTGGAGACCACACCCAGAGAATGAAAACGAGCATGACTGGGGAGGTGGGACCGTAATCACTTGTGCCTTTCTCTATTTTGTTTTGTATGTGCTTTTAAGTTTATATCTGTGTTCTGTCTCCTACATTAGTGTTTGATCCTGTGTGGAATACCTGACTGTTAACACAAAGCTTGGTAAGCACAGGTGTTGCAGGTCTACAAAAATGTTAAATAAAGTACAACTGCTTGCAAGCTTGTTAAGGCAGAGAGGTGTTTCCGTAGTTCCCACGTGCTGTCAATGAGATTTCCTGTCCATAAACGACTCTGCCTGAGCCCTGCTGCACTAACCATGGCGCAGTGCTTAGAGCAGGGGTCCCCAAACTTTTTACACAGGGGGTCAGTTCACTGTCCCTCAGATGGTTGGAGGGCTGGACTATAAAAAAACTATGAACAAATTCCTATGCACACTGAACATATTTTAAAGTAAAAAAACAAAATGGGAACAAATACAATATTTAAAATAAAGAACAAGTAAATTTAAATCAACAAACTGACCAGTATTTCAATGGGAACTATGGGTGCGAATGCATCCTGTGCTCTTCTCACTGACCACCAATGAAAGAAATACCCCTTCCAGAAGTGCGACGGGGGCCAGATAAATGGCCTCAGGGGGCCACATGGGGCCCGCGGGCCATAGTTTGGGGACCCCTGGCTTAGAGAATGGAGCCAAATGGTACCTGAGTCCCTATTTCTGAAATAACTGCATCTGGTGGAATAAATGATATCCCAGCTCCTCAACTTCTTAAAGAGGTAACAATAATTCACATTCCAGTGAATGAGAGAAGGGAGGGGTGGGGAAGGAGCAGACCTACAGACATAGGATAATTCAATGGACATGTCTCAGGCCTCAGCTTTCTGGGCACTGGGTGAAACTCAACACCCAGAACCTCTCCATCCTCCTCAAAGTGCCCTTCCCTCTAGGCTGCTGAAACCTAACACTCTTCTGCCCCTCTCGCTGTTCCTTCTCAGTCTTCCCTGCAGGTTGATGTGCTTCCTCTCAGCCTCTCAAAGGAGGAGGACTCCAGGTTCATCCAAAGAGCCCCTCCTGTCTTATTCAATGAACCCTTCCTTGGAAATGTCTTCTTACCTGTGGTCAACACTTGACTGGTTACAACCAAATGTCCAGCTCCAGTTGAAATGGGCTGAAGTTGACATTTTTTGGCTACTTAGCATCCAAACCTCTTTCTTATTCATGGAGAATTCCCCTCCTTGTGAGTCTTGGTAGGAAGCAGAGGAGCACTAGCTGGAGAAGTGGAGATGTTGGGTGACAATAGTTTCCCCAGCTCACTGAGCAGCTGGGATGCAGGTGAAGGACACAGATTCAGTCCCTCAGGGGTTCATTCAGGGACTGGACTGAAATGCTGCCAGGTGACAAAGGTGAGACGAGGGCTGGGGTTTTAGTGATGCAAGGTGCAATGTCCTGTGTTCAACAACAGCGGCCCCTTACCTGCCTGCTGGTGAGATGCTGGCTCAGGGAAGGACATATAGCCTCCTTTTGATTCTTGCTGCCCAATTTATCCACCTGGCCCTCCAGTGATTCTGTGAGCTCCCCAGGATCTGGTCAGTAACCCCAATTCTGCCTGAGTAAGCCAGAACAGGTTTCCACTGTGATGGTAATGTGTCCCACTGGCTTTATTCAGAGGGAAGTTTCCAACTGGTTCTGTTCTGTCCCTAACCCAGTCAGCAGCCAAGGCTTTCCTGTGACAATCAAAGGCTTCAAGGAGCAGTCCTCAAACAACTGCAAGTTGCTCAGATGCTTTCAGGAGGTCTTCAAGGTAAAAATTATTGTCATAAAATTGCTGAGACATTAATTGTCTTTTTCACAATGTTGACATTTTCATGATACAAAAGCCAGGGTGAGTAAAACAGCTGATGCCTGAGCAGGAATCAAGGCCATGACAGGAGAGCCTGTTCTTCACTACCATTACCGTGCCCTCGCAGAAAAACACAACCAGTCTCACTTGAGAGGACTCTTGACGAAAGAGTAAAATTGATTGATTTTATTAAATACATTGTTTTTTAATTCTAATTTATTCTTTTTGGGAAGTTCCCAAACAGCACATCTGCTGAGTCCAAAAGTGTGATATACATCTCCAGGTAAAGCACTTGTGTGGTTATTTGAGTTGCAAGCTAAACTGGCCACACTTACAGGGAACGCTGTTTTTACTTGAAAGAATGACTGATTGACAACAGTCATTCAGAAGTCATTCAAAGCCTCACCACTGTCATTCAGAACTGGGTATTTGCAATACAGTCTTTTTTGTGTGTGTGTGTGAGACAGAGGGAGGGACAGATAGAGACAGACAGGAATGGAGAGAGATGAGAAGCATCAATTCTTCATTGCGGCATCTTAGTTGTTCATTGATTTCTTTCTCATATGTGCCTTGATTGGAGTGCTCCAGTCAAGCCAGTGACCCCTTGCTCAAGCCTGCGACCTTGGGTGTCAAGAAAGAAACCTATCACACTAAAGCCGGCAACCTCGAGATCTTGAACCTGGGTCCTCTGTGTCCCAGGCTGATGCTCTATCTACTGCACCACCACCTGGTCAGGCTGTAAGGCAAATTTAGTTATTTATTTATTTACTTGTTTGTTTATTTATTTATTTATTTATTTTACAGAGACAGAGAGAGGGTAGGGACAGACAGGAAGGAAGATGAGAAGCATCAATTCTTTGTTGCAGCTCCTTAGTTGTTCATTGATTGCTTTCTCATATGTGTCTTGACCAGGGGGCTACAGCAGAGTGAGTGACCCCTTGCTCAAGCCAGTGACCTTGGGCTCAAACCAGAGACCTTGGGCATCAATCCAGCAACCTTTGTGCTCAAGCCAGTGTCCATGGGATCATGTCTAGGATCCCATGCTAAAAGCCAGCGACTCCACGCTCAATTTGGTGAACCTGCACTCAGCTGGTAGAGCCCATACTAAAGCCAGCAACCTTGGGGTCTTAAACCTGGGTCCTCTGCATCCCAGGCCAATGCTCTATCTGCTGCACCACAACCTGGTCAGGCTGTAAGACAAATTTTTTAAAATGAATACACTTTCATGAGCCTATCCTTCCAATGAAAACAATATTTGTAGCCAGTGACAAAGTCTGAGCTTTCAAGCAAAAATTAAAATTTTGGAAAATTTGTGTCCTCAACCTTGAATTTGAGAGCTTCCTGGTACTGAGAATTTTCTAATGAAATTGGTGGTCATATTAATGGATACAATTTATTTTAATATTATAAAATGAAATGTGCCATCTCTTAGAAAACTGCATAATTCAGTGAACCAATATTTTCCAACATTGACCAATGCATGATGTTTTAAAATCAAGAATGAGCAAAAGATCTATTTAAAGAGCGAGGAAGAGCAATGGTTTTTAATGTAACTGAGCATGTACGAAAAGTTCATTGATGTAGATTCAGATCCCACACAGCAATTAATTGTTAACATACCCCCTCTTAGCAAATTTCAATATTGTATCAAAAAAGGACATCCATAATTATCTCCTCCTTTTTCCTGAGCAAAGATGATTTCTTCATCTACTACTTCAACCAAAAATAACATATCTCAATAGATTGAACACAGAAGCAGATATCCAATAGTCTTCTATCAAGCTAGATATGAAAGAGATTTGCAAAAATGTAAAACTATGGCTGTTCTTCTCAATAATGTTTTGTTTATGAAATACAAAACTTTTAATTAAAATGTTATTTATGTTTACATATAATGATTTACTTTTTTGTTACTTTTAATTACTGCCTAAAAAACGTTTTAAATTTCTCAGTTTTGATTTCTGACTCAGCAAATATCTCTAGGTTAGGGTTGCCAGATTCAGCAAATAGAAATACAAATATTAAATTAAACATAAAACTTTTAAATTAAAAATGAAATACAAATATTGCATGGGACATACAATAAAAATTATTTATCTGAAATTCAAATGTAACTAGGTTCTGTATTTTATCTTGCAACCCTACTATAGATATAATTTATAATCAAAAGCTCTTTAGAATTCTTAATACTTTTTAAGAATATAAAGGGATCTAAAGACCAAAAAGTTTGAGAACTGTTGTCTGAGAATTGGCATTCTGTCCAAGCCACCCCCACCCATTGTTCATGGGGTGTATAAGAGTCCATTACCGTGGCCCTCGCTGAATAGCTCGGTTGGTTACAGCATCATCACAATACACAAATGTTGCCGGTTCAATCCCCGGTCGGCACATACAGAAACAGACTGATGTTTCTTACTCTCTCCTCCTTCCTGCCTCTCTCTCTAAAGTCAGTGTTTTAATAAAAGACTCCATTACTGTGGATCATTGGTCATCTTCTGACTCAGTGGAGGGTCCACACCCTAGACAGCTCTTTGTTTTCACTCCCTCGTCCTGGCAAGCCAAGCTTTCTCGCTTTGACAAAGACCCTTGGTCCCTCCATCCTTTCTCTCCCCTCCAACTGCCTTTTCAACTCTGCTCACTCTTCCTCCAACCCTGGTCTTAAGTCATGTTTGAGAGCAGAAAGCCTTGCTCTGCAAGCACTCATTAGACATTTTTGTCTGGCCCTTATCCCTGATGCATCTTTTTTATTTGTTTTTGTATTTTTCTGAAGTGAGAAGCTGGGAAGCAGAGAGGCAGACTCCCGCATGCGCCCAACTGGGATCCATCTGGCATGCCCACCAGGGGGCGATGCTCTGCCTATCTGGGGATTTGCTCTGTTGAAACTGGAGCCATTCTAGCGCCTGAGGCAGAAGCCATGGAGCCATCCTCAGTGCCCGGGCCAACTTTGCTCCAGTGGAGCCTTGGTTGCAGGAGGGGAAGAGAGAGATAAAGAGAAAGAAGAAAAAGAGGGATGGAGAAGCAGATGGGTGCTTCTCCTGTGTGCCCTGGCTGGGAATTGAACCTGGGACTTCCACACACCGGGCTAATGATCTACCACTGAGCACACTGCCGAGGGCTCCTGATGTATTTTTGAGTCTTTGCTTCTACTTGAGGGGGGCTGGAGGAAGAAAAACTACTCTATGAGGAACCCAAAGCAGAGGGGTGGGAAAAGACACAATAGATTAATATTTTACATAATTCTTAGCTACACTTGCAATATACTCTCCTCTGAGCCCCTGACCCATAGATCCAGCTGCCTATTCCACACACAGTTCCTTCTACCTGGAACATTCCCCTCACTCAATGCTTGACTCCTCTTTTAATTCAAGTCCCACTGAGCTTAAATGATGCTTTCTCAAAGAGGCTTTCTTTTATGTCCCAATCTAAATTAGGTCACCTTCCCACATAACATGCCGTTTTTCCTTTTGTAGCATTTATCATCATTTTAATTTTATATTTTTTAATTAAATTTCTTTTTATTTATTCATTTTAGAGAGGAGACACAGAGAGAGAGAGAGAGAGAGAGAGAGAGAGAGAAAGGGGGGAGGAGCTGGAAGCATCAACTCCCATATGTGCCTTGACCAGACCAGTGCAGGGTTTTGAACTGGTGACCTCAGTGTTCCCAGGTCGATGCTTTATCCACTGTGCCACCACAGGTCAGGCTAATTTTATATTTATCTGTTTTTCTCTCTTAATAGATTGTGACTACCAAAAGGGCAAGTACTATATACCAAGTTAGCAAGTGCTCAATACTGATTTATTAAATAAGTTAATTAGGCTAAAACTATACCTATTACTATTTCTAACCATTCTTTTTCTAAATGTAACCATGTAAAGCTATAAAAAGTCCTCTAAAAACTGCTTTAGCTGCACCCCACTAATTCTGATACATTGTGTTTTTGTTTGTTTGTTTAATTTTATTTTATTTTATTTTATTTCAGAGACAGAGATAGAGTCAGAGAGAGGGATAGATAGGGACAGACAGACAGGAACGGAGAGGGGTGAGAAGCATCAATCATTAGTTTTTTGTTGCAACACCTTAGTTGTTCATTGATTGCTCTCTCACATGTGCCTTGACCGCGGGCCTTCAGCAGACCGAGCAACCCCTTGCTGGAGCCAGTGACCTTGGGTCCAAGCTGGCGAGCTTTTTGCTCAAGCCAGATGGGCCCACACTCAAGCTGGTGAGGTCGGGGTCTCGAACCTGGGTCTTCCGCATCCCAGTCTGACGCTCTATCCACTGTGCCACTGCCTGGTCAGGCTACATTGTGTTTTTATTATCATTTCACTTTAAACGTTTCCAGAATTTATTCTTGATTTCTTCATTAATGCATGGATAGTTTTATTAAAAGTATGTGGTTTAATGATAAATATCTTGAGTTTCCCCAGATATTGTATTAGTGTTGATTTGCAATACAATTACAGGGTTGTCAGAGAACATACTTTGTGTGATTTTAATACTTTGACATTTGAGATTTGCTTTATTCCTAGCATATGACCTATCTTGGTGAACATACCATGCACATTTGAAAAGAATGTGCATAGTGTTCTATAACACCAATGGAAAACAAAATTTTTGTTGCATTCACAAAAACACTTGTTCTTACCTAACTCAAGTGTGCTGATCTCAAATATGACATTAGTTTTTCTCTGTAAGCTACAGCTTTTTTGCAATTCAAGATTTTAGGTTTTCATCTTATTGTAAAATTTTCAACATTTAGTTTAACATAATGAAGTAGAATGTCTTCTTGGGAATTATCTTTGTGAAAATATAATAATTTATATAATGCAGTAAATACACTAATACACTAAGTGATATGATTGCATCAGAATTTGTCTACAATTTTGAAATAGAACATATTAAAACACTTATTTTAATCATAAAATTTGTGCAAAACTTATTTAAATTCTATTCAGGCAAAAATTTGCATTTGTAGCTCTTGCATGTGTATGCTTGTTGAGGACAATCTTGTTTGATGCTCCAGCAGTAGTCTGCTCATCAGTAACAGCTCCAAGATTTTCAAGAAACTTATCAGGAAGTGAATCTTAACACTCATGTTACATCCAATGTCGCAGAAAGCCAACAGCATCCTTTGAACCAGAAGTTCATAGTTTTCTGCTTTTTTGTTGCTGAGGAAGTTCTTTGTAACTGCCACAAAAGATTGCCATACTGCTTTCTCCTTCTTATTCATTTTTCTGGCAAATTCTTCATCACATATGAGGGTTAAAATTTGAGGTCCATCGAATACACCTGCTTTTATCTTCTCAAAAGACAAGGCAGGAAAAGCAGAAATAATATGTTGAAAGTATTCACTTTCTCTATTCAAAGCCTGAACAAACTGCTTCATTAAGCAAAGTTTGATATGAAGTGGGGGGAAAATGATCCTTTCTCGATTAACTACAGCTTCATTCACAATATTTTGCATCTCTACTTCCAGAGCTTCACGTTTCGGCCACTCCTTCTGTGTCCAGTGTTTCTCCTAAGTTTGGCTGTCTCACAAACACAGAAAGCAAGGATACTTCGTGAAACCTCTTTGTTGTCCTAGCAGGAAATTTACCATTTTAAGATCCACACAAATGATCCAGTTATGCTCCTCATACTTCAGTAAGTCAAGGACAATTTTTATGTCCTTATAATCTTCTCGCAGATGAGTTGAATAACCAATTAGAACCGCTGGATAAACATTACCGTTGTGTAGGAGAACACATTTCAGACTCTGTTTAGAGCTATCAAGAAATAGCTGCCATTCTGTTGGACTGTAGGTAGTAACACCTAGCTGGCTGAGAAGTCTACTGATATCATGACAGTAAACAAAGTGTTTGTATTCGGGGGAAAAGTTCATAAAACTTTGTTCATGCTTCCTGAAATGGGATACTTTAGCTGACTGGTAAAGTACATTCTTTTCTTGAAGCCTGGAGGCTAATAACTCAGCTGCTTTCTTTGATAGACCCAAATCTCTTAGTAAGTCATTCAATTCGGGTTGGCTAAACTGCTGAGGGGTTAATGACTGCTTGGCATCAGAAGAAGACCCTTCAGATTCTACAACCATTTCCTCATGCATCTTATCAAAATACACCTGATCATCATGTTCACCGTCTTCGTCCTTAGAAGAAAGAAAACCATTGAAAACTGGAATCAGTAGTGTCTCAGAGTGTGGGATAGGTCGTATTGCTGAAGAAATATTAGGATATGCGATCATATGCTGTTTTTTCTTCTCGATTCCCTTTGTATGGATCAGACAGAAATAACAGACACTGCTGTGGTCCTTAGGTTCATGCCAAACCATGGGAATACCAAAAGGCATTCCTTTGCGTTTTCCTTTTGTCTAGTCATGAATCATTTCCTTACAATTATGACACACAATATAAGGAGCCCAAGTCTTGTCTTGATCGCCAAGGAGAACTTGAAAACAGGCAATATATGCACGTGTCACAAATGATGAAATATTGCGCCTTTGATGTTGAAGTGTGTAACAGCCACATATATAACAGAAGGTGTCAGGACTATTCTTACATTTATGCCTACTCGAAGAAGCCATAATTCAATCTTTAAACAAAATAAGAGGATGTTTTTATCAGATAATTTTTTACATTTAAAAACAACTAAAATTATGTCAAAGTGATGTTTGTAAAACATTAATTGCCTTGTGGTTATGTTTAATCCAAGACTCGTTGCCCTTTAACTCCAATTTATAAACCAATGTATGCCATTTACTGTAACAAAAAGAAATTAAAATTGCATAAAAACTAGAGCATGCACCAAAAAAAACAGATTTCAGATTTGGAATCAGCAATGCAGAAATATATAGAAAAAGTTCTAAAACCTCATGCAACAGAAAATGAAAAAAAATTGTTCCCCAGTGTTATTCAAGGTGATAGAAAGTGTTGTTCCGATCATGTAAATCTTTACTGATTTTTTTCTCTAGTGGTTCTGTAAGTTATTGAGAGAAGGGTTTCTGCTTCATGTGTTTTGAGGCTCTCTTATTCAGTATATAAACGTTTATGATTGTTAAGTCTTCCTGGAAAATTAATCCTCATATCATTATGAAATGTCCCTCCTTTATCTCTTGTAATACTTTTTGTCTTGGAGTCTGTTTTATCTGTTACTGTCCTCTCTCTTAAACTCAAGTAAAGCCTGACCAGGCGGTGGCGCAGTGGATAGAGCGTCAGACTGGGATGCGGAAGACCCAGGTTCGAGACCCCGAGCTTGCCAGCTTGAGTGTGGGCCCATCTGGCTTGAGCAAAAGCTCGTCAGCTTGGACCCAAGGTCGCTGGCTCCAGCAAGGGGTTGCTCCGTCTGCTGAAGGCCCGCGGTCAAGGCACGTGTGAGAAAGCAATCAATGAACAACTAAGGTATTGCAATGGCAACGAGAAACTAATGATTGATGCTTCTCACCTCTCTCCTTTCCTTTCTGTCTGTCCCTACCTATCCCTCTGTCTGACTCTCTCTCTGTCCCTGTAAAAAAATAAATAATAAAAAAAAGAAAACGTTAAACTCAAGTAAAATAGCACCCTTTAAACTCCACCTTTTTTACATTTCTTCTTCTCTGTTTTTCTCCAGTGTCAGTGCTAAGCTGAAACAAATATGAAAAGTAATGAATACCAAAAAGATTATTTCTTCTAATGCAGATAATGTACCTAAGAGGTTGGCCTGTGCCTCACCTATATTTCTGATGCATAAGCACTCACCAGAAAGGTGAGCTGTCTGGGCTTCCTACACCCGTGATGGCGAACCTATGACACGCGTGTCAGCACTGACACACATAGCCATTTTCCATGACACAGGGCCGCATGCGGCCGCATAGAAGAGAAGTATGGGGCTGCATGCCGAGAAGGACATTTCATCCTTGGCTCCTGCATGGCCAGGTGCAGTAGCCGAGGATAAAACATTTGCTGTAGTGTAGACACTGTGCCGGAGGTCTGTAGGCCAAAACAACAGAACTCCGGCACAGAGCATCTAGTTCTGGGACTTCCAGGTAGGCCGTTTTTTCTCTAAGTAGCACACCACCCGAGTTATGCTCGTTTTTTTAGTGAATTTTGACACAACAAGCTCAAAAGATTGCCCATCACTGTCCTACACTTTGCTCTGAGAGTTTCTCTCTTGAACCATGAAGAGCAGCTTTCCCCATTTCTAACATTTTTATGTCTTTGATTTTTTTAAACGTGGGGCTTTCCGTTATGTATGATAAGAAAATCATTTCATGACTAATAGAGCAGGGTTGGCAGACAAACTTTTCTTGTTAAAGAATCTGTGAACACAATTGTGACAACTTTAACAATCTATTCTGTATCTTATTGATTCAGGGGAGAATTTCATGGCACTCCGAGGAAATCAAATTTAGGGTCAGCTTTGATTTTTCTTCATTTGAACTTTTCAGAGTATCTCTCTCTACTCCTGTTATAAGAAAGAGCTAGCAGTATAGATCTTTACGCTATAACACAATAGGTTCACAAGGGTTCCCCAAAATATTCATGTTAATAAAACGTTTTGGGGATTTTTTTCCAGTAAATTGCTATGGTCCAGTTGCATGAAGAAACTATTGCTAGGCTTAGATTGTTTTTGGTCTCCAATGACCACACTGGATGTCTAAGATCATTAAAAATAAATCAACACCAATTTCCACATGGCATTGTCTTGAAACATCCTATCCTGTGATGGTAGGAACCTCTGTGGCTGCTGTGACTAGCAGCTACCTAGGTGATGTGTGAGAGAACCACAGAGCCCCGACCACAGGAGCGCATTGTACACCATCAGTCATAGCTTTGAGTGAGACATTCTCTCAGAAGGTTTACATTACAGCTCACCTGCTATCTCTGCACAGGTAGCATTAAGATTTACTAACATAGTGGGACATATTTGTTCATCTGACTAGTTGTTGGTTCACTAAGCTTCAGTGGCCAGCACATTGTGAAAACCTCTTACCTGCAAAGCTCTCTCTCCAGAGCTTTGCTCTGCTAAGAAGTGACTTCTATTATCACCCACAAACAGAAGATGCCCAACTTCCAGCCCTGGCCTATTTTTATGAATGATACATTTCCTATTCCTGGTTTTCAGATGGTTATTCCCACTAGGCTATGATTAGCTGAAACTCAACTTTTCAAATCAAAATGCATGATCACACTTCCATACAATGAGCCTTGAGTTTCCCATGACAACCCAGGACTCTTCTCTTCCTTCCTTATTGAAGAAGTCACAGAGCTCCATTCCTTCCTTTCCAGGTCTACCGGTCTCAAAAACAATAAGACAGGTGCCTGACCTGTGGTGGCGCAGTGGATAAAGTGTTGACCTGGAACACTGAGGTTGCTGGTTTGAAACCCTGGGCTTGCCCGGTCAAGTCAAAGCACATACACATACGGGAGTTGATGCTTCCTGCTCCTCCCCTCTTTCTCTTTCTCTCTCTCTCTCCCTTCTCTAAAATAAATAAATAAAATCGTTAAAGAAAACAAAAGACAGGCTGGAGGGGTAAGAAGTCACAAGTGTGAGGCAGTTCAGTTCAGATGAACATTTACTGAACACCCTCTATGAGCAGCTGAAGCACATTCCCCCGGGCCAGTGCCTTAGTTTGAAGGTGCTGTAGCTCCCATCACATTTCCTTGCGGAAGGAAGCTGATTCTACTCAGGCCTCCTTCATCCATTCCGCGGCTCACTGCCTACACAATCAGAGGCCCGCAGGCCCTGGGAGCAGGGGCAGAGGGTGGGGCATCATGACTTAGAGCTAAATCCTCATCAGAGGAATTTCAGAGACATGAACTGTGAGTTGGATGTTAGCACGCAGGACCTCTTTTAGGATGTGCTCTAGGGACCACAGCTGTGGAACAGCAGGGTGTGCTAGCCCAGCCACTGTGCGTGGGCCTCCCTGTCATGTCAGCTGTTAGACTCGACAGTGACTCATGCAAAATGAAATGCCACTGAATGATGGAGGAAAGAATACCAACACATAGAGACACAGAATGCTGTGGAGGATACAGCTCTTACTTCGATCCCCCCGGGCCTGGAAGACCAGAAGCATTGGTCAGGAGACCACCAGCATCTCTGCAAACCAACCTCGTGACTGATTTCTGGAAGCCAGTGATGCAACTGGCAGCGGTTGTCATGGGATCCTTGATTGTAATGGAGAAGCAAAGGTGCCAGGATGGAGGGAGCTGGTTTCAGGCACATCACTGCTAAGGACAAGATAATCACAGCCATCACACAAACCCGAGCGCTAGAGTGGCAGCCAGAGTGGTCTGCCCTGATTGGGGGGAGGCTAACTGTGCCTCTGTCGGGCACAGAGGTTTAAGCTGTCCACCAACATCCACTCTCCTTCTCTCTGGAAAAGCACCCCAGCCTCCTTTCCACTGTGTATGGTCACAGGACATTTGCTAGTCAATGAGGCGTGAGAAGGGCGTGCCTTTTAAGGGGCGGGAAGGGTGCCATGTTCACACCCTCTTTCCCACTGAATGCAATATAGACATAGGAGACCATCACCTTTAGGGCCTTCGTCTTAAGGGACGGCCACACCTGAGGGATGATGGAGCAGCAAGAAAGAGTCTGGGTCAGATGACCTCAATGGCCTGCCTGCAGACATGAGAGATGGGTCACTCTTGTAAATCATTTTTCTTGGGGGTCCCTCTTACACACAAAAATCTACATCCCATGTTATCTAGGAGCTGGTATCTGAAAGGATGGCACTGGTTTAGCAGGTGGCAGGAAAGGATCACTGCATGTCAAAATCAGTGGACTTGTTTTCCATGGCAACTCACTTGGCTGAATTGTCACCTACAATACATTGGGAGGTGGGAGCCAAGCCTGTGGCCCTGCAGGAAATGGTTGAGGAACCAATGGGCATGCTCGCATGTTTTAGATACCCTTGGCCTCTCGTGGGATATCTAGGGGATACACAGCCAGTCTGCTCTGGTGGCGGGACTTCAGCTCTGCTGAAGAGATGACTTCACGGCCCACAGCCCATAATCTGAGTCGCCAGCGTCCAGACAGGTGGACTTATTATGGGTCAAAAAGTTAAGCCAACAGATTCCAGTCACTGAACAGAAGTGTTTATAAATTAGGAGTCAGCCTGCAGCAGGAAATGAGCCCGTGGCTGGGCCCTGACCTTTCACAAGTATCTCCCTTTAAAATTCCTCTCCAACACGAGAGAACCAACCTAGTGGCCGAGAATTGGGTGAAGGGCATCAATCTCCTGCACAAACAGGACTTTCAGACGGCCTCAAGATCACTGCCTTTAAATTGGATGTGGGATGAACAGTGAGTTGAGCACCGAGGTCAGTAAGTAAATGCCTGCGCCTTCAAGCTTAAAAGTCTGTGCAAGTCAGCTGTTGGTACCTGCTCCTGGAACCAACCAGAAACAGACGGAAGGCCAAAGATAACACCAGTCTGGCCTAAAAACTCTTTTGACTTGTCAACCTTCAAGTCTGTGACCATTCAACCTTTGACACAGGTTGGCGTGCCTCTTATGCAAAGAGCCTGCTGGGGCGTATTTCAGGCTCTTTGGGCTCTGTGGCTATGAACCCACTTTCTATGTCTGTGGACTCTGCTATTCTGTGGATGGTGGTGATAGGAGGGGCCCCTCCTCCCATGAAGACCAGATACTCGCCTCCCCAACCCCAGCAGCCAGAGTGTGGGCAGTTGGCCTCAGAGTGACCCGACTCTTGGGCAAGTGATGCAAAGAAGAGAAACTGATAGACGTCCCTCAGGCAGCTCAGTGGTGTCACCATGCCCGGGGCTGTGTGCCAGCAGCCTGAGGGATGGTTGGTCTGGTGCATGACCCTGGCTGGAGGTGGAACCCCTGGGAACAGAAACATCTAAGGAGGGAAAGAATGTGACCTGTGATGGGGACACGATAGAGAATAGAACAGGTGCAAATTGAGAGAGCGTGTGCAGAGAGGCGGAGCTCCCAGTTCAGTAACTGCGATTAGAGTTATTCTACGTGTAAATAAGACACCAAAGGGTCACTGACATCCGGAAGACATCAGGGGCTGTACACCAGTCAGGGGTGTTGACATGCACGGGAGGTCACAGAAGATGGAAACACTGATGAGTTCTCACCGAGGAAGCATTTTTCGGAGCAAACACCTTTAATCTTATTTAATTTCCGAATGCATTTTCCCAATCCTGCAATTTAACAGTTTCCTTTCTTTTTCCATTTTTCATCTTCATATTCTTGAAATTCTTTTCATTGACAGTTCTTTTCCATTCAAGTTTTACATCATCTCAGAAAATGATTTGAATTTGGGTGATGGGCACACATGCATGCAATCAACAGCTCAAATGCTATAGAAATGTTCACCTGAAACCTATGTACTCCTATTGATCAATGTCACCCCATTAAATTTCTAAATTTAAAAGAAAATCTAAAAAGGAATTTTACACCATCAAGCTGGCTCCTCATCAGCTTCCAATCACAGGTTCCGTCATTAGTGTCTGCAGTTGTGCACTTTTTCTGTGGACATCGTTTTCTGAAAATCAAACTCTGTAAATATGGCCGAGTATATTTATCTTTTTGTTAATTTTCATTCAGTGACAAATTTTATCATCGGTACTTTTCATTATTGTCACTTTTACTTGGTAATAGTTAGAATGACTGGGATACGCCCTGAGAGCTTGTATTTACGTCTGAGCTAATCTTTGAGGAAATTGTGAGCAGTTTCACAATGCAGAGAGGATCAGGGAGATAGGGAGGTGGGAGGGAAGAGAGGCAGAAGAAGGAAATAAAGGGACTGGGACCCAGACGGAACAGGAGGCTTAATCACACCAGGTCCCTGTTTCGAATGCTGATCCCAGCATTTCCAGCCTCTGACTCCGGTGCATCTTGTAGAGTTGCACCTCCCGCCCCCTTGTGGTCAGTGGGCTGACCCACTCATGCAGTTGCTGGCGGGGACATTCCAGAGCTCTCAGCCCTCTGACCCAGCACCAAGAACACCCCTAAGTTGGCAGCTCCATCAGTCTGGGCCTCCAAGCAAGATCTATGCAGAGGAAAGTGATGTATTTGAAATGTTCATAAAATATAGACAGCTAGTGTCTTACCATAAGCCACTGAAATATGCGAGCTATTGATTACTGCTGCCCAACCTGCTTTTTTTCATTGCTATATATTAGCTGTGCGGATTTTAGCAAGTCACTTAACCTCTCCGATTCTCAGTTTTCTCATTCAGAAAACAGAGAAAATAAAACCTAGCTTGCATGGTTGATGTAAGGGTTAGAAATATTGAATTTTGAGTGCCTAGTATATAATAGTCAACAAAGGAGAAGGGTTTTTTCCTACTATAAATAGTGTAGCTGCCTGACCAGGCAGTAGTGGTGCAGTGGATAGAGCGTTGAACTGAGACGCAGAGGACCTAGGTTCAAAACCTTGAGGTCGCCAGCTTGAGCACAGGTTCACCAGCTTGAGCACGGGGTCACTGGCTTAATTAAGCATGGGATCATAGACATGGCCCCATGGTCACTGGTTTGAACCCAAGGTCGCTGGCTTGAGCAAAGGGTCACTCAGTCTGCCGTAGCCCCGGGTCAAAGCACATATGAGAAAGCAATCAACGAACAACTAAGGAGACTAAGGAGCCACAATGAAGAATTGATGCTTCTCATCTCTCTCCCTTCCTGCCTGTCTATCCTTATCTGTCTTTCTCTCTGTGTCTCTGTAACAAAAACAAACAAAAATAGTAGCTTAATGTGAATTTCAATCTGGTTGAAATTGGCAATCAGCTGCCTTGTTTTCATTTCTTTTCATGAATGCCTTCAGATTCGGCCTGCTCTAGTGGCAAGAAGGAACAGCCCAGCCCTTCCTTTGTCCAAGAAAAAGAGAACAAATTTTTGGATGCCACATACTTGAGCTCTGGTTTTCTGGGCCACTGAAGTCTGTCGTGTAAGAAAAAGGGAACAGCTCTTTGTGAGGTTCTAGTGAGCGGGTGAGGAAAGAGAGGGTTAGCAGGTCATGGGTTGCCGGACGAGGAGGCTCCTGTACAAGATAACTTTCCTGCATTTGTCCCCAGAAACTGGTGAGTCCCAGCAACCTGGTTGAGGGATGGGTCAGGCCTGCCAAATAAGGGGCCTTCCCCCCAAAGAGGCCCTCCCTCTGGCTGCACCCCCATGGGTTCTGCCTGCATTAAGTACCTTCACTCTTCCTGCCCCTCAGCATCTCCTGTTCTGCAGGAGGGACAAGCAGCCAGGTCCTCCGCGTGACTGCCTCCCACGCACCCACCTCCTCTCGGTGCCCAGAGACCACTCTAAACATCCCTTGAACAACCATAGGGAGGGGTGGGACGGGAGGGTCAGCAAGCTTAAGACATACTAAACTTTCATGCCCTTCCTTCCTTCTCCACCTGCTCCATCCAAACTCCCTCTCCAGGTATTTGGGAATTTTACTAACAATAGACACCTGGGTGTGAAGGAAGACTCAGTTTAATTTCAGTAAATACTTTTGCTACTTTTAGAACAAAGAGAAGCCTGTGCCTTGATTATTAGGGATTGCTGCATGTTTAAATGATCAGGACAGAACCAGTAAGACTTTCCTGTATTTATAAAACCTCTGGGGCCCATTCTAAGCACACAGCAGGCAGAAAACAACCTATCTCCTCTCTCTGTCTTGGCTCCACCAATCCGGCCCCTCTGCAGCGCCCCTAGCGGCCTCCCAGCAATCGCGCATCTGCGGCACCGCGGTGTCTTGCTCAGAAGTGCCCACCAGAGGGTGCCAGTGCTCTTCAGAAGAGGGAAGCTATCGTCTTCACAAATGCAGAGCTTACAGAAGACACGACCCTAATGTTTGCAAAAAGCCACCCCGCTTCAAGAGCATACGTTTTCCCGAACGTGCAGCCCAGGGATATATATTTTTTTACACTGAAACCATTTTATATCCCCCTGTGGCAGCCCCTCCCCGAAAATAATAATACAGTAATGGTAATCATAATAACACATTTGGCCTGACCAGGCCGTGGCGCAGTGGATAAAGCGTCGGACTGGGATATGGGAGACCCAGAGGTCGCCAGCTTGAGCGGGCCCATCTGGCTTGAGCAAAAACTCGCCAGCTTGGACTCAAGGTCGCTGGCTCCAGCAAAGGGTTGTTCCGTCTGCTGAAGGCCGGCTGTCAAGGCACATGTGAGAAAGCAATCAATGAACAACTAAGGTGTACCAACGAAAAACTGATGATTGATGCTTCTTATCTCTCTCCATTCCTGTCTATCCCTATCTCTCTCTCTCTCTCCCTCCCTGTAAAAAAATAAATAAATCTTGTGTTTGTATACTCATCTGGCTTTTAAGGTGCTCTTCAAAACATCTCATTTTAAAAATATCATTTAGACCTCACTAAAACCTCTATTGCCCTCTTTAAAGATTAAGCAGACTTGGAGAGGTCATCATGACTGTTGTCGTTGGAAAGAATCGCTCAGCTAGTAAACAGCGCCTGAACTTGGGCTCTCTGTGGCTGGTCTCCTCCGACGCCCTTTGCCGCCCCAGGAGCTCGGCTCACCTGCTCGCTGCGCTTCTCTGGCTAACAGTAGTACTTCCTCCCTTTGACACTCTACCACGTGTACTTTCACACAGGGATGAGAGAACCCGCGGCTGGGGAGAGAGCAAGTGTAAACATGAGGCCGTGTGCTGGCATCTGGAGATGGGTGTTCCGGTCCCCGTCCGCCACCATCTGTGGGGCCACACTGACCCCTGGCTGCGGTTCCTGAACCGGAGCTGACGGGCGGGCTGAGTGGTCTCTGAGAAGGTGGCGCGCAACTCTAACCTTTCTGGATGGCGATTGTCTGGAAAGCAAGAGGACCACCACTGAAAAGAAAGTGCGATGTATGTGTCGGGATGAGTGAAGTGTGAGTGTTTCCATATACAGGTATTAGTGAACCCAAGCTTCTCATCAAAGCCAGCTCTTGCCTGTCCTGTGGTGGCGCAGTGGATAAAGTGTCGACCTAGAATGCTGAGGTCGCAGGTTCAAAACCCTGGGCTTGCCCGGTCAAGGCACATATGGGGGTTGAAGCTTCCTGCTCCTCCACCCTCCTCTCTCTCTCTCTCTCTTTCTCTCTCCCTTTCCTCTAAAGTGAATAAATAAAAATAATTTTTAAAAAAAGCCAGTTCTCAGCTCTGTCTCCTTCCTCTCCCGGTAATGGCCAACAAAGAAAGTCCTCCAGAGCCATCTTGCCCCAGCTCCCAACTCAGTGGTTTGGCCTGGTGAATACCTAGGAGAACTAGATATCTAAATGGTCAAAGCCACCTAGCCACCTTAGGTCCCCTGTGCGGGGAGCCACATGCAGATGCCACCGCCCCCTTTGTTCACATGTCATAACTTCGACCTCCTGCCTCCCAGACTGGGAGTTCCTAGCTTCCTATTTCATTCCTCCCCAGATGCCACACTTTTGAAATCCAATAAATGAATGTATTGTAATACTGGGAGGAATTTTACCAAAGGCTGGGAGAACTCTGTGGAGTTTCCCAGAAGCCTTACCTAAAACTACAGCCTTGCCTGTAAGGGAACACACACATTCTGGGAATCGCCATCTGCCTTTGCTGGTGCAAGTGCAGGTCAGAGACTGAGCTCAGGTGGCTTTCAAAACCTTTGTTCCTTTATATTTTCCTGACAAATGTAACAGCTCTGATGTGTTCCTTTACCTCGCGCGCGCCTCAGAGGTTTTCCCTTGCAGATTTGTCAGCACCATTTGTCCTCCAGAGAGGGCCCAGGGCACATGTACCTGACTGTATCTCTTGAAACCTCAGGAAAGAGACTGTGAGGAGGCAGCCAGCAGCCTCAGGGGCCTGGGGCCGGGCCAGGGGAAGGCCTGCGGCCATGGGAGCATGGGGAGGATAGTCAGGTCTTGGGCAAGGTTCCCAAGGCTCTGGTGCCACCGGGGGTCATGGCTGACCACCTTGAGGGGGTGGCCTGTCTCTTGGGCACAGAATGTCCCTGCCAGGCTGAGCCAGCACAGGCTTAACAAGAGGGAGCCTGGCCAAGCGGTGCTACAGACCTCAGGGGCAGTGCCTACTCTCAGCAGCCCTGGGGCCCAACTATCCTGAAGTCACCAGGCACTGACTTGCCCTAAAAGCCTCCAGCCCCACACCCTGGCCTTATGGAGGGGGGGGGGTGTCTTCCAGGGGCTGACACCTGAGCTAGGGGAAGGAAGCCATGGCCACCTTAGGGTTGCCCTCTCACGGGGGCTGTGGGCACCATGCCAACACCGTATCTGTGTGCCTGTTCCAGGCCGGGTGGCTCCCACTCATGAAAGGGGCACCAGCTCCAGGGCTGAGACAAGTCCCTCACACAGGCAGCCTGGCTCAGGTCCCACACATCAGACTACCGCTCCTGCTTCCCCCAGGATAAACTGCTATAACAAAAAGATCTAGCCCTGGCCAGATAGCTCAGTTGCTTGGAGCATTGTCCCAAGGCACAGAGGTTGCTGGTTCAATCCCCGGTCAGGGCACATACAGGAGCAGATCAATGTTTCTGTCTCTCTCACTCTCTCCCTTCCTCTCTCTAAAATCAATAAAATAAACATTAAAAAAATTTTTAAAAAGATCTAAAAACACGAGGTCACAAAATTTTAAAAACAAAAAAAACCCCAAGATGGCTTAAACTAGATAGAAGTTTCTGGTCTCTCCGCAAACAGTCCACGATACACAGGCGACCAGGTGGGGGATCCGCCCTCCTTACACACGGTCCCCAGGTGCTGTTGTTCTTGCCAGCAACCCTGTCAACAACAGGGAGAAGCCGGCACACACAGAACTTCCTGTGCAAGACTGGGAGACGGAAGGCTTGGCCCAGCTCGCATTGTCAGGGCTTGGTTTCCGGCCAGGAGGTCCTTGGCTGGACAGCCAGGCCCCAGGGGAACCTCTCCATGCGGGAAAGGGGACAGCAGACACAAGGCATGCTGCCCGACACACAGAGGCACGCACAGCCTTTGTGGGGCTAGCCTCCTCCCCGCACGGGGAGCTCCCCTTCTCCCTTGTCCCATCCTGGCCACTGAAGGACACCAGGAGTTTAAGACCCAATTCCTCTGCACCCAGACAAATGGGGAGGGGGCTGCGGAGCCTGGTAAAGACCCCACTGCTGATGGCCATGAGTGGCCGCTTCACCGAAATCCTGCTGTGTGTCCTTCCCCACTCAGCGACATTGCCTGCCTGTGTCTCTGGATCTCAGAGGCCTGCCCATCCCAGCTTCACTCCATAGGAGACACTGCCCCAGGGTCCCCAGGGGCACTGAAGCGCCCTGGGCTGTCGCTGCCTCCAGGGCTTTCCCAGCCCCCTCCAAACAGCATGTCCTCATCTTCCTCTCACGGGCCAGGAGGTGTGGGGCCAGGTGGGGGCAGAGGGCACCGAGTTTGCGCTGGCCTTTGGGCCCAGTCTCCTCACGGCATGCCCATCTGGACAGCTCTCTTAGCTCAGTGACTGGCCACGCTGGGACGAAGCCTTCTCTTGTCCAGAGCAAGCAGCAGAAGAGGGCGCAGCCCTGGACACTGCACACACAGTCCTGTCCCTGTCCCATACCCAACTCAGGCAGTCCTCCACAGCCAGCACCCACCCGGCAGCCCTGGTGGACCCTCGGGCACTGGCTGCCAAGCCCAGGCAGGCACCTCCTCCCTGATGTGGTGGATACTTCTGACTCATGTCAGGCCAGAAGGAGGTGGGAGTTGGTGGGCAGGATGGACCACTGCCACCCCCACACAGTTATTGTAAATGGACCCCACCCCCACCCCAACACTCACTCTGAAGTCACAGTGGAGGAATGCCCCAGAGACATTCACACAAAGGTAATAGCGACTTCATATGCTGGGAGGCAGGGTGGAACAGTGGTTACATGCAGACCTGAAGCCAAGTAAACTGAATTTAAATCTGAGTTCTGCCACGTACTTGCTCTGGAGCTTGAGCACATTCCTTACCCCTCTGAGCCTCACTCAGCTCATTTATAAAACAGGACAATAATGGGTAACCCACTTCATAGTCCTCACAAAGATGAAAAAATTTGCTACATAAAAAGTGCTTAAAACAAAACATTCAATCAATGTTGGCTTGTCACCCTTCTAGAGGCCTTTGTATGTTAATAAAGGATGATGAGAATATCAACCCTGTGGAAATATACAAATGGTGGCCACTCACACATGGAGTTACAAAAGTGACTGAAACCTTGGCACTTGCTTGCTCCAAGTGTCCCTGCTCCAAGTGTCCCTGTGATTCTGGGGGACTTCGCTGTCCAAGGGGATGAGCCACGTGACCTCCTCCCTATTTATCCCGCCTATGTCCACAGGGGGGGATGTTACCCTTCCCCAATTTTCTTCACCTTGAAAAATCACTAACTCAGGTTCTCCTATTATCTGACCACAACCTTCTATTCCCCAACTTGTTTATTCAACTACCCAGGTCTTCAATGTCATCAAAATATTCTGTCCCTTCTGGTAACATTCTCCTTAGCCATCACCTCTTCCTCTCATCACCTCCCTCTTGTTCTATGGTTCACCTTGGTCTACGGTTCATCACACTGTTACCGTCAGTCAACATTCTAAACTCCTTCGACTTTTTTATGCACCAGCGTGGCAAAATCCCAATTCGGAGTAATTCTGCCATCCCTCTGCCTTGTCCTTGGCCAGCTCAGCAAGGTTACAGAAAATAAAGAGCTAAAACTAACATCTGTTAACGACTATCTACTGGGCACTTTTCTAGGTACTTCATACATAATCACTTAGTTACTTTTTCCAATAATTCTATGAGAAAAAGATTCTTCTCATTGTACAGATGAGGCTCAGCAACATTAAACAACATGTATAAAGTCACACAGTCCAGGTTTCTCTGGCTTCAAAGCCTAAACTCCATGACATTGAACTGCTGCTTTCAAGTCACAGAAAACCAGGTTACTGCCAATATTCATGATCACCAACCTCAACGCCTGATAATTCTTTCTCAGGTCAACTCATCTGCTTTTCTCTTTACTACAACTATTTTAAACTTTCATTCTTCTCAATCTCTAATTTGTTGCTTTAACCCTCTCTGCAACCCCTCAGGCCCAGCCGACAACTTTCAATGCACAGAAAAAAAGGAAGCCAGGGAGCATGAATGCCCTCAACCTCCCATCACCAAATCTGCAAACACCACTCTGCCCGTTTCCCCTAACTCCATTGTGAGCAGAGGGGATATCCTTCCTCTACTGAAGGCTGGTCCCCCAGGCTCTCTGGAACCCGTCTCCCACCTCCTTTTCCTTGCAATACTTACTCTATTAATTATACCAGATCTCTGCAGTCCTGATTTTCTCCTTGGCTGGGTTTTTCATAGTAGCTTTAGACTTGCTCAAACATCCCTCATTAGAAAACCCTCCCCAACCACACTTCCCTCTTGTGTCTTCCTCACTGTGGCCAGGTCTCTCTAAAACATGGTCTACACTGTCTGCTTAGAGTCAAGTCTTCTGATGGCCCAGTCATGCTGAATCACGGGAGAAGATGCAGGCTGTGGAAGACCAGAGAGAAGGGGCTGATGACTGTGTTACCACACAGAGCCTTGTCTTCTCTGCACCAACCAGCCAGGGGTCATGGTTCTCAGTAGCACAGTCCCTTCCAAGATTTTATGCCATAATTCCAAATTATCAAGCCCCTCAAAGGATCACAAACTCTTCACCAACAGCAGGGGCTTGTTCCATGAAACTTGAGGACCATTCTTGATGCACAACCAGGTGTTATCACTGAGGGCTTTCTCCAATTGTCCAAGGATACTATCTTACACTGATCAGACACTACCCAAAAAAGGAGGGTGCCACTTTTTAGGTTCAGTTGCCTCAAGTGGAGCAGAAACCTTTGATATCAGACATAACAGGGGTCCTCTTACCAGCCATATGCCAGTCTCTGGGCTGGTTACTGTTGAAGCTTTGAGCCCAAGTGAGCACCCGCTGTCCACCAACTAAGCCCTCTCTAACTTCCTATAGGATACTGCATCTCTGAAATCACTCAGGAGCTTGGGTTCCCTGTAGGATTCCAGGAAAAGAGATGGCAGTTTCCTAAGCACTGTTATGAAGTCTCCTGCCAGGTTCTACAGATTCAACATTGATAACCCATCACCAACCAACCAGATTCTACTATAATCTTCAATAACATCATAAGCATGGTGCCTGACTAGGCGGTGGCGCAGTGGATAGAGCATCAGACTGGGATGCGGAAAACCCAGGTTCGAGACCCCAAGATCGCCAGCTTGAGCGCTTGCCCATCTGGCTTGAGCAAAAGCTCGTCAGGTTGGGCCCAAGGCCGCTGGCTCCAGCAAGGGGTTGCTCGGTCTGCTGAAGGCCCGCGGTCAAGGCACATGTGAGAAAGCAATCAATGCACAACTAAGGTGTTGCAACAGCAACGAAAAACTAATGATTGATGCTTCTCACCTCTCTCTGCTCCTGTCTGTCTGTCCCTATCTATCCCTCTCTCTGACTCTCTCTCTGTCCCTGTAAAAAAAAAAAAGTAAACATCATAAGCATGGCTAAATTCCCACAGGAGTAAGGCATCTCTCATAAAGTTAGGGAGGTCCCTTCCCTCTTTGCTCCCCCAAGACCCTGGCTATTACTTCCACCAAATTCATCTCATTTAATCTCCCTTTCAAGACTAAAACGTATTTTTTTAAAACTTCTGGCTTCCTGATCAGTTGAAACATTTCTCTAGGAAATGTATGGCTTAGAACCTTCATGAAATCCTCTTGAAGGGGCCAGTTGAATAGTGGACAGGCTGGAAATACTAGGGCTAGCCAGTGATAAATACTAGTGCCCTGGGGAATGGAAGATGCCAAGAGGCAGAAATCTGCCTTCACGGCAGAGACTGCTGTTTATTTCAATTCAAGCAATTTATTGGGTCGAATGAAGAGAAACCAGATTTCCAGTCATGACAGGGAGCTTTATCAATCTAGTCTGTACTTCCTCATCCAAATGGGTACTATGTAGGACCTAGCTTCACGAGCTGACCTCTTGTGCAAATTAGCACGTGAATAGGCATGAACTGACTCATGTAGACTGATCTGACTTGAAGGGAGTGTGCCCACGAAAAAGAGGAGTGGGAACATAACTGTGATAAGGGACTGGACTGTGCAGTCTGCTAAACAAAGAGCTTGTATGAAGGGTCTGGGATTCCAGCAGTGGGCAAAAGGAGGTTTACAATCATGAATCCATTAAAATTTATTCTTCTATTACTCACTTTATTTATATTGTTCCCATACAAATAACTGTAAACCTACCTTTGCCCATTCTTGTATATGGAGACAGCAAAGAAAGTGTGTGCTGAAAGTGTGTTATGAAAGACACTTCTTCACTTGGGTTTTCTTGTCTTGAAAAGTGAATAGAAAATAAGTTAGTAATTTCTCTTTTACTATTCTTTGGAAGGAATTGGGTAAAATAAGTATTATTTCTTCCTCATACAGTTAGAATTAGTTTAGAAAGCCATTTGTCCTTGGAGTTCTTTTTAATTAAAGGAGTTCTTTAATTAAACTTGCATCACTTATTTTTTTCCAGGAATGTTAACTTTATTGAAAATTTCTAGTTTATTGGCATAAAGTTGTCCACAATATCTATTTTTAAAATTCATTCTAACTTTTTAATAGAAATATGGATAAAATACAAAATTAAGATATAGAAAAAATCAACAAATATATAGTTCAGTGACTTTTGATAAGGTTAACACGATTTTAACTACTAATTAGAATCTGAGAAGTCCTTCCAAGGTCATTCCTATCACAAACTTTTTCCTATTGATTTCAAGTGTTATTCCATTATTGATAAAGAACATACTTTGCATTATTTCTATCCTCTTAAATAGATGGGAGGTATGTCCTATGGCTTAGCGTTAGGTCACTAGAGAACGTGCTCTACAGATGTCTGTTACATCAGTCGGGTTACAGTGCTGTCCGTCCGGTTTCGCTGATCTTGTCTAGGTGTTCTGCCCATTACTAAAAGTCAAATATTGAAGTCTCCAGCCATTGTTGATGTATTATCTAGTTCTCATGTATTTCAGTGTCTGTTAGTATGTTAAGAAAATTATATTAAATCTCCCTGATGTCAACTGACACTTTCATCATTATAAAATGCCCCCCATATCATTTTTTGATTGAAATTCTCTTAAAGTATAGCCATTCCAGCTTTCTTGTGGGTGCTGTTTGCATAACATTATTCCCTTCTATTAGTTTCAATCTATCTGTATCTCTGAATTACAAGTGTCTTTTTATTTTATCCAGTCTGACATTCTCTGCCATTTGACTGGTTTAATCCATTCCCATTTAATGTTATTATTAATTTGTTGGACTGATGCCTATGTCATTTTGCTTTTTTTTATGTCATTTTGCCTTTTGTCTCGTCTTTTCCACTTCTTTAGTTCTCCTTTAATGCCTTCTTTTGCTTTAAGTATTTTCCAAGTAGTATTGTAATTTCTATAATGAATTTTTGCTGTATTTTTAAGGTGGGTCCCCCCTCCCCCAGTTCTAGGCTTTGCCACATACATCTGAATCAGCTACAGATACTAGGCTAACTCCATATAAGAACATTACTCATGTAGTTCTATTACCATTTTCTCCTTTTGTGAGGTTATTGTTTTAAACTTCCATTAATGTTACAACCCAACAAGACATTGTTATAATTATTGTACCAACTACAGTAATATCCTTAGGGTTAACACAACTTTGCTCTTACCCACCTCCACATATTAGCAAATACAATATACATACTTTATATTTGTGTGGGCCCAACAATATACATAATTTTATACAGCTGCTGTCTTATGTAATTACCTTTGCTAGTGTGGATTCAAATTACTACATAGTATCACTTGCTTTCAGCCCGGGGTCCTCTTTGACTTTAGTATTTGAGAAAATCATTATTTCATCTTCTTTTTAGACAGCTTTGTTGTACATAGAATTCATGGTTGATGTATTTTTTCCTTTGAACATTTTAAATGTTATTCACATCTGGCCTCCACTATTACTGTTATGAAGTCAACTGCTAATCTTATTCCCTTGAAAGGAGTTGCTTTTGTCACTGTTTTCAAGATATTTTCGTCTTTCGACTTTCATCTTTTTTATTGCAATGTGGTTGAGAATCTGTTTTGTTTCTTTTTTCTTTTTTGTATTTTTCCAAAGTTAGAAGCGGGAAGGCAGTCTGACAGACTCTGGCATGTGCCCGACCGGGATCCACCTGGCATGACCACCAGGAGTTGATGATACTCTGCCCATCAGGGGCGTTGCTCTGTTGTGGCCAGAGCCATTCTAGCACCTGAGGCAGAGGCCATTGAGCTGTCCTCAGGGCCCGGGCCAACTTTGCTCCAATGGAGCCTTGGCTGCACGAGGGGGAGAGATAGAAAGGAGAGGGAGAAGGGTGGAGGAGCAGATGGGCGTTTCTCCTGTGTGCCCTGGCCAGGAATCGAACCCAGGACTTCCACAAGCCAGGCTGACGCTCTACGCTGAGCCAACCCGCCAGGGCCAAGAATGTTTTATAAATCATACTTGAAGTTCAGTAAAGTTCCTGATACTAAGTTTAAAAAGTGTTTTCTTAAGAATTAACATTTAAGTACCCGAGTCTTAAGTTTTTCTGACCACAAAGATAGTAAGAATCTGCTTCAAAACCTGTTTTAAGTGTCAGCTTGTAGATACAAATTCTCAGAAAAGATTTTTTCTTCCTTCCATCCAATTTTCTCTTTCCTCTCTGATGTACGGTATTCAGGTTCATTCTCTCATTAAGTGTACCATATTTTGAGATTCCAGGCTTTGAAGAGTATTTCACTCTGACTTCACATTCACATTGGCCCTATCCAGTCTCCCTCTTAAAGCATAGCACATTCCAGTCTTCATTATTATTAGTATTCAGTGAGAGAAGAAGAGGCATAGAGATAGATTACTGCATGTGACCCGACCGGAATCTACCCGGCAAGCACACTAGGGGCTGCCCATCTGGGGTGTTGCTGTTGCTCAGCAACCGACCTCTTCTTAGCACCTGAGGTGGAGACTTTGGAGACATCCTCAATGGCCAGGGCCAGCTCACTCCAATTGAGCCACTGCTGCAGGAGGGGAAGAGAAAGAAAGTGAACAAGAGAGAGAAGCAAGAGGGGTAGGGGTGGAGAAGCAGATGGGTACTTCTCTTATGAGCCCTGACCAGGAATTGAACCCAGAACATCCACACGCTAAGCCAATGCTCTACCACTGAGCCAACCGACCAGAGCCAGCACATTCCAGTTTTTAGCAAACAAGAATTGGCAACAATTGTCCTCTTTAATACTTCTCTGAAATTATGCTTTTTATTCCACAACACTCCCAACCTTATTTTCAAGTCGCCAAAAATTTGAAACAATAAATACCCATCTACCCCTCACTGAGTTGTTATTCTGCCACACTGGCACCGTCACATATATATTTCATACACACACATTTTGCCTTACCATTTGAAAATAATGGAATGACACTTCATCCCTAGATATTTCAGCAAACACCTAAGAAAAAGGACGTTCGTTCTCCTATATAAACACAATTATCATACGTAAAAAAAGTAAACATTCCATATCACATAAGAACTCATATGCAAATTTCCAGATGTCCCTAAAATGTTTTTAATTGGCTAGGTTTATTCAAATCAAGATCAAATCTAAACTCATGTATTGCATGTTGTTTGATCTAGCACAGTCTCCTCATACGTTTTGTACAACAGTTACTTTAAGAATTCACACCAGGTGTCTTTGTGAATGTCCTATGTTCATTCCACTATTGTCTTAATTATTCCACATGATTAGATTCAGGTCAAATGCTTTTGGAAAAAATGCTACTGATGATTGGGTGGAGCTTTGAGTGTATTTCTTCCTTGCTAGCTCAGCAATACATTTAAACAACAAAAAAAATTTAATGACTATAATTCCGCATTTCAGATGTTTTGTGTCATCCAGAGAGCACCTCAGGGCATGCTGTCTGCCATATTGCCAGAAACAGATGTCCCCGTGTAATGCCTTCCCAGATCACCAATGGCAATATCTTTATAAATGTTTACCATCCTCTGAAGCCAAGTAATATGAAAATAAAAGCTTGAGGCCCTGACCGGTTGGTTCAGCAGTAGAGTGTTGGCCTGGCGTGTGGAAGTCCTGGGCTCAAATCCCGGTCACGGCATACAGGAGAAGTGTGTCCATCTGCTTCTCCACCCTTCCCCCTCTCCTTCCTTTCTCTCTTTCCCTCCCACAGCCAAGGTTCCATTGGAGCAAAGTTGAGGATGGGTCCATGGCCTCTGCCTCAGGTGCTAGAATGGCTCCAGCTGCAATGGAGCAATGCCCCAGATGGGCAGAGCATCGCTCCCTAGTGGGCATGCCTGGTGGATCCTGGTTAGGCACATGCAGGAATCTGTCTACTGCCTCCCTGCTTCTAACTTCGGGGGAAAAAAAAAGCTTGAGACAAAACCAACCATTAGGTATTGTTACTACTACCAATTCACATTTGAATTTATTATTCCCAAAAATCTAGAACCTATTATGAGTAGTGTTAGCTGGAATCTAGAAATCTAAGGATCAAATTAGTGAAGTATAAGTATTAAATCAGTGAAGGACAAGTTAAGTATTTAAGAGTTGAGGATTGATTTTAACATCTTAAGAGTCCTACACTGAAGTATTTTCTTATCAATAAAAAGGGGAAAATTACTTTCTAACCTGCCCATTTTCATGGCAACAGGAAGAAGTAAAAGAAATGAAACTGTTGAAAACAAGGGGGCAACCCTGTACTATAAATGCTCTGTGTCTATATTAATTCCATGAGCTGGATATGACTATCCTCATTTCACAAATAATCAAAGTGAAACTTGGACAGTTCATGTAGGTACCTCATAAACCTGTTTACCATTTTAAACCAAAGGGTTCAAACCAGTCTGCCCATTGGTCAAAACCCATGCTTTTCCACTACACAAAATTAATCAGAAAAGGTAGCAATCTGGAAGTTCCATTCTGATGTTTTACAGTGGTCCCTCATCTATCGCGGGGTTAGATTCCAGAACCCTTGCAATAGCCCAAAATCCGCGAAGTAGCGACCGTATATTTTTTTTATATATATTTTAAGGCTTTACAAAACCTCCCCACATTCTTATAAATCTTTCCCACAGTTATTAACCTTTCCCACACTCTTATAAACACTTCCTATGCTCTTAAACACTTTCTACATTTTTAAACCTACGTAATTTTAACAACATATAAAATTCTATATGGGTGGGTCCTCACCAGTGAATATACTACAACTTGAATGATGAAGATGATGGTGACTTAGCTGTGCAGTACTGATGACGATGAAGGTGATGATGATATGAATGAACTGCATAGCCTAGAAGAGCACTACAGCTCATCTGCTGTTCGCTACATATTTTATTTTGATATATTCTTTTAATGTTCTAATTAATATTTTTATAGTTTTCAATTTTTTAGGCTAGAAAATGCTTATTTTATTGCAAAAATAATAAATATATAAAAATACCTATCTACCGCAAAATCCTGATATAGCGAAAAATCTACGACACAAAATTAGATATATGCAATTTAAAAATCCAGGATACAGTGAGACTGCTGTATCGTGAACCAAGATATGAAGAGGGATGACTGTACTTGGTTATTCATGACCATAACTTATATATAAACTAAAAACAACAACAACAAAAAACAGCAAAATAAAATTTCTTGAAAAAACGGTCTAACACTCAACCATTCATCCAACCCACTGTACTCTTGCTGCTGCTCAAAATGGAACAGCTCTTCCCAAGGTCATTTGTGGCTTCCATATTGCTCAACTCAATGGCCACTTTATTTTTACTTCATCTCTTGCTCTAACACTTGATATCACTGATAACTCACACCCCTTCTTGAAACCTTTTTCTCGTTTTCCATTTTATAAAGTTCTTGGGCTTTCTTCCATGACTAACCCAGTCTGCTGTGAAGTCTTTTCTTTTCTGTACTCCTTAAATGTTTCTTCTGCCATCCTAAGTATTCTACTCGTCTCATTCCATAAATGTTCTTGGCAGCATCACACTTCTCAAATTATTTTAGTTTCCAACTTTTATATTGGTGAGTCGCCTCTGACAGTTCTTTACTGAAGGCCAATCATATACTATGCATATCCAGTGATGAATAAAAGCTGAGGCTCTTACAGGCTCTATTGCAGCCCAGGGATTTCACATGAGCACCAGAGCTGTGGACATCTGCACTTTAATTCTCCACAGGTACTGTAAATTCCCCAAACTGAACTCACTCCTCTCCACACATAATCTACAGTGTGTCCGTAAAGTCATGGCGCACTTTTGACCAGTCAAAAGTGCGCCATGACTTTACGGACACACTGTATTTCTCCCTTTTACCATTTTAATAGGTACTAAACAAAATATGCCTTGGTAACTCCATGGCCTTGATCACTGGTCTATTTTGCTTTCTAAATCTCTAAAATTTGACTGCTATTTTCCAACTCCACTGCCAGGTAGCTAGTTTGGGGCTCACCTGGATTACTCACAGCCTACAACTGCTCTCCACTTCCAATCTTCTCTATAGACCTCATTCTTCACAGTTAAAATGATCTTTCAAAAAGGCAACTGATTATGTCAACTCTCCAAGCCCCATACTGCTTAAAATTCTTCAAGGGCTCCTTGTCGCCCTCAATATAAACCCCAAATCCTTTAACATGAGTTTCAGCAAACTGTGCTTGAAAACAACTCTCCTCAGTTCTCCCACTTAGTAGTTTCCTATTCCAACTTAACCTCTATTCCAGCCAAACTGAACTTTTCAGGTCCTGAAATAAAAACACCTTCTCTTTTATTTTCAGGCTTCTGTATATTTTAGTCTCTTTTCACTCTCTCTTTGCCTGGCCCACCGTTTCATCTTTTCTGAGTGAAAGAGAACCTCCCTGACCAACAAAGTGTGGGGTTAGAGCCTTTCATATATGTTCCTGCCATATTCTGAGTTCATCTCTATCGTAGCACTATGCACACTCATCATCCTCATAAAGTAAAGCATATAGAAGGGCAGGGACTGTGTTTACCTTGTTCACTACTAACTAATTTCCAGTGCCTGCAAACAGTATATACAGTTTTAATGAATTTAAATGATTAAGTCTCAACTCAATGAGGAACAAAAAAGAAATTCATTTGAAAACTTTTTCAATTTTCTAATTTAATAGAAATAACCAAAACAATGTGGCTTTCAAACAAGGCTTTAAACTAATCTAATACAACTTCTACAACACATTCCAGAGCATTATAACAAGAAATATTTACAGGCAGCTAATGTATTAAATAACCATGAAAAGAAAATCTTGCTTGCATTACACACCAGCAAAAAACACAGGAATGGAACAATTATAAACTGCAACCTTGTTTTAAAAAATTAAATATGATTATTTAGAGAATACAATACCACAGAAACAGCACTTTTTCTTTAAGAATCATACTGACGTGTAATTAATTATGTGCAAAAATAATAGTTGTCATGGTAGTAGTAATAGTAGAAATAATAAAAAATAATGAGGGAAAGAGACCAGTTGAAATACTGAAAGCAAGGAAATTGTAAGGCTGTGAATTTTACCCTTTAGTGTGTATTTCTACATAGAAAATTAACAGGCTTTCAGATTGCACAAATCTTCTTTGATAGGCTTATATACATCTTTCACTGTGACTTAAAACATAGTAAATGCCTACATTTTTCAGACCAGGAGCAGACATGCATTTCGTTCTTCAAACTGAAATCTGGGCCACACTGGAAGGGGAATATTGCGGTGGCACTCAGAAACCTTTTCTGTGCCTTCCCACATACAAATTTTGAGAATTTAAAAGAAAAGCACTTTAATTTTAAAGATCGCTTGCTAGAAAACATAAACTTAATTTTGTACATTTTGTAGTTTGATTATGACAAATATATCCAAATGGACTTATTTTTGAAGATAATTTTGTTTCTCCAATACAATAAAAAAAAATATATAAAAGACCACAAAGGCAAACACAAAGAACTAACACGGAAGAAATGCTATACATGCATTTTGACCAAGTAAAAGAAACCATTATATCCCAGAGTACATGTTGAAATCTTGAAATGTCTATGTAAACTGAGGAATATAAATTTTTTTTCTTAAAAAAGTACCTTCAATATTTTACTCAAACACCAGCTACTTTTAAAAATATATGCAACTTTCCCCAATTTTTAAAATAAAATGTCACAATATATTGTCATTAGCTCCAGCATACATTTAATTTTCTTAATTTTTAAAAGATAGACTGGGTGATATGCATACAAACTTTCCTATAAAATCACCATCCAGGGGAGAATTATGACATGCTTAGGCAACAGATTTAAAGCAGTGTTATTGCTTTATCAAAGAGGAGACAACTGTGAGAAATAAAAGAGAAGACCTAGGTTAGGTACATGATCAAACTATGAAACACCTTGAAAACCTTGGGTCACCTTAAGCAGATTAATACAGATGGTATGGATCAAGAATTCATAGTATGAAGAACTTGAGTGTTTCGATTAGGATTGAGGTGGATAGATTTTATAAAGCTACTCACTGATCCAATGCTGATTATACAAGTAAGCAGTGCTACAAGAAGTGAGCTTTTCACACTTTCTGAGTTCCACGTGAGTGGGAGCAGGTAAGGAAGGGATTTAAAGAGCCAGGGCCAGGACGTCACAGCACCTACTCCCATGTTGGAGACTAAGGGACTATTTAATAACATCTGGCGGGCCACAATCCAAGGGCACAGTCAGAACACCTAAATCTATAAACTTAATAGTATTAATCACTAATAATTACATGGCAGGATACCTGCCGAGGTAACTGATAAATCTACAACTTGCACACTAGAAACCTTTTGCTTCTATTTAAAAACATATTTCTTTGGATTAATGAAAAAATTCATAAAAACTGTTACAACAAAAAGTGAGAATTAACTGACTTTAAAATTTATTTTAAATTTCCTTATATAAGAAATAGAAGTCAGAAAGTAACTTACTGGTTTCAAAAAGGATAATTTAAACAATGGAGCCAATGCCAAATCATGTCTCTGTGTCCTGATCCCCACACAGACCTACAACCTAACCATCTGGAAGAGGCACGTACTCCGCCTACCCAGCTTCCTCCAGTGAATCACTCAGCTAAATAGATACATCCAGGCTGCTGAACAGGATAAGGAACACTTTGCTCTTGGTGCTCTGACAGGACACAGAAACTGAAATATAGTGAAAACTTTGTAAGCTTTTAAGGAAACATTTTAACATCTCCGTATCTAAACTACTGCCTTGTAAAGAAGAATACAAATACCAGAGAGTTATCAAAACAAAACTGCCTTCAGGAACCCATAGTTCAGTATTTGTCTTTTTAAAACTTAATAGGAAAACGTACGTCTAAATATCAATTTAAGTTTTATACTTTTGAACAGTTTTATTAGACAATGCTGAACAGATCAGTTCAGAAACAGTGCAAGAAAAAAGTGTTAAATGAAATCTAAAGTGAACACTTTCATCTAATGATAATTTATTGATAACTATTAATTAATGGTAATTCCTTAGTATGAATTATCTTCTGTTAACAAAAATGGAGCCTAGTAAAAGTTTACAATCAAGTGGCTTTTAAAGAACCAATCTTGAAACAAAGGGGAAAAACCCCATCTAACACAGAAATGTATTTAAGGGAACAAATTTATCTTTTTAAGGCCCCAAATACTGAGAAATAAGTTTTTATTTAAAATTTTGCTTTCTTCTCTCATTGGTAGAAACTATGTATCACTTATTATCCAATCATCGTGAAATAGCAAAGCAAGTGTAAAATACTAGACAAATGGAATCACTTCCAAAAATGTGCCCGTATGGACATCTCCTGATAAACTGAAATCACAAATGTTGTAGGAAAGAGGGAAATGAGCATAGATAACATTTTAAAACAATTTTCTCCTTCTTATAAGTAAACTCTCTGAAGAATTTGAAGTTTGAGCAAAATGATCAAATAGTTTGGGATATGTTTTTAAGTTTAACTTAGAAGAAAACTAAGAGAAACCAAAAGGAAGCTAGAGAATGAAATAAACCAACAGCACTGACAAAATCAGTACTGTTTAAAATACCGTCATATTGATGTTTACTCCCACCACTTGTTAAGAAAAGAAAAACAGCCCAAAGGAGTTTGCATAATAATTTCTTTAGAGCACTTTATTTGATTCAAATGCACTAAAAAATTTACTTCTTAGACAATTACGTCAAATAAATTTTTCTGAGTAATCTGCCTGAACTGTTTAAGCTGAATTTTTTAAAAGGCAAATGATCTGCCACAAATCTGCTGACATCTAAAAAATATCTAATGGAGCATCTTCTATTTTGGTCACTTTATATTCTAATGTGTCCATACAAAAGTAGGACTAGAATTTTTAATCCAACAAAAGAGAAGCCTGTACACAGTCTAGAACACATGTCTTGGATATGAGCATCACAAACGAAGAGAAGAAAAATGAAACAGAGCCAAGGTGGCGTCTCTGCCTCAGGCGCTGAATTCAGGGTGTGAAGGTGGACTTACTCCAGTAACCATTCAAGTGGGGACTGGCTCATTTTCAGGTTTACTTACAGGTCTCTTCTATGTCCTTTAGGCCCCCAGTCCATGCAAATGTCCCACTTGGTGGACAGATGAGTAATCTAACCCCACCGGGTTTATTTCAATATTTTGATATTTTAATAATAAGCTGCTTCTGAAGATTTTCTGAGAAGTCTGTTCTCTATTAAAATAAGATAGAACCTCAAAATATGAATGTGAACATTAGAAATAGACAGCATATATTACAAATCCATTCTTGATAGGAACATTAGTAAGAATACACATTAGCTTAAAAAACAGGCTCAGCAAATGTTGCTGATCTGCCAGAAGTTTTAGTTCACTATTTACAAATAAGACAAAGTGAAATACAGAAAATTTTACACATTTGGTAGTTGACAGATTACTGTTTGCCAATAGTGGTCTATCAGAAAACTGATACGAAGGAAGACTGGATAAGAGCCAGTTGTCACCTTCTCAATCAAATTTAAATACACAGAAAACTAGATTAATTTTGAAACAAACATTCTGTCTTTCATGGGAATAACTGTATGATTCAGTGATTTGGCTGAGAGGTGCAATTCTGTGGAAGTGTTTCTAGGAAAAGATCATTGTAATTATATGATCTGCTACTGTTAAGTTGCCACATTTATTTCAGTGACCATTCAAGTCGATTAAATGATGATCAATGGTCATATGTTTCCTAGACTCGAAGTATGAACAGAAAACTACTGTTGAGTTCTTTAAACCAGTATTAAAACTAAGGCCCAACAGCATAAAATGAGAATACAAGGGTGTGTTTCAATGCACACCTGCAGTGACATCAGCAAGGGAATCTGAACAACTTTGATTTTAACTATAAAACAAGCCGGTGTGGGGGTGTAGCTGTGGGGATGTGGGTGGAGGAGGAGGCATGAAAACTGTTTTCAGAACTGTGCATTATGGTCCAAAGAGACAACTGATCAGGTAACGTGACCTTCAAGTAGTTACTTGTACCAATCAATCAATACCAAATAATCATCAACATCTGCCAGTTCTATCAACAATCAGAACTCTTCTCTTTAGTAACAGAAATCTTCATTTCATTTTGCTTTGTATTTTTACTTTTAATGGTGAAAGTAGAGTTCTTTCCCCCTTTCTTGACAAGAATGTGTTTTCTGTCCGTTATTTCAATCTAATACTGTGTAAAAGCTATCAGCTTCTTCAAGGAGATGCCCACTGTAGGCAGGATATTCCAGCAACACTTAAATAAAAGTGTATTTTCTTTTTTCTCTCTTTTTAAACAATTGATTTAAGTTCATGTCATTTTACTTTATATGTATTGGTCTGTCATCTGACTTTAGGCGTTTTCTGCGGGGCTGTATAAAGTCTTCATCAGAGTCCTCAGTTACCTCACCATCATCCTCTTCCTGCTCAAACTCGGGCAAAGGTGCGAAGGTCCTGTCTGAGTAGATCTCTGTGAGTTTATCTTCAAAGTACAATGCAACTGCTTTCCCTGCCTGAGCTACTTCTGAATCAGCCTGCAAGCAAAAGATAGGAATATTCACCTATTGGTAATACATATTCCTTCACCAAGTTTGCATGGTCTGAAAAGCTTACCTTCAAATTAATCTCTTGTGTTTCTGCATAAACTTGAACAACTCTCATCATCTAAAAAGGACACCAGAGTCAAAAAAAAAAGGGAAATTATAATCCTTTCTAAAGTTATAAAACTGCATAGGATTGGCGACAAAAGTCAGCCATACTAGGGGGAACAGATTATAAGTACTATGACCAGTTTTTAAATGCTTTCTAAAATTCTAAAGAACACGGAACCACTTTCTTTACAATGTTCTATAATGCTACTGTGAAGCCTCAATAATTGTCTCAAATTCTAAATTACTAAATTGGTCAATCCAAATAGAAATTGGTCTGAATACATTAATCTACTTAAGAGAAATTTATCTGTGAAATGAATAATTTAAGAAATGTTGCTTTTAAAAATCTGCCAAACTTTCAACAAACCACTTAATCAGAACTCCATCCGTATGGTAATTTGTGACAATCATAAATTATTTAACTATTACTAAAGCAGATAAAATGGACCTTTCTTCCTGGCAAATGTTAGCGATAGTTCATAAAAGCTTATTTATTTAAGATAATCTAAATGGATTAGAAAATAAAACAAAAAAGTTTGGGACTGTATTAATTTAACTTCGAGTCGAGTTTTTACTGTTCTCTGCGGCATATTGCTATTAAGGTGACTAGACTTTTCACCTACTAACTTTTTAAAGAATTTTACAAAGTCACCGAGATGCTTCCAGAGGCAGTTATGACTACATTTTAAATGATTCAATGTGATTTATTTTAGTAACCATCATTGGCACCCAAATTTTATCAGCAATAAAGATGAGATTTTAGTATCTTTTAAAGATTTTGTGACTGCTCACCCAATTTCATTTTCTTCTCCTATAATAATAAAATTTTTCCTTATAATAGAATTGACTTTTCCCAAAGATAACCAAATTACTTCCTTGAAGGAGGTATATTTCATTTTTTTAAGGTATCGATAACAAATCCTTATCCTTAACAAATACATAACCAAAGTTAATAAAAGTCACATTGCTGAGATCCAAAAACTCAACATTATATACTCTGGACTACTATTCCAAATGAGCCACCAGAGATTAGTTTATGATTTTAAGGTTCTACATTTATATGGTCACTGTTACAAATGCCTTTCCTAAATGTACCCAAAATGTAGGCTGTTTATAATCATTCCCCACAACATATACTTAACTACAGACTATGTTCAGATTTATTTCAATCCTCAACCTGTTTATGAAGGGACATTCAATGATATTCCTAATTTATTATATTTAAATGTATACTTCAAATTATACACAGCAAACTTTCTTCTTTGGAGCTGTGGATGAAACTTTTACTTTTGACAAATGAAGCAAGAAAAAAGTTTTAAATCAAATTAGAAAATCACTTGTCAGGAAAAGCAAAATCCAAACAACAAAATAAGCAAGCCAACAAAAACTAATAATCCAATACTCTATAGATTGGAAACTAACATACTTCATTAAACCTTTCACAGTTCTTGAAGATCAAGCGAACATCAGCCACAAAGTCATCTGGTACTTGATAGTGCTGGGAATGTTTTTTCTGAAGCTTCTTTTTCACTGTGGATAAATCCATTGGTTTCTTTATAATTTTATAGTAGTTTGGTATCTAAAAAAACAGATAAATACGGCCAGATAAGGATTCTCCAAAATTGCCAAACTGTGTAATTAAAAATGCATATGAATTTTAGGGAAAAAAATATGTTCATTATTGAACCAGCTGCTTAAAAATTTGGGGTATAGTGAATGTACTTTAAATCTTTGGCCCAAATCATATCATGAAAATCAAATCATGTTCGGAATGTGTGGCTCTCTCCATGTTAGCCAAGGCTCCAAAGTTCTATGTTGAATAAGTAAATTTAGAAAGAAAGCTAACAGCAAGGCTTAGCCAGTCCCTAATGGTCAGGACAAATCATCAGAATTTTATGATTCTTAAAGAGGTTATTTACAAATAGGAAAGAAAAAAATTACAAAATGTATTGTTATTACTAGAACATGATATCTTTTGCAGTATTTTTCAAACTCCAGTTTTCCAGAAATTCCATGCCAGCTGCAGAAGAGTTAACCACCCTGATGTGTGAAGATTATAGAGTCTATAATTACTGGGTTCTAAAATCTTCATACATCAGGATTGAACACTTTGCACACCTGCAGTTGAAAATCATTGTTTTAGAGGATATAACTTTATATCACAAAGTACTCTGAACATAGCAACAAATAAAGAAAAATTATAGCAACCCCTCCAAAAATTGTTTATTAACCATTTAGTAATCATGCTGGGAAGTTTTGCCCCCACCTTGCCAAAATTTGTGGCCATGGGAAAAAACTGAACATAAATAAGCTATTTAAATAGTTCATGAAAAATAATTATTTTAAAGTCATTTTCTACTGTAAAGTACCTGAACTTAAAGACAAGACAGACTTCCTAGTATCAGATTATTGCTATTCACACAAAACATCTTCCTTGCATCTAGACCTTTTGTGCTTTAAAACTCATTTCTGAGCCTACGCAGTACACAAGTCTACTATTCAATACTCCGTAATAGGTCTGGTATTCAATAATATCTTAGTTGTTGAACTGATGGCTAACAAATAAAATGTGGGTAGCATGTTCTCATCTCCTTTATGATAATGCACTGAGCACAACTTATACTCCTTTTGCTACGAAACCTTAGAGCCTTTATTTCTTACAAAGTCCCCTTTAAGTTAAAGAGCACGGATTTGCAAAATTTTTCATCTTTTCTTAAATCTTGACTTTTCATAATTGGGGGCTTATGAAGGCTGGGCCAGTGTGAAAGATTCCATTTTACATGTTTATTCAAATTAATACTTACACAGATTGTTTTCTCTCCAACGTATGGAGCCTAGAATCATAGAACTAGAATCTTAGAAATAATTTAGTCCAATACTCCCACTGCAAAGTTTGAAAAGGCAAAAAAATTATGTAATTTTCTCAAAGATAAGGGTAGCTAGTGACAAAACTAAAAGAAGTTGTCTTCTGACACCTGGGGTTCCAGATTATTTCCATTATACCTATATCCCTTATGTCCATCTTAACAGTAAAAGAAGACATGGAAATCAACTTCGTTAAGTTTTCATCACAGCAACAAAATCTTTAAAAACAAACTGAAATTTTAACAAGTGAATCTCACATCCTTTGGTTCTACTAAAATTTCTAATTAATAAGAAATACCTAAAATGTTATTCGGTACTATGCTAAAACATTTTACGCAGGTTGTCATTATAACCTTCAAAAGAACCCAATTAGGGAAGAAACAGTATTAGGAAAGAAAACTTCAGCCTTGGAGAGACTGAGGAGATTACTCCAGAAGCCTGAGTTTTAACACAAGAAGTCTAACATCTTCACCAGGGAGGTATATAAGGTAAACAACTCACCGAAGCAGGAACTGGCTCCTGGAATTCAATACTTAATTCATGACAGTACAGGTAAAGCAGAAGACGTTCACATTTCTGGCCCCACAAAAAAGAAAGGAAAACCCCTAATAAGCTTTCTTCAACTAACAAGATATTCTTGAGAATAAAAACTTTATCACAATAAAGTATTATTACAACTTGAACATAAGTCTCCTGCATACTCGCTCTCCAACTAAACATACAGCCAAAGAAAACCGCCTTGTTTCCCAGTTTTGCAACTATCATCTTTTCTACTTTAAATGAACTTATCAAAGACAGAATACCTTAGTTCAGTGGTTCTTAACCTGGGTTCTATCAAACCCTAAGGGTTCAATGAGTCGGTCTCAGGGGTTCGGAGAAGCCTCTACCGCGGAGGCCAGAATAAAGTAATACCATAATTTGTTGTGAGTTCATGCACTTTGTTGGTTTTGTTCTTTGAGCAAGGTGATGTTCATGCACGGCTCATTTTGTGCACCAGTAAAAAAAATATACCTATGCCTTGAATTTGGGGAAAAAAATCGTATTTTATTTATCACTAAAGAAGGGTTCAGTGAATGCGCATATGAAACTGGTAGGTTCGGTACCTCAAAATAGGTTAAGAACCACTGCCTTAGTTCCTATCTGCTAATGAAGGTAACTTATCTACTATTAACTCAACTATTTATACACATGGAAAGGAGTCAGAAAAGCAACCTACAGCATTTTGTATGACAATCTATAGATTACTTGGTAATCTATAAATTAGCACTGTTGCTACTCATTGTAATTCTCTGAAGCAGGCCGGACACGTGATATTATTCCTTTTCTTGAAAGGATTCCACTCAGGTTTAAAATTAAATAAAAACTATCAATGTCTTCTCAATCCAATTCTAGAATTTTTTTACACAATCAGAAATAAGTTGAAATGTATATTACATTTATAGTTTTCATTTGCTTAAAATTCTTTAATATGAAGTATGTATGCTCTAAACACATACCTTCCCTTCACAGAGTGGAGGAGGGATCTTGTAAGTATATACACTGTACATAGGATTAAAGCCCAACATAACTGTAATTGACCACAAAACTATGTGAAAGGTATTTTGTCTTTGGAGATCAGACTATGGACCACATGAGCAGAAATCAAACTGAAGTAAGGAAAGAATTATAGATTTTATTTTTAAAAGGATGAGAAGCTATTAGAGGATTTTAAGCAGGAAAGTAATAGCCTTATCTATATTTTTAAAAAGAATACTATGAAGAGTTAAAAAAAAAAGGACTATAAGGGGGCAAGAGCAGAATCAGGGCGTCCAGTCAGGGAAGAGAGCATTCCAATAGTGCAGATGACTGCCTCAGAAGGTAATGGTTAGGGGAAGTAAGAAATAATATTACAGCCATTCTTGATTATTTTATTTCTCAGAGATTTCTGGCTTGAGCAATAGAGGCAAATGATGTGAAATACTGGAGGAGAAGTGCCGTTTTTTATGTCGTTATTGGCTTGTTTACTGCTTTTGTTTTTTTGATGACAGAGACAGATAGGGACAGACAGGTAGGGGGAGAGATGAGAAGCATCAATTCTTCGTTGTGGCACCTTAGTTGTTCATTGATTGCTTTCTCATATGTGCTTTGACCGAGGGGGGGCGGTACAGCAGACCAAGTGACCCTGTGCTCAAGCCAGCAAGCTGTGCTCAAACCAGATGAGCCTGCGCTCAAGCCGGCAACCTCGGGGTTTTGGACCTGGGTCCTGTGTGTCCCAGTCCGACACACTATCCACTGTGCACCGCCTGGTCAGGCTACTTTTGCTTTTTGAAGAAGACAATTAAGATTTTGGTTGGGACATGTTCAGTATGAGAAAGCTGGATGTAAGAGTCTAGAGCTGAGGGCTAGAGATAAAGACTTCAGAAGTCATCAATACACCATCAGATAGATTAAAAATGAAAATGTATCAGGTTACATGTACATTATTACACTTAAAAAAAAAGTAAAGCAAGACAACTACAGGATCCCTAACAATACACATCTACTTAACTGCCACTTACCCTTTGGTCCACAGGGCTTAATCCCTGTGCAGTTTTCCCCTTCTTACTATGCTGCAAATTGTCACAATCATATTCTACTTCTGGTTTCCCAATGTCTCTGCAAAATGTGCATATCCAATCCCCACTAAAGAAGAAAACAGGCAATTAGTCCACATAATTATAACAAAACCCACTCTAGGGAAGCTAATACCTGGAGGTTAAGACTCTTGTTTTTCTTTCTTTTCCAGTTTTTTTTTTTTTTTTTTTTTTTTTTTGGGGGGGGAGATGCTATTCTTGTCAAATCTCATCAAGTGAAGTTGTATGACACAAACTTCCCAAAACTTTCTCCAGTCATTCTTTAGTTGATTACCTTCTGGAAAGCAATACAAAACTGGTGTTGGCATTCAAAAGGGATCTTCTCATAGCATAAAGTTGATAATCAGTGCTCGCAGCATAAGACCAATTCTCAGACCCCAGTAATCACAATGACCCCATATTTACAAACAAGATTAACAGTAATTTCTCAGGTATCCTGTACTGTTTTGGCATATATTAAACATGCCAAAAATAAAAGAGCGCTTTTTACATGGTCAGTCAAAAGTCTAGAATGCACTGCACGCCTGCATGCACAGGAGAGCATGTGTGTGCACGCTAGCACACATGCACCCCTAAAAATGCAAGCACATATGCCCCTTATTATTATTATTATTATTTTTACAGGGACAGAGAGAGAGTCAGAGAGAGGGATAGGTAGAAACAGACAGACAGGAACAGAGAAAGGTGAGAAGCATCAATCATTAGTTTTTCACTGCCGTTGTGACACCATAGTTGTTCATTGATTGCTTTCTCACATGTGCCTTGACTGCGGCGGGCCTTCAGCAGACCGAGCAACCCCTTGCTGGAGCCAGCGACCTTGGGTCTAAGCTGGCCAGCTTTTGCTCAAGCCAGATGGGCCCGCGCTCGAGCTGGCGACCTCGGGATCTCGAACCTGGATCTTCCCCATCCCAGTCTGATGCTCTATATCCACTGCACCACTGCCTGATCAGGCTATGCCCCTTATATTTGAAATCTGCTGTCTATAGTTTGTTTACATCAATATTTCTATCAAACCATAAATTCCAGTGAGTTATTCATATTCATTCTCCCTCTTCTCTATACATATAAATAAGTTCTAAGTCTAGAGACTATACTAATATGTGCCAATAGTTTCAATTCCTTCCACAAAGCATGTGTCTTTGAGAGAAAGCATTCAGTGGCAAAATTCTAATGTTCCAGCAAATATTACTATTCAAAGAAAAATATGAAAAGCCTTTATTTCAAAACCAAAATGCCAATGCTTTTCTAAGAGTAAAGAAAAAGACGCCTTATTGCATCTTTGGCAAATGACTATCCTTCCCAAGATTTAAGTAAGAATTATAATTCTTCAGAAAAAGATTCTGGCACTATTCTATATCACCACTTCTAAGCCCAAAGGTTGAATTTTTTCAAAAAGGGTAATATTAATCAACTAAACCACTGATTTCCAGAACTAAGCAGAAATATAAAATGTTTATCTATAGATAGAAAAGAGGCTGGGTTTTCCCAAGAACACTGGTTTTACTTTCACTTAAAAAGAAACGGACGGGTGAGGGTTGGGAAAGGGCAAAGGCTGAAAGCAAGAAGCATGACTCTCCCCTTCCTGGTCTCTGAAATCAACCGAAGATGAAACTGTGCAAATATAAAATGTTTCATGGAAGGAAGAAAAAGGGTTCTTCTAAAACAAACTGTACCACTTATAGATGCAGACAAATAACCCCTGAAAATGTATTAGCTGCCCAAAGTGATTAATTAGTTCACTCAGAGTTACAGCCAGACATTTTGCAACCCAGCCCAGCGCAGCAGTCCCACTGCACCAGCAGGTCTCTCAGAGTGCCCTGGGCGCTCACCAATGTATCCTTCTAATGCTTGAAACCAGATTTAGCTGTTATGATGTCAAATAAACTAAGGACAATGCTCTCTATTTATTTTATCCCCCAAATTATTCACTTTTTCAAAAATTGATTTTAGAGAGAGAAGAAGGGAGAGAGGCAATGAGAAAGAAAAAGACATTGAACTATTGTTCCACCCATTCATACATTCACCGGTTGACTCCTGAATGTGCCCTGACTGGGGATCAAATCCACAACCTTGGCGTATGAGAATGATGCTCCAACCAACTAAGCTACCCAGGCCAGGGCTATTCACTTTTAAATGCGTAATTTAAAATAAGTTTATTCCAAAGTGAATGACTGCAAGACATTCCAACCACATCAAAGGAAAAAGATGAGAAATCTGCACACAGTGCCTTAGACAGGCCCTAGCAATTCCCAGCTTCGGTGGTCGTGAGGAAACTATTTCTAAAATAATTCAAGGCCCTGGCCCAGTGTGTGGAAGTCCCGGGTTCAATTCCCGGCCAGGGCACACAGGAGAAGCACTCATTTGCTTCTCCACCCTTCCCCCTCTCCTCTCTCTATCTCTCTCTTCCCTTCCCACAGCCGAGGCTCCATTGGAGCAAAGTTGGCCCAGGCACTGAGGATGGCTCCATGGCCTTTGCCTCAGGCACTAGAATGGCTCCAATTGCAGTGGACCAAGGCCTCAGAGGGGCTGAGCATCGCCCCCTGGTGGGTATGCCAGGTGGATCCAGGTCAAGTGCATGCGGGAGTCTGTCTCTCTACCCCCCCCAACTATCCACAACCCCCTCCCCACTTCTCACTTCAGAAAAATATTAATAAAATAATTCAAGACACTGAAGGCATTTTTACAAAGCTGTTTTTCCTTTAAAATGCCTTCTGAGAGCTTTCAAACACTAAAAGACTAAGTTTGGGTAAGATTCAACAGAGGCCATAAAACTAAATAGTATTCATAAATAAAATCATAATTGCAGACCCTATGAAAAATTGATGGCAATAGATTAAAAAAATTCAGCTTCAAGAGGAAATCTACTTTCTCCAACACCTCAGATACTTGCTCTTCATAACCTAGAGTTTTATCTAATTTATTTACATTAACTATAAACTGTAAGCCAAGAAATGGTCTATACAGTGCGTCCGTAAAGTCATGGTGCACTTTTGACCAGTCGACCGGTCAAAAGTGCACCTTGACTTTACGGACACACTGTATTTTATCATTAATGCATTCAGCTCTTGGACATTTTATCTTTCAGCTATTAGTTTCTCTAGAAGGTAACACCAAAGGAATAACAGGCCCCTGCTTTACAGAAATACTATGTATGAATGGGCTAAGAAGGCCATCTACCCTGAATAACTTTCGTGGTATTTTTTTTAAGCTTATAAAACTAAAACAAAAAAAAAAGTCAATTCTATCACTGGTACCTTGGAAAGCTAAGAAGTGTCGGAACATGACAAGTTAGATGAAAGACCTTTGGACATTTTTCACAGCACAAGAGATCCCCTCCATTTTGGCAGACAGCACACCAGTCTTCATTTGGGTCATCATCTTTGCTGCTGCCATCTCCTCCCATTCGTGCCGACCTGTGCATGAAGCTTCGAATCGAAGACTTTCCGTTGACGAGGCTGCCGAGCCCTGACTGCTTGCAGCTCTCATTGGTATCTGTAGGCTCAGTTTTCACGTGGTTTTCCAGACCTGGTAATGGATCCAACTCACTTTCTAGATGCAGGCTGGTTGAAAGAGGTGGTGTCAAACTACTCTCAGGACTGCTCAACTAAAAGAGAACAAGGACAAATTCTTAAAGAATCATTTCATCATTATCATTTGCAGTATATGTTTAAAACTTATGCCAACAGGTATATAGATACACCGACCTAACTTAAAATCACTTTGGAAATCACATTAGTGACATTAAGGAATGAAACTCACCTCAAAATTATTTAGGCATGCAAATTTATGATTTTAGGGAGCAGTCTCTGTAATACTGGTTCTCTCAAACAGTAAGGAAATTAATTTTATACTTAAATACACAGGTTGGGAAGTGAGCATAGGGTTATACTTTTTCTATAGACAACTGCCTTTGGTGTGTATATATAGATACATTTTTTTAAAAATTTTTATTTATTGATTTTAGCAAGAGAGGGAGAGAGAGACACAGGAAAATCAATCTGTTCCTGTACGTTCTTGATCAGGGATGGGACCAGCAACCTCTGTGCTTTGGAATGATGCTCTAACAAACTGAGCTATCCGGCCAGGGTTGACTTTGGTATAGTATTTTTCACTCAAGAATCTGTTGCATAGCTTTTGAAAAGCATTCTGAAATATTTTTCTACCCACTTATTATTCTATAAATATAGAAAGATTATGACAATATAAAAGAAATCCTTTAACCTGTTTTGGAGGATACTTTCCAAACTAAGTTCTGGATGAAGAGGTGGCACTGCTCCAAACCCAAGGCTAAATGTGTGGCTCTCTAAATCTACATACACTGCATTCAATAGACAGAGGAGCCCGAACCGAAGTTTCTATGTGACAACTGTACATAAAATGAGCCACAAACCTGGGCAAAAAGAAATTTCTTAAAGAAAAATTGTGCTTTCTTGGTTAATAATTCATAAGCTAAAGGCAATCTTCCCACCACAAAACTTCAATTGTTAAACTTTTTTGATGTCAGCAATCTCAATTCTGAAATTACAGGTCCAGAAAAAATAGCCAAGGATCATTTGTAGCCTGAAACTCAATGTGACTATAGAGATGGTTAATAAATTCAGAGTAAGACAGAATCCAATTTAGAATCATGGCAAAAGTACTGACCAATTATAAACTGAAAGATAATTTGAAATGAGTTCTTAATTATGTCTTTTTTCTGATTAATTACAGCTACCACTTGGAGAAGCTGAGTTAGAAAAAGAGACATCTGGCTAGTACCAGACATAAAACTCAAACATACATAAATGTTCATAGAGCGCCACTCAGTCTAACACACGTAGTGATGGAAGAATCCATGCCAGACCCCAGCAGGACTTTACCATGCAGGCACTCCTCCTGCCATCCTCTGTCTTCTCTTGCTTCACGGCTCCTGAAAAGCTACATATTTCATCCTCAGTCCCAGGTTCTTGCTTGACCTTCACTTGATCAGACTTGAAACTAAGACCTGTCTTCTCAGCAGTTCTTCCTGATGACCCACAGCTAATAAAAAACAACAAAGGTCACATATGTTTGTGTGGTGTATATAAAAGTAAAATTCATTAACATGAAACAACACTAATTAACTTATAGATGACAAGGACACTTCACAATGGTGTTAAGAGGAGTGTGGTATAAACTTAGCTTCCAATTCTTAAAAATTTAGATCAAACTTTCATATGACCTTAAAAATATAGGTTACGGTCTCAGACACTAACTCATGTAAAAAGTCTAGTAAACAATCACTTTTCCAGGCTAATTGTACAGAATGTCAGTGATTGTTTCTCTCAATAGAAGTAGTTTCAATTCTTCTTTACCCCCAAACACCTAAAGAAAATCTGGTTCATGAAGCTTCCGCAATGGAATTGCTACTTCAGTTTTTGAGGGGGGGGCGGGGACTGGGAAAAGAGGATAACAAACAGTAAACAACCAGGAATGTCCTTATTTGAAATCAATGTAATGTTGATAACCTGACTAATCCAGACCACAAAGCAAAACCACAAGCAAAGAGAAGTGAATAACTGGTAAGACTATGTTATTTCTAAGAATAAACACTTTATTCACTCAATTTATATATTTCTTCTGAAAGTACTGATTATTAATTTAAAATATAATTAAAAAGTCAAGCAAGTGTTTAAAAGGACCAGTCTTCAAAATGCATACACATACACACACAAAAAAAATTTATATAAATCTTTCTTGCGTTATACTATTTAAATTAAAGAGTAAAAATCCATCACCGTTACTGTATTTTTTAAAAGATTTTATTTATTTATTTTAGAGAGAAGAGGGAGAGAAAGAGAGAGAGAAGGGGGGAGAAACAGGAAGCATCAACTCTCATATGTGCCTTGACCAGGCAAGCCCAAGGTTTTGAACCGGTGACCTCAGTGTTCCAGGTCGATGCTTTACCCACTGCACCACCACAGGTCAGGCTGTATTTTATTTTAAAACACATTCTCTCCCCACCCATCCCCATTTCTTAGTTTTGTCCACCAAAAAGACATAAGAAACAATGATCAATTCAGGAGTAATGAGTACCTCTGGTACTCAGATTATCTCCAAGTACCATTTCCTTTCTAACATGACCAGATTTCTTAGAGAAATGGCTGATTCCAGGTCTGAGGCAGGAAATGTACAAGACAAACCTGGAACATCATTTCACAACAAGAAACAAGGAAGCTTTCAGAGACTGCTGGAGTGGCCAAATTTAAGAAGCTCTGATGAAACAAAGACAGAAAACTTTAAGCATCAATAAAAATAACATCTATAACACTGTAGACCATATAAAATATGTTTAAATATATGAGCTCATAAAGCTAAAAATAATATAACTCATCGGTCACTGTAGGAGGGTGCTGGGAAATCAACTCACTATTATAAAAAGTAGGGAAATAAAGAGAAAGAATCAATTCACTCAGCCTTTCTTATAACCATATAGTTGATGACATCAAGTTTCTGTTTACAGAACTTGTTTAAAATAATAAAGAAGGAATAACACAATAATTTAAATATAGGCATTCCCCAGGTTACAAATTAGATAGGTTCTATAGGTTTGCTCTCAAGTTGAATTTGTATATAAGCTGGAACTGGTACATTTACCTATTAAATGCAACTTAGATATTTGTCTTAACACGTATTTTTTACCTTTCTGTGCATATAAATACTTAAACATCTTCAAACTTACAGACGTTATCTTGTTCGTAACCCAGGGACTTCATCATTTTTCAACCAGTAAAAAAAAAGTTAGGTAATGATCATTACTGGCTGCTATCACAAAACAAACAAACATCACATGCCCCTCATGAAATACACACCACCATCAATGAAGTATTCTCCCCTATCCTTTCTCCTCAAACAAACCTGAATCTGATCAAACCTCCTGATCTAAATACTAATATAAAGAAAAAACAGCAGGCAGTGTATTCAAATGACAAAACGGGGGAAGATTATAGGAGAAACAATACTCAAATACACTGATTCTGACATCAAAATGTCTATTGATGGCAATGCAGAGAACTTACCTAAATCTGATTTGAAGAAACCATTTTTTAAAGGGGCATTTATGGGAAAAATTGGGAAGTTGAACATTAACTGGATCTCTAATGATCTTAAAAGAATTATCTGTAAATTTTTTCTAGGTGTGATAATGCTTCTGTGGTTATAAAAGTTTTAAATCTTTGTATTTTAAAAGATATAGCCAGAAATAGTCTCAAGTGAAATAAGATGTCTGAAATTTGTTTCAAAATAATATAGACCAAAAAGGAGTGAGTGGGCCTGACCAGGTGGTGGTGCAGTGGATAGAGCGTCGGACTGGATGCGGAAGATCCTGGTTCGAGACCCTGAGCTCGCGCCAGCTTGAGCGCGGGCCCATCTGGCTTTAGCAAGGGCTCGCCAGCTTGGACCCAAGGTCACTGGCTCTGGCAAGGGGTGGCTCGGTCTGCTGAAGGCCCACGGTCAAGGCACATGTGAGAGAGCAATCAATAAATAACTATGGTGCTGCGATGGCAACGAAAAACTAATGATTGATGCTTCTCACCTCTCTCCCTTCCTGTCTGTCTGTCCCTATCTATCCCTCTCACTGACTCTCTCTGTCCCTGTTAAAAAAAAAGGAGTGAGTGGGAACACAGAATTAAGACTGGAAATGACTTGGTAACCATTAAAGATGAATGGAAAGCATGTAAAAGTTCAATGTAATATTCTGGTTTTTAAAACACACATTTGAAATATTTCTTAATAAAAAAGAAAAACGATACCTATTAATAATGTAATACTCACCTGCCTCGACTGCCAGTACTAGAGGTACTAGGGGGTCTCACAGGTGTGAGAGAATTGGATAAACCTGCAAAGAGTAAGTCAAAATGAGTATCAAAGCAGATAAAAATATTCAGAATTCTACCTACTAGTTACAGAACTCAGGATGATTGCAATGCAATTTAACAGTTCTTGTAAATCAGACGTCGGCTTAGCCTCACAGTCCGGTATCACATCTGTAATCACTGGCAGACCTCCACCCATTTCTCTCCGCTGAGCACCATTCTCAGAATCCTCCTCACAGCAACACTACCTGATCTATGGAAACTCAGCAGATCAAAAGAAAGCTATCTACCATCTTGGTCAAGTCATCTGGTAAATATACTACTTAGAGTTTATATTACTTAGTCTTTCTTTTAGAAGTCCCACAATAACTATATTAAACCTTAAAAATTATGACTCAAAAACTACATTAATGTTACATCTCATGCAAAACTCACATTTAAATCTGAACTATTCTGAACTCTACAAATAATGAGGTAGGGTCTGTTTTAGTCAGAAAAAAATATCTCATTTACACCAGAAAAATATATTCCATAACCACTGCACCAACAATCTAGGGAGAGCTGCTTCAATCATTCACTCATGGTAAGAAGGTCAATAAATTAGCTGGGATTTTGGAAGAAAGCTACATCTGCTCTAGTAGTCACATTTTAACAGCTTCCAATAAATTTAAGTTTTTAAAACTTGCAATTTGAAAATTCACTTGCCTTTCCTCAACTTTTCTTTTAAACAATTTTTCTACTTTTCATTATTTTACAATGTTTTACACTGGGGTTAGAAATTGAAGACCTCTTCAACCAACAACCTGTATCATGAAATACAAGATATGGAACTACAAATCCAGCAAGGAACATGAATAGGGAGGCGAACACTGGAGCTCTGAACAGTGTGAACTATGGGTATAAACTAGTATTGCTTCAGTTAGCTGAAGACTGCCCAAAGTATTTGAAGAAAAATAGTGCAATCAGAAAAATACAGGATACGTTATGAGACTGGTAATTTTGTGTGCCAACTTGCCTAGAATATAATACCTAGTTCTTTGGTCAAATCCCAGTCTAAACATTATGAGGGTATTTTTAGATATGATTGACACCTAAATCGGTAGAAATCTTGAGTAAAAATGGTCAACCTCCATAATGTGCGTGAGTCTCATACAATTAGTTGAAGAAAAGACTGAGATTACCAGAAGAAGAAAGGATTTCACCTCCTGACTTAAGATTGCAACATTGACTCTTGCCTGCATCTCTAGCCTGGCAACCTGCCCTGCAGATTTTGGACTTGCCAGACCTAAACAATCACTTGAGCCTATTCCTTAAAATCTCTCTTTCTCCCTATACACACACGTAACCATGCACATCTATCAGTTCCTGTTTTCTGAAGAACCCTGGCTAAGACATATACTGAGAGATACTTTCTGTAAGGTGTGAAGAAATGAGGCAGCACCTCAGTTGGTTTTACCTGATGATCCTGGAGATAGGGCAGAGGGACCTGGAGAGGGATTCATGGTACTTGTAGGCTGTGGGGGTAAGTGACTGCCTGAGATGTATCTACTTAGTAGATTATCTAAACTACTTGAACCAGCATCTTCCAACTGAAGAGAAAAAAACAAAAAGATAAAATTGCTTTGATTAAACAGAGACGTTATTAATTTCATTAGTATAATCATTTATGCTCAACAGATTATCCTACAGCTAAATCAGCTTAACTCAGGGGTCCCCAAACTACAGCCCGCGGGCGCACGCAGCCCCCCTGAGGCCATTTATCCGGCCCCCACTGCACTTCCGGAAGGGGCATCTCTTTCATTGGTGGTCAGTGAGAGGAGCATAGGATGCATCCACACCCATAGTTCCTTCCCATTGAAATACTGGTCAGTTTGTTGATTTAAATTTACTCGTTCTTTATTTTAAATATTGTATTTGTTCCCATTTTGTTTTTTTACTTTAAAATAAGATACATACAGTGTGGATAGAGATTTGTTCATAGTTTTTTTATAGTTCGGCCCTCCAACGGTCTGAGGGACAGTGAACTGGCCCCCTGTGTAAAAAGTTTGGGGACCCCTGGCTTAACTGTTGCTTCCTTAGGCTCCCTGAGGACCCACACAGAACAAAGTCTATGTAAATAAAGCTTTAATAATGTTATTCAACAAATACCCAGCAGATCAAGACAAAATCCAATAATCCACCTAAATTTGTTATGCTCTAATATGAAAACAGCGCTGACACACTATAACATGCTTGCTTTCTCTCAAAGTTGATGCAGGCTGTGCTCTTTCAACATCTTTGTCCCGTCTTCCTCCCTTTATTTCAATATTCACAGATCTCCCAGAATCATTCACCTAAACAGAAATTTAATGTCAACACTTAACTTTAAAGCTCTGACTTGTCCTTATACTCAACAGAAAGCCCTTGGACTGAGATATAAGATCCCTTATTACACACACACAAAGGGCAGTCAAGAGGTTGTAAGTTACAGCCAGAGGACTGGCACCATAACTCTGGCCTGATTACCAACTGCACTATTTTTAAAACATTTACTTACACTGAGAACTGATGATGAAATGAGAAAATATTTATGTGAGAAATAGTCAAAAGATACTGTTATTTAATTATGAAAATTATCTTAAGTAAAAGTTTGTATCAGTCCGTCTAAGAGATGGTCAAATAATTATTTTTATTTTATAATTCTTTTAAAGTCTTTTCTCTTTTTATTGAATTTATTGGATTAACATGGGTTAACAAAATTATGCAGGTTTCAGGTGCACAAAGTCAACTATTCTTCAATAAGTGCTAATCTTCTTGCTTACTGGTCTGTTTGTACCCACACTTGCCCCTTTTTAATCTTCTCTCCCGCAAGAGGCAAGATCACTTTTTGAAAACTTAACACATATTTACTACTTGCTCTCCTTTCCTCTCAAAAAGCATGCTTATTTTCATGACTATAAAACAGAAAAGTTGGAATCAAAGCAGAAACTTTGGAAGAAACTATATCTATATAAACCAAGGTAGAATTGGATTTACAGAAAAATGATCAGAACAAAGCAGCTCAAAACATATCAGAGGCAAGGGAGGACCATCCTAAAAAAATAAGTAGATTCAACATCCATTTATAATAAAAACTATCAACAAACTGGGTACAAAGGGAACATACCTCAACATAGCAAAGGCCATAAATTACAAGTCCATAGCTAACATCATACTTAACAGTGAAAAGCTTTGTAAGATCAGGAAAATTATAAGAATCCCCACTCTTGCCACTTTTATTCAACAGACTATTGGAAGTCCTAGCCAGAGCAATTAAGAAAGAAAAAGAAATAAAAGGTATCTAATTTGGAAATAGAGAGAGCCCAGAAATAAATCCTCATTTATATGGTCAATTAATTTATAACAAATATACAAAGGGATAAAAGCAGTCTCTTCGTTGTGGTGTTCAGAAAACTGGACAGATGCATGCAAAAAAATAAAATTGGACCACTTTCTTATACCATATAAAAAATAAATTCAAATAGATTAAAGACTTAAACGTAAGACCAAAAACCATACAATTCCTAGAAGAGAAAACAGGCAGCAAACTGACACTGCTTGTAACAAGATCTCTTTAGACATCTTTCCTTGGGCAGAGGCAATAAAAGAGAATAATAAACAAATGGAACTACATCAAACTAAAAATTTCTGCACAGCGAAGGAAACAATCAACAAAACAAAAAGACAACCTACAGAATGGAAGAAGATACTGTATTTGCAAATGATACATTCAATAAGGAGTTAATATCCAAAATACATAAGGAACTCATAACTTAATATCAGAAAAACAAACAATCCAATTGAAAAATGGGCAGAGAATCTGAATAGGCATTTTTCTAAAAAGAACATATGATGACCAGGGGACATATAAAAAATGTTCAACATCACTAATAATCAGAGAAATGCAAATTAAAACCATAAGGAGCTATATCCTCTCATACCTGTCAGAATGGCTTTCATCAATAAACAGCAAGTGCTGGTGAGGATGTGAAGAAAAGTAAACCCCCGTACACTATAGGTGGGATTGTAAACTGGTGTAGATGCTATAGAAAACACTATGGAGAGTCCTTAAATAATTAAAAATAGAAAAACCTATACGATCCAAAAATTCCACTTCTGACTATATGAAAAAAAAAACAAAAACATCAAGTTGAAAAGATATGCACACCTGTGTCCACTGCAGCATTACTAGTAAAAGGCAAGATATGGAAGCAGCCTAGGTGTCCATCAATACATTAGAAGATCAAGTGCATTACACAGAGACAATGAAATATTACTCAGCAATAAATTTAAAATAAGAATTAAATTTTGCCATTTGTGACAACATGGATGAACCTAGAAGGTACCATATGCATTTTTTCCTGAAAATTTTGGGGTCTAAAAATTGGGTGTGTCTTATATAGTGGTTGTAGATTTTTTACTTGCATTTCCTGCTACTTCGTGCTTGTTTTTGCGCTCATTGTTGAAGACAGTGATTCGTCATCAGACACAGATAAGGACAAGCTAATGGATGGGAGTTTGACAGTGATGAGGAGTTGTATAAATTTTATGATGAATAAAACTTGAGTGCAATAACTTTATGTAATAATTCTTTTTCAAAATTTGGGCCCCCAAATTAAGGTAGATCTTATACATGGGGAAATATGGTATTATGCTAAGTGAAATAAGTCAGAAAGAAAAAGACAAATACTGTATGATCTCATTTATATGTGGAATCTGAAAACAAAACAAAACATAAGCAAGCTCACAGATATAGAGAAGAGGCAGTAAGGGGGCGAAGTGAGTGCAAGGGGAGTAAAAAGGTACAAACTTCTAGTTACAAAATAAATAAATCATGAAGTGATAATGTACAGCATAGTGCTTATAGATAGCAATACTCAACAGCATCCTTGAAAGTTGCTGAGAGTATATCTTAAAAGTCCTTATCACAAGAAAACCTTTATAGCTATGTATGGTGACAGATGTTAATAAGACTTACTGTGATTATTATGACGAGTATACACCTGAAACTAATATAATGTTACATGTCAATTATACCTCAATTAAAAAAAAAGTAAACAGGCCTTTCCCATTAATGAAGTCTTTTTCATTAAATGCCTTAAGGAACCTCATGTCAGTGACAAAAAGGGCTGAAGGTGAGAGTAGGCTGCAGGAGAGCAAGAGGGACAATTAAAGTGTATTAGATTTGTGCCTGCCAGTAGTCACAGCTATTTGGCCAAGGATTAATTTGTAAACTGGAATTACTAAAGAATCCCTTGCTGCAACTAGAGGATTTGAGAATAGGGGAAGCTCCTGGCCCTGGCCGGTTGGCTCAGTGATAGAGCGCCGGCTTGGCATGTTAAGTCCCAGGTTCAATTCATAGCCAGGGCACACAAGAGAAGTGCCTATCCCCCACTCTTCCCCCTCTCCTCTCTCTATCTCTCTCTTCCTCTCCAGAAGCCAAGGTTCCATTGGAATAAAGCTCGCACAGGCACTGAGGATGGCTTCATGGCCTCATCTCAGGAGCTAGAATGGCTCCGGTTGTAACAGAGCAATGCCTCAGATGGGCAGAGCATCACCCCCTAGTGGGCATGCCAGGTGGATCCCGGTCAGGCACATGCAGGAGTCTGTCTCTCTGCCTCCTCGCTTCTCACTACAGATAAAAAAAAGAGAGAAAGGCAGCTTCTAATATGGGCCATGGACGGAAGTTGGGAAACATCTCACCTAGACATAAAAGAGGAAGGAATGTGTCAAAGCAAACAAGGAAGTCCCCTGTTACCTACCTCTACTCCTATTCTTTTATACTCTCCAACCTGCAATTTGTGTCTCTGGCCAGAGAGACAACCCTAAGCCTAGAAGAGTGAATGGATTAGGAAGAGGCAAAGCAAAAGTACAGGGCTTCCCTGACACTACTCGATCTCCAGCAGGGAAATGCTAACTGAAGCATTCACTTCCAGGTTCCACCAGACATGGATAAAGTCACCATAAAGTTAGAAGTCTAACTGGGAAATATTAATTAAATTTAATTGAATGTTTTTTAGGCATCCTAAGTAACTGCATAGAACACATGTGATATAATAATTTCTATGAATTAAAAGGAAAAAGACAATACATGGAATACAAAACTCAATGAATCTAAGAAAACCAACCACACAAATGAACTAAATGTAAATAAAATCAGAGTCATTTTTGTCTATCACACAGACAAAGAGGGTAAAAAGGACTGATTAATTTAGCCAATGCTGGGAACACATTACAAAAATGGATATTCAATAATATTTAACTTTGCATGTGAATATAAGAAACAAACACATGGTTTTCCCAAGACTTCGTAACTTCCACTATAATATCCAAATAAAGTTATCAATATGCCAAATACAAAAGGTTGTTTAATCATAATCTGAACAGAATCTAATATTCATTTATCTATTCAAAAGGTATCCAGCTTTATTATGTATTCCTTTAAAGTCAAAATTACAAACAAGCATTACCACTATGCTGAAGATGGACAGTAGAGTGAAATAAAAAGTAATTCAGGTTGAGCCTGACCAGGCAGTGGCACAGTGGATAGAGCGTCGGACTGGGATGCGGAAGACCCAGGTTCGAGACCCTGAGCTCACCAGCTTGGACCCAAGGTTGCTAGCTCCAGCAAGGGGTTGCTCGGTCTGCTGAAGGCCCTAGGTCAAGGCACATGTGAGAAAGCAATCAATGAACAACTAAGGTGTTGCAATGGCAACAAAAAACTAATGAGTGATGCTTCTCACCTCTCTCCGTTCCTGTCTGTCTGTCCCTATCTATCCCTCTCTCTGACTCTCTGTCCCTGTAAAAAAAAAACAAAACAAAAAGTAATTCAGGTTGAGAGAATTCTATTTAAATCAAATTCTACTCTGTAATGATGGCCATAATGATCAGTATTAAGATTTATCAACAAACACCCCAAACTTGTGTTGTCTCCTGCTCGTGTTACGCAGTTGATGTGTCGTGCCCCCCCCCCCCTGCGCCTGCTTCCTGCAAAGCCGCCCTAGGTCTCCTTTTACTGTGCCAAGGAAATTGCAGGACAGGAGAAAAAGTGATTCTCCTAGAAATAACAGGTTGTTTCCTTTCCTGTTTTTGGTTCATTTGGTTAAATGTTTCTTACTGTGGTTGTGCTTTTGTGGTAATGCCTCTAATTCCTTTTTAAAATAAGTGACAATGAAAGTGTTGGTGAGAATGTAGAGAAACTGAAATCCTCCCAGACTGCTGCAGGGACTGTAAGTGGTGCAGCCGCTGTGGGACACAGTCTGGCAGTTCCTCAAAACATAAGCATGCTCACAATATGACCCTCAATTTCCACTCCTAGAAATGCGGCATAGAAAACTGATAGCTTGTGTTCACATAAAAACTTGCAAAAAGATGTTCATAGTTTTATTCCCAGCAGCCAAAAAGTAGAAACCCAAATGTCCATCAACAGAAAAAAGGATGAACATATGGTGATCAACACAATGAAACATTCAGCCGTAAAAAAGAATTCAATACTGATATATGTTAAAATATGGATGGGCCTGGAAAACATTATACTAAGTAAAAGATGCCAGTCACAAAAGGCCACATATTGCATAATGTCAGTCATATAAAACGCCCAGAATAGGCAAATCCACAGAAACAGGAAGAGAATTTGTGGTTTCCAGGTGTTGAGATATAGGGAAATGGAGAGGCAGCCAATGAGGAGGGTTTCTTTTGGGGTGATGAAGTGTTCTGGAATTAGATAGTGGCTCCATGGTTGCACCACCTTGAGAATATACTAAAAACCAATGAATTGTACCTTTTTAAAGGATGAATTTTATGGTATGTAAATTATATCTCAACTTTTAAAGTAGAGGATACATTAATATATTAATAAATAAAAATCAGTTTAGCATGTCTGCAAGGAAGAGAAGGTTCATGTAAGAAAGCCTGGATTCTATTCTCCTACCAATTGGCTCACATTCCAGGGCTTCTCGTTTGATCCCAAAGCTTTTCAACTTTTCAGCTGTGGAGCATCTACACTTCCACCATCTGGTCTGTGTGAGAAAGAATGGAACCAAGGTGACAGCAACCCTAGAAAATTATGTTAAGTGTTTTTAAGAGAGATCGAGAAAGATTGAGACAGAGGGAGAGAGAGAAAGAAGCTTCAACTCCTTGTTCCACTTAATTGTGCACTCACTGATTGCTTCTCATATACGCCCTGACCTGGGCCCAAATTGGTGACCTTGGAGTCAAGCCAGCACCCTTGGGATCACACAGGCAACTTCAACGCTGAGTCGAGGCTCTATCCATTGTGCCACCCTCCAGGGCTATTTATGTTAAGTTTGAGATTGGTAACCATCCTTCTCCATTTGAAACTTTCTTAAGAATTAGAACCAAGTCTTGTTTATCTTTTTATCATTAATACCCAAGGATTTTAGCATACAGTAAGTGCTTAGTAAATCTTGAATGACTCCTTGAACAGTGTACATACATATCTCTCTGATTTCCCAAAGCCTTTCAATACTAATACCTTCCGGACTCTAACCCCAAACTATCCCCCAGCTATATCTATGAATAGTAAAGAAAGAACTGGGCTGGGTGACTCTGGAGACAGTCATTAATTAACCTCTTATTCGCATCCATGAGGTAGAGATGTTACCGATCATACAAAATTATTTCAAGCATTAAATTGATACACTATCTGTGAAAATTCTTTGTAAATTAAAGCTTATAACTTAGCAATTTTATTTTTTATAGATATATTCCAAAATGATCTATATAGTCTAGTACTCTCGGTGCTAACACAACTACAATTTGTTACAACATGGAAACAATGAGATGAACAGAATTTACAACAATTTTGAGTCTGAAACAATACTGGGAGTTAGAAATCCATTAACTCCATTAACTATAATAAAACAGTCAATAACAGTCATGCACAGCCAGGGCATTAGTGTCTAGGGCTTTTCCTATTTCCTGCTCCCATGGCAACTCATGAGGAGACAATGTAGTAAAATCTTAAAAGGTTGTATTTACATTTAAAAATATAAAATGCTTTTGAAGCAAACAAATTAATGAAATTTCAAAGGCACTGAAAGATTTTACTTCAGTAAAAAATTGCTGAAGCTATGAAAGGCACAGGGTGTCAGGAGCCCTTCAGCACCCACCTTCCACTCCTCACTTCCTCTCCCAGCATCCCTCACGTGCCCTACTCATACCAACCCTCCAATCTCTTTCTTTCTCTGTCTGGCCTGTTTGCACAGGGGTTGACTATTCCTTTTAAACCTAACAGAAACTGACAAAGTTTTGACCACATTTTAGTCCTGGGTTTTCCCTCTAGATCCAAACGCACACCAGGAGAGCTTCACCTAACACAAGGTTTACCTGTTGGTAGGTGACAGAAAGATAAGCAAAGTTTACATCTTATAACTTTAAAATACTGAAGAGTGCTAGTTTTAGGACATGTAATTAAAAAAAATTTTTTTTTAATTATTTAATTTTTTTATCTTTCTGAAGTGAGAAGCGGGGAGGCAGAGAGACAGACTCCCGCATGCAACCGACCTAGATCCACCCAGCATGCCCACTAGGGGGCGGTGCTCTGCTCATCTGGGGAATTGCTTCATTGCAACCAGAGCCATTCTAGCACTTGAGGCGGAGGCCATGGAGCCATCCTTAGCACCCGTGCCAACTTTGCTCCCATGGAGCCTTGGCTGCAGGAGGGGAGGAGAGAGATAGAGAGGAAGGAGAGAGGGGAGGGGGGAGAAACAGATGAGCGCTTCTCCTCTGTGCCCTGGCCGGGATTTGAACCCAGGACTTCCACAGTACATGTAACTTTGAAAAATTTAAATATATTGTGCTCTTTGGAAATTTCAAAAAAAGTTTGCTAAATTTAAAAACAACCACCAGAAAAATATACTCTAATTCCCTAACTAACATGAGGTTTTAATCCTTTCATTCAGCTTAAATACTAACCTGTATGGGTGGAATATCTGGTAGCGACGGAAGGTTTTCTGGATTGGTAACTGAGGGGATAAGCTCTATTGCTGTAACAGACGGGCTGGTGGGACCTCGGTTAGCACTCGCCATAGTTGCTGTAGTAGGGCTGGTTGGGTTGATGGCATTGTTGTGCACTGACACAACAGGGAAGGGTCCAGCATGCCCTGGATTTGAGTGCTGTTAGGAGAAAAGATATTGTTACTTAATTGGCCAAGATATCCTAATATAAATATATCTGATAACAATTTTTAATTTAGGAAGGATACCTATGGTTGAGAAAGAAGTACGATAATAAGCCCTCTTAAATGTATACAGAGAAAAGAATAATAATCCAAACTAAGCTTTTCATTTTTCCACTTATTTTTGTGTACTATTTCAGAAAACACAGAACTAACAATTTTCACCCTGTTAGCCAGGTGACATGACCTTATTCAGAACAAAGATGTATGTGAATACATAATCTGGAAGCCCCAAGTTTTTTGGGTTTTTTTTTACAGGGACAGAGAGAGTCAGAGAGAGGGATAGATAGGGACAGACAGATAGGAACAGAGAGAGGTGAGAAGCATCAATCATTAGTTTTTCATTGCCTTCGCAACACCTTAGTTGTTCATTGATTGCTCTCTCACATGTGCCTTGACCACGGGCCTTCAGCAGACTGAGCAACCCCTTGCTGGAGCCAGCGACCTTGGGTCCAAGCTGACGAGCTTTAGCTCAAGCCAGATGAGCCCGTGCTCAAACTGGCGAGCACGGGGTCTTGAACCTGGGTCTTCCACATCCCAGTCCGACGCTCTATACACCGCGCCACCGCCTGGTCAGGCTGGAAACCCCCAAGTTTTGAAACAGCATACTAGGAAAGCTACTGTTCTGCCCATATTCCTCTTTACTCTTTTGTCTTTTTAAAAATAAAATAATCATGTAGTTTGTGTATTGTATTATTAACATGGTATAACAAACAATGAATTTACAAACAGAAATACAACATCAATTCCTGACTCTAATTAAGGTGACGATCTCAGTAATTCAGAAATGGGGATGATGAATTAAAGGGAGTATCTGTCTTACTGGGAGGGCTGTTCTGAGGATCATTTAAGATGATACAGATGGAAACCTTTGGAAAATAAATTACTAAACACATATAAATTTGAAATATTAAAAAAATCTAACATTTAGATATTTCTGTAGGAGCCCTAAAGTGTAAGAGCAATGTTCTCTGATTCTGTAGCTTCTGTACTCTTCCAAAGGCTGCATGTACCTAGGCCCCTAATAACACTTAAAGGTTTTCCCTGTGGTAAGGGGTACTTGGGTATGTGAACTCTTCTAAGGAAATTAACTCCCAGATCCTCAACCTTCATATGTACATTTTCCTAAAGAAAATCCAATTACCTAAGAATGTGTTGCGGTCTGCAGGTTCTTTTGTCACTACTTCTTTTGCAACTGTCTTTCTCTATACAAAACAGCAAACCTCTGACCCATTCCTAATCCTACTTGCCCCAGGGTAAAAAAACAGAGACAAGCAAAGGTACAATAAAGCCGTCAAATTGTTGATAAAGTGCCTGGCTCCAAAATCTGTGTAACAAATCTTCAAGTAGGCTGATATTTGATGAGCAAGCAAAATTAAGAAAGACCTGGAAAGCTGTCAACTGTAAGATTTTCTAAAATTCTGATAGCTCATAAGATTCAGCTTTGATAAGCCAGAAAATGTTCAGATTGAGAAAAATTCTTGTAATTCCCAGATATATATTTTTGTGTTCAAGTTTCCCAAGCATCAAATGAAAACAAAACCCCAAAAAACAAGGTAGTCATAAAAACTGATGTTGAATTTCGACTTATTCTACTAAGTAACAGACATAACAACCATATATAACTGAAAATTAAGGGGGGGAAGCTCCATTTATCTTATAAAAAAATGTAGATCTAAAAGAATTTTATTGTATATTTCCTAATATTCTTAAAGTATGTAAATATATGTTATTTAAACAATTATATAAAAATAACTATAATAAAAATTTTGTCCAAAGAAAAAGTTTTAAAGTTTAACAGCCTGTCACTGGAAATTTGAAGAATTTTAAAATTAAAATAGACATTTTTCCTGCAGAAAAATTATAACAGACTGATTTATAGCTTTATCAAACATATATATATATATATATATATATATATATATATATATATATATATATATATATATATATATATAATTATAAAATGCAAGGAAGTAGAAGAGAAATTCAAGTCCCAGGAAAAAAGAGTACAAAATTCTAAATTTTAAAAATGAGCTTGCTATGGTATTTGAAACGTCAATGGATTCATTTAGTAGAATAAAATGTAAGGGTTTACTTACAGTATGCCAGAAATTGTCCTTTGCAACTATTTATATTTAAATTTATAATGAAAACTTTTAAATGTCAATCTTAAAATGTGAGGGAGCACATATTTTTCAAAAACTTTTCCGGGCCAGACCAGGTGGTGGTGCAGTGTATAGAGCGAAAGACTGAGATGCGGAAGACCCAGGTTCGAGACCCAGAGCTCGCCAGCTTGAGCTCGGGCCCATCTGGCTTGAGCAAAAAGCTCACCAGCTTGGACCCAAGGTCGCTGGCCCCAGCAAGGGGTTGCTCGATCTGCTGAAGGCCCGTGGTCAAGGCACATTTGAGAAAGCAATCAATGAACTAAGGTGTTGCGACGGCAGTGAAAAACTAATGATTGATGCTTCTCACCTCTCTCCATTTCTGTCTGTCTGTCCCTATCTTTCCCTCTCTCTTACTCTTTCTGTCCCTGTAAAAAAAAAAAAAAACCTCTTCCGGAAGTACTTGGGTCAATAAAGGTGAAGGCCCACTGTTCTAGGACAATACCTGTCAACTCTGGTATGCAGATGGATCTGAGTTAGTAAGTTTACACATTTCTGAGTATCCCCCTCCTTGAAATTTGGATTCAGGCGCTCTGGTTCAGAATCTAGTTCTGATAAGGCCTACCCATCATTCTGAAAAAAGCCTTTAAAGATGTCTCTATAGAAACACTGCTGTTATAAAATGAACTGCCTGCTTTTATAACTGGAAATCCTATGTAAAACTAGTTTCATTTTAAAGTCATGCCTCCTATACAGAAATAAACTACTATTCAGGCAAAGACTAAACATGTCTCTAAGTATTTTTAAGGGTAAGCGTATCTATTTCTAAAAAGGACCTAGATACTAAGTAGAGGAGCAAAAAAATAAATGTAAGAACTAATAATAGCACAGTTTTGTTTTAAAAGTCCTTTTTATGTATTAGGTTCAAAATGTCACATTAAAAGAGCAGAGGAACAATTTCAGGACACTAAGGCTCCAGTCTTGATTTTACCACTGTCTCTTGTGACTATGGGTAAATAACAAGCTCCTTTGTTATTTATTTCTATAAAATGAAATGGTTGAATGAGATCGAGGTTCTCAACCCATAATGTATAAAGGGTTTAATGGCATCAAAATTTTATGTCTGTGTATTTTTCTGGGACAAGATACACAGCATTAATCAAATTCTCAAAGGTATTGATGACCCTTCCCCCCACCAACTGATTAAGAAAAATGGTGTCTTTTAGTTTTAAAATTGTATGATTCTTACAAATGTAACTCTAGGCATACTTGTCTTTGGAGATGTGGCTGCATCATGGAATACTGAGGGCCGCTGTGCCTGGGGATCCCTGGTATTCGGGCCGCGTTCTGAGCCAATCTCATCTGATGGGCTTGGAAAGCTCCACAGTTCATGTTGTTTCTTTGCATTGTTTGCACACTGATCAATCTTGGAGGCTACAAAGGAGAGAAACTGAATTTATATGATAGTATTTTTTTATAAATTTATCTTTCAAACATAAAATGTTAGTAAAAATACTTCAGTTAGGATACAGAGTGTAGGTCACTCTCCTCATCTCGCCCCAAGTACCTTCTTTCAAATTCCGTGTGTTTAAAGCATTAATTTACCTAACTCTGGATTAAAAGCTTTGATTTGGATGGGGGAGGGGAGAGCAGAATGGAAACAATTACACAAATGCTTAAGGAATATATAAGATACTGGGCTAATTAATCTGGCTCTCTGGGCCAAAACTGTGTGTGCGAAACAAAAAAGATATGGTATGAAGGAATAAACTGGTACTTGTGTACCAGTGAGTTAATTTTGTTTCTCATGGTATTTACTTACTGCCCTTCCTCACACTTCCTCAACATCTCTTGATATCTAGAACAAATATTTAAACTCTGACCTTTGAGCTCTTTCCCTGCTAGTCACTTTGAAAATAGACTATAGCCCCAAGGTCTTCACAATTTATATCAATAACTTAACGATATAATACTCACCTGTTGTTGTAACATTTGCGGGGCTGCTTGTCGTGAGTGCTGCTGTGTTGCTGCTGCTGTTGTTGGTACAGGAGCAGGTGGTTGCTGCATCCTCATCTGTTGTAACTGCTGATGCTTCTGTGCATACACTTGTTGTTGCATGTGCTGGAGTCGAAGTTGTGCTAAGTTAATCTGTCCAGGGGTTTTACTAATGTGGTTTGTCCCTGGAGGAACTTGCCCAACTACAACATTAGGAGTATACCCAGGAGCTGGTTTACTCTCTATTACTAGGTTACCTGAAGGATTTAAAAAAGAAGAATAATTAGCACATTATCAAATAAATCATCTACTTTGCAGATTAATCACTAGCTTTACCTTTTTCCTCTGACAACTCTCAACACTCAAAGCCTCTGACAGTACAACAGGGATAGGGGCTAAGTTTAATGATGGCAAAGATAAAAAATCTAATATGGTCCTAAGCCAAATAAGTGACTTTTGATTATTCAGAATATATTATCTGCCCTTATTCTTTATTTATACAGATATACAGAAAATTAAAGAGCTAAAAGAGATGTTATTAGAGGAGGCCCATCCAATCAGTCTGAATCAATTCTCCCTTGACAAGTTTCAAGGAGACTCAAGATTACTATTGCTGATTCCATCTGCCTTTGAATTGCCAAAATGTGCAGGGCAGGGTATTCCAAGCTACAAAACTGCCTTCTGTGGAAATAGTGAATGAGGTTTAAACCACTTATGTGCTTAAAAATGACAATTTTCCTTACTTCTCACAGAGGCCATTGATTTCTAAAAACAGGAAGGTTTGATCTAAGGAAGAGTTGGCAAACCTTTCCTGTAATGAGCCAGATATTTCAGCCTTCATATATTGTTTTTACAATCCTTTAAAATGTAAAAAACAAACATAGCTACCTACCAAACAAAAAGTTTGCTGATGCCTGGTCTAAGTATGGTTAGAGCCAAATCTAAATATACACAAAGATTACTTCTAAACATAAGGCCATCCACTTCTGCTTTTACAACTTCCCATTGTACGGATCTGACCACTTTAAACTTGAGTTTACTCAATATGTACACAGCTCTGTTGGAAAAAATTTTTTGGTTTTGCCTTGTTATAAATTTGTAGCTCTGTAACTTTCAGCTATGGTCCTTAGGTCCACACTGTGGAGTAACAAAAGCAAAGTCCATTTCTCTTCCATGTAAAAAAAAGCTACTCTTAGCTTTCAAGCATTCCTCGGGACTTGACTTTCAGACATATCAGCATCCTGACATTCTCCTCAAGAGGACAATTTGGTACAATTAACATACAAACTACTAAGCATCTAACAAATTCTCCCAGAGAATGAAGACCTGTTTGCTAAGTTTTCAATATGAAACAATGTCACTTTAAAAGATGTGGGGAAATGTTGAAAATAATACATTTTTAAAAACTCTAAAGGAGACCCTCAACATTCTTAAATATGTAATGAACATATTTCAAATTTCCAATGAAAAACTTAATTCCCAAGAAGTTTAAATGTTAACAGTGAAGTTAAAAAATCTTCAGTATCTAAAATTTGCCTTAGATGCTTCCTCCTTCTAATTCAGTGTCCCAAGTTATATTCATAAAACTAATCATTTCTCACCTAAATTGACTACATTCTTTGCCCAGAAGGTGGGATCACAATGGAAACGTATTGCTCCATTAGCAGCAGGGACAGGATCACAACGAGCTTTCAAAATATGGCGCAATTGAAAAGTAATCTTAAAGGGAAAAAATTCACATTAGTCTTAAAATTCAATATCACTTGAAAAAACAGACAAGATAAAGACATAAAAGCTCATGTAGCCCCACAGTGTCAGTCTCAAATGAGACAAGATCAGCATTTAAAGGACTATCTATGTTAGCAAATAAATGCACATGCTTGCATTCCTACCGTTTCTGATGACAAATTGCACTACAATGCTAGGTATCTTCAATTCAGAATAGTGCATAATTCTACTGTGATGAAATTCTAGAAAAGATCAAAATCAGACTAATAGTTGCCTAGGGGTAGGGGTAGAGAGGAACAAGGAAACTTTTGTGGGTGATGGAGATTTTCTGTATCTTGATGTGGCGGTAAATACATTTGCCAAAATTCAAAATCTGTATTTTGAACAAGTGCAGCTCACTGAACACATAACAAAGTTGCCTTCAAGACAAATAAAGACCCCATGTGTCTCACCAGTCGCTTGCTGTACAGTAAGGCTGTGCTGCTGCCACTTGCAATTGCCCAGTTTGTAAAATTCATGACATGTTTCACCTGTCGGGAGAGGCCTGTGATGTCATTTTGCTGCTGTATTAACTTCATCTGTCTCTCTTTTGTAACATTCTGAAACAGAACAAGAGATTCACTGAAGAATTCTATATGAAAAAATCAAGTCATCCTTTCTGTTGTAAATAAACAATACCTATAATTCTTTTTAAAAATGGTTAAGTTGCCTGACCAGGCTGTGGCGCAGTGGATAGAGCGTCGGACTGGGATGCGGAAGACCCAGGTTCAAGACCTCGAGCTCGCCAGCTTGAGCGCAGGCCCATCTGGCTTGAGCAAAAGCTCGTCAGCTTGGACCCACGGTCAAGGCACATGTGAGAAAGCAATCAATGAACAACTATGGTGTCGCAAGAACAACGAGAAACTAGTGATTGATGCTTCTCACCTCTCTCCGTTCCTGTCTGTCTGTCCCTATCTATCCCTCTCTCTCTCTCTCTCTCTGTCCTTGGAAAAAATAAATAAAAAATGTGAAAAATGGGTAAGTTAATAAGCTCCTCAGTATTCAATGAGCCTACGCTCAAAGGAAGTCATACACAAAAGTAGTTCTAAAACTTAGTTCTCTAGGCTAAATCAGGAGATTCCATATAGAGAAGTTAATGTTACTTATATCTCTTTTATCCTTCAAAAGATGAACTGTCTTTGTTAAAGGTAGTGTCTTTTTACTAGGCTAATACATTAGAGAGAGTCTATGGCATAATGAATTAACCTTTAGAAAATATGTTATATAACCTTAACTTACTCCGCTTTTCAGGACAAAGAAAATGTTCTATAACCAGTGCCACCTACTGGAATAACATGAGGCTCATACTCACATCTTTTTAAATACCCATTTTAAAGACAAAATGAGAAAGACAAATTCCAGAGCTCTGAGAATAGAGGTTAGGAAAATTTCTGATAAGACAAAAATTCATAAATAACAAAAAAGTGAGTAAGGGTTGAAGAAAAGACTAATCTGGAGGAAATACAACAAAAGAAAAATAAACTGCTTTCTGGGAAGCAAAACTCCCAGAAAAGACAGGTGATGTCCTACATACTTTGACATTCAGCAAACAACCTATCTACCTTGTTCTTAACCACTTTTTTTAAAAAATGACTAAACTTGGTTTACTAGACAATATTTTTCCCTAAAAAAAATAAAAAATTTTGTTTTCCCTAAAAAACAAAATTTATATTATTTTATAATATAAATCAATGAATAGTTTTCAACTGAAAGAGTTTGACAACTTCTCTGGAAATCACTCCTCTTATAAAACTTAGAAATCACTCTATTTCGGAACATATTACACTAGAAAACATCTACCATTTAAATTACCAGCATGTTAGTAGTGTGTGGCATTAAGCATTAAAAGGTATCTATTAATTCCAAAATTCTTGACATGGTGTAAAAGCATTATTTTAAACCTATAGTTAAAATGTATTTACAGTAAGTTAAAAGATATTGAAATCGTTGCATGCTCAGTGCTCTCTCTTCACACAGTCCTTCTGAAAACAAAAATCCATCAGGATTAAGTGTAACTGACTGAATGTATAAGAAGAAAGAGACTGCCAATTTTAACAACACATGTTAGAGTACCTTTACTCTCACAATTGCGTTTCAATGAAAAGATAAAATTAAGAAATCACACTACGCTGACATTTCTTTCATTTGTCTGTATTTATGAGTCTAATATAGCTAGTGTTCTCTGCAGAAATAGAACAGAAAATAATCTACTATGGAAATTGGAGGTTATCAGTAATGAAGTTAAATAATCAAATACTCACATAGTTTATTTATATATTTTTGTGACAGAGACAGAGTCAGAGAGAGGGACAGATAGAAACAGACAGACAGGAAAGGACGGCACCTTAGCTATTCATTGATTGCTTTTTCATATGTGTTTTGACTGGAAGGTGTGCAAAACGAGTGACTCCTTGCTCAAGCCAGCAACCTTGTGCTTCAAGCTAGTGACCTTTGGACTCAAGCCAGTGACCATGGGGTCATGTCCATGATTCCACGCTCAAGCCAGCTACCCAGCGCTCAAGCTGGCAACCTCAGGGTTTTGAACGTGGGTCCTCCACACCCCAGTCTGATGCTCTATCCACCGGGCAACCACCTGGTCAGGCAATACTCATATAGTTTAAATTGTTACTATTCAATAGTGCAGAAAACATAACCCCATATCACCAAAGCCTACTTAAGAGCACAACATTTTGAGAACCAATAAACTGTGGAGAGTAGAGATGAATCTTAGATTAAACTTAATTTGGGTTTCACAAATTGATTAAATTCTCATCTAGAAATTTATATCTACGTATTAATCTCAAATATGCAAAACAAAAACCCAATATAACAAAACTATTAGTAAGTGTATAGTTGAATGTTAAAGTTAAACTGAGAATCTGGGGCTAGGGGACAATGTGATGGGTCAGCCTTATCTTCATTTACATTGCTTTTAGTAATGATTCTTTTATTCCTAACAGGACAACATTGCCTCCTAATTTATACAGCTAAAATAAGTGGTATTAAATTGTGGTGCAAAGTAACTAACTCGAAAATAGGTCTATTTTCCAACAAAACATGAAAAAACTTTCTTTTTCAGTTTACTTCCATATCCCCCCAATCTAAAAGAATTTTCAATAAACATTAAAAAACAGCTTAAGAGCAACAAGGAGTTTTTGTTTGATTTTGCTTTGACTCATACCTCTAGCTGCTGTAAGAGAGATTTTCCTTTCTTATTAATTTCATTGATAAGGGTGAAAATGGCCACTTTGATTTCCTGTTCTACTCGCTTGTTAGTCTCATTTACTTCTTTTATCCTGAATAAAAGAAACGCATCATTAGGTTATCAATTTATGTCTGAATCAACTGTTACAGAAATTCATCCAACTAGGCACTTAATTGAGAAATTAAAATAAAAACCTTTGTCAAAATGTACAACTTATGTTTCAGCAGAACTGTTCACTCAATTTGGTCCTAATAAGCTATATACACAGAAAGAAGATTGGATTAAACATTTAGTCATTTTAATTTAATTTTAAAAGGCCAGTTTATTCATCTAGATGGTAATTTCCTTTAGTCCCTATGACATGAATGTGATATATACACACCTGACATCAATGATTGTTGGTTAGTAACAAATCTGGAACACCCGCTCTAATTAACCTTAATGCTTTATAAGAACAATGTGCAAGAAAAAAATGTTGAAACCAATAATTATCTTTTAAATTAGTAGAAATTGAGCTTAGAAGCATTAATTTTCATTTATAACTTAACTATTTCCAATATGGGTTCTAATACATCCTTTTCATAGATCTGAGAAATTGTTTCTTACGGTATCCAGTTAAAGGCATAAAACATTTTCAATACATTCTTTTTAAATAGCTATTAGATGTTTAGCAATAGGTACAATACATTCTTTTTAAATAGCTATTAGATGTTTAGCAATAGGTATAAGCTCCCATTGTGGCTGGAAAAGTTTTGGTTGCAAATATGAACCAGCTGATACCTTCCTATTTCCAAAATAGAAAGGGGGTAACCCCACCAACATACATAAAAAAGTGCTAAGCAACCATAAAATAAGAAGCCATCAACTTATTTATTTTTTTTTTTACAGGGACAGAGAGTCAGAGAGGGGGACGAACAAGGACAGACAGGCAGGAACGAAGAGAGACGAGAAGCATCAATCTTCAGTTTTTCACTGCAACACCTTAATTGTTCATTGATTGCTTTCTCATATGTGCCTTGACCTTCAACAGACTGAGTAACCCCTTGCTTGAGCCAACGACCTTAGGTCCAAGTTGGTGAGCTTTTTATTCAAACCAGATGAGCTGGTGCTCAAGCTGGCGACCTCAGGGTCTCGAACCAGGGTCCTCCTCATCCTAGTCCAAGGCTCTCTCTAGTGCGCCACCACCCGGTCAGGCTAGAAGCCATCAACTTTTATACACACTTCTGTACAAATTATAACCCACAGTATCAACCACTGGCCTTCATTTGCGAAATTCAAATTTGAGTAACTTCAATATACTTAATCATAATAACATAGTTTTCCCTCCTTTGTATATCAGTGTTTAATTGGGCACTTAAATATTTTATTCAATTCTATGCTTAGAGTCAGTAGAAAACAAGTTTTTAAAATGAGAATGATTAAACTGAGGAACAATTTTTTTTCCATTTTCTGTTGCATGAGGTTTTAGAACTTTTTCTATATATTTCTGCATCGTGGATTCCAAATCTGAAATTTGTTTTTGGGTGAATGCTTTAGTTTTTATGCAATTTTAATTTGTTTTTGTTACAGTTAATGGCATGCATTGGTTTTTAAATTGGAGTTAAAAGGCAACAACTATTGGATTGAACATAACCACAAGGCAATTAATGTTTTAAAACATCACTTTTACATAATTGTAGTTGTTTTTAAATGTAAAAAATTAGTATCTGATAAAAACATCCTTATTTTAAGATTGAATCATGGCTTCTTTGAGTAGGCATAAATGTAAGAATAGTCCTGACACCTTCTATTATATATGTGGCTGTTACACACTTCAACGTCAAAGGCGCAATATTTCATCATTTGTGACATGTGCATATATTGCCTATTTTCAAGTTCCCCTTGGCGATCAAGACAAGAATTGGGCTCCTCGTGTTGTGTGTTATAATTGTGAGGAAATGCTTCGTGACTGGACAAAAAGAAAACGCAAAGAAATGCCTTTTGGTATTGCCATGGTTTGGTATGAACCTAAGAACCACAGCAGTGACTGTTATTTCTGTCTGATCCATACAAAGGGCATCGGCAAGAAAAAACGGCATATGATCGCATATCCTAATATTCCTACAGCAATATGACCTATCCCACACTCTGAGACACTACTGGTTCCAGTTTCCAATGGTTTTATTTCTTCTAAGGATGAAGAAAGTGAATATGGTGATCAAATGTATTTTGATAAGATGCACGAGGAAATGGTTCTAAAATCTGAAGGGTCTTCTTCTGATGCCAAGTAGTCATAAACCGCTCAGCAGTTTAGCCAACCCAAATTGAATGACTTACTAAGAGATTTGGGCCTATCAAAGAAAGCAGCTGAGTTATTAGCCTCCAGGTTTCAAGAAAACAATGTACTTCACTGGTCAGCTAAGGTATCCCATTTCAGGAAGCAGGAACAAATTTTTGTGGACTTTTTTTCCCGAAGAGAAACACTTTGTTTACTGTCATGATATCAGTAGTATTCTCAGCTAGCTAGGTGTTGCCACTTACAGTCCTACAGAATGGCGGCTATTTCTTGACAACTCTAAACAGAGTCTGAAATGTGTTCTCCTACACAATGGTAATGTTTATGCAGTGCTCCCAATTGGTTATTCAACTCATCTGCAAGATTATAATGACATAAAAATTGTCCTCGACTTTCTGGGTTATGAGGAGCATAACTGGATCATTTGTGTGGATCTTAAAATGGTCAATTTCCTGCTAGGACAACAGAGAGGTTTCACAAAGTATCCTATGCTTTCTGTGTTTGTGGGACAGCCGAGCTCGGGAGAAACACTGGACACAGAAGGAGTGGCTGAAACGTGAAGCTCTGGAAGTAGGGATGCAAAATACTGTGAAGGAACCTGTAGTTAATCAAGATAGGATCATTTTCCCCCCACTTCACATCAAACTTGGCTTTATGAAGCAGTTTGTTAAGGCTTTGAATAGATTAAGTGAATGCTTTCAACATATAATTTCTGCTTTTCCTGCCTTGTCTTTCAAGAAGATAAAAGCAGGTGTATTCGATGGACCTCAAATCCAAACCCTCAAAGAATTTGCCAGAAAGATGAATAAGGAGGACAAAGCAGCATGGCAGTCTTCTGTGGCAGTTACAAAGAACTTCCTTGGCAACAAAAAAGCAGAAAACTATGAACTTTTTGTTCAAAGGATGCTGTTGGCTTTCCGCAACATTGGATGTAACATGAGCATTAAGATTCACTTCCTCAACATTCACCTTGATAAGTTTCCCGAAAATCTTGGAGCTGTTAGTGATGAGCCGACTACTGCTGGAGCTTCAAACGAGATTGTCCTCAACAAGTACACAAACGCAAGAGCTACAAACACATATTTTTGCCTGAATAGAATTTAAATAAGTTTTGCACAAATTTTATGATTAAAATAAGTGTTTTTATGGCATATTTTGAAATTGTAGATAAATTCTGATGCAATCATATCTTTTAGTGTATTAGTGTATTTACTGCATTATATAATTATATTTTCACAATGATGATGCCCAAAAAGACATTTTACTTCATTATGTTAAACTAATTGTTAAAATTTTTACATTAAGATGAAAACCTAAAATCTTAAGTTGCAAAAAAACTTTAGCTTACAGAGAAAAACTAATGTCAGATTTGAGATCAGGAAACTCGAATTAGGTAAGAACAAGTGTTTTTGTGGATGTAACAAAAAGTTTGTTCCCCAGTGTTACTAATGATAAGACATAAGGGACTCAAAATGACTTTGCCAAACAGTGAAATCATTACGCATGCTGAAAGCAGAGAATAGTGAGCCACAGTCAGATTCTCACTGGGTTTAACTATATGTTCAACTGTAGAGGAAGATAAAAATGAATGTACATTTAAAAATGGAGGCAAGTCATCTGAAAATGGGTCTGAAAGGGGAAATATCACTAGAAATTTTGATACCTTTCTTTAAAGGTTTCTGAAGATTAAGTCATCAATCTCCCCAACCCTTTGTAATCTTATAAAACATAAACATCTGTTCTACTTCTCTAGGTTCAGGAATCTCTAGATTCAGGAACATACATTCAAAATGTGCACAAATAATACAAAATATGTATAAAACATACAGACAAAAATATGAAACTGTTATGTGAATCAACTCCTTATCCTTTCTCTGAAATGGACAGCCATCTGTAGTGTATGAGAAGACAGTGATTGTCTCCAGTATCATCAACATTGACATATACAAACATCCTGACAGATCCATAACAACTAACGTTACATCCACGATTAGTATGTGTTCACATATTATCTGCAACTTCTTTTTTTCTTCTTCTTTTCCAAGTGAGAGGAGGGGAGATAGAGAGACAGACTCCCACAGGTGCCCCAACCGAGATCTACCTGCCAACCACTGTCTGGGCTGATGCTCTGCCCAATCTGGGCCATGGCCAAAACCAAGCTATTTTTAGCATCTGAGACAGAGACTGCACAGAGCCATCCCCAGCGCCTGGGGCCAATGCACTTGAACCAGTTGAGCCATGGCTTGAACCTTTATCATGAGAGAGAGACAGACAGAGAGAGAGAGAGAAAGAAAGAGAGAAAGGAGATGGGTAGGGGTAGAGAGGCAGATGGTCATTTCTCCAGTGTACCCTGACCAGGAATCAAACGCAGGAAATCCACATATCAGGCCAATGCTCTACCATTGAACCAACCGGCCACGGCCAAGAAGTACAGTTTTTAATGCTTATAGACAAGAAAATAAATATGTCCACCTCTTTCCATATTCTCTCTTCTACACTGTGTCTCCCAGTCTCTGATTAATATTTTATAACTTGACCCTGTATATTAATTGCATTTTTCACATTTAAGACTTACAAAGACTAGTCTTATTAATTATAAAATCATCAAAGATGTATCCTAAAAGACTATTCAAATTTATTTCACTTAATTAACAAATATAATCCAAACTTAAACTCATACAATTTACCTCTTCAAAAAATATTTTTAATATGCTTAACATTAATATAAGATAAAACAAATTTAAACTGGACCCACTATTTAATAATCCTTAATGTGAAATTATAGTTTTGTTTTGTTTTTAAATTTTACAGGGACAGAGAGAGAGTCAGAGAGAGGGATAGATAGGGACAGACAGACAGGAACGGAGAGAGATGAGAAGCATCAATCATTAGTTTTTCGTTGCCGTTGCGACACCTTAGTTGTTCATTGATTGCTTTCTCCCATGTGCCTTGACAGCGGGCCTTCAGCAGACCGAGCCACCCCTTGCTGGAGCCAGTGACCTTGGGTCCAAGTTGGTGAGCTTTTGCTTAAGCCAGATGGGCCCGCGCTCAAGCTGGCAAGCTCAGGGTCTCGAACCTGGGTTTTCAGCATCCCAGTCCGACGCTCTATCCACTGTGCCACCGCCTAGTCAGGCGAAACTATAGTTTTAAGGCAACACACTTACCTATTCTGCACTTGAGTAGCTGCAAAATGAACATAGTTTTTCTTCTCAAGAAGTTTAGCCAGTAGATTCTCAATTGCACCTTTCTGGTTTTGAAAAGCTTCTTCCAAAAACTGGTACCTTCAAACCAAAACAAAGACTACATTTAAAACAGGGTATCTGTGAGTAAGAGTTTGGAAATGAATAACTGCTTCATGGATAAATCTTGAAAACTTTCTCATATGATCAATATTCTATTGCTGGCCACACATAGCTTTTGTCAGCAGCAACTTTTAACTACCAATCCCTCCCCATCTGACTGAACCCTGAAAAACTACTGTAAGATTAAAACTATTACTCAAAAATTTGTTCAAATATTATTACATAAGAATTTTGATTCAGGATTACATATCTTTAAAAGTACAAATACTAGCCATCAGTTGTAGACATTTTATATCATAAAATACATTACAGAAAATATTTTCAAAAGTAAGAGAACCACAGATACTTCTAACATCATAAAATCACCGCTACCACTGTAACATGCAATTTTTTAATCTTTTATTATGCACCATTAGAGGCCAGTATAACCATAACGCACGTGCAATTTTGCATCTTGTCTTTATTTTTACCATCATCACTTAAATTTTTCAGTTCTATATGCTATATAATGTTAAACTTTTCCAAAAGGATTATAGCAATTAAAAACCACTGGCACCAGTTTTATTCCATCAGTATGAGTGGTAAATGTTAAGATTTTCTTACATTATAGTAGTGAAAATTAAGACTTGAAAGTAAAGACTAAAGTTCGTTGGTCATTACGCAGGTGGAACGATTTTCTTTGCTAGTTTTATTTCCTCTGTGTAAATTCATTAAATTAACAAATATTTTGGGGTTTCTTCTATATAATTGAGATATATGAATAACAAATCTATTATGTTCATCTGCTTGTAATAAAGTGACCCAAATGTAAAATGATAGCACACTGTAATAAGAGCTATAATGGAGGTATACACAGTCTGCAAAAAGAACACAGTGTCTTAGTCTTGTCTCAATGCCAAGGAAAGCGTCTCAGGAGTCACAACAGTATTATCCTATGCTAAATGCACAGCCTTACTGTGGAACTACAAATACTTCTTTAGCCAAAGAAAGCCATGCAAAGGTAAGAATATGAGACAATAACTAATGAAATTCAGAGCCAGACTATGAAGGGTTGAGGATAACAGTGCTAATCTTTGGATTTTATTTTCTCAGTTATGGGAAATCCTTGAAGAATTCTAACCAAGATGTCATAATGAGATACACATTCTAGGACAATCATCAGACAAGGATATAAAAGATCTTAAGAAGAGAGAAGGGGAAGACCAGCTGGAACTCTAAGACAGTAGCTCAGATACGATATCGGAGCATAGCACTAGTGGACATAGCTAAACAAAAAAGCTTGAACAATGAACCCTGTCAGAGAAATCAGCACTTTTGATGGTTTGGGAGTTCATATGACTCCAGTTTAAGTAAGGTTCATAATATAACCTAAAAACTGGCTAAGGCAAAGGAAAAAAAGGTCATTGGAACTGAGGAGTTCAAGGTACTGGCAAAGTTGTAACTGTCTATGCGGATATGGAAATCACTGATACCAGGAACTAAGATGAAGAGGAAGATTCTGAGCATCCAGATGTTTGAGTCTTCAGGGAAAGTCTCAGAGAAGGTAAATATAGGAGGAGAGGTGATGCAGTTGTTAACATAAAGGAGCTTGCTGGTTGGTGGGGAATAGGAGGCAGTGGAAGGATAAATGTAGAACAATATGGGGATCAGTGTCACAGACAGCTGGCAGGTGAGGTTTTCAGTTTGTGCAGCAAGAAATTTTTATTGCAGCAAAATATGTATTAAAATTTACCATTTTACAACTTTTAAGAATATTTTTAAAGAAAAAAGAAAAAAAACCTGTCTATAATATAGTCTAGCACATTGTAACTTGTATCAGATATTAAACACAAAAGCATGTGGGTATTTTCATTTAAATGGCTTTTTTTTTTTTTTTTTCATTTTAGAGAAGGGGAAGAGAGGGGGGGGGGAAATGGGAAGAGAAGCAGAAAGCATCAACTCCCATATGTGCCTTGACCAAGCAAGCCCAGGGTTTCGAACCAGCCACCTCAGAGTTCCAGGTCAACACTTTCTCCACTGCGCCACCACAGGTCAGGCCTCATTTAAAAGGCTTTTAAAAGAGGTTCAACTGTTAGCGAGGTGCCCCAAAGACTATGGTCTTTCATTGAAGAACATTTGATTTATTACATTTACCATGATTTTTCTATGCCTAAAATAATTTTTTACTTTGTTAAATCTGTACAAATAAAGTAGGAATATGAGATTATCATGCTAACCTTTTTGACTTAACAAGCTTTACATTGTGAGATGTTTTTTAAAATAATGTGGTTTTTTAAAATTATGTTCGAGCCTGACCAGGCGGTGGCGCAGTGGATAGAGCATCGGACTAGGATGCCGAGGACCCAGGTTCGAGACCCCGAGGTCCCCAGCTTGAGCACAGGCTCATCTGGTTTGAGCAAGGCTCATTAGCTTGAACATAAGGTCACTGGCTTGAGCAAGGGGTCACTCAGTCTGCTGTAGCACCATGGTCAAGGCACATATGAGAAAGCAATCGATGAACAACTAAGGTGTTGCAACAAAGAATTGATGTTTCTCATCTCTCTCCCTTCCTGTCTGTTTATCCCTATCTGTCCCTCTCTCTGACTCTCTCGGTCTCTGCCACAAAAAAAAAAAAAAAAAAAAAAAAGTCAGAAAATTATGTTCGAGAAGAGAGAGAGATTTGTTGTTCCATTTATTTATGCATTCATTGGTTGGTTGTTTCGTGTATGTGCCCTGACCCGGGATCAAGCACGCAACCTTAGCATATCAGGATAAGGCACTAAACATATGAGCTACTCAGTCAGGGCTACGAAAGATCTTTTGATATAGAGTTTGAATATGACAGCAAAAAGGAAGGCATTTGGTAGAAAGGTCAACTGAAATCAAAATTACAAAAATTTAATTGATTACATTAAATCTTGTCTAAATTTATTTCTCTTTTCACCTCAAAATAAATATAGCAAATATACCCCTGGTTATCCTGGTTTTGATCAGAATTAAGCATCATGCTTATATGCTAGTCTCTTATTAAGAAATATAATATGTGCCTGACCAGGCGGTGGCGCAGTGGATAGAGCGTCAGACTGGGATGTGGAAGACCCAGGTTCGAGACCCCGAGCTCACAAGCTTGAGTGCGGGCCCATCTGGCTTGAGCAAAAGCTCGTCAGCTTGGACCCAAGGTCGCTGGCTCTAGCAAGGGGTGGCTCGGTCTGCTGAAGGCCCGCGGTCAAAGCACATGTGAGAAAGCAATCAAAGAACAACTAAGGTGTTGCAATGGCAATGAAAAACTAATGACTGATGCTTCTCACCTCTCTCTGTTCCTGTCTGTCTGTCCCTATCTATCCCTCTCTCTGTCCCTGTAAAAAAATATATATATATACTATGTATTATTTAATGAAGTTTGCTAAAGTTTTTACTTATGTTCTCATAAGTCAAGAATGTGAAATGAATAATAAAAGGTTTGATTTTTAAAGGGTTGTAAATCATTTAGTGATCACTTCAAATTATAACTGATAAATATACATTTAAAGTCTTACTAGGTCCTGAGCTGCACAGGGATACTACTCTTCTTGCCAAGTAATTACAGTATTATTCTTAGTAATTGTCAGTGTGTATAAGAATTAAGATTTTACTCTAGCACTTTCTTTGTACCCAAACTGAGTATCTAGAGATAAAGGAGGGATTCTGACTCAGTTTCTTTTTTAATTCAGTTATTTCATTTTAAAATTTACATGAAATTTCAAATATACATTAGAGGTTCAATTCCACTAAAACTTTCATCCACTTTCAAAAAGTACCGTATTTCCCCAGGTATAAGACACATCTTAATTTGGAGGCCCAAACTTTGAAAAAAAATGTATTACATAAAATTATTGAACTCAAGTTTCATTTATCATAAAATTCATACAACTCCTCATTACTGTCAAAACTCCCATCCATTATTAACCTGTCCTCATCTGTGTCTGACGACAAATCACTGTCTTCAACAATGAGCACAACAAGTGCGAAAAAGCAGGAAACGCAAGTAAAATAATCTATAATCATTGTATAAGATGCACCCAGTTTTTAGACCCCAAGTTTTTCAAGTAAGGTGCGTCTTATACATGGAGAAATATGGTATTCATTTGTAGCCATTCTGTCAAAACATCCACCCACTCTACCCTCAAGATTTTGAAAAAAATCTCAACCATCGTATTTTATTTAAAGATTTTGCAATCCATAGCTAACAATAGCAAGCCTGTTTTGAGAACTTATGTGTTTTCAGGGACTGTTGTAAATATACATAAACTCTCACTTAATCTTTAGAAAAATTTAATGATTATTTTACTATCTTTACAATAGGCTTAGTCATCACTGCTGGTTTTAGCAGTAATTTTAAATGAATTTCATTGTTAAAATATAAAACCTCAATCCTTCAACAACAAAAAGCCTATCATGCACATAGTGTTTTATTAGAGAATATGTTTAAATAACATTTTGTTCCTTTTTTATTTTGTATTTTTCCAAAGTGAGAAGGGAGGGAGGCGGCAGACAGACAGATTCCCGTGTGCACCTGACCAGGATTCATGGGGCAAGCCCACCAGGGGGCGATGCTTGGCCCATCTGAAGCACTGCTCTGCTGCAACCAGAGCCATTCTAGTGCCAGAGGCAGAGGCCATGGAGCCATCCTCAGCGCCCGGGTCAACTTTGCTCCAATGGAGCCTTGGCTGCAGGAGGGGAAGAGAGAGATAGAGAGGAAGGAGAGGGGGAAGGGTGGAGAAGCAGATGGGCGCTTCTCCTGGATGCCCTGGATGAGAATTGAACCTGGTACTTCCACACGCCGAGCCGACGCTCTACCGCTGAGCCAACCGGCCAGGGTGAGGTCTTATTCCTTATTGAAGGCTCTATATGAAGAGGAAATGGTAACAACTATCAGAATTTAGAAAGAATTTTGACCTCAAAGCAACCAAAAAAGAAACATAAAGGAGTGAAAATTTCAAGAAAGCTTGGAAAAGACATGAAGATTTTCACTTAAATAGAACAAAAAAAGCCAACTTTAATTAAATCTCAAAGGACACATGGTGACATAAGCTGGTATTTCAGTTATGTAACATTTCATTAGTAGAACAAGCTGGTACCTTCTATTGCCATCTTCAGATTCACTAACTTTCTTCTGCAGCATACAAATCTGCAGTTAATGCCATGCAAGATCAGAGGGAAAAAATGGGAGAAGAGGCAAATTCCAGTGGAATAGTAAATTTTGTGACAACTGCTCACAAAAATTAGGGGATCAGGGAACCTGCAGATACTCCAGTACTTTCAGCCTGTTGTATAGTGCATTTTTACCAATGAAATAAAAGTTGGTTTTGCATCTCAATTGCATAATCAAACACCTTTCTTTGACTTATTATTTGCTTTTTTGATGTTGTTTAATAAAAAAAATCAAATGCTTTTTGTTTCTTTACATTCATTTTGAAATACCCCCTAATTTTTGTGAGCAGTATATAATAACACTAATATACATATATTTGATATCTCAAAAATGAGAAGAGAAAATAATATTAAAATTATAAAATAAAATATTTCATATTTGATATAAACTATAAACCTACAGATCTATAAACCTCAACACCCTCTCAGCACAAGAAAGATGAGGAAAACTACATTAAAGTATGTTATTTCCAAATTTCGTAAAGCCAGTAATAAAGAAAAAAATCTTTAACATAGCTTTAAGGGAAAAGATAAGTTATGGACAGAGGAATATAGATAGAGAGTGGAGCAAAGCACTAAAAGAAAACCATAGGCCTAAAATTAGTTATCTAGCATAAATATCTTTCCATATAAATGAAATTCTGGGGGATAAATGTATTCACTACTTTTGATTGTAATGATATACAGGATTGAAAATATCTGCTCTAAAGCTTATCTATCTGAATAGGCATCCATCCATCTTTTTTTTTTCTTTTACAGAGGCAGAGTCAGAGAGAGAAATAGATAAGGGGAGACAGAAATGGAGAGAGATGAGAAGCATCAACCATCAGTTTTTCATTGTGGCACTTTAGTTGTTCACTGATTGCTTTCTCATATGTGCCTTGACTGTGGGGTTACAGCAGACCGAGTAACCCCTTGCTCAAGCCATAGACCTTGGGTCCAAGCTGGTGAGCTTTGCTCAAACCAGATGAGCCCACACTCAAGCTGGCAACCTCAGGGTCTTGAAAACCTCAGTCCTCCGCATCCCAGTCTGACGCTCTATCCACTGCGCCACTGCCTAGTCAGGTCATCCATCATTTTTTAAATTTAAAGGACTAGTTCTAAGAAAAGCTAGCTATTTCTTTAGGAAAATATTTTGAAGAAATTTTACTTACATAAGCTCCATTCAAGTGACCACCATTATAAACCATCTTACTCTTTAATAAAAATGCCTGATATTAGGTTTTAAGCAACCACTCTCTTTTTAAACTACACTGATGCTTAAAAAACAATCTAAACATACTCTTTTTTCGCCTGATCAGGCAGTGGCACCGTGGACAGAGCGTTAGACTGGGACGCAGAAGACCCAGGTTCGAAACCCCAAGGTCTCCAGCTTGAGCACGGGCTCACCAGCTTGACTGTGGGGTCACTGGCTTGGTCGTGGGATCATAGACATGACCCCATGGTCGCTAGCTTGAGCCCATGGTCATTGGCTTAAGCAAAGGGTCCTTCGTTCTGCTAGAACCCCTGGTCAAGGCACATATGAGAAAGCAATCCGTGAACAACTAAGGTGTCGCAATGAAGAACTGATGTTTCTCATTTCTCTCCCTTCCTGTCTGTCTGTCCCTATCTGTTTCTCTCTGTCAAAAAAATAAAAAGATAATAATAAAAATCCCTTCTTTCACTATATACATAAAACTGCAATCAGGGATAAAAAATATTAAGGTAAAGCAAAAGTAACACTCTCAGCCGTGACAGAGTTAACAGGTACCAGACTAGTCCTGCTACCAAAAACTATAAAGCAAGACAAAAATACAGAAGGTATTCAGTCATTGGAGAACTTTGCCAAACTCATTTTTTAGAGGAATTCTGCAGTCCTTTGGATATCACAATCACCCTGCCTCTGTGTCTATAGACAAATTCATGATAACTGGCTCAAGAGAGTTGGAATCGCTTTGAGCTGAGGAGGCAAGAAATTTCTATTTAGGACTACTGAGCACCTGGAATCCAGGAAGCAGGGTACTGGAATAGAGTGAGCTGTGCAGGGTGAGGCTAAGGACTGGGGGTGGGGAAAAGAAGATACAGAAGAAGTGAATTCCTCACAAGTCCATGCACAATGTCTGGTCTGTAAATGCACAGGATGAGATCATGCAATAACAAACGAAACAGAGGTCAAGCAGTTCTGGGAGACAGTATTCCAGCTGAGCCAGTGGGGGAAGAGACATTGTTTACCTCTCAGGCATCTACCTAAGAAACCAGAAAGGCCACACCTTAAAGGAAAGAACTACAGTTAGTCCATGTGATGCCAAAGCGAGCAAGAAAGAACTATAGTTGGAGTAAGCTCTCTACACTAGGCCTATCCTGTTCTAACAAAAGTCTTCACATGCTCTTTCAAGAAACAGAATTTAGAAGTTAAGTCTAACCAAGTTAGAGGCTTGGGAAATACCTTGGGCTTTCCACAGATTATCCCTCCCAAGTATAAAACCAAGCTTACAGAAAGCAAGGTAATCAATCAGCCAGTATTTAACTGCCTGCTAGAACAACAATCAAGAGTCTGAAGAGTCTGGCTGGACTCTTGCTCAATGGATAGAGTGTCATTCCAACATGCAGATGTTCCAGGTTCAATCCCTGGTTAGGGCACACAGAAGTGACCATCTGCTTCTCTCCCCTTCTCTCTTGCCCTTCTCTCTCTTTCCCTTCCACAGCCAGTGGCTCGAATGGTTCTAATGTCAGCCCCAGGCACTGTGGATGGCTCGGTTGATTTGAGCATCAGCCCAAAATGGGTTGCCAGACGCATCCCGGTCCAGGCACATGAGGGAGACTATCTCCCTTCCTCTCACTTTAAAAATAAAGTCTGAAGAGAAAGATAAGAGAATCTAGAGAAAGATTTATAATGTATGTATGAATAACTGATATGGCATTAGTACAAAGAATAAGAGTTTGATAAACACTTCTTATATAAGGTTACTATATTTGTGAAGTGAGAAACAGTATAATATTTTTAATAGACTTTAAGTTAAAGTTGCATATCATTAGCCCTAGCATAATCACTAAAGATAATAAAGAGGCTTAACTTAAAAAATCAAATACAGATGTATGACTGACTACCAGGCAACAGTCTGGTCTAGTTGAGGTAAGTGGGCCAGCTGAGAATGAGACCAGCTGGAGTCATGTGTTTTTTCTCCTGTGATGATCAGCTAAACTTTTTACACAGGGGGCCAGTTCACTGTCCCTCAGACCGTTGGAGGGCCAGACTATAAAAAAAACTATGAACAAATTCCTATGCACACTGCACATATCTTATTTTAAAGTAAAAAAACAAAACGGGAACAAATACAATATTTAAAATAAAGAACAAGTAAATTTAAATCAACAAACTAACCAGTATTTCAATGGGAACTATGGGTGCGGATACATCCTATGCTCCTCTCACTGACCAATGAAAGAGGTGCCCCTTCGGAAGTGCAGCGGGAGCCGGATAAATGGCCTCAGGGGGCCGCATGCGGCCCGGGCCGTAGTTTGGGGACCCCTGAGCTACACAAGCAAAGCATGATAGAAGGGATGTTAGGTTTCATCAGGATTGTGGTTTTGCCAAGCAAGTTCAACCAAGTAGGATATGGGAGTCAAGGTTAAATGCCAAGGGAATGCATAGGATTAGCCTTACAATTAAATTGGAAAAAGGTCAAGTAAGAACAGAAAGGAATGAGGTAAAGTGAAAAGTATATGATTAATGGATTAAAATTCAAGTCACTACACAGTGAATAAATGTGGAAGGCTGGTACTAAACAGAATGAGCTAGAAGGATAGCTGTGATCACAGAAAGGAATGCTTGAAATTGAATAGAATTACTGAAATTTCCCCAATCTAGTATATGAAAATGAGTGTGAGTGGCAATGTAAATGAAACAACCTTAGAAAGGAGCTTAAAGAACTCGACGACTAGGGTGTCTACCAAATCTGTGTATATTAAAAGTACTAGGATTGCCCTGGCCAGTTGGATCAGTGGGTAGAGCGTCAGCTTGGTGTGTGAATGTCCCAGGTTTGATTCCTGGTCAAGGCACACAGGAGAAATGCCCATCTGCTTCTTCACCCCTCCCATTTTCGCTTCTCTCTCTTCTCCTCTCCTCCCACAGCCATGGCTCAATTGGAACAAGTTGGCCATGGGCGCTGAAGATTGCTCCATGGCCTCCACCTCAGGCACTAAAAGAAAAAAAAATGGTTCTGGTTGCAACGAAGCCAGGGTCCCAGATGGATAGGGCATTGCCCCCCCATGGGGGGGGCATCCCCGTCAGTGTGCCGCAAGTGGGGAGCATCCCCATCAGGGTGCATGCAGGAGTCTGTCTGCCTCTGTCTCTCCTCCTCTCACTAAATAAAAATGAATGAATAAATAATTTTTTTAAAGCAGTAGGGCCTGACCAGGCCATGGCGCAGTGGAGAGAACATCAGCCTGTGACGCTGAAGAACCAGGTTCAAAACCCCAAGGCTGCAGCTTGAGCCCAAAGGTTGTTGGCCTGAAGCCCAAGGTCACTGGCTTGATCCCAAGGTCACTGACTCACCTGGAGACCCTTGGTTAAGTCGTGTATGAGAAAGCAATTAATGTACTAAGGTGCCACAACTACGGGTTGATGCTTCTCATCTCTCTCCCTTCCTGTCTATCCCTGTCTCTCTCTCTTTTAAAAAAAGAAAAATTTACTAATACTACCATCCTAACTATCCTGTCATGCCCAGTCTAGTTTTATCATAAAATAGTCAGTGTTTACATTACCATAAAATATCAAATTTAATATAGCTAAAACTGAACTACCAATTCCATGAATATACCTGAGAAACTATGTCTCCCCACAGTCTTACCCATCTCAGCAAATTCAGTCCCAGTGCTCCAGTTACTTTTAGTAGCTTGAAAGCCAAAAACCTTAATGTTCTCAGTTCCTCTCTAGCTCATACAACCCATAAGTCAGCAAATCCATACATCACAATTTCAGGCATCAAATTCAAATTCAAAATATACACAGAATTTGTTCATATCTTACTATTGCCAATGTTAGCTCTCTAGTCTAAGCCATCATTACTTCTTGCCTAAATTAATGAAAACAGCCTCCCAATTAACCTGATTTTGTCCTTGCCCCCCCTTTAAATTCACATCACTACAACTAGTGTGATTCTTTTAAAACAATAATCATTCTACTGCTCAAAAGCTTAAGTGTCTTAGAGAAAAGCCAAAACTCTTACAATGGCCTACCGAGTGCTAACTAATTTGGCCCTTTCTGCCCCTCTGACCTCATCTGACACCAATCTTCCCATTGTTCATTCCATTTAGGCCCTACCTCTCCTCAAAGATGTCAAGTATGCTACTTGTTGCTGACGCTTTGCACTTGCTTTCTCTTTACCTGAAACATGCTCCCTCACCATTGCCAAATTTAAGCAGGGCTTGCTCCCATTCTTCCTTCAGTCTCTACTCAAATCCAGCTCATCACTGAAGCCCTTTGAAACCACCCTATTAAAAATAAAAACCCTCACATCCACATGCTCACATGTCCTGACCCAATTTCCCGGCTTGATTTTTCTCTATGGCAGTCATATCTGATATACTTACTATCTGTCCTAGGGGGCAGTGACTTTGCTTCATCCACTGATATATACCGTGCTTGGCATTCAGCAGGCATGTAACTATCTGTTGAATTAATAAATGATTATATACATACTGCTTAATGATGAGCCAAGAAGTATAATAATTTCTTTTCGGGTAGAATTTTTTTTTTTAAATGCCCTTTGTTTCATTTGCTTTATTTTTCAAAGTACCTAATGTTTCTCATGTTCCATCAGATATATAAAAAAGCTGTCTGTATTATTTTTCAAGTCATCTAAATCTGACATTTCTAAAGGAAGTGGTTCCATTTTGACCTAGAGACATCCTTCATATGGTCCTCAGTCCCCAGTTTCGGTCTAAACTAGCAACTGCACAGTTACTCTGGACATTCCTCCTCACTTTCTTGGTTTACTAATACCTTTGTGGATCATATTCTCTAACAGCTCTCCAGAAAGAGGTCCACGAGAGGCAGTTTCTGAATCCTTGCACACTAAAAAATGTCTACATTTTGCTCTCACATTCATTAATAGTTCAGCTACAGAATTCTAAATTGAAAAGCTTGCCCGCTCACTGCTGAACTTTTTTTTTAATTTAAGGTTTTATTTATTCAATTTAGAAAGGAGAGAAAGAAAAAGAGAGAAGGCAAGGAGGGAGGAGCAGGAAGCATCAATTCCCATATGTGCCCTGACCAGGCAAGCCCAGGATTTCGAACTGGTGACCTCAGTGTGCCACGTCGGCATTTAATCCACTGCACCAGGCCACGTTGGGCTTTCTGATAATTTCTTCCTTTTCTTTTTTTTCTGTAACTCATACTGGTTGGTTATTGTATCTCTTATAATTTCATATTTTAATCTTTTTGCTCTATTTTCTAAAAGACTATCTAGAATTTATCTACCAACCCTATCAATTTTTTATTTCAATTATCATATTTCTAAGAGCATTTTCTGAAATACTTCTTTTCCAGAAATTCTGTCCTTATTTTGTAATCAACAATACCTTGTTGTATCTTTCAGTATGTGATAATTTTGCTTTACATCTCCTTTTGTTCCTATATTGTCTTATGTCCTTTCTTTCAGTGTATGTTGGTCTCTTTCATGTGGGTGGCTGTGTCAATCAGAAAGGTGTACAGTATAGTTGTAGTGACTAACAATGGATTATACAGCACAGGGCAAAAGTAGGCTTACGGTTGCCATATGGGAGAGAATACCATAATAAACAATAATACAAAAATTCAGTTTCATGTACTTACAACTGAAAGCCTACTTTTGCCCTACCCTGTATAACAAGACCAAACATAGGCAGCTTGATGGTATTAGTTCAACAGTTCAACAATATCAAATCTACAATCTCTCATATAATCTTGGCTTTATTCATGAGTATATATATATATATATATATATAATGGTATCTTATTTCCAGGCATCACAATCAAATTCAAGAAAGGGAAAAGCTGAAAAAAGGCTGATATCCGCAACACTTGTCCCTTTCATCGGGAAGGCAAAAGCTTTCTGAAAAAAATCACCCACAAAGCAAAATTCCACATTTGTTTCATGGCCATAAACTGTGGATCAGAGCTACCCTAATGCCAGGAATGCTGAGAAAGAAAATAATTAGCTTTTCCAGTCTCTATATTTATATGACACCAGATAAGAGACAGAAGTTGAAAATTCTCAGCATATCCCATAGTATATGGCAGATGACAGTGGCTCTGTCCAAATGTCAGGTGATTCGCCCATCCATTTATATTTAAAAACTGCTCAGAATCATGTGTGAGAGAGAAAACTTATGAACTAGTGGGCTTTAGGTAAGGCAATCTTTCTGTTTAGAAATGGACCTTAAATGTCAACATTTAGAGGCCTCTTATGATCCTTCACTGTCTCTAGAGAGTGAAAAGGCCTCTAATTTCAGAAAGAGGAATGAATAGAGAAAATAGTAAAATGGAAAAGTGTCACTACTGGCAATCTGGAAGCAAGTTGAGGGAAATAAAGGTCCCAAAGTTCAGTATGCAGATCTTTCATTTCAGCCAAGTCCCTCCTTATCATCCTCATTTTAGACCTAACATTCTCAGAGTCTTTGATTTTATTTATTCAAAAAATAAGCCCAACTTTTGTTATATCTATTACGCTTAGATCCTGAGTTATATTAGATTTCTAGGAAGTAAATCAAATGGCTTCCTTTCTATCATCTTTGCACTTGGGTTCTGGTTCATCCCACTCAACTAGGTCAATTAGCAGAACCTCTATTCAATCCATTTTCCTGCTTTTGAAAAATTAACTGAAATCTCCTTGATCTATACCCTTTTTTAAAACTAATTTACTGTGAAAAGACTTATTAGAGGAAGGAAGGATAACCCCATGATTTACCTAGAAGCCACATAATATTTTGAGGTACAAAATTTCATCAAGTTCTATAGCTGCTTTCCTTTTCGAAAACATATAAGACCATAAAGAAAACCAAAGACCTCAATAAAGTGTTTTTAAAAAGAGAGGGAAAAAACATGTATGATCACTATGTTAGTAATAAAATAAACTATTACTGAACACTTTGTGTGCTAAGCTCTTTACAGGTGTAATTCTCACTAGATCCTCATAGTGTTGGCACAACTTTAAAGTTAGTACACTTTCACCATTTAAAAGATAATACACACATCTTTATCACTATACTATGTAGCAATTATCTTTAAAATGGGGGTGGCAAAAATATAATTATAGACTATAAGTAAAAATGATTATGGAACGTGGCTAAATTTTAATCAGAGAAAAATTTACATTTTTTGATAAAGAGTCAACGTAAGACTCTCAGAAAAGTATAACAAAATCAAACTAAGAAAAGAATAAAGATAAAAGTGTGAGAATTAGAACCCTTTTAAAGAATAGAATAAATGACTTCAAGAACTGGATCACTAAAATGACCAATATAAGACTCAAATTTACAGCCAGATTAATAAAGAATAAGGAAATAAACTCGGCTATACAACATTATACAATAAAGAGATAGAACCATAGATTTTCACAAAATATTAATGCTATGTAATTCTAAACAAGTATGTTTTTAAAATATCCATTAAATAGACATGTTTCAAAGAAAATATCACAATTGCATAAATGACTCAAGAAGAGGTGAGAAATCCGACCTGCTCAGTAGCATGGGAGAAATTAGGCCCTTTAAAGAATAGCCCCTAAAACACCTTAAGTTCATACAGGGAAAAGGGGTGGGAAAAATGGAACAGATTGTGTCAGTGAAGATAATACAAAGAAGTTAACTGGCTTTAAGGTTAAATAGCTCTGACAGATAATGAAGGTGTCCTATAAGTAACATTTGTAAAGGCAGAAAAATTTAAAACAGAGGGCTTCCTACCTAAAAGTGTTAAAAAGAGAGAACAGATGGTGTGCTCAAGAATTTAACTTTGCCCTAAGAAACATCTGGGCTTTGACCTCAGCTACTGGGAGGGCATCTTTAATCCCTTAAGATATAATGCCTGATAAAAGTACCTTTGATTACCTGGGACCTTGGATCACATGCTAAGGATATAATTTATAGTGGGGGCTTTGGTCACAGGGTATCAGCTCAACACCAGGAGGAGCTGAAGATACTTCAGTTACATGGACAATGAACCATGTCTACATTATAAAGTTACAATAAACATTCTGGACATCACAGCTCAACTAAGTCTCCCAGTTTGGCAATATTCTACACATCACACATCTTTGCTGGGAGAAGTTAACTATGTCTAGAATTCCACTAAGCGAAGACAACTGGAAGCTCCATACCTGGAACTCTCCTAGACTATGCCCATGCATCTTTCCCTTGGATAATTAACCTGCATCCTCGCACTATAATAAATGTAACTGGTAGTCTAATGGTTTTCAGTGAGTTCTAGCGAAGTATCTAATCCGATTGGGTAGTCTTGCCACCCTAAACTTACAACTAGTGTCAGAGGTGAGAGTAATTCTATTCTGGGAACCTCCAAATCCTATAGTTGGTATCAGAAGTAAGGAGGGACTTGTGGTTGCTTCCTAACTTCACAGTTGGCATCACAAATGGGATTCACTAGAATGACCCTGACTCACTGAAACATGTGATTTGGGAAGAGGAAGAATGAGAGCAACAGGTTTACGAACCTTTAATTCACTCATGGTATGTAACTGCAGTTACTACAGGTAAAAGTTACCATTGGAATTTATTATAGAAATGGTACAACCAATTCCCTAGGAGCTAGTTCACTGGATAAATAAGGAAATGTAAACTAATAAGAAACTAACTATACAATTCTCGGCCTATTGTTATCCATAATAACTAAAATGAAAGAGTGTGTTGGGACAGATCCTGATACTGGACATAGCTCAGACTTCAGCCAATCTGCGCTACAGCCACTAGCTTCAAGGTCATTCCAAGAGAAAAGGTATGCTAAGAAAACAGACAGCACCTCTATGACCTCTAGTCACATAAAAATAGTTCAGTTCCAGAGAGTAAAGTGTGAAGAATTTGGCTCCTTTTTTGGATTGATGCTGCCTGAAGAAAAACTTTTACTAAAATATTGTGAGAGTGATCAGAGGCAGCATCACTGGTTTTGAATGCTACAGAGTAGAAGAGCAACGTCTGAGTTGATGAAGGACTCATCGCTCACTAGTGAACACCCACATATATAGGATTATACATAATTTAGACACATAGCGGGTCACCCCTGAGGGGACAGCCAGCCTGGTAGACTGAAAAAAGCACCTGTAAAGGATCTTTACCCTAAGACAGGTGATTGGCCTTTTCCAATAAATGGCAAGTGGAATTCCCCAGAAGGGGCTGATATATTTCTTATGCAAACCATGCTGGTTCAGCATTATGTAGATCTGGACATTCACCAACCGAGCATTACTTTACTTGGGTCACAATACTCTGGTAAAGGAGGATGTTTTTACATGAACGCTCCCATGTAACCTTACTGCTCTAAAATCCAGCCTTATCAGTCTGAGAAGCCTAATCAGATTTATTGTCTCAGCTTCCCTTTAGGGGCCTTACAAATGCTAAGAAAATTAGAGAGGTTCATGAGAAAATAAGGGAAATATAAAGGGGAGAGTCAAAAGATTTATCTCAGCAGGATGAAAACTTTAAAGATGGCTTTTTAAAAATGGAATGAATAAAGCAAAGACATTGCTGGCATTGAAACAAAGGTCTTAATGCAGCACTACTGAAGGTTGGGTGAACCAATGAGAGCCACTGCTATTCTCCAACATTAAAAAGCCCTAAACAACTCCGTTATACTGAAGAAATTTAAAAAGCCAGAGGGGCAAAGATGACAATGAGAAACATGACCTCGAATTGCCTGGAGTGATTTTCCTATGGATTAATCAAATTGAAGACTGAAGGAGAAGCCAGACTTCTGCCTCAACCTTCAAATGGAAAACAAAGGCAATAAGCCCTTGTGTGAGTAAATAGCCAGGAGGAAACATTTCTGGGACTCCTTGACATGGCAGCCCAATACACGGTGGCTGAAGTCCTACCGGGTGCTAAATTAAATAGGGGCGGCAGACGAGGCAATGGTTGATAGGATTAAGGTGAAAGTTTGGGTGAGAGCTGGAATGTTTGAACAGACTTTCATGTGAAGTGCCTACATTTCTTTGCACGATTGTATCATTGGATGGTACTGTAAAACAGAATGCCTGTTATTTCACCTGAAGGCCAGCCTTGAGGAGACATTCTAAATGGAAATCACTAAAATTTCTGAAGCGACAGAAATTAACCTGAGACAATATAGGCTACCTGGTGGATAAAATGAGGTCACCACTTTAATTAACAAAGTAGAAGCTAACATGCCGGTACCAATGAGTTCTCTGTACAATAATAACCTTGTGTAGCCTGTGAAGAAGTGGGTGGCTCATCAAGACTAATAGTAGAGCCTGAACGGGCGGTGGCGCAGTGATAGAACGTTAGACTGGGATGCGGAGGATCCAGGTTCGAGACCCTGAGGTAGCCAGCTTGAGCGTGGGCCCATCTGGCTTGAGCAAAAGCTTGCCAGCTTGGACTCAAGGTTGCTGGCTCGAGCAAGGGGTTACTTGGTCTGCTGAAGGCCCGGGGTCAAGGCACATGTGAGAAAGCAATCAATGAACAACTAAGGTGTCGCAACAAAAAACTGATAATTGATGCTTCTCATCTTTCCCTGTTCCTGTCTGTATGTCCCTATCTGTCCCTTTCTCTGACTCTCTCTCTGTCCCTGTAAAAAAAAAAAAAAAAAAAAAAGACTAATAGTAGCTTGAATAATATAGTGCCACCATAGCACCAGCATGGTGAAACTGGTATGGTTCCTTCCTTCCTTTGTCCTTCCCTCCTTCTCCTCTTTTTTTTTGGAGAGAGATAGGAACACTGTTCCTATATGTGGCCTGGCCAGGATGTCAAACCGGCAAACTGCTCCAGGACAATGCTCCAACCGAGTTGTCTGGCCAAGGCTTAATTTTCATTGATATTTAGAGACAGAAAGAGGAAGGAAGAAAGAGGGGAGGGGAAAGGGAAGCATTTGTTGTTCCACTCAATCGTGAATTTTTTGGTTGCTTCCCATGTATGCCCTGATTGGGGATCGAACCCACAACCTTGTTGTTTTGGGACAATGCTCTTAACCAACTGAGCTAACTGTCCAGGGCCTAAACTGTTATGGTTTCAACAGTACAAAAAATATATGTCAGGCTAAAGGAGCATATTACTCAGTGACTGATGCTCCAAATGTTTTCTTCTCTGCCTCAATCTCAAAAACAATGCCAATAGCAATTTTCCTTTTTGTGGAAGGTTCCCAATTTACACTTACTATACTGTCATAGGGTTATTTCAATTCACCAGATTAGTGGTATAATTTGGTTAGAAGGGACTTAGACTTGATGCAAGTCCTGAGTATCACACGCTATACTAACCATATCAGGATAATATCAGAAACTAAAGACAAAGGTAGGACTGACTTAATGGCAACACACATGGACAGAGGTTGTTAATAAATCCAGCAAAAGTCCAAGAACCTGCCCAAAAAATTCTCAGGAATAACCTAGACAGGAGCCACCCTTGGCATTCCACAGCTAGAGAAAAATAAATTGTTTTTGACACCTACCTCTAGAAGTTAACAAAAAGCCCAACATTTAGTTGGTATATTTGAATTCTGAAGGACACATATTCCATATCTGGTAATATTACTAGTACTAATCAATACAACTACTCAAAAAGGTCAAATCTGAACAGGGACAGGCCATGTCTAATCTGCAAAATGTAGTCTCTCTCTCCCGATGCTTTTGGATACCTATGATTGACACTTAGACATGATTTTCAAAGTGTCAGCAATGTGGATAATGCAGGCCTGAGTGTTACTCAGCAACAACCAGTGAGATTCTGGACAAGAAAACTTCTGAATGTTGTGGTAAAATATACACCATTTAAGAAAAAGTTACTGGCTTGTGTTAGGCATTAATTGAGACTGACCCTATGAGTGAAGAACATAAAATAACCCTGAAACCTGAAATACTTATTACGTTTTGGGTGATGGAAGAACACCCTAATAAAGCAGGCAGTACTCAGAGGAGTTTCTTACAATGTGCGGGAACATGTAACCAGGAGAACGCAAAGTCATATTTATGGTATTTATGAACAGGTGGCTAGCCTCTCTTCCCTTAAGTAGGACCTTGGAACCACCCGAAGAGCTGCTCAATCCTATGATCACAAAGGTGGGGGCCCAATTAACCAACAAAGAGCTGCTTCGCTTATGGATGGTATTTCTAAGGTGAAGGGACAGCACTGTGTTTAGAAAGCTACCACTCGGCCCTGGCCAGTTGGCTCAACGATAGAGCGTCAGCCCGGCATGTAGAAGTCCCAGGTTCAATTCCCAGCCAGGGAACACAGGAGAAGCGCCCATCTGCTTCTCTACCCTTCATGCTCTCCTTCCTCTCTCTCTCTTCCCCTCCTGCAGCCAAGGCTCCACTGGAGCAAAGTTGGCCTGGGCGCTGAGGATGGCTACATGGCCTCCGCCTCAGGCACTAGAATGGCTCCAGTTGCAGCGGAGCAATTCCCTAGATGAGCAGAGCATCACCCCTGGTGGGCATGCTGGGCGGATCCTGGTCGGGTACATGTGGGAGTCTGTCTGTCTGCCTGCCCCCTGCTTCTCACTTAAGAAAAACACTAAATAAATAAATAAATGCTACCACTCTAATTAAAGAAATAAATAATAAATCATATCAATGAGCAGAACTGCATCCTGTTGTCCCCTATGTCTGGGTTCTTACTAAACTCTCCAGTTGGTGTCAGAAGTGAGGGTGGTGCCTTATGGAATGTTCCTGACTTCATACAGATGATGAAGAAGAAACTCTGGAAAGACTCAATAAAGTATGCTTATTAAACACTTTAAACTTTGATAATGGGGGACCACTAAAGGGTGCTTTAAAAAAGGGTGGGGAGGGCCTGACCAAGTGGTGGCGCAGTGGATAGAGCGTCGGACTGGGATGTGGAAGACCCAGGTTCAAGACCCCGAGGTCACCAGCTTGAGCGCGGGCTCATCTGGTTTGAGCAAAGGCTTGCCAGCTTGGACCCAAGGTCGCTGGCTCCAGCAAGGGGTTGCTCAGTCTGCTGAAGGTCCGTGGTCAAGGCACATATGAGAAAGCAATCAATGAACAACTAAGATGTCGCAACAGCAAAAGAAACTGATGACTGATGCTTTTCATCTCTCTTCGTTCCTGTCTGTCTGTCCCTTTCTATCCCTCTCTCTGACTCTCTCTCTGTCTCTGTGAAAAAAAATAAAAATAAATAAAAAAATATAAGGGTGGGGAGGGAAACTATACCTTAGTAAAATATCCTAGTAGCAATGTGGACAGAATGAATTTATTAGCAAGGTAAACCTCAGAGTAGGGAAATCAGTTATAAATGTGATACAGTAAAGGTTCCGATGCTTTTAATTCCAATGACATCGGTTCTGTAATAATCTATCCAGGAAATGTATAAAGTGTGACTAAAGAAAAGGAGAAAACAGTCAAGAGATAATTAGGACTTGGATAGAGGTGTTAAAAAAAGAATGATAAAGAAATGGGAAGGATCATGGGTAGAGTTTGACGGAAGGGAAACTGAAGCTATTCTTTCATAAGAAAAAGGATGCCATCAATTTTAAAAGCCATAAGAAATTTAAGATTTCTCAAAGATCTGCCTGAAGCTGTGAGAAAGGTAATCTAATGTTATATAGATTACTACAAAACAATCAATGTAAGATTTGGCCCTGAAGTAAAGGCAGCTACAAGATTAGTAACCTCAAGTAAAACATTAGCCCACATGCAGCTAAGATGAAACATTCTGGAACAAATTAAGGACACAAAAATTTAAAGCAGATTTTTAAACAAATGTTCTGTAGAACAGTAAGAGCAGCCTTGAAAAAGAACAAAGGGCATGACCTTTGAGAAATTTCAAATACTATATTCTATATTCTATATACCATATAGGAGAAATAAGCAGATAAGCTAAAATAGATCTGGAGTCTGACCACCTGTGTTCAAATCCTGGCTCTATCACTTACAATGAAACCTTGTACAGATTACTAAAGCTTTCTGGGCATAGATTCCCTCTCCTGTAAAATAGTCATGATTCTGGTATCAACATTTCATGGGTAGTCGGTGCAAATTAAACCAACATGCAGCATTCAGAAAAGTACCTACCACAAACTATGGATTAATGTATCCGCTTCTTAGAATTCTAAATGAATTCCAATGACTAACAAATTAAAAGCTCCAAGTCATCTTAAAGTTAAGAAACACATTGTGAGGCTGATCCAACTTAACCTACTCTTTTATAACAAGAGATTCATAAAACCTAGTTCCATCGATTCAGAACAGTTGTTAAGAAAAATACTTGAAAAAATGCTGTCTGGGTAGACAAGACCATCTTTCTAACTGTAATAAATTGATGGCACAGCGACTGAGATATTTGCTAGAGGATTTTGTTATACAACTGACTAGAAATTTTAGTACATTTCCAAAAGAGTTAGGATGTAATAGACTAGTGATAACTCCTACTGAACTCTGAGGGTATATAATGAGGTTGAAATACTTAGCTTTGTATTAAAGAATTAGTAACTATATTTACTTGGAGGCTCATAAGTCTGTAGTTTTTCTGAAAATTGTAACATCTAACATGAAATCAGTTTATGCATGCTTTTACATTAGGATGGGTACCAGTGATCCTTATCTATGGAAATATCACCCTTCTAAGATGACCGCGCATAGCCTAGATGCCATAGTACTTGAAAAGAAACATGTTTGAAACAAGGCAGAGCAAAGAAATGAACTCCATTCTTACAAACCCAAATCTATACGATACATTTTTTAACAAATCATAAGATTATTACATATAAATGTGGAAAACATTAAATAATTTATCAAAAACATATTTTAATTGAAGAAATATACAAATTGAGACTTAAAATGCTACTAACAAACAAAATTATAGAATATTTGATTTAGGAAGAATAATTAAGAACTTTACAAGAAGTTTTTATAATATTTCTTCATAAGCAATTAGGACTTCTGTACCTATGTTCTTTGTGTTCCAATAGCTGACAGTCTCTACATGTCAGTCTATCACATGTTTCACAGAAAAGTTTCAACTGTTCTTGTTTGTGTACAGGGCAGAAAACAGGGCGCTGACCAGATGCTCCAACAGACTCTGTAGTAAAATAAAACATATATTTTTAAACTAAAGAAAACTTTTGTCTAACTTTCTAAATTCTTATTGATACTGGTATCCAAAGCTTATAAAGAATACGCAGAAATGCTACAGGGACAAAAGAGGGAGATTAATAGTAATTATTAAAACTGCTTCTATCTTACCTGAGACATCTTCTTTCTTCCTGATCAAGTGATCTTTAGTGAATTTTACTCTTTGATGTGCTTCAATACATGTCTTACATAGCCACTCTCCACATTCTACACAAAAGCCAACTGCACTTGCATTGTCTTCACAACTAGTACATACCTAAAAGAAAAAATAAATGCTAATCTACATTCAGTTTTAAAAATACATAGCCACAAAATAAAAAAAAATAAAAACTTTCTAACTTGCTTCCAAATACAATAATTCACTGTTACCTAGAATAAAATTGTTTTTGTTATTCATTTATCTTTAATGAAATCCTTTTCCTTCCAGATCAAAAGTTCAGGTGGGTAAGAATCTAAGTCTCAACACAAAATCTATACAAGATTTCAATTTTTCAGTAATGCTCTTTTGCCTCATTTAAACAGATCTGAGAAGGTATAAAAATATCCTTTATTTTTCATTAGAAAGATAAAACTGTAGCAAAATTAGCCTAATTTATATAACAATCCAAACATGTTTTTCTAATAGTTTACATTTTAATGTCAAGATAGGAATATAAAGAAAAATTGAGAAGCATACCTGTTCTGATTTCTCATCAGAACTGCTAGGAGCTTCAGAAGTATCTTTCACAAAATAGTTATCCACAAGGTCTATCTGTCTGCATTCTTGGCGGCATACTGGGCACCGTATTACACCAACTACAACACAAAACAACAACATTAAGAAATATTTTTCAGGACAAAATAAGGAAAATTGTGCATGATGCCCATATGAAAACTACTCATTCTAATATGTCACAGACAAGACCAAAGAAGCATTAAGAGTTGAGTAAAATAATACATCGAGTTATTCCATTGGGAAAAAATACCCTACTTATAAAGATAAAACAAGCGTCAATATGCCAAAAATTTAAAGGTATGGTTGGTTTAATAATGGTCCCAAAAGATACCTACTCCTTGGAAAACCTGTGTCACACCTGTGTCGCTTTAAGGCTTGAGATGAGAACACTGTCCTGGATTATTTGATGGCCCCATAATGTCTTTGGTGATTTTATAAGAGGGAAGCAAAGAAAGACTGGATTACAAAAAAAGAGAAAGCAACTGATACTGGAAGCTTTGGAGATGGAGCCATGAGACAAGAAATATGGGTAGTCACTATCAGCTGAAAAAGACGAAGAAAAGAAACAGATTCCTTTCCTCAGAGCTGCCAGAAGAGCCAGAACTGCTGACACTTTGACTCAGCAAGACATTCTGACTTTAACCTAGTAAAACTGAATCCAGACTTTAGCCTCCAAAACAAGAGAGAATAAAATGTGTTGTATTAAGGCCCCAAGTTTATGACAATTTTATTACAGCAGCAATAGAAATACACACTCGATCATTTATAAATTTTGACTTGGTTCAGAACTATCTGAATTTATGCTAGTGTGGGGAGATCATCTGTGCCTTAACCTGCTAATGTGCTGGCATCTATGAAAACAGACAAATCTGCTAAAGTAACGCACACAAGTTAAAGAACACTGTCAACACAGCATATTACTATGCATCAGCCATAGAATTGAGTATACAGCATAAACGACACAATCCTTGATTTCAATTCAAGAAAGGGTTCAAAACCAGTATATAATTTTTACCTTTTATAACCATGCAAAACTATAGGAAGCACTATATATAGAGTTGGATGTTAATAGAGAACCCAAGAGTTATGAGTACACAAACTAAAGAAACTTATACTACTTAAACTATAGTAATTCTAATAAAGAACTGGAAGCATAAATAAAATGTGATACTAAAGGTAGGAATATCAGTCTCCCAGTAGACACAAGTACATTGTTTTAAAAAACCTCAAATTTATAATTATATATTTGAAAATAAAATCCTATTTTTATAATACAAAATGCATAAAGATCTTGCTCAAAAGAAATACATAAAAACAATTTTTCAAATGAAAGAAAGAAACAGTATGGTGAGGAGAAAGGGGGCAGAGTATAAATACTTTTACATTTAAGATGGCCTGAGTTAAAAATCTTTCAAGAAACAGAGAATACAGCCTGACCCATGGTACTGCAATGGATAGGCATTGGCCCTGAACGCTGAGGTCGCAATTTGAAAACCCAAGGTCGCCAGCTTGACCACAGAATGATCAACAAGATCCAAACGCTGGCTTGAGCCCAAAGGTCATGGTCTTAAAGCCCAAAGTTGCCAGGGGTTTGAGGCCCCGCTACCCCTATCCCTGTCCAGGCAAATATAAGAAGCAATCAATACAGAACTAAAATGAAGAAATGACAACCCAATGCTTCCCTCTCCCTCCCTCTCTCTTCCTTCCTATCTCTTAAAAAAAAAAAGGAAAGAAAAGAGTACAATATAACTATAAAAAAATAAGTATAGGTAATTGTAGAAGCAAAAATATGTGAGCAATTAACCTCTTACAATGAACCAGGTAAATTTTCACTGAAGAGGTGATTCTTAAATACAGTCTTGAAGAATTAACAAGCTCTTACTAATAGACAAGTTTGTTTGGATTGTCTATGTTATCAAACCCTTCACATTCCTAAGGAAAGCTGTCCTTAATACCAGCCCTTGACAGGATTCTGGGAAATGACTTCTGAACTCTTCAAATTTTATACCTGATCACTTCTTGGCCTTTTGCCTAAGCTCAAATTTAGTATGTGTGGAATATTACACCTGGTATGAATGTTTCTATATGCCTGAGGTCTTGGGCCACGCTGTATTGCTCGATCTCTGGGATGGTTTGAGTTCAAGGAGATGGTGTCAGTTCTGTGGAGGCTGCACCCCAATGTGACTTACCACCCTCCAAAAAAGACCATAGACAAGAAGGCTCAGGTGAGTTTTCCTCATTGGCAATACTCCTATAAACTGTCACACATTGTTACTAACAGAATTAAGTATCTTCCTGTGCAACTCTACTGAAAGGAGATACTTGGAAGCTTGTGCCTGCTTCCCCCTGGATTTCATACCATGCACCTTTTCTCTTTGCTAATTTTAATATGCGTCCTATCACTGTAATAAAACACAACCATGAGTATAACAGTTCTCTGAATTCCGTTAAGTCCTAGCCAATCATTGAAACTGAGGGTGGTCCTGGAGACCTCTAACTCACTAGGAAAGTAAAATACAGCATGCAAACCAAGAAAAGCAGGTGCAAAGTTTTCAAATGAAAAAACTGAGTCTAGCCTGACCTGTGGTGGCGCAGTGGATAAAGCGTCGACCTGGGAACACTGAGGTCGCCAGTTCAAAACCCTGCACTGGTCTGGTCAAGGCACATATGGGAGTTGAGCTTCCAGCTCCTCCTCCCTTTCTCTCTCGCTCTCTCTCTCTCTCACACTCTGTGTCTCCTCTCTAAAATGAATAAAATAAAATAAAATAATTTATAAAAAAAAAAAAAGAAAAAACTGAGTCTATAAGAAATAGAAATGTAATTACATATACATAAATTTACATATACATATATTGAAAAAGTTAAGAACTTTGCAATATCTAAATTAAGGAATATTTCTGTTGAAAAATACGAATGAGCCTGACCTGTGGTGGCGCAGTGGATAAAGCGCCGACCTGGGAACACTGAGGTCGCTAGTTCAAAACCCTGCACTGGTCTGGTCAAGGCACATATGGGAGTTGATGCTTCCAGCTCCTCCCCCCTTTCTCTCTTTCTCTCTTTCTCTCTCTCTCACTCTCTCTCACTCTGTGTCTCCTCTCTAAAATGAATAAAATAAAAAATAAAGAAAAATTAAAAAAATAAAAAATACAAATGATGAAAAGACATTCTGTTCTGAGTATGAAAACACCTAGTATCACAAAAGTATCCATTATACCTGTATAAACGAGTGATTTGATAAAAGTAATATCAGGTGTTTTGGGAGTTTTGAACTCAGTAAGCTGATTCTCAGTCTTTAAATTTCTACATCCATCTGGCAAGCTGACATCACTGTAAATGATAACAAAAATCCATCTTTTCCTCATTTCAAATCCCTATTGAAATAATATTACAGAATTTAGAAGATACACAATACTCTAAACAATTCAGGTAGAAAAGGGGGCAAGGCACACAAATCAGTATTCAAGCAATTTAAAGAAATGTACATGCAAAAGGATATCTGAACATTGCAGAAGAAACCCAACCAGAATACACAAGGAGTGGTGGAATACATCTGAGAAAGACTCTTATTTGCCAGAAAGATTTTCAAAAAGAAGCTAAATTCAGAAATTTGAGGCATGAAATGAAGTCCCAATGAGACACAAGGGAAAAAAAGTAAAGTCTGTAGACATCAGCAAATCCTCCCTTTTTTTAAAAAAAATTTAGTGAGAGGAGGGGAGCTAGAGACAGATTCCTGCATGCACTCTGACCAGGATCCACCCAGCAAGCCCACTAGAGGGCGATGCTCTCCACATCCAGGGCCTTTTGCTCCATTGCAACTGGAGCCATATTTTAGCACCTCAGGCAGAGGTCAAGGAGCCATCCTCAGCGCCTGGGGCCAACTCACTCCAATCAAGCAGGAGGGGAGAAGAGAGAGAGAAGCAAGAGGGGGAGGTGTGGAGAAGAAGATGGGCGCTTCTCCTGTGTGCCCTGACCTGGAATTAAACTGGATGTCCATATGCTGGGTCAATGTTCTACCCCTGCACCAACCAGCCAGGGTCACCCTTTGCATTTCTGAGCAAGTATACCCTTGTAATAAGTATAAATCAGATGAATGTGCTCCCAACTCAATCTCTCTCGGTGTCAGTTGTCATGGTTAAGTTTTGATGATTATACAAAAATGAAACCCAAAATCCAAAGCCAAAGTTTTTGACCAGTTTTATGTATAAAGTCCCTATATAACTGATTCCATTACTTCAAAGCTCAAGTTTTGAGAGTTCTATTCATGCCTATTACATTAATTTCTTTTAACTGCCAATTCACTAAAATGTATAATTATGGGAAAGGGTAGTGAGGAAGACTATTTTTTAGCAAGACAGAGAGAGGAGAGAGAGGGAGGGAGGGAGGGAGGGAGGGAGGGAGGGAGGGAGGGAGGGAAAGGAAGAGAGATGAGAAGCATCAACTTGTAATTGTGGCACTTGGGTTATTCATTAATAGCTTCTCATATGTGCCTTGACGGGGGGGAGGGGGGGGGGCTACAGCAGAGCCAGTGATCCCTTGCTCAAGCGAGCAACCTTGGGCTCAAGCCATCAACATCTGGGCTCAAGCCAGAAACAACAGGATCATGTCAATGATCCCACGATCAAGCTGGTGACCCAAAAATCAAGGCAACTAACTACCTTGGGGATTCAAACCTGGGCCCTCAGCATCCAGGTCAACACTTTATCCACTGTGCCACCACCAGTTAGGCAGAAGACTCTTCTCAAAAGACCAAACACACAAATCTACAAACTATTTTATCTCCACTGTGTTAAAAGAATTTAGTTTCAGTAAATTCACTGGTGGCTTTCCATTCAAGATGGACGACTAAGCAGATGTGAAAAGACCATCTGACCTCCAACTCAAACACGGAAATGTCTACTAAATAACAAATCCTAGTTAAACAAATATATAATTAAGTCTACATTCAAGAAGGCAAAGTTTTGAAGTACCAAAAACAAAAAGAAAAATTCACAGCCCAAGTGGTGAGGCACTGATGCCAGTAGATCACCAGGGTTATCAGTACTACTGTTGGGAATAGGACAAAGTTTTAAAGGTAAAATGAAACTCCCTTCATAAGCCACAGGGCAGGCTAAACTCCTTGTCATCCCTGCAGTCATCCACAAGAAGTCAGAATGCCAAACAAACTTCATGTATAGATACATGAAGATTCTATTATCTGCACAGTACACAGAAGGCCAAGTCAAGAAACTAGTAAGAAACTGATCTAGTAGCTTCCAAACAGGTGAACTTGGAAAAATTTGGGAGAGTGGCACAGCACACCTAGAAGGTATGAAATCGCCACACCCTTTCCCACACACCTTGCCCTATGCACCTCTCCTATCTGGCTGTTCCTGAGTCGCATCCTTTTCAAACAAACATGTAAAGCTCATGTAGGGATACAACCTCCAGCCCTACATCTTCATATCCTGGCACCAGTTTTCCTGAGACTTTAGAAACACTGAATGGAAAACTGAGAGTATACCTACCATAACCAGAAGGAACCCAAGGAACCCAGCCCATAATTCTAGTCATTTTCCCCAAGGCTGAAGTCACCATTTGTTTTCTATTTTAAGTTCTTATTTAAAATTTCATCTTCAATCAACTCAGAACTCCAAACAAAATGTCCACAAAGCAGAAGTCATTAACTATGCCTCATATCTACTTCGCTTCCTGTGTTGCCTACTTAACTGAATTCACAGTCATTCAACAACCAAAAGAAAATAAATAAAATACACAAGGCAGCAGCAGCTTTTCTAAAACCATATACAAACACAAAACCATCTCATTAGAACACCTCGCAATCCAGGGTACAAATGAGGTTCCCACTGAGAATAAGCTTGTAAATAAAACTACAATGCTAATTAAGAAACCACTACTATTAGAGTGAGTCAACAAACACAATAAAACAAGTAGCAACCTAAATCACAGAAATAATGCAGTCTGAAAAAGATTTCAAATATGTGTAAAATGATCAAGACCATAAAAGAATAATCTATGAAAATTGGTAGATATGAAAAAGAATCAAAAAGAAAATATACTCATTGAATAAACTCAAAACACAGGTTAAATAGTAAGCAAGAGATAAATGAAAATAAAATTATCAAGGTAAAAGATAGATAAGAAGAAATTACATAGAATTTGGCACAAAGATGAGGAGAGATGGAAACTACAAAGAAAGTTAAAGAATTGAATGAGAAACTCCAGCATATGTCAAATAGAAGTTGTAGAAATTCATGAAAAAATGAGGCAAAGATACTAGTTAAAGAAATAATGGCCAAAATTTTCACAACTGAGTAAGTCCTCAAATTGCAATCCACGTCCTAAGCAGGCTAATTAAAAATAAATCCACACCTAAACAAAACAAAGATAGAGCAAAAACTCCTACTAGTGAATAACTGCCAGTATTAGAGTAAAATCAAGACTAACAGCAGAAATGATTAGTAAAAAAACACCGAAATAAAGAGCAGGCAAGATCCAAAATGATGGCAAAGTAGGTGGATGTTACACTCATCTCCTCCCAGGAGTCACAACTACATTAAGTACAGCTGGTGCTCGACTTAACGACCATGATTGGTTCCGACAGACCAGTCGTAACACAATTTGGTCGTAAGTTGAGTAGGCTATATGTACAGTACTGTGAAATGATGTTATAAAAATCTTTAAGTCATATTTTATCATAATTTTCTTTCATTATTGTTATATATCATAATTTTCTTTGTTCATTTTATGCCGTTTGTATCATCTCTACACCATTTTGTTTCTTATTTTTACATTCGTCAGGTTTAAGTAAAACACTGCATTACCAGTACAACTGGTTTAATATTTGCAAAACATACAAAATTACAAAATACAGGTGCATACAAAAACGGCTCCAGACACGGAGCAGTAGTGACTAGCGACTGTGGTCGTAAAGTCGAATGGTCGTAAGTTGCATAGGTCGTAAATCGATCAATACCTGTATAATCATTCTGAATTACCAACTCTAGACTAAATGAAGAGTAGTCTTATAACCTCCTGAAGAACAAAGGTCACAGTCCCTTACCAGGCCCCCATCCCAGAGTTCCAGAGCCAGAAAGAGAAGTCCCCATAACTTTCAGCTATAAAAAAACAGCAGGCGATTGTGCAGTGGATAGAGCATCGGACTGGGATGCGGAAGACCCAGGTTCGAGACCCCGAACTCGCCAGCTTGAGCGTGGGCCCATCTGGCTTGAGCAAAAGCTCGCCACCTTGGACCCAAGGTCGCTGGCTCCAGCAAGGGGTTGCTTGGTCTTCTGAAGGCCCGCGGTCAAGGCACATGTGAGAAAGTAATCAATGAACAACTAAGGTGTTGCAAGGGCAATGAAAAACTAATGATGCTTTTTTACCTCTCTGTTCCTGTCTATCTGTCCCTATCTATCCCTCTCTTCTCTCTGTCCCTGTAAAAAAAAAAAGAAAAAAACAGCAGGGGTTAAGGCTGAGGTTGAGGATTGAGGCTGAGGGAAACAGAGGGCTGCTGGCATCCCAGGCAGTTCCTCTTAAAGGGTCCGCACACCCCACACACTTACTTAAACTCACTCCCTCTGAGTTCCAGCACTGGGGCAGCTGCTAGAAAGGCAGGAGAGACATAAGGGAAAGAAATGAATTGGCCAGCATCAAGGCAAAAGCTGGATGAACAGCCTTCTCCCAGGCAGAAGTGCTGGCAGAGACTATTATTGTTCCTTTGATAAACCCTTCCCCCACAGAGAAGCCAGCAGATGGCATATCTGAATCTCCACCAGTAAGGTCACACTGTTTGCTCTGCCCCGCTGATTACCTAAGGCCACTCCACCCAATTTGTGGGCCCAGCCAAAGTGTTTCAAGTGACATTTCCATATGAATGTCCTGTATTGGTTCATGCTTCAGATTTTTCTAAAATCTCAAACAAGCAGCACCTGGCCTCAGCATGCCTGTACATCTTGCTAAGTAGCCCCAGATCCTGCACTAGTAGCAGCCAATGGTTTGCAGCTTAGCCTCTCACCCAGACACCTCCAAGTCCAGCACAAATAGCAGACATCTGCAAATCACTGTGTGTGTGTGTGTATGTGTGTATGTGTGTGTGTGACAGAGATAGAGACAGAGAGTTAGAAAGAGGGACAGATAGGGACAGACAGATAGGAAGGGAGAGAAATGAGAAGCATCAACTCCTCATTATGGTACCTTAGTTGTTCATTGACTGCTTTTTCATATGTGCCTTGACCCGGGGGGGGGGGGTGCTATAGCAGACCGAGTGACCCCTTGCTCAAGCCAGCGACCTTGGGCTCAAGCTGGTGAGCCTTACCCAAATCAGATGAGCCTACACTCAAGCTGGCGACCTCAAGGTTTCGAACCTGGGTCCTCCACATCCCGGTACAATGCTCTATCCACTGTAGCACCACCTGGTCAGGCTGCAAATCACTTTGCAGCTCATACCCGGTGGTCCTGGGGAAGAACACAGGTGGTGGCTGACTTTGGCTTAACCTCCCGGGGATCCCCAGAGTCAGCACACACAGTGGACAGCTTCAGACCACACCACATCCACAAGTTACAAACTCAAGGGGCAGACTCAGCAGGCACCAGAGCCCTATTGATATTACAGTAAATCCTGCTCTGTGGGGTAAGCCTCTGCATAGCTGATCCTCCACAGTAGGAGGTCAGTAGCTGCAGCCCATCCTTGCAGCAGATCAGATCGACCTGTGGGTAACTCCCTCCTCCACTGACATGCCAACAACAATCAAAGCTCAACTGTAAGATGGCCTAACCTGTGGTGGCGCAGTGGATCAAGTGGATCGCCAGTTCAAAACCCCAGGCTTGCCTGGTCAAGGCACATATGAAAGCTGATGCTTCCTGCTCCTACCCCACCTTCTCTCTTTCTCTTTCTCTCCCCTCTCTAAAATGAATAAATTTTTAAAAAATAAAAAAAATAAATAAAAGCTCAACTATAAGAGGAGACAATACACAGCCCACAATGAAGGGGGGGGGGGGTGCACCCTGAGTGCCCATCTTGGGTGATCAGGGAATCTGTGCATCTGCACCCTATCGGACACCTACTACATTAGGCTATTCTATCAATCCTGAAAGATGTAGCAACTCTACCTAATACAAAGAAACAAAAAGGGAGGCTGCCAAAATGAAGAGACAAAGAAATATGTCCCAAATCAGAGAATAGCACAGGGGCCCCCACGGGCCGCATGTGGCCCCCCAAGACCATTTATCTGGCCCTGCTGCACTTCCGGAAGGGGCACCTCTTTCATTGGTGGTCAGTGAGAGGAGCACAGGATGTATCCACACCCATAGTTCCCATTGAAATACTGGTCAGTTTGTTGATTTAAATTTACTTGTTCTTTATTTTAAATATTGTATTTGTTCCTGTTTTGTTTTTTTACTTTAAAATATGTGCAGTGTGCATAGGGATTTGTTCATAGTTTATAGTCCGGCCCTCCAACGGTCTGAGGGACAGAGAACTGGCCACCCTCTGTAAAAAGTTTGGGGACCACTGGAATAGAACAAAACTCCAGAAAAAGAACTAACCAGTGGTTCTTAACCTGGGTTCTATGGAACGCTAGGGGTTCGATGAGTCGGTCTCAGGGGTTCGGAGAAGCATCTGCCGCGGAGGCCGGAATAAAGTAATACCGTAATTTGTTGTGAGTTCATGCACTTTGTTGGTTTGTTCTTTGAGCAAGGTGATATTCATGCACGGCTCATTTTGTGCACCAGTAAAAAAACATATACCTATGTCTTGAATTTGGGGGAAAAAATCACATTTTATTTATCACTAAAGAAGGGTTCGGTGAATACGCATATGAAACTGGTGGGTTCGGTACCTCAAAAATGGTTAAGAACCACTCAACTAAACAAAATGGAGAAAAGCAATCCACTAGATCCAGAGTACAAAACACTGGTCATTAGTATGCTCAATGAACTCAGAACTTCAAACATAAAAAGGACCATTTTGAAATGAAGGATATACTAAGGATATACTAACTGAAATTAAGAATAATTTACAGGGAATCAAAGTAGATTAAGCTGATAATCTAATTAGAGATTTGGAATATAAGGAAGCAAAAAATACCCAATCAGGACAGCAAAAAGAATCCAAATAAATGAAGACAGTGTAAGGAGCCTCTGGGACAACTTCAAGTGTTCCAACATTAGCATCATGGGGGTGCTGGAAAGAGAAGAGAAAGAAATGGAAAACCTACTTGAAAAAATGACAGAAAACTTCCCTAACTTGAGAAATAGGCAAGTCCAGGAAGCATAGCAAGTCCCAAACAAGATAAACATAAGGACACATAATTAAAATGCACAAGGTTAAAGACAAAGAGAGAATCTTAAAAGCATCAAAAGAAAAGCAGTTAGTTACCAACAAGGGAGTGTCCATAAGACTGTCAGCTGATTTCTCAACAGAAACTTTGCAGACCAGAAGGTACTGGCAAGAAATATTCAAAGTGATGAAAAGCAAGGACCTACAACCAAGACTACTCAATTCAGCAAAGCTATAATTTAGAATCAAAGGACAGATAAAGAGTTTCCCAGACAAGAAAAAGCTAAGAGTTCATTACCGGTATTATATGAAATATTAAAGCATCTTCTTTAAGAAGAAGAAGAAAAAGAAAGATAAAAAATATGAATAAAGTAGCAATCCATACAAATAAGTGAATCTAAAAAACATAGTAAACAAACAAGCAGACTAGAAACAAACTGATACAGAGTATTTTGATGGTTGCCAGATGAGAGGGGAGCTGAGAGGATGGGTGAAAAAGGTGAAGGGATTAAGAAGTATAAAATAGTTGTTATAGAAGAGTCATGGCAGCATACGGAATATAGTCAATAATATTCTAATAACTATGTATGGTGTCAGACAGGTGCAAGACTTATCAGGATAATCACTTAGGAAGTTAGGTAATGTCTAATCACTGGGGACTACATCTGAAACTAATATAATAATATATGTCAATCGTAACTGAAAAATAAAAACAATTTATTTGAAAACAATGCATATAAAGAAATAAAGAACATAGTTATAGTTAAATTACATAGGTAAATATACAACACAGTATAAACCTATTATTTCTTTCTTTAACTGATTCAAAAGAAAATTGCATAAAACAATAATAGTACAAAGGAGAAGACAGAAAATGGAGTTATAATGGAGTAAGGAGATATCACCAAATCATAACTCAAATTGACAGAAATCAAAGAGTATCAAAATAATAAATACATGAGTTACTATAAAAGATTATATTTTTCTACACTTCCTTTAAAACCATAAGAGTTATTAATAATAACTCTAATAGTATTGCTGGGTTTATAACATAAATATAACATATATACTGTTCCTAAAAATTAGGGGATATTTAAAAATGAATATGAAGCAATAAAAAAAGCATTTGATTTTTCTTAATTAAAAACATCAGAAAAGCAAATGACAAGTCAAAGAAAGCTGTTCAATTACAAAATAACATGCAAAACTAACTTTTACTTCATTGGTGAAAATGCACTATATATATAAAAGGCTGAAATTAGTGGAATATTTGCACGTTCCCTGATCCCCTAATTTTTGTGAGCAGCATATATAAACAGGCCAAAGTACGGAGGAGGAAAGAGCCATACTAAACAAAGTTTCTATATCTTATTGAAATCAAATCAGTAGTAACCTGACATAGACTGTGATAAAATAGTATACATAATACGTACTGAAATCCCTACAGCAATTACTAAGATTAATAATAAGAGTTAAAAGAAATAAACTGCCTGACCAGGCGGTTGCACAGTGGATAGAGCGTTGGACTGGGATGCAGAAGGGCCCTGACCAGGTAGCTCATTTGGTTAGAGCACCATTCCAATATGCCAATGTTTCTGATTCGATCCCCGGTCAAGACACATAGAAGAATCGATCAATGATTGCATGAATGAGTGGAGCAACAAATCAATGTTTCTCTACTGCAAATCAATCAATAAATTAATCTTTTAAAAGAAAGAAAACATCTAAGACACAAAAATATAAATGAGAACCAAGGAACAACAAAAAAATACCTGAGTTACATTAGAAAACAAACACAGATCTGATAGTATCAATAATAACAGTAAAGACTGAATTAAACACTCCAATCAAAAGGAAAAAACTGCCAGACTAGGTATAAAAAATATATCAATTATACACTTCTACAAGGAACACACTATAGATCAAAGACACTAATAGGATGAAAACTAAAGATGGAAAAAATCTACTGCTCACAAAAATTAGAGGATATTTAAAAATAAATACGAAGCTAGAAAAATATCCCCTAATTTTTGTGAGCTGTGTATGTCATGGAGCCTGACCAGGCAGTGGCACAGTGGATAGAGCGTCAAACTGGGACACGAAGGACCCAGGTTCAAAACCCTGAGGTCGCCTGAGCAGGTGGTGGCACAGTGGATAGAGCGTCGGACTGGGATGTGGAAGACGCAGGTTCGAGACCCCGAGCTCACCAGCTTGAGCGCAGGCCCATCTGGCTTGAGCAAAAGCTCCTCAGCTTGGACCCAAGGTCGCTGGCTCCAGCAAGGGGTTGCTCGGTCTGCTAAAGGCCCATGGTCAAGGCACATGTGAGAAAGCAATCAATGAACAACTATGGTGTCACAACGGCAACAACAAAAAAAAAAACTAATGATTGATGTTTCTCACCTCTCTCTGCTCCTGTCTGTCTGTCCCTATCTATCCCTCTCTCTGACTCTCTCTCTGTCCCTGTATAAAAAAAAAAACAAAAAACCCTGAGGTCGCCAGCTTGAGCGCGGGGTCACCAGCTTGAGCATGGGATCATAAAGATGACCCCATGGTCACTCACTCAAGATGGTCGCGTGCTTGAGCAAGGGGTCACTCGCTCTGCTGTAGACCCCCTCCCCCCCACCCTACTCTCCATCAAGGCACAGATGAGAAAGCAATCAATGAACAACTAAGGTGCTGCAATGAAGAGTTGATGCTTCTCACCTCTCTCCCTTCCTGTCTGTCTGTCCCTACCTGTCCCTCTCTCTGTCACTGTCACAAAACAATAACAACAAATAAAAATAAAAGGAAGACCCAAGAAATCCCAGCAAAAAACAAAAGACCAAGTGAAACTAAAAACTGGCTGCAACTTTGAATGTGATTCCAAAACCACGGAGATCAATCATTAGTGGGTATAAGGCTCATAGGTTCAAGATATTTGACCACAACTCCTGCCAAAGCCCAGGCTACAAAGCTATGCAGTACAGGAGCAAACCCCAAGAAGCCATGCAAAACAAATCAAACAATAATTGTGTGTGTGTGTGTGTGTGTGTGTGTGTGTGTGAGTATAGAAAAGAGACATCAGTGGCAATACACTGCACAGAAGACAGATTTCATACTTTAAGTCTAAGCAAGCTACTAAAAAATAGCGACAACCCATAGGAAAATAAAACAGAATTCAGAGTCGCTACATTACCTTAGATGTCAAATTGTGGAAACCTTCAAAGAAACAGGAAACTGTAACCTAACCTCTAGGGTAAAAATAATCAGTCAATAATCAACTGAGCCCAAATACTGAAGTTAGTATACAAAGATTTCAAAGCAGCTAGTATAAATATTTCAAAGAATAAAAGGAACCTTTAAAAGCATAAAGTAAAATACAATGGCAATGTCTCACTCAACATACAGAAAAGTCTCAAGAGAGAACTAAAAATGATAACCCATAAAGATGAAAAGTACAATATCCATAGTAAAAATTTCATTACATATCTGGGCTCAATAACAGGCTCGAGTGAACTTGTAGATAGATAATTTAAAAGTATCCAATCTAAAAGAGGAAAATAGACCTAAAAAGGGGACCACATCAAGAATTCCAACACAAATGTAATGGTAGTCCCAGGAGAAGAGTTAGGAGTAAAAAATATAAATAGCCAAAAATGTTCCAAACTTTATGAAATACATTAATCTGAAGATTCCAAAAGTTAGAAAAACTTCAAATATGATAAATGAGCCCGGCAGGTTTTCTTTCATTAAAGTCTGTTACTCTGGAAAAAAAATGATAAATGCAAAGTGAACCAAATCTAAAGACATCAAAGAGCTGAAAGACAAAGACATGCAAAGAAAATCTTGAAAGCAAGAGAAGAGCAATTCTTGACTTACAGCAGGGGTCCCCAAACTTTTTACATAGGGGGCCAGTTCACTGTCCATCAGACTGTTGGAGGGCTGCCACATACAATACTCCATACACTGACCACCAATGAAAGAGGTGGTCCTTCCGGAAGTGCAGCGGGGGCCGGATAAATGGCCTCAGGTGGCCGCAATTTGGCCTGCAGGCCATAGTTTTGGGACCTCTGACTTACAGGGTAATGATACCATTAACATCTTTCCTTTTACTTTCTTTTTTAAGTGAGAGTAGGGGAGACAGTGAGACAGTCTCCTGTATGCGCCCCGACCAGGATCCACCCGGCAAGCATGGGGCCAACGCTCAAACCAATCAAGAGCCACTGGCTGTGAGAGGGGGATAAGAACCAGAGGGTCGCTTCTCATGTGTGCCTCTGACCAGGGACTGAACCCGGTATATCTGCTCACTGCGCCAATGCTCTATCCACCGAGACAACCAGGCAAAGCCACCTGACTTCTGATTTCGCCTGACCAGGCAGTGGCGCAGTGGATAGAGCATCGGACTAGGATGTGGAAGGACCCAGGTTCGAGACCCCGAGGTCGCTAGCTTGAGCGCGGGCTCATCTGGCTTGAGCAAAAGCTCACCAGCTTGGACCCAAGGTCGCTAGCCCAGCAAGGGGTTACTCAGTCTGCTGAAGGCTCACGGTCAAGGCACATATGAGAAAGCAATCAATGAACAACTAAGGTGTCGCAACAGCAACAAAAAACTGATGATTGATGCTTCTTCTCTCTCTCCGTTCCTGTCTGTCTGTCCCTATCAATCCCTCTCTCTGACTCTGTCTCTGAAAAGAAAAAAAAAAAAAAATCTGACTTCATCAGAAACAGTGGAGGCCAGAAAGCAATTAAATAATATATAGTTATAAGAGGATTATAAATCAAGATTTCTATATCAAGCAAAACTCTTCTTCAAAATGAAGACAAAATAAAAATATCCCCAGATAAACAAAAATTAAGAGGTTGTCACTAGCATATTTATACCACAAAAAATACTATGTAGTATACGCCACTGCCTGGTCAGGCTGAAAAGAATTGAAACTAGACTGTAACTCAAATCCACAGGAAGGAAATATACTAGAAATGATAAACATGAGGGAAGACATAAAACACTATTCTTCCTCTTAATTTCTTTAAAAGAAGCATATGATTGTTTAAATCAATAATCATTTTAAACATATAAATAGAATAACATAGCAATAACAGTACAAAGTATGGAATGGATCTATAGTGGAGCAAAGTTACTATATTTTAAGAAAATTAATACAGTATTACCCAGAATGTCTTGTAAAAAAGACATATAAATTGCTACAGCAACCAAATATAAAAACAAAAAAACTTTTAAAATACATTAAAAATACTAGTTAATGAAAAAGGCTAGGTAGGTAAAAACCATTACAAAAAAAAGACATAACATAGCATAAAATAAATAGAAAATGGCTAACCTATATCCAACCATATCATTACTTACATTAAATTTAAATGGACTAAGCACTCCAATAAAAAGGCACATATTGTCAGAATGGATAAAACACAAAATCCAACTATATGCTGTCTAAAATAAGCATTTTGATTCGAAGACTCTACAGGTTAAAAGTATATGGAGGGGAAAAGATGTATGATAAAAACAGTAATAATAAGAAGAGTGGAGTGGCTAAGTTGACATGGGAAGGGGAGGAGGAAACTCTCAGATGAAGAATATTACTAGACACAAAGATAAACATTTTATATGATAAAGGGTCAATTGTCACAGGGAACTGTGACAATTATAAATATCTATGCACCTAACAAATACATGAAGCAAAAACTAATATATTAAAAGAAATTAAAATTTCAACAATTTCAGTTGAAGATTTCAATATTCATTCCTCAGGAACTCATTTTTCTAAAACTGAGTAAGGATACAGAAGCTTTGAGCAGCATACTACCCAAAACTTGATGTAACTGACAAAGAACACTCTGTACAAAAATAGTACAACACACATTCTCTTCAAGCACAGAAGGAACATTCTCAAGGACAGATCAGTTATTAGTCCAGAGATGGGCACACTAAGGCTCACAGGCCAAATCAGGTCCAGCCTGTTCCTGTATGGCCTGCAAATTAAGAAGTGGTTAGTATTTTTAAAGATCAGATATCAAAAGCTAAAGGAATATTAAGAATGTGTTTAAGCCAAGTTGTTGAGACAACTTAAGTCAAATTCCTAGACAACTATTAATTATCAAAACTGATTCAAGAGGAAACAAAGAAACTAAATATGTATAAGGATATCAAGTAAAGAAACTGGATTAGTAATTTGAAATCTACAATACAAAGTCCATGAAACAAAGTTAAAACAATAAACTAAAAATTTTTTTTTTTAAATCCAGGCCCAGCTGGTTTCCGTAGTGAATTTTCTCAAGGAGAATGATACAAACCTCACAAAATACCCTTTAGAAAACAGAAGAGAAAACATTTCACAGCTCTTTTAAAGAGACCATCATTACCCTGTTACCAAAGACGTAAGACAAAGACATCACAAACAAAAGATCACCAGAAAATCACAGACTGGGTACAGAGATGTATTAGAAGAGGCAACAAGGGTCATTACCAAGTTTTTGGCTTAGAAAACTGAAGTGATTACACAATAAGATAAAGCTTTTAAGAAGAGGTATGGGTTGGGGTTTCCTAAGTAGCTGAGCAGCTCCCTCGCTGCCATCTATTGAAAGTCAGCCCTCCAAACAAGGGTTTGGGGAAAAAAACTATAAAAAGAAAAAAATGAAGAAGAAGAAGAGGTATGGAAACTGCTGAGATGAGTTCAATTTTAGATATGTGAATTTGAGATGCTTCTAAGTCATTCTAAATGAGACGTTAAAGAGGCAGTTATTTTAAACAAAACTGTACTTAAGAGAGATTAAAAAAGGTATTGTAATGTCATATTATGAAATAATGGCCTACCTGACATGATTATATGTACTCTTAATAGCTTCCTAGCCATTATGTTGTTTTAAATGTTCCAATAAAGTTAGCATTTCATATTTTAGAGATTTGTGATTTTAAATGAGTTGTTAGTACATAAAACAATTTATATACAGTAGTTTGAAAATCCAACCATGTCCATGTCTTATTTTGTCACAATAAGTATAAAGGTTGAATTGGTGAAAAAACATCTTAGCTAAATAACCTTGACCAAGACACTCTAACCGGTAAATTTTTCATTTGCAAAAATAAATACTGTGCATCCCTTCAATTTTTAAAATTAAGTGTTTACTTAAGTCTCCCAAACACCAACATAATATTCCTGAGAGCAGAAACCATCTAATGCTACCTCACACAGAACAGAAACTGAAGCATGAGTTCAGTGAGCCATGATTCTATCATTTCATATCAGAAACTATAAAATGTTAGAACCTAAAGGTCCTTAAGATAACCACTTCAATAAATGGTGCTGGGAAAACTAGACACCCACATACAAAAGAATAAAACTGGATCCCTACCTTACACCATACACAAAAATCAACTCAAAACGGATTAGACTCAAACTTAAGACCTTAAATCCACCTTGCCTGTGGTGGCACAGTGGATAAAGCGTCAACCTGGAGTGCTGATGTTACTGGTTTGAAACCCTAGGCTTGCCTGGACAAGGCACATGCAAGAAGCAAGCAATGAACAACTAAAGTGAAGCAACTATACTTCTCACCCCTGCTCCATAAAATCAATAAATAAAATCATTTATTAAAAAAAGGAGACCCTAAACTTTAAAACTTCTAGAAGAAAATAAAGGGTGTAAGCTCCTTGACATCAGTCTTGACAATGATTTTAAATAAACAAGTAGGATGGCATCAAACTAAAAATATTCTGCATAGCAAAGGAAACCATCAACAAAATGAAAAGGCAATTTATGAAATAAAATGGGACAATATTTGCAAATCATATATTAGATAACAGGTTAATATCTAAAATGTACAGTATAAAGAATTCACATAACTCAGTAGCAAAAATACAAATACAATTAAAATTGAGCAAAGGAATTGAATATTTTCCCAAAGATATACAACTGACCATCAAGGACATGAAAAGGTGCTCAACATCACTAATCATCACAAATCCAAACACCACAATCAGCTATCACCTCACATCTGTTAGAACAGCTCTCATCAAAAAGAGATAACACATGGCAAGGAAATGGGGAAAAGGGAGCCCTTGTGAACTGTTTGTTCATGAGAATGTAAGTTGGTGCAGCCACTATGGAACATAGTATGGAGGTTTCTCAAAAAATTAAAAGTGGCCTGACCAGGCAGTGGCACAGTGGATATAGCGTCGGACTAGGATGCGGAGGGGCCCAGGTTCGAGACCCCGAGGTCGCCAGGTTGAGCGTGGGCTCATTTGGTTTGAGCAAAAGCTCACCAGGTTGAGTCCAAAGGTCGCTGCCTCGAACAAGTGGTTACTGGGTCTGCTGAAGGCCTGTGTTCAAGGCACATATGAGAGAGCAATCAATGAATAACTAAGATGTCAAAACGAAAAACTGATGATTGATGCTTCTCATCTCTCTCCGTTCCTGTCTATCTGTCCCTCTCTCTGACTCTCTGTCTCTGTAAAAAATAAAATAAAAATAAGAAATGAACTACCATGTGATCCAGCAATTTCACTTCTGGGTATGTAGTTAATGGAAATGAAAACATGATATCAAAGAGAGACCTGCACTCCAGAGACCTGCACTCCATACTCATAACAGCATTATTCACAATAGCTACAATATGTAACAACCTACCTGTCCATCAACAGATAAAGAAAAAGTGATATATGCCATTTGCAAACAACATGGATAGATCTTTAGGACATTATGCTAAGTGAAAAAAGCCACACAAAGACAATTACTCCATGGCCTCACTTAACATGTGGAAACTAAAATAAAAAAATGTCAAGCTCACAAAAACAGAGTGGAAGCTGCCAGGGACTGGGGGATGGAGAAAACAGAGAAATTGGTACAAGGATACAAACTTTCTGCTATAACATGAGTAAGACCTGAGGATCTAAGGTATAATATAGCAGCCTGACCAGTGGTGGTACAGTAGATAGAGCATCAAACAGAAACACTGAGGTGCCTGGATGCAAACCTTGAGGTCACCAGCTTGAGCATGGGATCAGCAATATGATCCCAAGTTTGCTGGATTGAGCCCAAGGTTGCTGGCTCAACATAAGCGTCCCAGTCAAGGCACATATGAGAAGCAACGAATGAACAACTAAAGTGAAGCAACTATGAGTTGATGCTTCTCATCTCTCTCCTTCCTCTCTCTGTCCTTCCCATTGGTTCTCTCTCTCTCTCAAAAAAGAATTTAAAATTTTTTTTAAATTAAAACTTAAATGTGCTTACCAATATAGATATGAAAATATATAAGGTGATGGATGCTTTAATTGAATAGATGAAATTCTTTCACAATAAATATGTGTATCAAATCATGATGTAAACTTTTTACTTCTTTTTAGAGAAGGAGGAGAAGAGGAGGGAGGGGATGGAGGAAAAGGGGGAGGAGGAGGAAGAGGGGGAAGAGGGAGACAGAGAGAGAGAGAGCCTCGTTGTTCCACTTACTTTCACTGGTTGATTCCAGTATGTGCCCTGACTGGGGACTGACCCACAACCTTGGCATTATCAGAATGACGCTCCAACCAAATGATCCACCCACCAAAGCTAAACTTTAAATATCTTAAAATTTTGTCAATTATACCTCAATAAAACTGGAAAGGAGGGAAAATCCTCAATATTTCCCTGACCTGAACTTTATAAATAAAGAAAACTTTAATAAAGCCAACTTTATTTTTTACATAAACTACTAAAAAAATCTCCTACCACCTGCATGTCAGTGCGTAGTAACAAGCAGCTGAACTTCTACCCCTACTCAGCAATAACAAAAAGGAATAGGTGGTAGGAGGTGGGGCAAGGCATCACTCCGCTTTCTCTCCCCTTCTTTGGTATGCTAGGGTCTGCAAGGGAGCGGAGATCCCACCACTTTCCTGCAGCAGAAAGCCGGAATGAGTAATCCCAATGCTTCCTCCATCCCTGGTATCAGAGGGACCCCATGGATTGAGTTTACATGCAACAAAGCTGTATGAGTTCATATCCCGTTTTTGTTGGGAAAAACCAAGGGTGAGCTAAAATTCCATCTCATTCATTTACAGCAAGGCAGTGAGAGTAAGCACTCCACTTCTTCTGGGATAACGTCAGCAGGGCCCAATAAGAAGCTGAACATATACACCCACCTGGCCAATATGTCTTCAACACGAAGACTGCTTACTAAAAAAGATTAAACAGAATCTCAACTATCACAATATAATATCCAAAATGTCCACAACACTCAAAAATCACTGTCAAAGAAAAAGCCAGAAAAATAATTAAATGAGAAAAAGATAATTGTTCTAAGACTATATAGTATAAAAAAAATTATTCAACAAAACCTGCGAAATACTGGTTTTTAGAAAAGTTTCTGTGGAACTGAAGCCACAACCTACTCCCCCCTGAATCATCATGATGAACACAACACTCCAGATAGCTATGGATATGACCAAAAAGGCCTCCCCCACCAGCTCCACATCTCCAAAAGGCAGCAAGCCACCAGCATTTCTCCTCCCACACAACGCTGGATTCAAAAAGCCAATAAATCCAAGGCAAGTGTGTCCAAGGGATCGAAGCTCCTTTCTCCACATAATCCCAACACATAGGGCACAGCTGTCCTTTTATCCAGGCACAAAAGGACAAAAATGCTGTGGGTAACTGGCTCACTTACTTATAGGGCAGCAGTCCCATGCCTAAGTAGAAGCAAGCTATTAAGAGCAAAGTCTCCTGTACCTCAGGAAGCACCCTGAGCACCCCGCTCACACAGTGGAGATGGTCACCACAAGAGATGAGTCACTGGCCCTACCTACAGCTCCACAGTGGCTCAGGGAATTTGCCCAGGGGGATAGACAGACTGTAAGAAGAGAGAGTACCTGATCTGTGGTGGCACACTGAATAGAGCATGAACCTGGAATGCTAAGATCGCTGGTTCAAAACCCTGGACTTGCCCAGTCAATGCACATACAACAAGCAATCCATGAACAACAAAAATGAAACAACTACAATCTCTCTCCCTCTCTAAATCAATAAAATAAAATCTTTAAAAGATTAAAAAGAACAAAACAGCAATGAAACTCTTCCCAATAAAACAGACTTTATTTGGAAGACTAAACAAAAGGTCAAACTTAAGGGCTTTCTTTAAAACAGTATATTTTGGTAGTAAACAAGTAAGAAGAAGCTAGTACCTCCCTGAGAACAAGCTAAACCACAAGCCACCTAGCTTAGATAGACCCAAAACCTAGAAAGAAGCTTTTAGAGTCATAACAAACCTCAAAAACTAACTTCAAACACTACCTCAGAAAGAGGTCTAAATTTAATAACAACAGACTGGAAAAATTATATCCCATGGAACTGTCAAAAACAATAGAGTAACCAACCTGACCAGGTGGTGGTACAGTGGATAGAGCATCGGCCTGGGACCCTAAAGACCCAGGCTCAAAGACCTGAGGTTGCTGGCTTGAGCGCAGGCTCAATAGGCTTGAGTGTGGGCTCACCAGCTTGAGTGCAGTCGCCAGCTTAAGCATGGGATCATAGACATGACCCCATGGTCACTGGCTTGTGTCCAAGTTCACTAGCTTGAGCAAGGGGTCACTGGCTCAGCTGCAGCCCCACCAGTCAAGGCACATATGAGAAAGCAATCAATGAACAACTAAGGTGCCACAACTATGAGTTAATATTTCTCATCTCTCTCCCTTCCTATCTGTATCTCCATCTCTCTTTCTCTCTCTCTCACTCAAAAAACAAACAAACAATCAATCGATTAAACAGACCACCATTAGCAGAGCCTAACAGGTCAGTATGATATCCACCGAGGCAGAGAGTTTACCAGAGATCAGGAAAATGAGCCCTCTTAAAACCCTAGTATCCATTCCAGGGTGACTACATATCCAATGTTATGACTTCTAACAAGACATCAGAACCTTCACACCACAGTGAAAAATTAACTTGACCTCACTAAAATGACCCAGTCAAGTTATTAACACAATCAAACAACTGGCAGTCTCAGAGGTGGGGGGAGAGCTGTATCACAAAAGAAAGCAAAAATGGAAAAATGAAGAAACAAAAGATATCAGACATATGTAGGGGGTTAAAAAGCAAAATGACAGATATACATCCAACTGTAAACAGTAATATTAAATGTGAATGGATTAAACAAACAAACCAAAAGACAAGAGATTGCCAAGCTGGATTTATGCCATAATATTAGACAAACTAGGCAAAATGGACAAATTCCTCGAAACATATAATCTTTCAAAACTCAGTATAGAAAAATCAGAAAACATATACAGACCGATTTCATCAAATGAGATTGAAACAGTTATCAAAAAACTCCCAACAAACAAAAGTCCTGGGCCAGATGGCTTCACAGACAAATTTTACCAAATATTCAAAGAACTAACTCCTATCCTTCTCAAGCTATTTCAAAAAATTCAAGAAGAGGGAAGACTTCCAAACTCCTTTTATGAGGCGAGCATAATACTGATTCCAAAACCAGGCAAAGACACTACGAAGAATGAAAACTATAGACCAATAAATATCCCTGATGAAATTAGATGCTAAAATTCTCAACAAAATATTAGCAAACCAGATCCAGCAATACATGAAAAAAAATCATACATCATGATCAGCTGGGATTTATTTTAGGAAGACAAGGCTGGTAAAATATCTGCAAATCAATCAATGTGATTCAACACATAAACAAAAGGTAGGAGAAAAACCACATGATAGTATCAATAGATGCAGAAAAAGCATTTGATAAAATCCAGCACCCATTTATGATTAAACTCTCAGCAAAGTGGGAATACAGGGATCATACCTCAACATGATAAAGGCCATCTATGACAAACCCAAAGCCAACATCATAATCAAAGGGTAAAACTTAAAAGAAATTACCTTAAGATCAGGAACAAGGCAGGGGTATCCCCTTTCACCACTCTTATTCAACATAGTTCTGGAAGTCCTAGCCTCAGCAATCAGACAAGAAGAATAGATAAAAGGCATCCAAATTGGACAAGAAGTAAAACTATCATTATTTGCTGATGATATGATACTGTACATAGAAAACCCTAAAGTCTCAGTCAAAAAACTACTGGACCTGATAAATGAATTCAGTAAGGTGACAGGATATAAAATCAATATTCAGAAATCAGTTACATTTTTATACACCAACAATGAACTGTCTGAAAGAGAAATTAAGAAAACAATCCCCTTCACTATTGCAACAAAAAATAAAGTACCTAGGAGTAAATTTAACCAAAGAGGTTAAAGACTTGTACTCAGAACACTATAAAACATTGATAAAGGAAATCAAGGAAGATACAAACAAGTGAAAGCACATACTGTGTTCATGGATAGGAAGAATAAACATAAAAATGTCTATATTATCCAAAGCAATCTATAAATTCAATGCAGTTCCTATTAAAATATCTCCTGACCTGTGGTGGCGCAGTGGATAAAGCGTCGACCTGGAATGCTGAGGTTGCTGGTTCAAAACCCTGGGCTTGCTCAGTCAAGGCACATATGGGAGTTGAAGCTTCCTGCTCCTCCCCCATTCTCTCTCTCTCACTCTCTCTCCCTTTCCTCTAAAATGAATAAATAAATAAAAATAATTTTTAAAATATCAATGACATACTTCAAAGATATAGAATATAGCAAAAATTTATATGGAACCAAAAAAAACACAAATAACCTCAGCAATCCTGAAAAAGAAGAATAAAGTGGGGGGTATCACACTTCCTGATATCAAGTTATACTACAAGGCCATGATACTCAAAACAACTTGGTACTGGTAAGAACAGGTATACAGATCAATGGAACAGAACAGAGAACACAGAAATAAATCCACACCTATATGGACAATTGATATTTGACAAAGAAGGTAAGAGCATACAATGGAGTAAAGACAGTCTCTTTAACAAATGGTGTTGAAAAAATTGGACAAGTACTTGCAAAAATATGAAACTGGATCACCAACTTACACCATTCACAAAAGTAAACACAAAGTGGATTAAAGACTTAACTGTAAGCAGTGAAACCATAAACATTGGAAGAAAACATAGGCAGTAAACTCTCTGATATTTCTCTTAGCAATTGTTTTGCTGATTTATCTCCACAGGCAAGTAAAATAAAGGACAGGATGAACAAATGGGACTATATCAAACTAAAAAGATTTGTACAGCAAAAGACACCATTAACAAAATAAAAAGACAACTCACACAATGGGAGAATATATTCGCCAATACGTCTGATAAGGGGTTAATAACCAAATTTATAAAGAACTTGTAAAACTCAACAGTAGAAAGATAAACAATCCAATCAAAAAATGGACAAAAGAGATTAAAAAGCTATTGGTACATATATACAATGAAATAGTATGGGGCCATGAGAAAAGAAGGAAATCTTACTTTTTGCGACAACAAAAATGGACCTGGAAACTATTATGTTAAGAAATAAGCCAGGTAGAGAAAGAAAAATATCATGACTTCACTCATTTGAGGAATCCAATTAACAATGTGAACTGAGCTACGGAACAGAGGTAGAGGTGGGATCAAAGGGACCAGAGGGAAAGCGGTCAGAGGGAAAGCAGAAGAGAAGATGGGATCAGAGAAGGGAAAGAGATTAATGAAATTATATATACATATCACAGCATTATAGAGAACAGGACAGTAAATCCTGGAGGGAAGGGGGGAAGACATTGGGGGAAAAGGGCATGGGGGGGCGAAGGGAATAAAGGAGTGGAGGGAGATATATTCGCTGGGACACCTGAATCCATGTAAACACAAATTAAAATTTAAAAAAAAAAAGCCTGTCCGGTAGTGGCACAGAGGATAGAGTGTCAGTTGACCTGGGACCTAGAGGTCATAGGTTCAAAATCCTGAGGTCTGCGGCTTGAGTGCAGGCTTATCAGCTTGAGCACAGGACCACTGGCTTGAGCACTGGGTAGCTGTCTGAGCCCAAAGGTCACTGGCTTGAAGGCCGAGGTTGCTGGTTTGAGCAAGGGATCACAGGCTCAGCTTGAGTCCTCTGGTCAAGGCAGGTATGAGAAGCAATCAATGAACAACTAACTAAAGTGCTGTAACAAGCTGATGCTTCTCCTCTCTCCTCATACCAAAGTCTGTCTGTCTCTCTCTCTCTTTCTCTCATTAAAAAAAAGAAAAAAGAAAAAAAGACGGCCCTGGTCAGGTAGCTCAGTTAGAGCATGGCAAGTTTGATCCCCAGGTAGGGAACATACAAAAATCAACCAATGAATGCATAAATAAGTGGGACAACAAATCTATCTTCCCTTCTTTCCTTCTTTCTCTCTTACCCCTCCTTCCTCTCTCAAATCAGTAAATTGATACACACACACACACACACACAGACCCAACTACACACTGTCTACAATAGACACAATTTAGATTCAAATATACAAATAGACTCAAAGTAAATGTGTAAAAAAAAAGATGTATCCTGGAAACAGCAACCATGGGAAAGCCGGAGTGGCTATACTTATTGCACTAGGCAAGATAATGGCCCTAGTCCTCTTAATCTTCAGAATCTGTTGAAGAATGAAAGATCAATGTACAAAATTCAGTTGTATTCTTATGCAATGAATGAATATGAAGATATAATCCAAAAAATTGAAATTAGGAAAATTTCATTTACAATAGCATCAAAAAGAACAAAGTGCAAAATGTATACTCTGAAAACTATAAAACATGGTTGATACAAATTAAAGACCTATATAAACGTTAAGATATCCTATGTTCAAGAATCAAAGATTTGCAGCAATATATTTGCTGATTTATCTCCACGGGCAAGGGAAATAAAGGACAGGATAAACAAATGGAACTATATCAAACATAAAAGCTTTTGCACAGCTAAAGACAATATGAACAAAATAAAAAGGCAAACCACACAATTGTAGAACATATTCCACAATACATCTGATAAGGGGTTAATAACCAAAATTTATAAAGAACTTGTAAAACTCAACAGTAGAAAGATAAACAATCCAATCAAAAAATGGGCAAAAGAAATGTATAGACACTTCTCCAAAGAGGACATACAGATAATAAATAGGCAGATGAAAAAATGTTCAACATCACTAATCATTAGAGAAATGCAAATTAAAACTACAATGAGATATTACCTCACACCAGTCAGAATGGCACTTATTAACAAAACAATACAGAATAAGTGCTGGAGAGGGTTTGGAAAAAAAGGAACCCTCCTGCATTGCTGGTGGGAATGCAGACTGTGGAAAACAGTATGGAGATTCCTCAAAAAATTAAAAATAGAACTGCCTTTTGACCCAATCATCCCATTTTAGAAATATATCCCAAGAACACCAACCACATCAATGATTCAAAGGGAGAAATGCACCCCCCCCATGTTTATGGCAGCATTATTTACAACAGTCAAGGTCTGAAAACAGCCCAAGTGTCCATCAGTGGACGAGTAGATTAAAAAGCTGTGGTACATATCCACAGTGGAATACTATGGGGCCATGAAAAAGAAGGAAATCTTACTTTTTGCCACAACATGGATGGACCTGAAAACTATTACGTTAAGTGAAATAAGCCAGGCAGAGAAAGAAAAATATCATTAGGATTTCACTTTTGAGTGAAGGATTTGAGGAATCCAATGAACAATATGAACTGAGGAGCGGAATAGACGGGATCAAAGGGTCCAGAAGGAAAGTGGACAGAGGGAAAGGGGAAGATAGGATGGGATGAGAGCAGAAAAACAAAACCAGGGAGAGGACATTGCGGGGAGGAGGGCAAAGGGGATGTGGTGGGGAACAAGGGGGATGGAGGGAGGTATGTGGGAGAACACTAGAATCTATATACACCCAATAAATTAAAATAAAATTTTTTAAAAAAAGAATAAAAGATTTAATATTAAAATGGAATGGCAATAGTCCCCAACAGACATACTAATTCAACATGCTGTCAAAATCCTGGCTGGTGTTTTGTAAAACTTACAAGCTGATGCTAAAATTTATATGGAAAGTCAAAGGACCTAGATTAGCTAAAACAAGCTTGAAAAATAACAAAACCAGGGGACTTTCTGCCAATTCCAAAACTTAATACAAAGCTACAAGAAACAAGACAATTTGCTACAGGTATAAGAATATACTACCTATAGGCCAATGGAATGGAATTGAGTCTAGAAATAAAAACTCAGTTTTATCGTGTCAATTGATTTATCATTTGGGTGCCAAGACAATTCAATGGGGAAAGAATAATAATAGTACAGTTGACCCATGAATAGCATAGGTTAAAACTACACAGGTCCATATAAATGCAAACTTTTTTCAATAAATGTGTAAATTTCTTGGAGATTTCCTCTACCATAAAGCAATTATATCAATTATACTAGGCTACCATAAATCAATCATATTGCTTCTGCTTCATTATCAATGCATAAATCAGTATACCTGTAAATAAATAGGAATATCTTTTTCACGTTATCTTTTCATCCTTGATTTATAGTATTAGTAATACATACAACATCCAGTGTCTTGTATCACAGAAGACAATATTGATGTAGATACTAACTATTCATCTTATAAAGAGGCACTGCAATTTTATGGTATAGATATAGTATAGTGCTATAAATGTTTTCTCTTCTATAATATTTTTTTCCTCTAACTTACTTCATTATAAGAATACAGTATATAGCCTGACCTGTGGTGGCGCAGTGGATATAGCGATAACCTGGAATGCTGAGGTCGCCGGTTCAAAACCCTGTACTTGTCTGGTCAAGGCACATATGGAAGTTGATGCTTCCTGCTCCTCCCCCATTTCTCTCTGTCTCTCTTTCTCTCTCTCTCCTCTCTAAAATGAATAAATAAATGTTAAAAAAATAACTCTAAAAAAAAATGAGACGTATCAATTCTTCTTTAAAAAAAAAAAAGAATACAGTATATAATATATACATACAAAGTATGTGTTAATAGACTATGTTATTGGTAAGAGATCTAGTCAACAGTAACTGTGTGGTTAAGTTTTCTTTTGTTTTTTTTTTATTTATTCATTTTAGAGAGGAGACACAGAGTGAGAGAGAGGGGGAGAGAGAGAGAAAGAGAGAAAGGGGGGAGGAGCTGGAAGCATCAACTCCCACATGTGCCTTGACCAGACCAGTGCAGGGTTTTGAACTGGCGACCTCAGTGTTCCCAGGTCGACGCTTTTATCCACTGCGCCACCACAGGTCAGGCCTGTGTGGTTAAGTTTTGCAAGAGTCAAAGTTATATGCAAATTTTAGATCTTACCAGAGGTAGAGGGGATGCCCTTAAACCTCACATTGTTCAAGGGTCAACTGTATTTTCAAAAATGGTACTGAGACAATACATATACACGTGCAAAATAACGAAGCTGGCATCCTTACCTCAAATACAAGTTTTACATACAAGATTAACTCAACTACATCATGGATCCAAATATAAGAGCTAAAACTGTAAAGCTCTTAAAAAGAAATATAAGAGTACATCTTCATGCCTGACCTGTGGTGGCTCACTGGATAGAGCGCTGACCTAGAATGCTGAGGTCCCAGGTTCAAAATCCTGGGCTTGCCCAGTCAAGGCACATACGACAAGCAATCAGTGACGAACTAAAGTGAAGTAACTATGAGTTGATACTTCTCATTCCCCCAACACATCCCACCTCTCTTCTCTCTATAAAATCAATACGTAAAACCTTTAAAAAAAAAAAGAGTCCATCTTCATGACCTCGGGGTTAGGGAATGGTTTCTTAGATATGGCATCAAACACAAGAGCACAAAAGAAAATTTAAATTGGACTTCACAAAAAAATCTTTGTGCTGGCAACTCCATAAATATAATTAATGCCAATAGTTGCACACTAAATGGGTAAAATGGCAAATTTTGTTATATGTTTCCACAATAAAAGAAAAAGTTTTTTAAAAAATATCAAGGTGCGCCTGAGCAGGCAGTGGCACAGTGGATAGAGCGTCAGACTGGGATGCGGAAGACCTAGGTTCGAGACCCTGAGCTCACCAGCTTGAGCACAGGCCCATCTGGCTTGAGCAAAAGCTCATCAGCTTGGACCCAAGGTTGCTGGCTCCAACAAGGGGTTGCTCGGTCTGCTGAAGGCCCACGGTCAAGGCACATGTGAGAAAGCAATCAATGAACAACTAAGGTGTTGCAACGGCAACGAAAAACTAATGATTGATGCTTCTCACCCCTCTCCGTTCCTGTCTGTCTGTCCCTATCTATCCCTCTCTCTGACTCTCTGTACCTGTAAAAAAAAAAAAAAAAAAATCAAGGTGCTAAAAAAAATTGTGCAACATAATACTATCAAAAAAGTGGAAGACAACCCACAAACATAAGATACATACAAATCGAATATAAGGATCTATTATCCAGAATATATAAAAACTGACAATATCAAACAATCCAATTAAATAATGGGCACACGACTTACAAAGGGTCAGGTCTCATTTTCTCAAAGAAGAAAAACAAATATAAATACACATGAGAAGATGCTCAGCATGATTAGCCATCAGAAAAATGATTAAAACCATAATGAGATACTACTTCTTGCCCACCAGGATGACAAAAATAAAAATGATATAACACCTGTTAGCAAGATTACGGAAAAATTGGGACTCTTACATGTACTGCTGATAGAAATACAAAATGGTACAGCCATTCTTGAAAAGTTAGGCTGTTCCTCAAAAGAGTAAATATGGTTACCACACAAACCAAATTTCATTTGCTTACATACACACTTAAAGTGAAAATATGTTCATGCAAAAATTTGTTTAAAATGTTCATAACAGCATTATTCATAAGAGTCAAAAAAGGGGGGGAACCTCAAATGTTCATCAGTGAAGAATGGATCATCAAAATGTGATAAAACCACAAAATGAAATATTATTCAAGCATAAAAAGAAAGATGTGCTGACACATGCTAGCACATATGAACCTTGAAAGCTGTGCTAAATGAAAGAAGCTGTGCTAAATGAAAGACTGAAGACCACATATTCTATAATCCCATTTATATGAAAGGTCCAGAATAGGCAGATCTAGAGACAGAAAGTAGATCAGCAGTTGTCTAGGTCTGGGAGAGAGTACTGTGGGTAAATGGGAAGTGACTACTAATTGGGCACAGGATTTCCTTTTAGGGTGATAAAACATTCTAAAACAGACTTAGTGGCTGTACAACTCTGTGAATGAACCTAAAACCAATGAACTGTACACTTCATTGTGTGATTTGTACAGTTTGTGAATTATATTTCAATAAAGTCCTCACATATTTTTTAAAGAGTGGCTATATTGATATCAGAGCAAATAGGTTTCAGAACAAAAAACAGAACAGTATCACTAAGACACATTTCTAGATAAATAAAAAATTGTTACTATTTACATAAAAGAAAAAATTATTTTTATTTGCATTTACATAGGGTCAGATCTAACTATTGACAGTAGGTATGTTCTTTGAAGATGCTAAAATAAATTAATTAGCAGATACTGAACCATCACCAGCAATAGGGAAAATTCAGGGTTAGGTTGCTGCAAGTCTCTGCCCACATTTTTTCCACCAATCTATACATAACCTTCTTTTATGTGTATTTCTTTTTAAACACAATGTAATATATATTCTAGGTTCATTAATACAGAAATCAAGCTATCAGCACTGTAACTTTAATATTATTATAAATGCCTGAATGAAGCTTCTCTAATATGTATTTTCTCCATAAAGCACACATAGCCTTCCTGTACCCAAGAACACTCAACAGCACTTCAGCTCTATGCCTGAGGACCATTTTATTTATTTTTTTTTATTTTATTCATTTTTAGAGAGGAGACACAGAGAGAGAGAGAGAGAGAGAGAGTGAGTGAGTAGGGGGGAGGAGCTGGAAGCATCAACTCCCATATGTGCCTTGACCAGACCAGTGCAGGGTTTTGAACCGGCGACCTCAGTGTTCCCAGGTCGACGCTTTATCCACTGCGCCACCACAGGTCAGGCCATGAGGACCATTTTAAACAGCAAAATCAACAAAATGTACAAAAATGAGGAAAACAGGACACAAAAGAGACCATATGAAAGTATGTTTCTAGTATGAGTGCTGAAAAAAGGCAGGGCACCTTATCTACCCTCAGGTGGGAACACATGCATTGGGTGATTCAAATATTTTGCCCCTTGGTACATGTCCATGAAGAAGAAAGTACCAGAATTATTGATTTTAGGGTTACAAATAAATTTTAATCTATAGGTGAATTCTAAAACACAAACACAAGTAATGAAAATTGATTCTTAATAGTTTTAAAATCTCTGAAAGGAAAAACAATTTTAAAGTATTTTTTGTGGCAAAATACATAAACATGAAATTTACCATTTTAACCATTTTCAGGTATCTAATTCTGTAGTGTTAATTACATTCACAACATAGTGCAATAATCCAACCATCAGAGCCAAAGTGTTTTCCAAGGTGTCAGCACCATTTTACTTTCCCACCAGCAATGTTCAAGGGTTTTAATTTCTCCACATCATTACCAACACTTTTGTATTTTTTTGTTAGAGACAACCTGGAAGTGGTGCCTTGTGGTTTTGATTTACATCTCTAATAAGGAATGATCCTGAGCTTCTTGTCAGGTGCTATTGACCGTATGTGTATCTTCTTTACAGACTGTCTCTTCAGATCCTTGGCTCACTTAAATTGGATTCCTTATGATTATTAGGTTGTAAGCATTCTTTATATAGTCTAGGTATTAGATTATTATCTATGACTAACAAAGGCAATAAAGTAGCTAAAGGCTAATAAACGCACAAAATGATGCTCAATTTTACAGATCTACATGCCCATAAGAATGGCTACATGTCAAAGGTAGATAATACAAAGTATGAATAAGGATATGAAGCAATAAAATATCTCAATCACTACTGGTAGAAGTGTAAATTGATACAACCATTTAAAACTATATATTCAGGCCTGACCAGGTGGTGGCGCAGTGGATGGAATGTCGGACTGGGATGCGGAAGACCCAGGCTCGAGACCCCGAGCTCTCCAGCTTGAGCACGGGCCCATCTGGCTTCAGCAAAAGCTCGTCAGCTTGGACCCAACGTCGCTGGCTCCAGAAAGGGGTTGCTCGGTCTGCTGACAGCCCGCGGTCAAGGCACATGTGAGAAAGCAATCAATGAACAACTAAGGTGTCGCAACAGCAACGAAAAACTAATGAATGATGCTTCTCACATCTCTCCGTTCCTGTCTATCTGTCCCTATCTATCCCTCTCTCTCTTTCTCTGTCCCTGTAAAAAAATAAATTAAAAAAAAAAAACAAAAAACTGTATATTCAGCAATAATACTAAAGCTGAACTTATGAGCAATCTGCCTCAGTAAGTCCACTTTAAGATACAGAGCCAAAAGAAATGTGTACATTCACCAAGAGACATGGTAGAGCTTCCATGAACACATTAATAACACTGGAGAACACTTATTTTCAGTGGCATGAGGTTTTAGAACTTTTTCTATATGTTTCTACATCGCTGATTTCAAATCTAAAATTCGTTTTTTTGGTGCATGCTCTAGTTTTTATGCAATTTTTATTTATTTTTGTTACAGTTAATGTCATGCATTGGTTTTTAAATTGCAGTTAAAGAGCAACGACTCTTGAATTGAACGTAACCACAGGCAATTAATGTTTTACAAACATCACTTTTACATAATTGTAGTTGTTTTTAAATGTAAAACATTAGTATCTGACAAAAACACCCTCTTATTTTGTTTTAAGATTGAATCATGGCTTCTTCGAGTAGGCATAAATGTAAGAATAGACCTGACGCCTTCTGTTTTATAAATGGCTGTTACACATTTCAATGTCAAAGGCGCAATATTTCATCATTTGTGACACGTGCAAATATTGCCTATTTTCAAGTTCCCCTTGGTGATCAAGACAATAATTGGGTTCCTCATATTGTGTGTCATAATTGTGAGGAGATGCTTTGTGACTGGACAAAAGGAAAATGCAAAGGAATGCCTTCTGGTATTGCCATGGTTTGGTGTGAACCTAAGGACCACAGCAGTGACTGTTATTTCTGCCTGATCCATACAAAGGGCATCGGCAAAAAAAAAAGAAAAATATGATCGCATAACCTAATATTCCTTCAGCAATACGACCTTATCCCACACTCTTGAGACACTCCTGGTTCCAGTTTTCAAAGGTTTTATTTCTTCTAAGGATGAAGAAAGTAAATATGGTGATCAAGTGTATTTTGATAAGATGCACGAGGAAATGGTTGTAAAATCTGAAGGGTCTTCTTCTGATGCCAAGTAGTCATTAACCGCTCAGCAGTTTAGCCAACCCAAATCAAATGACTTAGTAAGAGATTTGAGCCTATCAAAGAAAGCAGCTGAGCTATTATATTAGCCTCCAGGTTTCAAGAAAAGAATGTACTTTACTGGTCAGCTAAAGTATCCCATTTCAGGAAGCGTTAACAAATTTTTGGGACTTCTTCCCAAAGACAAACACTTTGTTTACTGTCATGTTATCAGTACTCTTCTCAGCCAGCTAGGTGTTACTACTTACAGTCCAACAGAATGGCGGCTATTTCTTGACAGCTCTAAATGGAGTCTGAAATGTGTTCTACACAATGGTAATGTTTATGCAGTAGTTCCAATTGGTTATTCAACTCATCTGCAAGATTATAATGACATAAAAATTGTCCTCGACTTTCTGATATATGAGGAGCATAACTGAATCATTTGTGTGGATCATAAAATGGTAAATATCCTGCTAGGACAACAGAAAGGTTTCATGAAGTATCCTTGCTTTTGGTGTTTGTGGGAGAGCCGAGCTCAGGAGAAACACTAGACACAGGAGCGGCTGAAACGTGAAGCTCTGGAAGTAGGGACACAAAATATTGTGAATGAACCAGTAGTTAATCGAGACAGGATCGATTTTTTTCCCCACTTCACATCAAACTTGGCTTAATGAAGCAGTTTGTTCAGGCTTTGAATAGAGAAAGTGAATGCTTTCAACGTATTATTTCTGCTTTTCCTGCCTTGTTTTTCGAGAAGATAAAAGCAGGTATATGCGATGGACCTCAAATCCGAACCCTCATACGTGCTGAAGAATTTGCCAGAAAGATGAATAAGGAGGAGAAAGCAGCATGGCAGTCTTTTGTTGCAGTTACAAAGAATTTTCTTGGCAACAAAAGAGCAGAAAACTATGAGCTTCTGGTTCAAAGGATGCTGTTGGCTTTCCGCGACATTGGATGTAACATGAGCATTAAGATTCACTTCCTCGCCTGACCTGTGGTGGCGCAGTGGATAAAGCATTGACCTGGGAACACTGAGGTCGCCAGTTCAAAACCCTGCGATGGTCTGGTCAAGGCACGTATGGGAATTGATGCTTCCAGCTCCTCCCCACTTTCTCTCTTTCTTTCTCTCTCTCTCTCTCTCACTCTGTGTCTCCTCTCTAAAATGAATACAATAAAAAGAAGAAAAAAAAAAAAGATTCACTTCCTCAACAGTCACCTTGATAAGCTCCCCCAAAATCTTGGAGCTGTTAGTGATGAGCAGGGAGAATGTTTTCATCAAGATCTGAGGACGGCCTGACCAGGCGGTGGCGAAGTGGATAGAGCGTCGGACTGGGATGTGGAGGACCCAGGTTCGAGACCCCGAGGTCGCCAGCTTGAGCGCAGGCCCATATGGCTTGAGCAAAAGCTTGTCAGCTTGGACCCAAGGTCGCTGGCTCCAGCAAGGGGTTGCTTGGTCTGCTGAAGGCCTGCGATCAAGGCACATGTGAGAAAGCAATCAATGAACAACTAAGGTGTCACAACAGCAATGAAAAACTAATGACTGATGCTTCTCACCTCTCTCCGTTCCTGTCTGTCCCTATCTATCCCTCTCTCTGACTCTCTCTCTGTCCCTGTAAAAAAAAAAAAAAGATCTGAAGACAATGGAAGAGCGTTATCAGGGACGATGGGACAGAAATTGATGGCAGATTACTGCTGGAGCATCAAACAAGATTGTCCTCAACAAGTACACAAATGCAAGAGCTACAAATGCAAATTTTTGCTTGAACAGAATTTAAATAAGTTTTGCGCAAATTTTATGATTAAAATAAGTGTTTTAATATGTTCTATTTCAAAATTGTAGACAAATTCTGATGCAATCATATCTTTTAGTGTATTAGTGTATTTACTGCATTATATAAATTATTATATTTTCACAAAGATTATGCCCAAGAAGACATTCTACTTTATTATGTTAAACTAAATATTGAAAATTTTACAATAAGATGAATACCTAAAATCTTGAATTGCAAAAAAACTGTAGCTTACAGAGAAAAACTAATGTCAGATTTGAGGTCAGCACACTCAAATTTGGTTAAGAACAAGTGTTTTGTGGATGCAACAAAAATTTTGTCCCCCAGTTAATAGGAAAAATGATAAGCGTCTATCAGCATATGAATGAATTTTAGCAATTCATACAATGAATGTTGTGAAGACAAGGCACAAACTATTATCATAAACAACATGAATAATCTCACCATGTTGAGCAAAAGCAGTCACTTACACCGTTTAGCTCCATTTCAATAGTTTTAAAATAGGTAAAATTCACCTATGGTGTTAGAAGTCAATCAAGATTATATAGGTCTAGTGACCAGAAGGTGCTACAAGGAGGGTTTATAGCAGTGGTTCTCAAACTTTTTGAAGTCAGGGCATATTTAAAATACTACAAATAGCCTGACCTGTGGTGGCGCAGTGGATAAAGCGTCGACATGGGAACACGGAGGTCGCCAGTTCAAAACCCTGCACTGATCTGGTCAAGGCACATATGGGAGTTGATGCTTCCAGCTCCTCCCCCCTGTCTCTCTTTCTCTCTCTCTCACTCTGTGTCTCCTCTCTAAAATGAATAAAAAAAAAAAAAAAATTAAAGCCCAGATGCATAAATTTATTTAAAAAAAATAAAAATTAAAATTAAAAAAAAATATAATACTACAAATAATTGTAGGTGCACTATATACAAATTTCTGAGTAATATGTTGTAATAATTAAGTCAAATATTAAAGAAAAAATGTAAAGCCCAAGCGTGCTTTTATGGTAATTAAATTAATACGACAAAATTAAATTTATTCTGACATTAAAAAACATTTTTGTAAAAAAAAACAAATTTTTGTTACTTTTGTTATGCTTTTTAGAATTTGTAAAAATGGGATTAAAAATTAAAAAACAGCCCGATGAGGCGGTGACACAATGGATAGAGCATCGGACTTGGATGTGGAGTACCCAGGTTCGAGACCCCGAGGTCACCAGATTAAGCGCGGGCTCATCTGGTTTGAGGAAGGCTCACCAGCTTGAGCACAAGGTTGCTGGTTCAAGAAAGGGATCACTCGGTCTGCTGTAGCACACTAACACCCACCCCACCACCCCTGTCAAGGCACATATGAGAAAGCAATCAATGAACAACTAAGGAGCCGCAACAAAGAACTGATGTTTCTCATCTCTCTCCCTTCCTGTCTGTCTGTCCCTATCTGTCCCTCTGTCTCTGTCACAAAAAAAAAATAAAAAAACAACAAAAAAGTTATCTATTTATATATATAGATACATTCTTAGTAAGATTTAGTAAATTTGGCAGATCCCCGTACGAATGTGTTAAGGTTTTTCATTCTTGTGTTTATGAGAAACATGAGCCTGATGTGTCCTAGCGATTTCTTTCAATGTTTAAGCATGTATTTGAAAGGCAAACTCTCATTTCCTCGTCAATATATTGAAGAATTCCTTTCTTTTTACTCTTAATTGTGTTGAGTGCAGAAAACCCCCACCATACATACATATCATCTTAACTTTACACCAAATGAAGAATAGAAGAAACTTGCCTCCAGTCTTTCCAGGGAACATGGGGGACAAATAATCCAGCACCACATCTTAACAGCCTTTTGCAACCTTATCAGGCAAGTGAGGTGGAGGGTTGGACAAACTGTCAGCTTACAGCCAATTCCCCACACCTCTGTCCCCCAAAAATCTAAACTCCAAAAATCCTGCTGGTTTTTTGGTCCCCAACAGGCACATATTTCTCTGGAATACCATAGGGCGCACCTGGAAATCTTCAAGGGTGCACCAGTGAGTCCTGGCGCACACATTTGAGAACCACTGGTTTGTCGAGTGCTGGTAATGTACTGTTTCTCATTCTGGTCGCTGGATTTACAAGTGTGTATTTACTTCATGCATATTCACTGAACTATATACTTCGATTTTTACACTTTTGTCTACGAATATTTCAACAGAACATTTACTTTAAAAATTACACATAGTGCCTGACCTGTGGTGGCGCAGTCGATAAAGCGTCGACCTGGGAACAGAGGTCGCCAGTTCAAAACCCTGCACTGGTCTGGTCAAGGCACATATGGAAGTTGATGCTTCCAGCTCATCCCCACTTTCTCTCTTTCTCTCTCTCTCACACTCTGTGTCTCCTCTCTAAAATGAATTAAAAAAAAAATTACACATAGTCTCATCAGGCGGTAGTGCAGTGGATAGAGCGTCAAACTGGGATCTTTAGACACCCCGAGGCTGCCAGCTTGAGTGCAGGGTTGCTGGCTTGAGAGTGGGATCATAGACATGATCTATGATCGCTGGCTTGAGACCAAAGGTCACTGGCTTGAGCAAGGGGTCACGCGCTCTGCTGTAGCCCCCAGTCAGGGCACATATGAGAAAGCAATCAATGAAGAACTAAGGAGACTAATGAGCTGCAACAAAGAATTGATGCTTCCCATCTCTCTTCTTTCTTGTCTATCTCTCCCTATCTGTTCCCCCCTCCCCGTCTCTGTCACAAACACAAAAAGTAAAGAAAATTACACATATATATGCCCTGGCTGGAGAGCACGGTTGGTTAGAGCATCATCCCAAAGCAGAGAGGTTGCCAGTTCGATCCCCAGTCAGGGCACATACAGGAACAGATCTATGTCCCTATCTCTCTCCCCTCCACCCTTTCTCTCTTGTTAAATTCAATAAATAAAAATTTTTTTTTTAATTACACACATTATTTAAAACATACTAATATTTTAGTCTTCCATCACAAAACTACTCCGTATAAGTAAATTTGCTTACTACCTTATCATTCACTCCACTAAAAGGGCAGTCTACAGACAACTTTCTTTGCCACCAGGCTGACTTGATCTCATGCTTCTGCAAGGATAAGGACCCAAGCAAGCTGCATCACGTTTTACACCACAGTAAATGACTCACTGGACTCAACAGTAGATTAATAGGCTTTAAATGTGGAACTGTAATGAAATTAATTTCCCACAGTGTTCAAAATTTCAAGTGTAACACACCATGACATCAGCTGAGAACTACTCATCTAACTCCATTTTGAACATGTAAAAACTTGGCCCTGGCCAGGTAGCTCTGTTATTTAGAGTGTCATCCCAATATGCCAAGATTGCTGGTTCAATTCCTGGTAAAGGCACAGCAGTGAATCCATAAATAAATGGAGCAACAAGCCTATGTTTCTCTTTCTTTCTCTCTCTTCCTCTCTAGGATCAATAAATTGAAAATTTTAAAATAACAATAATGAACATATAAAAACGAGTGTTTTAAGACAGGTAAATTTCAGAAGTATAATATAATTTGATGAAAAATTAGTAGAATCTGAAAACACCTATGTCATGGTTTAAATAGACTTCTGTGAACTTGCTTACCACACTTTATTCAGCATTTCAATCAATTGACCCAATTTCACTACAAAAATTCCTAATGTAAAAATTCTCTTGTATCTGTTTCTTGTCTAGTAACAATACTGGTCATTCTAATGATGCTCGATTCTTATTAAAATATTACAAAACAGCCTGACCTGTGGTGGCACAGTGAACAGAATGTTAATCTGGAACACTGACGTCACCAGTTCAAAACCCTGAGCTTTCCCAGTCAAAGAACCTAAGACAAGCCTGACCTGTGGTGGCTCAGTGGATAAAGCGTCGACCTGGGAACACTGAAGTCGCCAGTTCAAAACCCTGCACTGGTCTGGTCAAGGCACATATGGGAGTTGGTGCTTCCAGCTCCTCCCCCCTTTCTCTCTCTCTCTCTCTGTCTCCTCTCTAAAATGAATAAAATAAAATAAAAAAATTTAAAAAAAAAAAAGAACCTAAGACAAGCAATCAATATACTGAAGTGAAGCAATTATGAGTTGATACTTCTCGTTCCCAACCCCCTCCTCTGGCTGTAAAATCAATATATATCTTAAAAAATAAAAGAAAATACAGCCTTGGACAGCTGGCTCAGTGGTAGAGTGTCAGCCTGGCATGTGGAAGTCCCAGGTTCGATTCTCAGCCAGGGCATACAGAAGTGCCCATCTGCTTCTCCACTCTTTCCCTTCTCCTTTCTATCTCTCTCTTCCCTTCCCGCAGCCAAGGCTCCAGTGGAGGAAAGTTGGCAGGGGTGCTAAGGATGGCTCCATGGCCTCCGCCTCACGCGCTAGAATGGCTCCAGTTGCAACAGAGCAACACCCCAGATGGGAAGAGCATAGCCCCCTGGTGGACTTGCCAGGTGGATGCCCATCGGTCACATGCAGGAGTCTGCCTGCCTCCCTAATTCTCACTTCAGATTAGATAGATAAATAGATAAATAAATAAATAACAACTACAGGCCCTGGCCGGTTTGCTCGGTGGTAGAGCGCCAGCCTGGCGTTCAGAAGTCTTGGATTCGATTTCTGGTCAGGGGACACAGAAGTGCCCATCTACTTCTCCATCCCTCCCATTTTCAATTCTCTCTCTCTTTCTTCTCCTCCACTACTGCAGCCATGGCTCCATTGCAGCCAGTTGGCCCCAAGCAATGAGGAAGGCTCCATAGCCTCCACCTCTCCCAAGCAATGAGGAGAGCTCCATGGCCTCTGCCTTAGGCACTCAAAAAAAAAAGGCTCCGGCCTGACCTGTGGTAGTGCAGTGGATAGAGCATTGACCTGGAACACTGAGGTCACCAGTTCAAAGCCCTGGGATTCCCTGGTCAAAGCATATATAGGAGTTGGTGCTTCTTGCTCCTCCCCCCTCTTCTCTCCCTCCCTCTAGCTCTAAAATGAGTAAGTAAAAGCTTTAAAAACAAACAAAAAGCAGCCCAGCTTTCTAGACAGGGTTCACATTTACTTAGAGCCTTTGCCTGACCAGGCAGCGGCACAGTGGATACAGCACTGGACCGGGACGTGGAGGACCCAGGTTCGAAACCCCGAGGTAGTAGGCTTAAGCGTGGGGTCACTGGTTCGAGTACAGGATCATGGACATGACTCCATGATGGCTGGCTTGAGCCCAAAAGTCACTGGCTTGAGTCCAAAAGTCGCTCATTTGAAGCTCAAGGTAGCTGGTTTGAGCAAGAGGTCACTGTCTCTGCTGTAGAGCCCCCTCCAGCCCCATCAAGGCACATATAAGTGAGAAAGCAATCAGTGAAATAAGGTGCTGCAATGAAAAATTAATGCTTCTCATCTCCCTTCCTATCTGTCCCTCTCTCTTGACTCTCTCTCTCTGCCTGTCAAAAAAAAAAAAAAAATGGCTCCAGTTGCAACGGAGCAAGGTCCCAGATGGGCAGAGCATCACCCCCTAGTGGGTTTGCCTGGTGAATCCTGGTTAGGGCACATGTGGCAATCTGTCACTGCTTCCCCTCCTCTCACTAAATAAAAATAAATAAATAAACTACAATACAGCTTACTGAAACACTCTAAAGGGAAAAGTTTACATAAGTACTTAAATTTAAGCTTTTTAAATTATGAAATCAGCAAACAGAATTGTAAATTAATTAAATCCAACTTAAAGAAGTAACTAATCACATTCTGAGTTAAGGCAAAGGTAGGAAACTGACAGCCTATCTGATATTATGTATTTAGTAAAATGGAGTATTTTTTTTTTTAAGTTCAAATTTAACTGCTTTTAGACTGGGCAAGTTTTGATATTACATATGTCTTATACAATTTACCTGCCTGACCCATAACAACATCCATCTGAGGCGCTGCTATTACCTCCATATGAAAATGCCACATTTAGGTAAATTTTTACCGACCTGCCTTAGTAGTCTCAATTGTCTTTTAAAAAAATCAAAGATAGGGCCCTGCGGAGGGTGGGCGTGAGGACGTCCCAGGTGCCAGGGGCGACCCGGGCGGCCCCGAGGGGTGGGGGCGGAGGGGATGGGGCGCGTCCCCAGGCGGTGGCTCTCATTGCTGCGTCCAGGAGCTGCCGGGGACGGATTCAGAAGGAACTGGCAGATATCACTTTAGACCCTCCACCTAACTGCCGTGCTGGTCCCAAAGGCGATAACATCTATGAATGGAGATCAACCATTCTAGGGCCTCCAGGATCTGTGTATGAGGGCGGTGTATTCTTCCTTGATATCACTTTTACGCCAGAATACCCCTTCAAGCCTCCAAAGGTTACATTTCGGACAAGAATCTATCACTGTAATATTAACAGTCAAGGAGTTATCTGCTTGGACATACTGAAAGATAACTGGAGTCCAGCACTAACCATTTCTAAAGTCCTCCTTTCTATCTGCTCACTTCTTACAGACTGTAATCCTGCCGACCCCTTGGTGGGAAGTATTGCCACCCAGTACATGACCAACAGAGCAGAACATGACAGAATGGCCAGACAGTGGACCAAGAGATACGCTACATAAATTGGTTTTCACAATTCTTACATTATTTGTCTGTCACAGAGAGAGCTGCTTATGATTTTGAAGGGGTGGGGGAGGGTGGGAGTTGGTAAAGAGTAGGGTATTTCTATAACAGATATTATTCAGTCTTATTTCCTAAGATTTTGTTGTAACTTAAGGTATCTTGCTACAGTAGACAGAATTGGTAATAGCAACATTTAAAACTGTCATTAGTTCTGCAATATAAGCTGAAATGTAGTACAGAGAATAGACATTTGGATTCAGTTGCTTGTAGTCTGTAAATTTAAAACAGCTTAATTTGTACACATGTGGCCATTGATGTGAAGTCCTTCCAAGACTACATACTTTTTTGTTTAAAAGAAACTGAAACCTGTTTTCCCTTCTTGGAAGGGAGCATTGATATTGACCAGTTTTTAGAGACTGTCATATATATTAAATGGACACTTGACTATAAGACACCATATAGGAAATGAGTAGTTAAGTATTATATTTTATATGCCAGTCTGCTTTATTGTGAAATGATTAGAGGTTTGAATCAGGACTTGGAAAAACATGTAGTAAAATACCTTAAGCTGTTAACTGTCAGGTGTGGACTAGGAGTTGCTCAGTGGATTAGTTTTATGTTGCAGACTACTTAGGTCTGCATTTGTTACTGTGCTAATAAACAATATTAAAACAACCACCTAAAAAAAAAAAAAAAAAAAATCAAAGATAGCCTGACCAGGCGGTGGCGCAATGGATAGAGCGTCGGACTGGGATGCGGGAGACCCAGGTTTGAGACCCCGAGGTCACCAGCTTGAGCGCGGGCTCATCTGGCTTGAGCAAAAGCCCGTCAGCTTGGACCCAAGGTTGCTGGCTCCAGCAAGCGATGGCTCGGTCTGCTGAAGGCCCTCGGTCAAGGCAGATGTGAGAAAGCAATCAATGAACAACTAAGGTGTTGCGACGGCAATGAAAAACTAATGATTGATGCTTCTCACCCCTCTCCGTTCCTGTCTGTCTGTCCCTATCTATCCCTCTCTCTGTCCCTGTAAAAAAAAATAAACAAAAATAAATAAATAAATAAAAAGTGGAAGATAATATTAACTGAAGGTTTTTTACAAGCAAATAGGTAACATGGAAATGTTTTAACTTGGAGCTGATGTTCTTTTACAGATAAGGAACATAAAGTCCAGTCAGATACAAATAAATTTGTCCATATCTGATTCTCTCCAACCGTTACTAACTCAGATAACCTACCTTGAAACCATAAAACATAAACGAAATGGAAAACAGAAAAACAAAAAACTTGATCAATGTTAAAACAGCCTGGATTATAGCCAAAACCATAAGAGCCAAAAAATCAATCATGGTAATATCATGAGAAAGAGGGATCATCACCTTCCAACTAACATTAAGAGCAAATTTCAGCCATGACTAATCTCTACTTCTGAACCATACATATTTCCATGATTATTCTCTAATAACGTGAGTCTTATTTCTTCAATGGCTTCTACATTCATTTAATATATCCATTCTATATACCTCACAACACATAAAGGTGATGTTCCACAAAAAGCAGAATTTCAAATTTAAAGAGGAGTTATTAAGGTCCTGGCCGGTTGGCTCAGTGGTATAGCATCATCTGGCGTGTGGAAGTCCTGGTTAGATTCCCAGTCAGAACACACAGAAGCAGGTACTATCTGCTTCTCCACCCCTCACCCTCTTTTCCTCCCGCAGTGATGTCTGGATTGGTTCTAGCACATCAGCCCCAGGAGCTGAGGATGGCTCCATTGAGCCTCCCCCTCAGGCACTAAAAAAACAGCATGGTTGCAAGCATAGCCTGAGATGGGCAGAGCATCATGCCAGGTAGGAGGCTTGCTGGGTGGATGCCAGTTTTGGCACATGAGGGAGTCTGTCTCTGTCTCCCCTCCTCCCACTTAAAAAAAAGAGAGAACAGAAATGCAGTGTTCTTTACTTTTTAGCAAAGGGGCAGGGACAGACAGGAAGAAGTTAGAGACATGAGAAGCATCAACTCACAGTTGAAGCACTTCAGTTGTTCATCGACTGCTTCTCATACCTGATGTGGAGGGGGAGGGGACCTCCAGCAGAGCCACTGATTTCTTGCTCAAGCCAGTGACCTTGGACTTCAAGCCAGCGACCATGGGGTCATGTCTATAAGCCCACACTCAAGTCCGCACCCTTTGGGTTTTGAACTTGGGTCCTCAGTGATCCAGGTCAACGCACTATCCGCTGCACCACCACCTGGTCAGGCTGCAGTGTTCTCTCCTAATTACTACTCGCAATTCTTCAGACTTACTTCACCCTCTTTTTTTTTTATTTTTTATTTTATTTTATTCATTTTAAGAGAGGAGACACAGAGTGAGAGAGAAAGAGAGAAAGGGGGGAGGAGCTGGAAGCATCAACTCCCATATGTGCCTTGACCAGACCAGTGCAGGGTTTTGAACTGGCGACCTCAGTGTTCCCAGGTCGTCGCTTTATCCACTGCGCCACCACAGGTCAGGCCTTACTTCACCCTCTTAAACACAGTTAAAAAAAGGGGGGGGGGCTGATCAGGCGGAGGCGCAGTGTATAGAGCGTCGGACTGGGATGTGAAAGACCCAGGTTCGAGACCCAGTGCTCACCAGCTTCAGCGTGGGCCCATCTGGCTTGAACAAAAGCTCGCCAAAGCAAAAGCTCCAGCAAGGAAGGGGTTGCTCGGTCTGCTGAAGGCCCGTGGTCAAGGCACGTGTGAGAAAGCAATCAATGAACAACTATGATGTCGCAATGGCAACAAAAAACTAATGATTGATGCTTCTCATCTCTCTCCATTCCTGTCTGTCTGTCCCTATCATTCCTCTCTCTGACTCTCTCTCTGTCCCTGTAAATAAAAAAAAAAAAAAAAGGTTAAATAATTCTAAATACCCTACCCTCATATCTGCTTTTTCCCAATAAGGCAGATCAGGTGATAATAATTTATGCATAAGCATTCATGTGAGGATGAGTTTTTAAACCATTCCTTAGTAACTGACAATCTGTTTAATTTGAATATTAGCATTCTATTAACACTTGGATTGCGGGAAACGAGTTAAGTCGGCTCGCGTGAATTGCGCGTACTCCGCGGGAGCCGTCTTAACTCGGTTCATATAGATTTGCGGTGGAGTGCGGGAAACGTGTAAACTCGGGCCGATTGTAACTGCATATTACCAAATATTTGTTTGTTTGCCGTTCACAAAGATACCTACCTGCGTATGCGAACCGTTTCATACCCATTTTGGCGGGAAATTCACCTGACACCGTAGTGTTAATAAACCACAAATGGGAGGACAGGTCAGAGTGGTCTCAAGTTCTTATTCTGGCAGTTATCTGTGATGTTAGAAGTAATGTGGGAATTCTCATCCAAACCCACTGTGGACAGCAGGTCAGGCAGTACACACCACACCCCTTGAGACCTGTGCCTAGCACTTCCCAACGAACCCAGTGTGGGCCACAGACAGCGTCAGGAGGCACAGTGAATATTTTTGGCTTTGCAGGCAAAGATAATACCAAGAATATTCTGCAGATACTTATGTAAAAAAGAAAACAAACTTCCAAATTTTTATTCACAAAATTCAAAATACATAATCTAGCCAAGATTTTTATAATACAAACCTAGTAATAAGAATTATAGAATTCTTCGCAGGAGATAACATTTTACTTAACTGGGAAGATTTATAATTAACTCACCATCAGTGAAGAGTTTTTCCTTGTCTGGCTAACAACACACTCAGAAACTTACCTTTATTTCTTTTTTTTTTTAAGAAATTCTGCTGTGCCTGACCTGTGGTGGTGCAGTGGATAAAGCGTCGACCTGGGAACACTGAGGTCGCCAGTTCAAAACCCTGCACTGGTCTGGTCAAGGCACATATGGGAGTTGATGCTTCTAGCTCCTCCCCCCTTTCTCTCTCTCTCTCTCTCTCTGTGTCTCTCACTCTGTGTCTCCTCTCTAAAAAAATGAATAAATAAAAAGAAATTTAAGAAATTCTGCTGTGATAAGATACTCCATTTTTAATTTTCTAACATCTCTGTCCACTGCCTTCTTGTGAGTTTCAGAATATCATGGCCCGTGATTAGTCTGAGATAGTCCACATTGTACTCTTTTAGCAGAGCTATACAGAGTTGCGATAAAGTGCATAATAAACACTTTGCCAACTAATTCAAAAACGAAATAACCCAACTCCACTGAGCCTTAAAAGTGTGACAAGTGAAATCCACTTTTCTTTGTTTCAAATGATAGGTATGCACTGATAATTAAAATGTTTTTGTAAATGTTACACTAAAGTCATATATGTATATATGCCTATTAAGTTATCACTGAATCACTGCAATTTGTAGTGCGCCAAAAAGTAATGCAAAGCAATGAGTACACATATAGTCTGCGTCACAACTAACTACTCATTTTGCCGTTGCAGCATGAAAGCAGTCACAAACAATACATAAAGAAATGGGCACAGCTGTGTTCCACAAATGTTATTTATGAACACAAATTTTAATTTCATATAATTTTGAAATGTCACAAAATAATTCTTAGCTCATGAGCCATATAAAACCAGGCAGCAGGCTAGATTTGGACCATAGGCCATAGTTTGCCAAACCCAATCAGTAAAGTCCAACAATTAACAAGTGCAAAACCTCCAATCAGTTTTTGTCTCACTGAAGTAGAAGAGTACAAGGATTATCCACAACTTGAGGAAGCCTCAAACAAAACAGGATAGAGATCAACATAAAAAGGATTAGAAAATAAAGTCAAGATCTTTCAGAAGTCAGTTGAGCCTGACCAGGCGGTGGTGCAGTGGATAGAGCGTCAGACTAGGATGCATCAGAACCAGGTTCGAGACCCCGAGGTTGCCAGCTTGAGCGCAGGCTCATCTGGCTTGAGCAAAAAGCTCACCAGCTAGGACCCGAGGTCGCTGGCTCAAGCAAGGGGTTACTCGGTCTGCTGAAGGCTCGCAGTCAAAGCACATATGAGAAAGCAATCAATGAACTAAGGTTTTGGAACAAAAACTGATGATTGATGCTTCTTCTCTCTCTCTGTTCCTGTCTGTCTGTCCCTGTCTATCCCTCTCTCTGGCTTTCTCTGTCCCTGTAAAAAAAAAAAAAAAAAAGTCAGTTGATAAGTAAAGAGAAGGAAGGACAACACAAGCCAAAAGTTAGGAGAGAGTATAAACCCAAGACTGCCAACATCCAAATAGTAACATCTGTTAAAAAGGCAGGGGGAGATATGGAGGGATGTGGGGGCGGGAGCCTTGTGAAAAAAATTTTAAGTTTCAAGTTTTGTTACTACAAACAGATCACAAGACTAATAGAAAATAGACAGTCGCCTGACCAGGCAGTGGCACAGTGGATAGAGCATAGGACTGGGATGCAGAAGACCCAGGTTCAAGACCCCAAGGTTGCCAGCTTGAGCGCGGGCCAATCTGGCATAAGCAAAAGCTCGCCAGCTTGGACCCAAGGTCGCTGGCTCCAGCAAGGACTGGCTCGGGTCTGCTCGCGCTCAAGGCACATGTGAGAAAGCAATCAATGAACAACTATGGTGTCGCAACAGCAACGAAAAACTAATGATTGATGCTTCTCATCTCTCTCTGTTCCTGTCTTTCTGTCCCTATCTATCTCTCTATCCCTGTAAAAAAAAAAAAAAAAAAAGAAAAAGAAAAAACAGACAGTGAACTATAAAAAACAATGAAATGAAGGGGGAGAGGTTGTTCTCAACAACAGAGGCACATCAACTGTATTTCAGAACAAGGATAAAGATATTGAAAGGTTCCAGGAAGACATAAATAAAACTGGGGTCACGCAAAGGGGTAAAATCAGACCAGCATTGGCAACATTGATCTTTCTTTTAAGATACTGGAAGAGATACCCTCAAGGTTCTGAGGAAAAATATTTTTAACCTAGAACTTCATGTTACTATTTAAATAGAAGAGTAAAATAAAGAGAACTTCAAAAATGCTAAGGCTTGAAAATATGACTCAGCGACTATTAGACTGTAGTGAACCAAGTAAAGAGAAGATATGGGAAACTACAGCTCTTCAAAGTAATTAGTAGAACCAAGAGTCTTCATAAAATTGAATTACACTCTCAGAAGAGCACATAAGCAAATAATAGTAAAATTTTTAAAAAATAATCAGTAGCACAGAAATAAAATCATTCAGAGTGCGCCTGAGTTTAGAGTGAAGAAAGACCTTTTCTCCTGAGTATTTCCAAATACAGGTCAACGTACAAAGTAAACCCTAAATCAACATCTGCCAGTTCTAAGAAGCACCAATCAAACTTAATTTCAGTGATTTTGTGTTGGTGGTATCTGAAAGAAGCAAAGACAAAATTTTCTTTAGACGCTTATTGCTACAAATCAGCTAACAGGATTCATACATAAAGCCCTGCTGAATATGCATACAATCAAAATCTATAAAACATTGGAAGACACCATCTACTATGATCAAGAGTAGACAGAAACTAGCAGTTACTACTGCCAGTAACTAAGAAGACCTCAAGAACCTCAGATAATTAAATTATCAAAACAAATATAAAATCAGTATTACTTTAGCTATTCATAATATAAAAAGTAAAATGAAAACAAAGCTAAGTGTAATTAAACAATTTATAGTAAAAGCAAAAAATATAAGGTATACATGCTCTTCAACTTAAAATGGAGTTATGCCCCAGTAAACCCACAGTAAGTACACAATATTAAGTCAAGTTTGACCAGTGGTGGTGCAGTTAGAGCATCTACCTGGGATGCTGAAGGCCCCAGTTCGAAACCCTAAAGTCACTGGCTAGAGCGTGGGCTCTGGGCTCCTCAGCATGAGCATGAGATCACTGACATGTTTTGGTTTGAGCCCAAAGGTCACTGGCTTGAAGCCCAAAGTCGCTGGCTTGAACCTAAGGTTGCTGACTTGAAGCCCAAGGTCACTGGCTTAAGCAAGGGGTCACTGGCTCTGCTTGAGCCCGCCCCCCTGTCAAGGCACATATGAAAAGCAATCAGTAAACAACTAAAGTGAAGCAACTACGAGTTGATGCTTTTCATCTCTCTCCTTCCCCACCATCTCTCAAATTAAAAAAATATATATATATATATATAAATATATACACATACATATACAGTGTCCATAAAGTCATGGTGCACTTTTGACTTTTGACAGGTCAAAAGTGCACCATGACTTTACGGACACACTGTAGTTGAAAATGCATTTAATCTACCATACATCATAGCACAGCACAGCCATTTTCTGCTGAATGGGTATCACTTTCATACCACGATATAGTTGAAAAATTGTTTAAGTCACACCATTGTTAAGTCAGGGCATAGATAGACAAATGGACCTCAGCATTCCAGGTAAATGCTCCATCCACTGCACCACCACAGGCCAGGCATAAACAACTTTTAAATGCATTGGGAAACCAAAAAATTTGTGACTCACTTTATTGTGATATTCAGTTTATTACAGAGGTCTCGAACTAAATCCGCAATATCTCCAAGGTATGCCTGTAACCAAGTTTACCTTAGCTTTATAAGCAATAAAACCAGAAAAATGGGGGGGGGGGAGAACCATCTCCTATATATCAAAAAAAAAAAAACAGTTTTCTAAAGAGTTTTTTTTTTCTTTAAGGGTATTAGTGATCTATTGCTGCATAACAGATTACCCCAAAATTTAGTGGCTTAAAACAATGATTCGCCTGACCTGTGGTGGCGCAGTGGATAAAGCGTTGACCTGGAAACACTGAGGTCGCCGGTTCAGAACCCTGCTCTGGTCAAGGCACATATGGGAGTTAATGCTTCTAGCTCCTTTCCCCTTTCTCTCTCTCTCACTCTGTGTCTCCTCTCTAAAATAAATAAATAAAAAGAAATTTTTTTTAAAAATTTAAAAAAAAAACACAAAAAAACAATGATTCATTATCTCTCAGAGTTTCTTAAGAGTCAAGAATTTGGGAGAGCCTGACCAGGCGGTGGTGCAGTGGATAGAGCATTGGACTGGGATGTGGAGGGGCCCAGGTTCGAGACTCCGAGGTTGCCAGCTTAAATATGGGCTCATCTGGTTTGAGCAAAGCTCATCAGCTTGGACACAAGGTCGCTGGCTCAAGCAAGGGGTTGCTCGGTCTGCTGAAGGCCCACGGTCAAGGCACATGTGAGAAAGCAATCAATGAACAACTAAGATGCCACAATGAAAAATTGATGATTGATGCTTCTCATTTCTCTGCATTCCTGTCTGTCTGTCCCTATCTATCCCTCTCTCTCTGACTCTCGCTCTGTCTCTGTAAAAAAAAAAAAAAAAAAGAATTTGGGAGAGAATGGGCAAGTGGTTCTGTCTCTCTGCCTCTAATGAGGCTGCAGTTAGTTATCAGCCAGGATGCCACCTGAAAGTCTGACCATGCTAAAAGATGCAGCTCCTGAATGGCTCACTATTATGGTTGGCAAGTTGGTGCTGGACGTTGGCAGAAGGCCTCAGATCTTCTCTACATAGGCGTCTTTATAGGACTGCTAAAGCAACAGTTGTTTTTACCCAAAACATGGGATCCAAACAGTAAGCTTAAAGCTGTATTTCTTTAATGGCCTAGGCTCAGAAGTCACTGTTAATTCTGCTGTGATCTCTTGGTCACCCAGACCAGTCCTGAGTCACAATGGGCAAAGATGGGTGCAAACACCGGAGAAAAGAAGACTACCATCTTGGAGGGTAGCTAACACACCACGCCATAGTAGGTTCAGAATAAATCTTCAGCTTCTATAACCTACAGAGGATCAGTATTTGGAACTTATCAACAATTCTTGTAAGTCAGAACTAAAAATAGTCCTTCCAGATAGCTGGCTTGGTTAGAGAATCATCGTGATAGTGCAGAGGCTGCTCGTTCAAACCCCAATCAGGGCACATACAGGAACATATCGATGTTCCTGTCTCTTTCTCTCTCTCTCTCCCACCCCCACCTCCTCTCTCTCAAAAATCAATAAGTAAAATAAATTTTTAACTTATTTTTAAGCCTCATCGGTGGTGGCACAATGGATAAAATGTTATCCTGGGCCAGACCAGGCGATGGCATAGTGAATAGTCAGACTGGGACAGAGAGGACCCAGGTTCAAACCCCAAGCTCACCGGCTTGAGAAATGGCTCATCCTGCTTGAGCATGGGATCATAGACATGACCCCACAGTAGCTGGCGTGAGCCCAGAGGTTGCTTGCTTGAAACCCAAGGTCACTTGGCTTGAGCTCAAGGTCACTGGCTTGAGCAAGGGGTCACTCACTCTGCTGTAGCACCCTGGTCAAGGCACGTATTAGAAAGCAGTCAATGGCCTGACCAGGCGGTGGCGCAGTGGATAGAGCATCAGACTGGGATTGTGGAAGACCCAGGTTCGAGATCCTGAGTTCGCCAGCTTGAGTGTGGGCCCATCTGGCTTGAGCAAAAGCTCGTCAGCTTGGACCCAAGGTCGCTGGCTCCAGCAAGGGGTTCCTCGGTCAGCTAAAGGCCCGCGGTCAAGGCACATGTGAGAAAGCAATCAATGAACAACTATGGTGGCGCAAGGGCAACAAGAAACTAATGATTGATGCTTCTCACCTCTCTCCGTTTCTGTCTGTCTGCCCCTATCTATCCCTCTCTCTGACTCTCTCTCTGTCCTTGGAAAAAAAATTAATTAATTAAAAAAAAAAAAAGAGCCTGACCAGGCAGTGGCGCAGTGGATAAAACGTCGGACTGGGATGCCGGAAGACCCAGGTTCAAGACTCCGAGCTCGCCAGCTTGAGCGCGGGCCCATCTGGCTTGAGAAAAAGCTCACCAGCTTGGACTCAAGGTCGCTGGCTCCAGCAAGGGGTTGCTCAGTCTGCTGAAAGCCCACGGTCAGGGCACATGTGAGAAAGCAATCAATGAACAACTAAGGTGTTGCAATGGCAACGAAAAACTAATGATTGATGCTTCTCACCTCTATCCGTTCCTGTCTGTCTGTCCCTATCTATCTCTCTCTCTGACTCTCTCTCTGTCCCTGTAAAAAAAAAAAAAGAAAAGAAAAGAAAACAGTCAATGAACAACTAAGATACTGCAAGGAAGAACTGATGCTTCTCATATCTCTCCCTTCCGGTCTATCTGTCCCCTACTCCCCTCGTCCCCGCTTTAAAAATAAATAAAAAAGACGATGACATACAGGCAAGTAATTCACAAAAGCAGCAACATAAATCACATATAACAGGCATTCAAAAAAAATGTTATTCTAGCCCTGGTTCAGTTGGTTAGAGCACTGTCTTCATAAGCCAAGGTTGTAGGTTAAATCCCCGGTATAGGATATTCAAGAATCAACCAATGAATGCATAAATAAGTGCATCGACAGGCCCTGGCCAGGTGATTCTGGATAAAACGTCTTCCCAGCACACCAAGTTTATATGTTCGATCCCAATAAGGGCACATACCAAGAAGTAATCAATGAGTGCACAACTAAATAGAACTAAGTGGAATGAGTTAATGCTTCTCTTTCTCTCTCTCCCCCCACTCCTTTCTCTATAAAAATCACTAAATACAGCCTGGCCTGTGGTAGCGCAGTGGATAAAGCGTCGACCTGGGAACACTGAGGTCGCCAGTTCAAAACCCTGCACTGGTCTGGTCAAGGCTCATATGGGAGTTGATGCTTCCAGCTCCTCCCCCCTTTCTCTCTCTCTCTCTCTCTCTCTCACTCTGTGTCTCCTCTCTAAAATGAATAAAATAAAATAAAAAATTATTTTAAAAAATCACTAAATACAAATCTTTAAGCCTGACCAGGCGGTGGCACAGTGGATAGAGCATCGGACTGAGATGCGGAAGACCCAGGTTCGAGACCCCAAGCTCGCCAGCTTGAGTGCGGGCTCATTTGGCTTGAGCAAAAGCTCACCAGGTTGGACCCAACGTCGCTGGCTCCAGCAAGGGGTGCTCGGTCTGCTGAAGGTCCGCGGTCAAGGCACATGTGAGAAAGCAATCAATGAACAACTATGGTGTTAAAACGGCAACGAAAAACTAATGATTGATGCTTCTCACCTCTTTCTGTTCCTGTCTGTCTGTCCCTATCTATCTCTCTCTCTGTCCCTGGAAAAATAAAATAAAATAAAAAAATCTTTAAAAAAAGTTTTCAGTGTTATTCATTAGTACCACATAATTCATGTTGTTTACCCATCATTAAAGCATAGACTTTAAAATTGTTTCTAAAAATTATATACTTTATATTCATTCACCCTTGGTTTTTTTTCAACTTCCCTTTGGAATCAATGTCCATTCTAGAAGCTGGTTAGGAATAAAGGTAGTTTGTGGCCACAGAAGAGACACAGGTTAATGTATCTAATACAGTGGTTCTTAATCTGGGTTCTATTGAACCCCAGGGGTTCGATGAGTTGGTCTCAGGGGTTCGGAGAAACCTCTGCCGCGGAGGCCAAAATAAAGTAATACCGTAATTTGTTGTGAGTTCATGCACTTTGTTGGTTTTGTTCTTTGAGCAAGGTGATGTTCATGCACGGCTCATTTTGTGCACCAGTAAAAAAACATATACCTATGTCTTGAATTTGGAAAAAATAAAATCTTATTTTATTTATCACTAAAGGAGGGTTCGGTGAATGCGCATATGAAACTGGTGGGTTCGGTACCTCATAAAAGGTTAAGAACCACTGATCTAATACCATGAGCCAACTTCCAGACTTGTCCTCAGGAAAGGAATACAACTTGGTCAACCAGTGTTAATATGAAAAATAAATTAGATCTACAGTGAGGAATTTGCAAAAGGTCAACCAGTTATTAAGTACTTTTTTCACCTTGACATTCGAGATCAAGCTCTTTTACGAACTGTGATGGGTACCTCAAAATCATAGACTATAAATGTATGAATCTGCAATCTTCTACTATGCCATGATCTGACATTCCTCCCAATGGCCCTACATTATCATTTTCTGATGGTCCCTTTAAGGGAGCAGGTTTCCAAACTTTTTAGGCTCTAGATCCCTCTTATACTCTTAATTATTGAGAATATTCTTTTTTTTTTTTTTTTTTTTTTTTTTTGAAAAAGGGGGGAAGAAGAGAGGAGGAAGGGAAGGAGACACACAAATACACCCATTTGTTGTCTCAGTTATTTTCATTGGTTGATTATTTTATGTGCCCTGACAAATGTTTGAGCCTGAAACCTTGGTGTATCAGGACAACACTCTAACCAACTGAGCTACCCGGCTGGGGTTGGGAATCTCAGAGATTTAGATGGATTTTATCCATCAATGTGTACAATATTAAAAATACAAAAGTTTTACATTTTTTACTAATATTTTAATTTGTTAATATATAACAAATTACTTGTTTTACTGAAATTAAGTATTTTATTAACTTATTAAAAAGTAAACTTATTACCTGCTTAAATAACATTATCAAAAATAACTATTTTCCAAAACAAAAAGTTTTTAGTAAAAAGTGACTTTTAAAATACTTAAATATCACTTTAATGTCTGGTTTTATAGAAGATGACTGATTATACGTTGTGATGCACTGTTTTACTTGAAGGAAATAAAGAAAACCTGCCTGGCCAGGCACTGGCGAGGTGGATGCTGAGGATTCACGTTCAAAACCCAGAGGTTTGCCTGACCTGTGGTGGCACAGTGGATAAAGCATCGAGCTGGGAACACTGAGGTCACCACTTCAAAACCCTGCACTGGTTTGGTCAAGGCACATATAGGAGTTGATGCTTCCAGCTCCTCCCCCCTTTCTCTCTTTCTCACTCTCTCACTCTGTGTCTCCTCTCTAAAATAAATAATTTTTTAAAAATTATTAAAAAAAAAAAAAACCCAGAGGTTTCTGACTTGAGCGCGGGATCATAAACATGACCCCATGGTATCTTATCTGGCTAGAGCCCAAGGTCGTTGGCTTGAGCAAGGGGTCACTAGCTCAGCCAGAGCCCCCGTCAGTATGAGAAAGCAATCAATGAACTAAAGTGCCACAACTATGAGTTGGTGCTTCTCATCTCTCTCCTTTCCTGTCTAGAAAAAAAAACCCTGGTCTCACACAGCTATGTATTTAAGGAAAGAGTATTTTAATAGCCTTTTCAAAGACATAATGTGGCTATTCTTCATTGATATAATAAAGTGTATTTATTTCTTAAATGTCTGCTGCCATGTGGAACTTAAAACCATACTAATGAACTTTTACTCCTCTCTTATTAAAATCTATTAGTCTATTTCGCACTGTGCATCTTTTTTCTATGGAAGATTTTGTAACATCTTGCATTGGTCATCTGGAAATATTAGTTTTACTATGTAGATTTTTCAAATGTTGACATTTCATTGCACAATATCCCAGAAACAAAAATTGCTAATATCACTACCAATCTTATCAGAAATGCCTTTACATATTGAGAAGCTGTCAAGCTCATGACAACAGATCAAATTTTTCAAAATTCTAACTTTCATTTAAAAGCTCCATATCTTTGTCTGACCTGTGGTGGCACAGTAGATAAATAGTCAACCTGAAACAATAAGGTCATCAGTTCAAAGCCCTGGTCCTGCCCAGTCAAGGCACATATCAGAGTTGATGCTTCCTGCTCCTCCCCTCTTTCTCTCTCTTTCTTCTCTAAAATGAATAAATAAAGTTTTAAAAATAAATAATAAATAAATAAATAAAAGCTCCATATCTTCCTCTTAACTTTGCTATAAACCTAAAGCTGCTATAAAAATAAAAATAAAGCCTTTAAGGAAAAAAAAAACGGTTCAGAAAAAGCCTTTGTCAGGAGGCAACGTATCAAGTGTGAGGAGCCCTTCATTTAAAAACACTGGCTCTCAAACTTAAGAGTGCATTAAAATCACCTGGAGGACTTATTAAACAATATAGATTGCTGGTTGGAAGGTCTGTAGTGGACACAAATTTTGCACTCCTTACAAGATCTCATATGATGCTGATGATACTGGTCCAGAAGACACATCTGGAGAACCATGGATCTACAGGGAAAGGGTGTATTCACAGCTAAAGGGTGTGAATAACTTTGGTTTGTTAGAGGAACAGAAAAAAGGTCAGTTAAGAGGCATGCTAATGTACTTGTCATCATTCCAGAACCACTTAAAATGGTGAATTAAACTACAAGCTACGGCTCCCCAGACCAGAGATGGAATCACAGGTTGTTTACTAATTAATACCTTGCATTTGCAAAGCGTTTCACTTTATAAAAGCATTTCCACATTATTATTTCATTTCATTTGACTTAGATATAAGTGAAGGACTATTAGCTACAGTTTGGAGATAAACTGAAGGACAGAAACATTATGAACCAGAAAATAAGTGGTAGAACTATGTCTCTTGACTTCAATTCCAGTGTTCCTTCCAAAACAGCATACTAACTTTTTTTAAAGAGTAAAGCAAAAGATACATATAGGAGTTAATACTAACAAATTATGTATTTTCTAGACTCCTTGCCTAAAAATATGGTGGCTTCCAGACTTAATGTGTTTTAGATACTGGTTAGAAACCTACACTTCCTTAAGATTAAGGGTTAGTCCCAATTACTTATTTCTTCTAATTTAAAAGCAAAGGATAGAGAGTGAAGAGGGAATTTACAGACTTTATTCTCTTGACTGAATCAATATCACAGAGCCAACTGTATTACCTAAGTCCCTCAGTCACAGCACTCAAACACAGTTTTCATCCTGGGCTCCCTCTAAATGTCTCACCAAATCCAGGCTCCCACAAGAACACTGAATCCCCCATATCTTACTACACTCATAAAGCTCTGAGCAGTTACTTACACAAACATTATCCACCTTCTATACACCCATTACCATTTAATATCTTTTCCATCAATCAAATCCTTATTCTCAACATTTTTCCCTGCATGCCCCAATAATACTTCAAACCCAAAACATCCAAAAAAGAAATTATATCCCCTCCTATCTCACACACACCCTTCTCCGTACCTGAATTCTTTTATTTGCATTAATAGCACTGCCACCCATCAAACAAGAAGCCTGGAACTCTCAATGCCTCCCATCTCTATTCCCACGGCTACTTACAATTAGTTACTCCTAATAAACTAGCTGCCATTTCATTAATAACTACCATGCACTAATCACTGTACACATTTCATTCTACCAATAGCGCTAAGGAACAGGTAATTTTGTTCTTGTTTCACAAATGAGAAAACTGAGGCTAAGAAAAATTAATCTGTCCAAGGCACAAGTAAGAAGTAACAAAGTAAACATCCAAACTCAAATATGTCTGTCTCCCAAAGTCCATACCTTTACCCAGTAACAAAACGCTTCCTTCTTTAATACTTAACATCAGTTCTTCACTACCCATTCCAAATGCTAATTTCTCACTGCTGAGTAATCTAGATTACTTCTATGATTCTCCTAACTGGCCTTTCCTTCTCTTACCCTTCAATGTGCCTCTTAACATAAAAATCCTTCAGAACTCCCTTTAGTCTACACTCTACAGGATACACCCTACAGGATGAATTCCAAACCCTTAGTGAAACTTTAAATCTTTTTCATAAATATGCAATAAAACCCACCCTGAATTATGGAAGGCTATATTGTTTAGACCATTAGTGTGATATTTGAATATTTCACTACAGAAATGTTAATGCTTGATAATGTGTTGTTAACCCAGATCCCACTGGAGTATTAAAGACCTTACCAGGAAGAAGGAAATTTTCCAAACTATCCAGAAGTCTAAAACACGCCTGGTCCCAAGGGTTTCAGATAAGAGATTGCAGACCCCTTACCTATTCAGCCCATGAATCCAACTCATTTCCACCAATTACCGTACACATCCGTTAGCTGCAGGGATGTCTAAGGTGCTCAGCAAGCTACTCACCTTTCAAGAAACCTGCTCAAGGGTTTTCTTTTCAGTGAAGTTTCCCTGACCTCTAGACTGTGCAACAACCATTGCAGCAAGTAACCCACCTCTGCTGCTATAGATTTTGTTTCCCGTTAGACTGTGAATGAGCTCCTCATTAAGTATTTTTTGTCAATCCTACAGTGTCTGGAACACTAGGAGTTCATTAATGCACAATGAACTGAAACTCATTCCCAACTCTCCCTAATTCCTAATTCCCTTCAAAGTTCATCTCCCCTACACTGTTAACTCTTAGTATTTTTCCCTAACCATGCAGGCCCCTCGCAGCTATTTTCGTTGCCAGAGTTTCTCCTTCCCAATGTCATCTTAAAATTACTTTCTATCAGAGACTTGTCAAACTCTACAATGCTCGTTATCTTCTATTTAACCCCTAGTCCTCCTTTTCCCTAGTCTTGAATAGGTCAAGTCCTCCAGCACTAGCACAGTGCATCCTCACCGCCCTCGTCGGTGACCTCCTCTCTCCGCAACACCTCTCCCGGTTCCAGTCCTTACCTCCCAAAATGCTCCCCACCACCCTTTCCCAGGCCCCTCTTCTCTCCCAGTTCGGGTCCACAGGATCCCGAACCTGCTCCCGGCCAGTGCCCGCACATTTCAAGCCACCCCAGAAGAGGTGTCCCCTCCCCCAGTCTCCGCAGCTGGCACTGCTTGCTCCCTCCACCGTCCCCTTATCTCTGGCGGTCCAGCTCCTCTGGAAACTGTCCTGGGGGCCGCGTCTTGCACCGGAGAACCCCCGGGCCCAAGCACCTCCGGTCTCAGCGGCTCTTCGGCCCCCCCTCCAGCCTAGACCTCGGACAGGGCCTCCCGCTCACCTTGCTGGATGTCGCCGTTGCTGCCCCCCGGGATGGGCACGTTGAGCTGGCGCTCCGGCTCGGGCAGGCAACGCAGGCAGAAAGAGTGCAGACAGGGCAGCAGCTTGGGCTCCGCCTCACGCCGGCTCTGCAAGCTCTGCTGACACACGGCGCAGGTGTCCAGGAGCGAGGCTGGCGGGCCGAGAGGCGGCCCCGCTGACGGACCTGGCGCGGGAGCCGACGCCGGAGCGGGGGGCGCCGACGATACCGCACCTCCTGGAACTCCAGGGCCAACTGAGGCCACAGAGGCTGAGGCAGCCGGAGCCGAGCCGGCGGAGGCCGCGGCCACCCCCCCGTCTTCGGGCCCAGCCGCGCCGCTCTCAGCGTCGGCCCTGCCGCCTTCCTCCTCCTCCTCCTCCACCAGCACCGCGGCGAGAGGCGGCTCCGCCTCCTGCGCCGCGGGCCCGACGGCCCCGGCAGTTACCGGCGCGCTGCCGCTGCCCCCGCCGGCGCTCTCAGCCTCGCCGCCGCCTTTGTTTTCCGCCATGTTTTCCTCTTTGAACCCGCCGGACCGCCCCGCGCCGCCCGCCGCCTGCGCCGCCGCCGCCCCCAGCCCCAGCCGCAGCCGCAGCTAGAGCGGCCGCCGAGAGCGAGCAGGCGAACGAACGGACGAGAGCGCGCGCGCACGCGGCGCCCCCGCCCTCGCGTCGCGCGGTGAAAGAGGGGCGTGCACGGCGCGCGCACGTACGCAGGACGTCCCCCGAGGGAGGCGGGAACTCGGAGCACGGGGTCGCATCCGTCCTGCGGGCCCGCGCGTTGCGTCCGCGCCGCTGCGTCCAGCTTGCATTTAAAAGCAGAGGCTGTGGAAACCCTACTGCCTTAGGCTGGGGCGGTTATGAGCTTGGATGCAGAAGTGGAGAGGGGAGAAGAAAAGGAAAGGGTGGAGGATAGGAGGCCAGGGCTGGTTCCTGCGGAGCGAGCGTTTCCGGAAGGCGCCGTCCCCAGAGGCAGGCGCGGCTCCGCGGAACCCTCACTTGCACCATCGGACGCCGGGGCCTCCTCGCTCCGAGGTACGGACCTCTTGGGCTTTAACTGGCCGCGTTCCTTTGGGCAGTTGTACCTCGGGCGCAGTGAAGGGGCTTTTTTTGTATGTGTTTTTTTTAACTGGGGGACCTGCCAGAAATAGGCTGAAAAGACCCGGTGAGGAAGAAACTCTTAACAGCTGTGTTTAGCTTCTTAAGGCGGTTGATTCTCAAACGTGGCTTCGTATCAGAAAACCAACCAACTGAGGGTTCTTTCAAAGCCAAGATAGAAGGACCACACCCAGACCTGCATCCAGGAAGTGGGGGGAGAGGCTGAAGGATGTTGAAAAGTCACTTGAGCAAATTGTGATGTGCGTCAGTATTATGTCCCGAGAGTCCCACTTAGTGTCCTGGCGTGAGTTGGATTGCGAATGCCCTAACAATGTTGGTAATAGAACCTTTCAGAAAGGGTTGTCTTTGAGAAGCAAGTACTCTGGGGATTTTTTATGTAGTGCAACAATTGTTTTAATGTTAGCCTGAAGTCCTTTCGTCTTCTGATAGTATTCCCCCAAAATCATACACTTTGAGCTGATATAAATACTTAAAGGAAACCACCTGGAAATATTTTTAATTTATTTGTTCAAAAATATTAACTTATGCCGTGTATTGGGTAGTGTTTGAAAGACTCTAGGATTACAACAGAGAACAAAAGAGGTCCTTGCCTTCAAGACATTTGCAATCTAATGAAGAAGAGAGTGAAGAAATGAAATGGAGTCACTGTAGGCAAGCTGCTAAATTACTAAAATCAAGTAGGTTGAAGTATGAGGAAACGATCCTATTCTTGTTTTAACTAGCCTAGGAACTTAAAACTTTTGACCTTTCCAGCCCTGCAGCAATACCTGGACATGCATCAGACCTCCAGACAACCCTCTGATTAACGCCCCCCCCTTGAAGGACTCACCAATTTGGGCCACCTGACATCTGACTGATAATCATCCTGGACCAATCTTAGGGCTAAGTAAGAATGCAGGGCTAATTATACTCAAGAATGCACTTACTATAAGAACTCTTTCTTCTCTGGAACACTTCTGGGTTTTTACCTAGTTGTGTTTCCAGTTTGCAAACCTTAAAACCCTTGAATAAATCTGTCATTTATTTCTAGCCAAAGCCTCCAAACTTTTCAAGTTCATCCAACACTAATGGAGGAAGAGTGAAAATAAGTATATCCCAGGGAGTAATAAATGCTATGAAGAAAAAATATACAGAGTAATACAGATCAGAGATGATTGGGGAAAGCCTCTGTTGATAGTTGAATGAGCCTGTGGCACTCTTTTCAGAAGAGTGTTCCAGGCAGAGGAACAAACAGTAAGTGCTAAGGTCCTGAGGCAGACAGGTTCTTGGCTTGTGAGAGGTATAGCAAGGACTCAGTACGGCTGGAGTGGCTTCAAAAAGGGAAAGCGTAGTAGAATATGAGATAAGAGAATTAAGGAGATCAGGTCATATACAGAAATGGTCTTCAAATTTTTAACTTTTATGCCCTTGAAAAAAAAGGACTTTGCCTGACCTGTGGTGGCGCAATGGATAAAAGTGTGAACCTGGAATGCTGAGGTTGCAGGTTTGAGGCCCTGGGCTTGCCTGGTCAAGGCACATGTGGGAGTTGATGTTTCCTGCTCTTCCCCCTTTCTCCCTCCCTCCCTCTCTCTCTCCTCTAAAATGAATTTTTTTTAATTATTTTAATAAAAAGGACTTTGAAACTTTTCTTCCCTCAAACATTGTAAGTTGACTAAAATTTTATCATGAGTATAAATAGTTGCAGAGTGCAGTTTCTGCCGTTTTGCAATACATTTTTAAGTTGTTACATTACTTTTAAATCTATTCAATGTGGTTGCGCAATGGATAAAGCATGGATCTGGAATGCTGAGGTTTCCGGTTCAAAACCCGGGGCTTGCGGGGTGAGGGCACATATGGGAAGCAACTGCTGCGAGTTAATGCTTCCTGCTTCTCCTCTCTCCTCTATCTAAACAATAAATTAAAAAATCTTTTAACTCTATCCAATGGGAAAGTAGACACTAAAATGATTTAACAAACACCAGCATCCATTTAAAAATATATAATCAAAAAATGTTCTGTTAAATATTAAACATGCAAAGTAAAGTGTTATTGAGAATGTTTTAATGAGCTGGCTGGTAGTTTGGGGTTTTTTGTTTGTTTATGTAGACAACAAATATATACAACATTACTAAGAAGAGACAGGGTCCTGGATCAATTCCACTTTTCATTTTTATAGATATAAGCACTGTATTAAAAAACTGTACATATATACATGCCCTTGGAAAAATTTCCTCTGGTACTTTTACCTAAGTAGTACTCACCCAAGTTTTAAGATGCTGAGTGAGATAAGAAGTCTTGGATGAGTTTTGAGCAAGGCTCAAAGTTGAAAAGAATCACTGGCTTTCCCACAGAAATCACTCATAGAGGGTCAGAGTGAAGAAGGAAGACCTAGTAGGCTGCTAACCCAATAATGGATGATAGGACCAGGGTAGTCTACGTAGGTGGTAAAAAATATGGAGTATATATAGTAAAAAGCAATACTTTTCTCCAAAATAAGTTTTAAAAAAATAAGTTCATGGGATAAACTCAACCAAAAGCTCTGAACTTTTCTTAACCTTTCAATGCCTGCTACTGCTTACCTTTGTTAACATGTAGTATAAAAGTGATATTATTTTGAAAACTAGATACTTTTATAGAGAGAAATAGCCACCCCCATGCAATTTATTTTGTGCTCTGAGAAGGCAGTGCCAGGAATTAAACTGTCATGGAGCACTTGTGAACATTTAAACAAATACCTAGCTACATCCTTGATTTGCAATGAGAGCCCAGAAATCTTGCAGGAAAAACTGAAATCATTCTTCCAGCTGAGATACTGACAACTCTGTAGAGGAAAGACTACATAGCATGGAGGTTGAATAATCTGCGCTCCAGAGCCAAAATGTCTGGTTTGAAGCCTGGTTCCACCACCTACTGGCTGTGTGATTTGGGGTAACTTACTTAATTTGCCTCAGTTTTCTCTTTTGTCAAAGGGCATCTGTTACTAGTAGGACCCACCTCAAGGTTGTCTGACAAATATTTGTAAAGTGCTAACAGTACCTGGCATATAGTAAACATGAAATCAATGTATAAGTAGACACAAGGTTCCTGAAGGGGATAGAACTGTAAGGAGAAATAAAAGTACCGCATTGATAGGCACTGAGCAACGGGGCTAAGGAAAGGCTTTGTCCAGCCATTCCCCTAGCCTAGGCTGTCTTTTACCCCTGACCAACTTGCTTGCACATTATGAGAAAAACATTTTTGAAATAAAAGAGCTATCATTAGGTGCCTATCAGCTGTTCTATGGAGAAACCTTCCTGACATTGCTAACCAGAAGTGGAAGGAACTTTCCAGTTGTCCAGAAAAGAAGAACTCTAGAAGTAAGTGACACAGGTGAGCAATAGTAAGAGGTAATCAATAGCTGGTCTCAAGAGGTCGGTAACAGTAAGGCCAGTTCTGAATTTCTTGGTCAGAACAACTGTGGTCAACAGCAGGAATGAAAAAGTTCAGGAGGACAGCAGAAGAATGCTGAACTGCAGTTGAAATAAGGGGCATTTCTATTAGCATATCATACTTGAAGTCACATGTGGATGAGGTCAGGGGACATAATGGTGACATTTTGTTATTTAAAGTTCACTTCCTGGCCTGACCAGGCAGTGACACAGTGAATAGAGTGTTGGCCTGGGACGCAGAGCACCCAGACTCAAAACCTGGAGATTGCCAGTTTGAGCACCGGCTCATCTGGCTAGAGCACGGGCTCATGAGCTTGAGCACAGGGTTACTGGCTCAGCTGTAGTCCCCCAGTCAAGGCACATATGAGAAAGCAATCAATGAAACAACTAAGGTGCCACAATGAAAATTTGATGCTTCTCATCTGTGTCCTTCCTGTCTGTCTGTCCCTATCTGTTACTCTCTCTGTCTCTATCTCACTAAAAAAATAAAGTTCACTTCTCTGAACGCAGGAACATAGGCACATGTTCCTTGGACTTAGCATGTCCTTCGACTTAGGAGATGTCCACCTACAGAGCAAGGACTTTCCTAATGCATGTATTGAAAATGTGAAATGGAAATGGTGATGTTGAAAAGGGCAAGATTTTTGTCCAGAAGTGTGACCAGTGCCACACAATGGAAAGAAAGGCAAGCAAAAGAAATGGTCTGGGTGGAAGACAGGTCAGCCCCCTGGATTCTCTTACACTGGTTTCACAAGAACAAAGGTATCACTTGGGAAGATGTGTATGGAAAATCCCAAGAAGTACATCCCCAGAACAAAAACTGGTAAGAAGGCAGAAAGGGCAAACCAGATAGCTTATCTCAAAGTACTAATGAGTAATAGTTGGCCGCTGCCTTATTTCTTTGAAACAGGAATATCTTGACTTCTTTTATGTGTAACATTTAAATTGATCTAATACACAGGAATTCAGATCATAAATGGCTAATAGAATTTTTTTATTGGGCAGCCTTGATTTAAATAAGATTGGCCTGTACTTAAGTTGATATGGTCAACTTTTTAAATTTTGATAGTAATTCTAAAGATATGATAGGACTTGGTTAATAATGTTTAACTTTTCACAAAGATGGTGAATGACATCTTAAAATCTATAGATTGGTTTTATATTTACATCAGTGTAACTGATTTTATAAATATATTTAATAATACTGGGGAAATCTCTTCACTGCCTCATAGAACTGAAGAAGACTCACCTCTGTTTCAATTTGTGTTTATTCTATGTTAAAGAGATAAAGATAAGGTTGCAATATCCACTTTATCTTTTTGGTCTTAACTATGCCAATCTAAAATTCTCCATATTTAGCCTCACCTGCGGTGGCACAGTGGGTAAAAGCGTCCACCTGGAATGCTGAGGTCGCCAGTTCGAGACCTGGGCTTCCCTAGTCAAGATACATATGGGAGTTGATGCTTTCTGCCCCTCCCTCCCTTCTCTGTCTGTCTCTCTCTGTCTCCTCTCTCTAAAATGCATAAATAAAAAAAAATCTAAATAAATAAATGATAAAATTCTCCATATCTAAAATGTTGCCTTTTACTTAATGAAAGGCACATCAGTGTGGTATATGTATGACATCAAAGAATATATAACTTCTTGCATTATGTAGATAATCTATAAGGTCAGACACTTTTAAAAGTCAGCATGACAGTCGCCTGACCTGTGGTGGCGCAGTGGATAAAGCGACGACCTGGGAACACTGAGGTCACCAGTTCAAAACCCTGCACTGGTCTGGTCAAGGCACATATGGGAGTTGATGCTTCTAGCTCCTCTCCCCTTTCTCTCTCTCTCACTCTCTCTCTCTCTCTCTGTGTCTCCTCTCTAAAATGAATAAAATAAGAAAAAAAAGTCAGCATGACAAGACATTATAGCAAGTTAAACTTTGCTTTTGAATTCTTTACTAGCTAAGTAAGTCAAACTTATAATTCAGGATTGTCTTCAAACAACTATTCAAAGACCCAAGAACCTGTAGAATTCCTGTATATGTGTGATTTGTAATGATGTATTAGCCAACTCTTTACAAGAATTAAAGTAAAAGAGATATGACCACAAATTTGTAAATTATTTGATCATATGGCTTAATATAATTAAAAACAAAATCATAGGAAAAAATACTAGAATTTATTTCTCAATATTTCCTGATGTAATGCAAAGTGCACTTTGACTTCCAAGTGCTGTATATGTGTGGTCTGAATGAGTTTGAGAATCACTATAACCAAGACAAGAGAGACAAATGGCCGAGTTCTGAGTCTAAGTCCCACTCTTAGCTTTTCTACATTTCTAAAGCCTTCCAGGGTCACATGGGTAATCCCAATAATAAGCACAATATTTGAACAGCAATTTACAAAGTGCTTCCACACACATTTCTCTAATTCATTCAACCAATAAGATACTTCCCAATTTAGACAATAAACAGACTTCATAATGTGACTATTGTAATGTATTAGCTGTGGTGTTACGCAATAAGATTTTTGTTATTTGCAATTATAAACAAGACTGTGATGAATAACTCTTTGCATGACTATAATTATTTCTTCTGCATATTCCTAAAAAGAATAACTGACCCTGACTGGTAGTGGCACAGTGGATAGAGCATTGCATTGACTTGGGATGCAGAGGTCCCAGGTTCAAAACGCCAAGGTCACTAGCTTGAGTGTGGACTCATTTAAGTGATCCCATGGTCACTGGCTTGAACCCAAAGATCACTGGCTTGAAGCCCAAGGTCACTGGCTTGATTCAAGGCTTCTGGGTTGAGCCCAAGGTCGCTGACTTGGCTGGAGCTCTGCCCCCATCAAGGCACATATGAGAAACAATTAGTGAACAACTAAAGTGACACAACTATGAGTTGATGCTTCTTATCATCTCTCTTCCTTCTTGCCTGTTGGTCTGTCGGTTTCTTGTGCAAAAATAAAAAAGTATATCCATTGCAAAAAGTTAATACATAAGTTTAAAGGGTTCCCATTAGGTTATCAGATAAGTAGATTGTATTTGATATTTTGCTACAATAAATAAAGGTAAATCAATGTAAAATCTCTTTTTTTCAAATAGTTTCTTTAACCCCTAAAGGTCTTTATTTCCTCACATCCCATTCATTTCTTATTCCATTCTAGCCTGGCCTCCACTCCCATTGCCCTACCAAAACAGCTCTTGCTAAAGTCATCAACCATCTCTATATGACTGTTTCAAAGGCACCTCAAACTTGACATGTCCAAGACTCAATCTCCCAAAACCTTATCTTCTTCCACATTCCATATTTCAATGAATGATGTTATCACTTATTTGCACTAGAAATAAAGGTATTTAGAAGATAAAATTAACTGATTTAGACAGAATGGATGTAGGAAGGCATCATCCTTGAAGCCTACAATATTTTACCCCACATATCCAACCTATTTCCCAGTCTTCTTTCTCATTTTGACCTTTTTAATACTTCTCCAAATTTCTCCATTTCTCTCTGATTTTGCTGTCATCACCCTAAATCAATTTATGATCCTCAAGATAACACCATCTTCACCTCCACTTGCACTGTGACTCCCCTGCAATAATCCCCTCGGTCTAAACTGCAATAAGAGTAATACATATTTTCAAAGGGAAACTGATCTCTGCTCTCTCAACCTTATCTTCATGGCTTTTCCCAGCTCTTAGGATGAAAACAAAATCCTTAAGCACCTATATATAAGACCCTGTGTCATCTGGCCTGGACTACCTCTATAGCTTTCTACATTCAAGCTATATTTCCCTTTCAATTTCTTTTTTTTTATTTATTTTATTTTTTTTAACAGGGACAGAGAGAGAGAGAGGGACAGACAGACCTGAACAGAGAGAGTTGAGAAGCATCAATCATTAGTTCCTCGTTGCCATCGCGACACCTTAGTTGTTCATTGATTGCTTTCTCACATGTGCCTTGACCGAGGGCCTTCAACGGACCAAAGCAACCCCTTGCTGGAGCCAGCGACCTTGGGTCCAAGCTGGCGAACCTTCGCTCAAGCCAGATGGGCTCGCGCTCAAGCTGGAGAGCTCGGGGTCTCAAACCGGGGTCCTCCGCATCCCAGTCCGAAGCTCCATCCACTGCACCACCGCCTGGTCAGGCTCCCTTTCAATTTCTTTACATTGCCATGCTCCATCTTGCCACAGGGACTCTGCACATTTTGTCCTCTAGCTACAATGATCATTAACCACCACCACCACCACCTGCTTTGCAGAGTTAATGCCTATTCAAACCCAGGGTCTGAGCTGAAGCAGTACTTCCTCAGAGCTCCTTCCTGTCTAGATTAGTTTTCTTCATTAGATGTTCTCATAAACTGTTTCTTTTCCTTCATAGCTACTTTTGAGAAGCAGTATACTGCTCAAAAAAATTAGGGGATCAGAGAACGTGCAGATGTTCCAGGACTTAGAGTCTTCTGTATAGTGCATTTTCATCAATGAAATAAAAGTTGGTTTTGCATCTTATTTGCATAATTAAACAACTTTCTTTGACTTGTCATTTGCTTTTCTGATGTTCTTGTTTAATGAAAAAAAATTTAAATACTTCTTTTTTAAGTTGCTTCGTATTCATTTTGAAATATCCCCTGATTTTTGTGAGCAGCATATAATGATTAAAAGGAGGGGCCAAGCCTGACCTGTGGTGGTACAGTGGATAATGCATCAACCTGAGAATGCTGAGGTTGCCAGTTCAAAACCCAGGTCTTGCCTAGTCAAGGCACGTATGGGAGTTGATGCTTCCTGCTCCTTACCCCTTCCCTCTGTCTCTCTCTCTCTCTCTTTCTAAAAGTGAATAAATAAAAATCTAAAAACAAAAATTTTTTTTTTTTACAAGGACAGAGAGAGAGTCAGAGAGAGGGATAGACAGACAGGAACAGAGAGAGGTGAGAAGCATCAATCATTAGTATTTTGTTGCCGTTGCGACACCATAGTTGTTCACTGATTGCTTTCTCACATGTGCCTTAACCACGGGCCTTCAGCAGACCAAGCCACCCCTTGCTGGAGCCAGCGACCTTGGGTCCAAGCTGGCGAGCTTTTGCTCAAGCCAGATGGGCCTGCGCTCAAGTTGGCGACCTTGGGGTCTCGAACCTGGGTCTTCCGGCATCCCAGTCCGATGCTCTATCCACTGCGCCACTGCCTGGTCAGGCTAAAAAGAAGCTTTAAAAAAATTAAATAAATAAAAATTTATAAAAAACAGGCCAGAGTATCTAGGTTTCAATTCCAGCTCTTTCACTTATTGGCTGTGTGACCTTGGACAAGTTACTTAACCTCTCTCTGATTAGTGTCTTTATCTGCAATTGGATATAATAGTGGTGGGCATAATGAAACTCTACATATATTATAATGAATGTAATGAATTGTTTTATGATTAACTTAATACACCGAGAGACTTTGGAATAGCAACCAGCAAATATAAGTAAATCATTTCATTTTATCATTAAGTTCTCAATTTTCAATAATGCATTTATTAGTGTGATTATCTGATTGATATATTTTCCTCTCACTAAGTTCCATGAAAGCAAGGGTGATATGTTTCTGCTTACCATTTTCTCCCAGAGCCTAGTACTAAGGTGCACTCATAAATATTTGGTAAAGTAGTAAGTGATTCTTAGAAGTAGAATTATTGGATCAAAAAAATTGCACATATTAAATGTTTTCCAATACTTATCATCCAAATGTTTGGGGGAGGGTTTATTTTGTTTCTTAGGTGGGAGAGCCATAATCATGTTTCTACTTAAAAAAAAAAGAACTAATGATAATTATTATAGTAAATATAAAATCAAATTACCAGTAATATAAAATATGGAAAGGAAACTAAAAGTGAATTAGGTGTAACCAGTTATGCCCTTTTGAGATAACACCATGTTTCAACTGCATGTGTGAATTAGTGTGATTAACTATATTTTACATAAAAGCCCACTACGTAAGGCCCGATTACCAAGGTGTAACAGGTTCACTCCCTTTTCTGATAACTCCATCTGTCACCTTTATCAAGCCCATGTGTATCTTATGTTTGCAGTGTGATAATGTAATGATTTGATGAGTGACCAAATCAGATAAAAGTAGCTGGGGTGACGATCAAGTCAGTCTCCTAAGACTTCAACGCAGACTCCACGTTGCCCAATGAGACCCCTAGGTAACTGCCGAGAAGCACTCTGCCTCTCCAAGCAAGTTTGTTCAGGGCCCCACCGAAGTGAGAACCTAGACCAGGGGTCGGGAACCTATGGCTCCCAAGCCAGATGTGGCTCTTTTGATGGCTGCATCTGGTTTGCAGACAAATTTTTAATAAAAAAATAATAACATTAAAAATATAAAACATTCTCGCCTGACATGTGGTGGCGCAGTGGATAAAGCATCAACCTGGGAACACTGAGGTCGCCAGTTCAAAACCCTGCACTGGTCTGGTCAAGGCACATATGGGAGTTGATGCTTCCAGCTCCTCCCCCCTTTCTCTCTTTCTCTCTCTCTCTGTCTCTCTCTCTCTCTCTCTATGTATCCTCTCTAAAATGAATAAAATAAAAATTTAAAAATAAAAAATAAATAAAATAATATATAAAACATTCTCATGTATTACAATCCATTCATTTCCTACCACTCATGTTCATGGTTGCAGGTGGCTAGAACCAATCACAGCTGTCCTCCGGGACAACACCAGATTTTTATTGGATAATGCATAAAGTACACGGGTAGTTATGAGGTCAAGAAGTAAGCTTCCCTCCTTTTAATCAAGTAGTCAGCTAGCTAATTGTAGAAAGCCTTTTGACAAAGAAGATGGCTAAAAGAAAAAAGGATGAGGAGTATCATAACTTTTCAGCAGGAATGGACGGAGGAATTCGCCTTTGTGGAGAGAGCAAGTTCTGCAGTGTGTCTAATATGCAATGATAAAATTGCATCGATGAAACGGTCAAATATAAAGCAGCACTTTGACACACACCATACTACATTTGCATCGAAATATCCAGTGAGGGACAGCAGAAAGAAAGCATGTCAAAAGCTACTGTGCAGAGTGCAAGCTAGTCAGCAGCAACTCTGTTTGGACCCAACAAGGTGACTGAAATTCAGCTAGCTTTGCTGGTGCTTTAGCAATTGTGAGAAACAAAAAGCCATTCACAGATGGGGAGTATACCAAAACATTCATGCTTGATGTTGCCAATGAACTTTTTGACGACTTTTCGGATAAAGACAAGATAATCAAACGAATAAAAGACATGCCTCTGTCAGCAAGAACTGTTCACGATCGTACCATCATGATGGCAAATCAAATTGAGGCAACACAAGTGAAGGACAAATGCAGCACCATTCTTTTCTCTCACTTTGGATGAGTCAACAGACGTAAGCCATTTATCCCAGTTCAGCGTGATTGCAAGGTATGCTGTCGGTGACACACTACATGAGGAAAGTCTTGCTGTTTTGCCTATTAAAGAGACAACAAGAGGGGAGGATTTATTCTAGTCTTTCACTGAGTTCGCTAAAGAAAAAAATCTACCGATGGATAAACTTATTTCAGTGTATAGTGATGGTGCTCCGTGCATGGTGGGGAAAACCAGAGGATTCATAGCGCTTCTTCGTGAACATGAAAAGAGACCCATCCTAAGTTTTCACTGCATCCTACATCAGGAGGCACTTTGTGCTCAGATGTGTGGCGAGCAGCTTGGTGAGGTGATGTTGCTGGTCATTCGGGTGGTCAACTTTAGTGTTGCCCGAGCTTTAAATGATCGCCGGTTTAAAACACTGCTGGATGAAGTTGGGAATAATTATCCTGGTCTGCTTCTGCACAGCAATGTGCGTTGATTGTCAAGAGAGAACGTGCTCAGCAGTTTCACGGCTTGTCTAAGCAAAATCAGACTTTTCTTGAAATGGAAAACATCGAGCATCCTGAGTTAGCTAACACTGAGTGGCTCCTGAAGTTCTACTATCTCATGGACATGATTGAACACCTGAACCAGCTCAATGTGAAAATGCAAGGTGTTGGAAATACAGTTTTATCCCTTCAACAAGCAGTGTTTGCATTTGAAAACAAGCGGAACTCTTCACCGCCGACATTGAAACAGGTCATTTACTATACTTTGAAAAACTGGGAAAGTTTAAAGATGCATGCACAGCAAGTGACCCTGCTCAATATCTTGATCTCCAGCAGCTAGTGGGCTTCACATCTAATCTGAAGTCATTCAAAGCGCGCTTTGGAGAATTTCATAAGCGCACTCATCTTTTGAAGTTCATCACCCATCCACACGAGTGTAAAGTGGACAGCGCCAATGTGAGTTACATCCCTGGTGTCTCCGTCAGAGATTTTTAGCTACAAGCTGCTGACCTGAAGGCCTCAGATATGTGGGTGAATAAGTTCAAGTCACTAAATGAAGATTTGGAAAGACTTGCACGACAGCAAGCAGAATTGGCAAGCAAACACAAGTGGGAAGAAATGAAAAAACTTCAACCCATGGACCAGCTGATTGTCAAAACTTGAGACGCACATCCCGTCATATACCACACACTGCAGCATGTGAGTATTTGCTGTACTGACAATGTTTGGCTCTACGTATGTATGTGAGCAGTCTTTCTTACATCTAAAGCACATTAAGACCAACCTATGATCACGTTTAATGGATGGAAATCTCAACACCTGCATGAAGCTTAACCTCACCACATATCAACCAGACTACAAAGCCATCAGCAAAACCATGCAGCACCAGAAATCGCATTAATGGTGAGAAGTACTTTATTCATCACTGGTTAGCAACAACATAACATTATTGAATTCAGAGACTTATTATAGTTTAAAAGTGTTGGTTTAACATAAAATGCACACATTTACTTGTATATAGTGTTAAACATATTGTATGGCCCTCACGTAATTAAATTTTAAAATATGCGGCATTCATGGCTCTCTTAGCCAAAAAGGTTCCCAACCCCTGATCTAGACTTATCTGGCCATTCGTCTTAACCTCGAGTGATTTAAAGTCTATGTTACTTAGCTTGCTATGAGTGTCTTTGTCTATTCAATTAACTCCTAATTACTTTCATTTTACGTCGTGAATTACCTAACTAACCCAGCTATAACTTAATTATAACCAGCTAAATAGTTTATCCCAACAATAATCCAGAGTTTGAAAATAAAGAAAGGAAACTTATGCACAAAGTAATCTCCCTAAGCATCTGGGAGAAAATAGGATGTAGAACATAGATGGGGTAAGAGAGAGAATATCACAACCTCGGAATTATGGGAAAGGAGAATACTGTGGAGATGTAGGAGATTTTGTGGCTTAGGGGTTGGGAAAGAGTAGGAGATGGCTGTAGACTCTGAGGAAGAAGCAAGGTATATCCTGAGAGAATGAGGAATCAGGAAGGTCAGCTGGGTAGTTAGAATTCTTTTGGCTGAAGGAATAAAAGATGTGGAAGAACAGTTATTAGGAAGATAACCATCCTTTTTTGATACAACTGATAAATATTTAAAAGTCACTTTTCCTTTTTTCTTCCCCAACAATCCAGAAACCATTAGGTAGGGTCCACAGTGCAGGGGTGTGTTCCTGAGCTGGAAAGCTGCTGTGGTGCAGAGCTGAAAGTCAGAGACTGAGCAGGGGTCCCTGGGAAGAGAGGGTCATTGTGGGGCAGCTTTGTAAGATTTGCTCTCTGGTTTACCGGCTGCAAGCACTTTGCTTGATTAGTGCGTGAGCACGTGGCAGAGACACATGTGCATAGCTGATATAAGGCTGTATGGGTGCTTGCGCTGGAGAGAGATTGGGGATTGCAAGTGGCAGACTGCCTGCTCGCCAGTGTAAAGGGCCGTTTTTGCTGTTCGCCTGAAAGGCCGTTTCCCCTACCTGTGTGCTTGTCCACCATTGTGAGACTTTATTAAATAGAAAGGCCCAACCCTTTCTGGCTCCGCAGTTTCTCTACCGTCTGCTTGAATCCAATGTGGACCTGCCTGGCCTCAGCCACCAGCATTACAGTCATCCTTATGCAGGGTACCTAGTCTGTGAAGGGTAAGGAGAAAGGCTTCAGTGTAGGAGGGTGGGCCATCAAGGAGTTTAGAGAGCAAGCAGAATTAAGAGGATGTCCATGCAGGGAATTGTCACCCAACACAAGCAGTCAAAGCCAGAGCAGGGTATACAGGACATTCACATGTGGTCAGGGAGGGCGCCCAGCATGGGGTGAGGAGGGTGGCCAGGCTCAGGGGAAGCCTGACCCTGGCATCAGAGCCAGAGATGGATAAGAAAGGCATCTCTGTAGGAGAAAGTTCCAGCAAAGGGTGTTAAAGCCTGAGCAGATAAGGAAGACACCCAGTGGAAGAACAGCGTTGAGTGGATGGGCGGTTATCCCAGTACAGGGTAACCCACAGATTAAGGAGGGCATCAGTGCAGGAATGAGACCTCCCAAAACATGTCCAAGCCCCAGTAGGGTAAAAAGGACACCCACAAAGGAAAAGAGGTGAATACCACAAGAAGAGATTGTTGCCCTGGCCAGATAGCTCAGTTGGTTAGAACATTGTCCTGAAATGCGGAGTTTGCAGGTTTGTTCCTGGTGAGGGCACATACAAGAACAGATTGATGCTCCGCTCTCTCCTTCTCTCTCCCCCTTCCTCTCTCTAAAACCTATAAAATAAACATAAAAAAGAAAAAAGATTGTTGACATACCGGCAGATTGAGCAAATAAGCAAACAATTAAAAACAAAATACCTTCCTCAGTTACAAGTATCGAAAGAGAAAACTAGAACGAACTCTGCAATGCTGGGTTGGAATTGTGGTATCTATCTGTTCTCATGGGTGTCAAAATATAGAGATAGTTAGAGAAACAAATACAGATATCAGTGTGTGTTTGTATATGTCTGTTTATGTAGGGGAGACAAAAACGTTCACTCTACCCTCTTAGGTTCTGGCTTGGCCTTAGAATTGAATTGGCATTAAACAAACATAAGTTTTATGTGACATGGAAGCCCTTATTTAAAAAGAAAAATTAAGACACCCCCCCCCCCCCGACCAAGCAGTGGCAGAGTGAATAGAGCCTCAGACTGGGACACAGAAGACCCAGGTTCAAAACTCTGAGGTTGCAGGTTAAGCACAGCTCATCCAGCTTGAGCGCAGGGTTGCTGGCTTGAGTGTGGGATCATAGACATGACCCCATGGTCGCTGGCTTGAGCCCAAAAGTTGCTGACTTGAAGCCCATGGTTATTGGCTTCAACCCAAGGTCACTGGCTTGAGTAAAGGATCACTCACTCTGCTGTAGCCCCCCAATCAAGGCACATATGAGAAAGCAATCAATGAACAACTAAGGAGCTGCAACAAAGGATTGACGCTTCTCATCTCTCTCCCTTCCTGTGTATCTGTCTCTGTCATCCCTCTCTTTCTCTTTCTGTCTCTCTGTCACACACACACACACACACACACACACACACAGAGAGAGAGAGAGAGAGAGAGAGAGAGAGAGATAAAATGAAGACCCAAAGTCATGACAAAACCTAAGGGTTTTTATATTAGGTTGAAAGAAAGGCAGTTGTGGAAAAGCAACTAAAATATATGGAAATTAAAGGAAGATAAAAGTTATTTTAACAAGGTCTTCTGTACAGAATTCTCTCAGCCTTGACTCCCTGTCTTTGGTGATAAAATGTTTCTTCCCCCAGATATAAGGAGGGCATCTTTCACAAGGGAGTTTTGTCTCCTGTTTTCAGGAAGGAGGGAAGTCAGAGCATCCTTCATTTTTTAAATTTTATTTTACTTATTGATCTTAAAGAGGAGAGAGAGAGAGAGAGAAGTAGTAGTGGGGATAGGGGGTGCAGTGGGAAACATCAGTTTACAGTAGTTGCTTCTCATATGTGCCTTGACCAGGCAAGCCCAGGGTTTTGAACTGGCGACCTCAGCATTCCAGGTCCACACTTTATCCACTGCACCACCACAAGTCAGGCCAGAGCAACTTTCTTGCACTTGCTGTTTTTTAAATGACTTTTGCTCAAAATAATCCTTATGCCAAACTAGCATATTCTGTCACCCTTCATAAATATGGGTGTGTCTATAAATGTGTATATGAATGCAAATATTCATTAGGCAACCCCTGTCTGGGGCTGTTGCTCTCTCCATCTGGGGCCATGCTCTCAACCAAGCTATTTTTAGCACCTGAGGCAGAGGTTCCACAGAGCCATCCTCAGCAGCTCAGCTGATGTACTTGAACCAATCGAGCCACTGCTGCAGGAGGGGAAGAAAGAAAGAGAGAAGGAAGAGGAGGAGGGGTGGAGAAACAGATGCTTGTTTCTTACAGGCTGGGAAGCAACAAGACCCCAAGAGCAACAGATGGCTAGATCTTGGATTTTAAATGCCCTTCCCCTTTAAAAAGAAGTAGGCTCCTTGGTGAAATGGCTGATTCCAAGAGAAAATACAAGAAAATACAAGATAAGACTGGAATATATTACTGTTGCAGGAAGGAAGGAATTCCTCATAGGATGATGGGAATACATTAAAAGGTTGTTGGGCTCCCATTAGCCAAATCTAGAAAAATTTTGAGAATTATAATAAATGATGATAATAGATTATAATCCACTGAATACAGTAAGAAATTATGAATCCAACCTGATAAAAGTAAGTGAATAAATTAAAAGTTCATTGAGGAAATGTTATTAACATAGCCTCAATATGTACATATTAGCATAATTTCCTATCTCATTTACATACTTACATTTGTGTCAAAATATTACTCACAAAATAGTTATTAATTACAAAGGGAAGTCCTGGCCAGGTGTCTCAGTGGTAGAGCATCAGCCCAGTGTGTGAATGTCCCGGGTTCGATTCCTGGTCAAGGCACACAGGAGAAACAAACATCTGTTTCTCCACCCCTCCCCCTCTTCCTTCTCTCTATTTCTCTTTCTCTCTTCCCCTCCCACAGCAGCGACTTGACTGGTTCAAGCATATCAGCTAAGCTGCTGCTGATGGCTCTGTGGAGCCTCTGCCTCAGGTGCTAAAAATAGCTTGGTTGTGAGCATGGCCACAGATGGAGAGAGCAACAGCCCCAGACAGGGGTTGCTGAGTAGATCCCAGTTGGGGCACATGCAGGCATCTGTCTCTCTACCTCCCCTCCTCTCACTGGGAAAAGAAGAAAAAAAAATTATAAAGGGAAAATGAGAAAGCTTTATAATGGAGAAGACTAAGACTGACAGACACTGCCTTAATCAAAAAATGAATTTAAGTCACCAGTAATGAGACACATTAAAATTGTGTTAGGATGGCATGAGAATACAGAATCATTTCTTTTACATTCCTGTTAAAATTGCATAACCTGAATCTAATCATAAGGAAACATCAGACAAAAACAAATTGAGGAGTATTCTACAATTAGCATATTTCTATATCTTCAAAAGTTTTGAGGTAGTTCAGAAACCATGTAAGAGGACACACAAGCTGCAGATGGAAGAAGCCTGGGCTTTTGAATTATCCAACACCTACTGATCAGGAACACTGGCTTTTGAATTTATGGGCATGATAATAAAACTTCTGCTTGAACCATTCACAGTGGTCGGCAAACTCATTAGTCAACAGAGACAAATATCAACAGTACAAGGATTGAAATTTCTTCTGAGAGCCAAATTTTTTTAAATTTAAACTATATAGATAGGACCATTCCTTATCGAGGTAGCGCCCACACGTGCTATTCTGTGGAGGAGCCACACTCAAGGGGCCAAAGAGCCGCGTGTGGCTCGTGAGCTGCAGTTTGCCAACCAGGGCAGGGAAACCAAAAGAAAATTACGTATGTCCCCATGTATAAGACTCACCTTAATTTTGGAGCCCAAAATTTGAAAAATAATGTATTACATAAATTATTGAACTCAAGTTTTATTCATCATAAAATTCATACAACTCCTCATCCATGCAAAAGAGTGGGAAATGCAAGCAAAAAACTCTACAACCACTGTATAAGATGCACCCAATTTTTAGACCCCAAATATTTTGAAAAAGTATGAGTCTTATATATAGGGAAATATGGAAGTATCAAGGTCATTAATGTCATGGAAAAACTGAAAAACGATTTCACATTAAAGGGAATTAAAAAGACATGACAAAATGTAAATCAAAACCACAATGAGATACCACTTCACACTTATTAAGATGACTATTTAAAATAAAAAGCCGTCTGACCAGCCTGACCAGGTGGTGGCACAGTGGATAGAGCGCCAGACTGGGATGCGGAAGACCCAGGTTCGAGACTCCGAGCTCGCCAGCTTGAGCACAGGCGCAAAAGCTCGCCAGCTTGGACCCAAGGTCGCTGGCTCCAGCAAGTGGTGGCTCGGTCTGCTGAAGGCCTGCGGTCAAGGCATGTATGAGAAAGTAATCAATGAACAACTCTGGTGTTGTAACAGCAATGAAAAACTAATGATTGATGCTTTTCATTTCTCTGTTACTGTCTGTCCCAATCTATACCTCTCTCTTACTCTCTCTGTCCCTGTAAAAAATAAATAAAACATTAAAAAAAAAAAAAAAGCCGTCTGACCAGTTGGTGGCGCAGCAGATAGAGCGTCAGACTGGGATGCAGAAGACCCAGGTTCGAGACCCCGAGCTCGCCAGCTTGAGCGCGGGCCCATCTGGCTTGAGCAAAAAAGCTCGTCAACTTGGACCCAAGGTCGCTGGCTCCAGCAAGGGGTTGCTCGGTCTGGTGAAGGCCTGCGGTCAAGGCACATGTGAGAAAGCAATCAATGAACAACAATGGTGTTGCAACGGCAATGAAAAACTAATGATTGATACTTTTCATCTCTCTCGTTCCTGTGTGTCTGTCCCTATCTATCCTTCTCTCTGACTCTCTCTCTGTCCCTGTAAAAAAAAAAAAAATACCGCTTCTGGGTGTATACCAAAAAAAACCTTGAAAGCTGGAACTCAAACAGATAATGATACCCAATGTTCATAGCAGCATTATTCATGTTGGGGAGAAAAAAATTTCCTCTAACCTACAAATTTCTTTCAGCTGATCTAAGGAATAGAGATGAGACAAATTACCAAGAGAATAATCAATTTAATTTCATATATATGGGAACCTCACATACATGACAGGTTTGAAAACAGAAAGGCAAAATGAGGTATATATGTCATCATGAGCTAAGGAATAGGATAGGGGCCTGAGGCTTCAGACATGAAAGAGGGTAATTTACAGGATGATAAGAAGAGCAGATGTTCAGTAATTAAATGTTTGCCTTCCCCTATATATAAGTCATAAAAATTTACTTCTGGTAATAACTCTAATTATGGGCAAGGCCCTCCATTTAAATTCTTTAACAGAGAAGTGAAGTTTCTCTTGAACCTGCAGGGACTCAATTGCTTTTAGCTCAAAATAATCCTCATGCCCAAGTGGCATGTCTTGGGAAAACCTGTTTTGAATCTCTTCATTCACAATATCTAAAAGGTGGAAACAGCTTGAGTTCATTGATTGATGAATGAATAAACAGAATGTGCTATATTATTCAGCCCTAAGAAGAAAGAAAACTCTAACACATGTAACAAAACTGATGAACCTTCAAGACATTATGCTAAATGAAATAACCCAGACACAAAAAGACAAATATTGAATGTTTATACTCATATGAAGTAGCTAATGTAGTCAAATTCATGGAGACAGAAAATAGAATGTTGTTTGCTAAGGGATAGGAAAAGGAGAAAAGAGTCATTGTTTAATGGGTATGGAGTTTCATTTTGGAAAAATAAAGTTTCGGATGCATGGTGGTGATGGTTGCACAAAAAAGTGAATGTATTAGTGCCACTGAACTGTACACTTCAAAACAGTTAAAATGGTCAACTTCTTTTGATACAAAGGATATTTCTGAAATAACTGGTAACACTTGAACGAGGTCTGAGGTAGCAGTAATGTATAAACGTCAGTTTCCTGATTTTGCTGGTTGTACTGTGGGTTTTTTGGAGAATATTATTGTTTGTAGGAAATACTTAAAATGTTTGGGAATGGTGGGGCATCATATCTGCTGTTGGCTCTCAAATGACCTAGGAAAAAATATAACATGTTGCACTGTACTTATAACTTCAGTATGCTTGAGATGATTTCCAAATATGTAGTTTTCCAAGTTAAAATAAAAAATGATAATCCACAGTCATCTGTTAAACGGTTGAGGAAAATGAATCCAGAATTATTTTTAGCATCAGAATTTGCTGGATTACCGTCTGGAGCACTTTCCAATATAGTCAATGCAATGTTAATATACTAAGTCTTCCATTGGTAGTATGTATTTTACTTGTTAAAGGTTGCTTTTTCTAAGTACCTAGCACATTATTGTGTTATGAGTCACCATCCTCCAGACAACGTATCCTGAGGAAAGATAGCTATATATGAATAATAAGGAAATGAGAGTAAAAATAGAAAAGCAGGTCTGATGGACAGAAAAAAAAAGTATCTGGATTCTGAAACTCACTACAAAGGATTTTTAATATTTTTTTATATTTCATATCATATTTGTCACGGAAATGTGTAAATTACGAGAGAATGAGCAGAGGATGGGCTTTATCACTTCCCTTTAGTTGTAAATATACTGTGGTCATACAGGAATTACTACCTGTTTTATTAATTTTTTTTTATTTTATTCATTTTAGAGAGGAGACACAGAGTGAGAGAGAGAGAGAGAGAGAGAGAGAGAAAGGGGGGAGGAGCTGAAAGCATCAACTCCCATATGTGCCTTGACCAGACCAGTGCAGGGTTTTGAACTGGCGACCTCAGTGTTCCCAGGTCGACGCTTTATCCACTGCGCCACCACAGGTCAGGCACCTGTTTTAAATTATTTTCTTTTTTTTTTGTGACAGAGACAGAGAGAGGGACAGAGAGGAACAGATAGGGACAGACAGGGAGAGAAATGAGAAGCATTAATTCTTCGTTATGGCACCTTAGTTGTTCATTGATTGCTTTCTCATATGTGACTTGACCAGGGGCTCCAGCAGACCAAGGGACCCTTGCTCAATAGAGTGACCTTGGGTTGGTAAGCCTTGCTCAAACCAGATAAGCCTGCGCTCAAGCTGGCTACTTTGAGGTTTCAAACCTGTGTCCTCCGCATCCCAGTCCAATCCTCTATCCACTGCGCCACTGCCTAGTCAGGTTATTTTTATATTTTATGTGCCTTATAAAAGCTATCATTTGCCCTGGCCAGTTTGCCCAGTCGATATGGCATCGGCCCAGCATACAGACATCCCAGGTTCGATCCCCAGCCAGTGTACATACAGGAGCAGATTGATATTCCAGTCTCTCTCTCTCTCCTCTTTCCTTTCCTTTCTCTCTTTCTGAAATCAATACAATAAACATTTCTTAAAAACCTATTTGTCTGTAATCTTTATGTGTGAAGGACAGTTTGGCTGAATAATAAATCATCTTTGACTCATTTTCTTTCCTTGAATATATTGAGTTCTTCTGAGTTCTGACATTCAATATGTTGTTGGCATTCAATATGTTTGATTTATTATTCCTCTTAAAGGATGTTATGCTTCTACCTGGCTAATCAAACATTCTTGCTTAAAATTTGGGTAAATTTATTTTTTGCTCGAACTTATTTACTGATTGTTGTTCTAGAAGTTACCCTGTTGGCCACTGAAATAACTGTGCAAAGCCCTTACCAAGAACAAAGACAGAGGCCAAGAGGTTTCACACTAACTTTGTCTTTAAGAGATACTACTGCCCTGGTCCAAAACACCGCTGCCCCTGTTAAGTCTACAGCAACCTAAAAAAAAAAAAGGAGCTAAAACTGACATGCAATAAAGGCCCACATTTAAAGTGTACTGTTTGATGGTTTTGACGTGTAGTTTTACTCACATAGGGGCATTAGGTTTGGCTCCAAAGTGTGTGAATACACATGATCCCTCTTACAGCCTCATTTGACCACTAACTCTCTGAGAAGAAAAAGAAATCTCCATCTTCCTCCAAAGGAAATGTTCTTTCCCCCCAAATCTTCTGCAACACTGAGTATTATCAGTTATTTTTATATTGACCAATTCAATAGAATATAAAAGTGATCCATTGGAAGGAGGATTCTGGGAATACGGCAGAGTACAAAGCACCAGGAAGCTATCTCTCTGCCTAGATGACCATTGTACTGGTAAAATCTGTCTGGTATAGATAGTTATTTTGGAACTCTGGAGTCTGCTAGAAGTCCCACAACTTCCAGGGGAAGGCTTGGACAGTAGATTATAATTAATTTTGGTCAATTTAAGCTCTTAGCTCAGCAGTGGCTGCCCATCCCCGACGTCCCAGCTCTACAGCACGCAGCTTTGTGTGTTCCAGGAGCAGCTTACATGCTGCTTGTGGGAGCCAGGTAGGACAATAGGACTTTGGCCACTAAATCTTGGCGAATGTGAGTTCTGATCAATGATAGCTGCTTCTGATCATGGAGGCGCAGCACGGAGCTAGACAGGCTCTGCTGCACAAACTCCTTCCTTTGTTAAAAGCCCCTCCAGGTCTGACTGAAGTTGACTTCAGGGGGATTTAAAGGACTGATGCCTTTTTATTTTTAACTCTTCATTTTTTAAAAATTGGGTTGTTTTTTATTTTTGAAGCCAGATATTTAAGGATTAAGACATTTCAAAACAACTATATATACTAGAGAATTTATAAAGTCACAGTGCATGCCCAGTGAAAGGTGCAGGCTCAGAAAAGATGGGAGAGGACCTTAAGTCTCCACCTCAGGTTTATCTTCACCATAAAGACAGTCTACAATAATAATAGTGATAATGATGATGATGATGATGATGATGAAAACAATGACAAAAATATAGCAAACCCTGAAGAAGAAAGAGCATCTGATTTCTAGAGTTACCACATTTTTAGATTCAAAAGTCCAGTTTTCAACAATAAAATCACAAGGCATATAAAGAAACAGGAAAATATAGCCATTGACAAGAAAAAAACAAATCAACAGAAAGTATCCCTGTAAAAGACCAAATGGCAGACCTCTTAGACAAAGACTTTAAAGTAACTGTCTTAAAGATACTTAAAGAACTAGCCTGACCTGTGGTGGCACAGTGGATAAAGCATAGACATTGAATGGTGAGGGAGCTGGTTTGAAACCCTGGGTTTGCCTGTTCAAGGTAAATGCAAGAAGCGACTACAAGATGATGCTTCCTACTCCTTCCCCCCACCCCTGCCTTTCTCTCTCTCTTCTCTCTAAAAATAAAATCTTCAAAAAAAAAAAGATACTTAAAGAAGTAAAGGAAGATAGGCATAAAGTCAAGGAAAAAATGTATGCACAAAATGGAAACATCAATAAAAAGATAGAAAACATAAAATAAAATTCTGGAGTTGAAAATTACAATAAATGAGCCCTGGCTGGGTAGCTCAGTTGGTTAGAGCATATCCAGATACGCCAACATAACAAATTCAATCCTCAGGCAGGGCACATACATACAAGAGTCAACCAATGAATGCATAAATAAGTGGAACAACAAATCGATCTTTCTCTCTCTCCCTTCTTCCCTTTCTAAAATCAATAAATACAAAAATTAAAAAAAAAGAAAATTACAAAAAATGAAATAAAAATGTCACTAGAGGGACCCAATAGCAAATTTGACTAAGCAGATTTGATTAGTGAACTTGAAGATAGGACAATAGAAATTACGTCTGAGGAACAAAAACAAAAATAAAAAACTGAACAGAGTCTAAGAGACTTGTGGGATGCCATCAAAAGGACCAATGTAAACATTACAGAGATACCAGAAGGCAAAGAGAGAGAAAAGGGGCCAGAGATATTATTTAAAAACATAATAGCCCCAAACCTCCCAAATTTGAAAGACATGAATGCAAACACCCAAGTAACTCAATTAATTCTGAGCATAATTAACTCAAAGGCACTGACATCAAGACACAAAATCAAATTATCAAAAGACAAAGACAAAAAACAAAGGTTGAAATCAGCAAGAGAGATATGATTTGTCACATAGAAGGGATCCTCAATCAGCTTGTTAGTATATTTCTCATCAGAAGCTTTGGAGGCCAGAATGCAATGGACCAATATATTCAAAGTGTTGAAACTGTCAGAGCCAAGAATCCAACCTGATATCTATCTGGCAAAACTGTCTTTCAAAGTGAGGGAGAAATTAAAACATTACCAAATTAAAAAAAAAAAAAAAAGCCAAGGGAGTTTATTATCACTAGACCTGTCCTGTGAGAAATGGTAGAGAGAATCCTGCAGGTTGAAATGAATGGACACCAGACAGTACTTAGAAGCCGTATTAAGACACGACGTTCTGCCCAACCAGGCAGTGGTGCAGTGGATAGAACTTCAGACTATGATGCAGAGGACCCAGGTTCCAAACTCTGAGGTTGCTGGCTTGAGCACGGGCTCATGTGGCTTGAACACGGAGTCAACAGATTGAGCACAGGTCACTTCTTGAGCATAGGATCATAGACATAACCCCATGGTCACTGGCTTGAGCCCAAGGTCACTGGCTGGAGCAAGGGGTTACTCACTCTTCTGTGTCCCCCCCTCCCTGTCAAGGCATATATGAGAAAGCAATCAATGAACAACTAAGGTGCCACAATGAAGAATTGATGCTTCTCATCTCTCTCCTTTTCTGTCTGTCTCTATCTGTCCCTCTCTCTGTCTCTGTCACACACACGAAAAAAGATACAACATTCTTTTTTTTTTAATTAAAATTTTTTATTTATTAATTTTTAGAGAGAGGAGGAGAGAGAAGAGAGAATCAGGAAGCATTAACTCATAGTAATTGCTTTTTTTAAGTTTTTTCAATTTCTTTTTATTTATTCATTTCAGAGAGGAGACACAGAGTGAGAGAGAGAGAGAGAGAGAGAGAGAGAGAGAGAGAGAGAGAGAGAGAGAGAAGGGGGGGAAGAGCTAGAAGCATCAACTCCCATATGTGCCTTGACCAGACCAGTGCAGGGTTTTGAACTGGCGACCTCAGTGTTCCCAGGTCGGCGCTTTATCCACTGCGCCACCACAGGTCAGGCACAACATTCTTAGTAAATATAAATACATGGGCAATTATAAAAACCAGTAACTTTGCTTTGTAACATCACTCTTTGTTTTCTACATGATTTAAGAGACTAATACATTTTTAAAAATTAATTAATTTATTTATTTATTACAGGGACAGAGAGAGAGTCAGAGAGAGGGATAGACAGGAACGAAGAGCGATGAGAAGCATCAATCATTAGTTTTCCGTTGCCGTTGAGACACCATAGGTGTTCATTGATTGCTTTCTCACACGTGCCTTGACCGCGGGCCTTCAGCTGACTGAGCCATGCCTTGCTGGAGCCAGCGACCTTGGGTCCAAGCTGGCAAGGTCCAAGCTGGTGAGCTTTTGCTCAAGCCAGATGGGCCCGCGCTCAAGCTGGCGAGCTTGGGGTCTCAAACCTAGGTCTTCCACATCCCAGTCCGACGCTCTATCCACTGCGCCACCGCCTGGTCAGGCAAGAAACTAATACATTTTAAAAATACAATTACTTTTTTAAAAGCTATTATTAGTGTATTTTTATTTGTAATACCCTTAAGTTTTTAAGTTGTTGAATTTATTACTATTTTCCTTTATGGTATCTGAGTTTTTAAAAATGCCTTTAACAAGGCATTCATCACTTTAAGAAGTTAAAATAATCCATCCATACTTTATTTTATTGCTTATAGTGGTTTTATTGTTTACATATAATTTTTTTAAAATTTTATTTTACAGGGACAGAGAGAGGGATAGATAGGGACAGATAGACAGGAATGAAGAGAGGTGAGAAGCATCAATCATTAGTTTTTCGTTGCTGTCGCAACACCATAGTTGTTCATTGATTGCTTTTTCACATGTGCCTTGACCGTGGGCCTTCAGCAGACCGAGCAACCCCTTGCTTGAGCCAGCGACCTTGGGTCCAAGCTGGCAAGCTCTTTGCTCAAGCCAGATGGGCCCACTCTCAAGCTGGCGAGCTCGGAGTCTCGAACCTGGGTCTTCCACATCCCAGTCCGATGCTCTATCCATTGCGCTACCACCTGGTCAGGCACATATAATTTTTAATTTGTCTAAAACTTACAAAGAATAAAGAAAAAATTGAAGTAGACATCTTTTTTCAAAATGGCCATACAGTCTTCCCAACATCATCTTTTGAGTCATCTATATTTTAAAATTTTTTTTTTTTTAATACATACTAAATCTTATGTATATTCAGGTCTATTTTTCTACTTTCAATTTTTTTTCCTTTGATCTGATTTAGGTCCATTTCTGCACTGGTGGCAATAAGCTTTATAAGATTTATCATCTTATAAAGCTTATTGGTATGGTTATTTGGTATGGTTGGCCACCTGTCCTCATCTTTATCAGCTGCTACCTGGCTCTTCTCACACTTATTCTTCCAGGTAAACTACAAAATAATTTCAGTAATTCTAACCAAGTAAACAAACACAAACCAACTGGTATTTGGATTTGGAGCTATGTTAAAATCACAGATTGGTCCCTGGTCTGTTGGCTCAGTGGTAGAGCACTGGCCCAGCGTGTATAAGTCCCAGGTTCAGTTCCCAGTCAAGGCACACAGGAGAAGCAACCATCTGCTTCTCTACCTCTCCCCTTCTCCTTTCTCTCTCTATCTCTCTCTTCCTTTCCCATAACCATGGCTCGGGTGGAGCAAGTTGGCCCTGGGCACTGAGGATGGCTCCATGGCCTCACCTCAGGCACTGAAGTAGCTCGGTTGTGGAGCAACGGAGCAATGACCCCAAATAGGCATAGTATTGCCCCAAAGGGGGCTTGCTGGGTGGATCCCAGTCGGGGCACATGCAGAAGAAGTCTATTTCTCTGCCTCCCTGCTTCTCACTTAAAAAAAAAAAAAAGAAATCACAGATTGATTTTGTTAAAAATTGGTACATTTCTTTATTTATTAATTTTATTTATTGATTTTAGAGAGAGGAGAGACAGAGAAAGGGGCGGGGAAGAGCAGGAAGCATCAACTCATTGTTGCTTCCCATATATGCCCTAACTCGGCAAGCCCAGGGTTTTGAACCAGCAACCTCAATGGTCAAGGTCGATGATCTATTCACTACGCCACCACCAGTCAGGTGAATTGGTATATTTATAATCTATTTAGTCTTCGTAGTCAAAAAGTTTTTAAATTTCATTACATTCTTTTAAAAAATACATTTAGCCTGACCTGTGGTGGCGCAGTGGATAAAACGTTGACCTGGGAACACTGAGGTCGCCAGTTCAAAACCCTGCACTGGCCTGACCTGTGGTGGCGCAGTGGATAAAGCGTCGACTTGGGAACACTGAGGTCGCCAGTTCAAAACCCTGCACTGGTCTGGTCAAGGCACATATGGGAGTTGATGCTTCCAGCTCCTCCCCCCTTCTCTCTTTCTCTCTCTCTCTCTCTCTCTCTCTCACTCTGTGTCTCCTCTCTAAAATGAATAAAATAAAAATTAAAAAAAAAATTAAAAAATACATTTAAAAAATAAATAAATGATACATTTTATTTTTTTTATTTTTTTTATTTTTTATTTTTTCCAGGGACAGAGAAAGAGTCAGAGAGAGGGATTGATAGGGACAGACAGACAGGAATGGAGAGAGATGAGAAGCATCAATCTTCAGTTTTTCACTGCAACACCTTAATTGTTCATTGATTGCTTTCTCATATGTGCCTTGACTGCGGGCCTTCAACAGACTGAGTAACCCTTGCTCGAGCCAGCGACCTTGGGTCCAAGCTGGCAAGTTTTTGCTCAAGCCAGATAGGCCCACGCTCAAGCTGGTGACCTCGGGGCCTCTAACCTGGGTCTTCCACATCCCAGTCCGATGTTCTATCCACTGTGCCACCGCCTGGTCAGGCTAAAAAATACATTTTATTTTATTAAACACTTCTTGAGTGGCCAAATGTACTGGATGCTGAATAAGGCATCAAAGACATAGAACTTAAGACGCAGCCTCTAGGAACACATATCCTGGCTGACAAGTGAACAAGTGGCTCTAATATGATATGTGATAAGTAAATATAAAAGCACATGTACAGCCTGACCAGGTGGTGGCACAGTGGATAGAGCGTCGGACCGGGATGCGGAAGACCCAGGTTCGAGACCCAGAGGTTGCCAGCCTGAGTGCAAGCTCATCTGGTTTGAGCAAAAGCTTGCCAGCTTGGACCCAAGGTCGCTGGCCCCAGCAAGGGGTTACTCGGTCTACTGTAGCCCCCCGGTCAAGGCACATATAAGAAAGCAGTCAATGAACAACTAAGGTGTCACAATGAAAAACTGATGATTGATGCTTCTCATCTCTCTCCATTTCTGCCTGCCTGTCCCTATCTACCCCTCTCTCTGTCGCTATAAAAAACAAAAAACAAAAAAAATAAAAGAAAAGCACATGTACAACTTAAAGAACATAGATAAAGAATGTAACTGTTGGCCTGACCTGTGGTGGTGCAGTGGATAAAGCGTCGACCTGGGAACACTGAGGTCGCCAGTTCAAAACCCTGCACTGGTCTGGTCAAGGCACATATGGAAGTTGATGCTTCTAGCTCTTCCCCCCTTTCTCTCTCTCTCTCTCTCTCTCTCTCTCTCTCTGTCTCCTCTCTAAAATGAATAAAATAAAAAGAAAGAAAAAAAAAGAATGTAACTGTTTCTGGAGAAGAATGGCAGGGAAGGCTACAATGAGGCTATGACCCAGACCTGTCCTTTGAAAGATGAGCATAAATTCATCAGCAGCAAAGTGGGGAAGGCATTCTAAGGAAAGGAAAAATACAGTGTGTCCGTAAAGTCATGGTGCACTCGGACACACTATACTGTACATATGTGTTATAGTAAACTTATTATTGAACAAGTTGCAAAGGGAGATGTAAACATGTTTTGACCAGGAGTTGATAAGTGTGGCTGTTTGTGAGCTGATAGCGCAGGTATTTGAGAATGATAAAAGTAAAACCAAAAATGTATGCAAACATGTTATTGAACAAGACTTCATGTAAATATTTACATGTGAAGCAAAGGTTCTAAGCATGGTGGCCGGCTTGTATAAATATCTAAGGGGCTGAAGCTTCAAGATCCTCTCTCCGTCTTCTACTGCTGTTCCCTGCAATGTCAGAACATCACAGATGCTTGGAGACCTCATCCCATTGAGCAAGGTCGTTCAGAACTCCAGCAAAACTGAACCTAGGCTGAGCCGGCCACTCGTCTGAACTGTGAGTGAATGAAAGCCTATGTGCCTTTTGCCTTGCATTCTGTCTCTGTCTCTAAGTTGAACTGAACTCTCCTAACACCTCGTAAACCCTTGTTCACCAGCCCGGAACATATTCTTCCTGATGGTTACTACGACAATATGAAAAGGAACAAGAAAATAAAAGGGTGTGTCATGGTGGCTTTGGAGAATTAGGACACTTTCACTACTTCTTCAATTGGCAGATAAGACTTAAAAGATAATTTGTCTTGGATTTAGAAATAATAGCAGAACTTAATATGTGCCAGTCACTGTTCGGTGCATCTTATGTGCATTAACTCACGCATTCCCTACAACCCTATAAGACAGGTACAGTCTTTGTGCCCATTTTTCACATGGGGAACAGATATGAAGAATAAATAAACTTGCCTGAGGTCACAGAGCTATACGTGACAATCTTAGATTATGCCTGGAAATTTAACAAGCAGGCTCATTATCTGCTGCTATGAAAAGCTTTGTATGTTGTAACAAAAAGTTTAGCTTTTAACTACAGGTAACAAAGAGCCAATAAAAATTTTTAAAGGAAGAAGTGACTTAATAGGTTAATTTGGAGGGGGGGGGGAATATTAGTTTGGTAGCAGCTTTGAGGGAGAAACAGTAGAAAAAGAATGTTTACAATAGAAACAAAGCTATTTCTAACATTTTGAGATGAGAAGGGCCTAAACTCATGACAAGTGGCAGTGAATACAGGGAACTCAAGATCAGTGTATCATTTTCAAAGTAAAAGGATTCAGTGGCCACTTGGAGGTAAGGATTAGGGAGGTGTTAAAGACAAATTGAGTCTGAGAATCTGGAAGAACATCCAGGTAGAGCTGTTTGAGGACTGCCCCTGGCTAAAGATAATAGATTAGGGAGTCATCCCATTTATTGGTGGTAATTGTAGCCTATGAGAATGGACCGCTCAGCAGAGCCTTAGGGAATATCAACCCAGAAGCAATGGGCAGAAGTAGAAAAGTAATCTACAAAAATACAGATAAAGACAGGTAAAACTGGTGGGAAGATAATAAATATAAAAATAGAAAGCAATAAATACCACCAAAGAGCTACAAACAAAGGAATGTGGGAGTTCAGAAGCAGGAGATCACAACCTAATCTTTCTGAGCCTCTGTAAAACTGGGTTGGACTATGTGGTGCCTGGAATCTCTTTTGTCTCTAAAGCCCTGAATCTATTTCATGTCCCCTGATATAGCCTATGGCTGCACGTCCAGAAAAGCAAGAGAGTACAATAACATGCGTATAGAAGCTTACTGGAAGAAAGGAGTGGTGATTGCCTGAATTTAAATAGAGAAGAGGAAAGGCCTGAGTAGAAATAAAGATGTGGGCCTGGTCTGTGGCTTAGTGGATAGAGCATCGACCCAGGGTATGGACATCCCAAGTTCAATTCTCAGTCAGGTCACACAGGAGAAGCAAACATCTATTTCTCCCCTTCTCCCTCTTCCGGTTCTCTCTCCCTTCCCCTCTCACAGCCAGTGGCTTGATTGATTGGTTTAAGCTTGGCTCTGGCACTAAGGATAGCTCCTTCTGAGTATCACAGCCTCTGGTGCTAAAAATAGCTCAGCACTCCAGCATTGGTACTAGATAGGGTGGCTGGGTGCATGTAGCAGTCTGCCTCACTATCTCCACTCCTCTCACCTAAAAATAAAGAAAAGGAAAGGAGGAAGGGAGGGAGGGAGGGAAGGAAGGAAGGAAGGAAGGGAGGAAGGAAGGGAGGGAGGAAGGGAGGGAGGAAGGGAAAGATACAAGCCCTGGTCAAATAGCTCAGTTGGTTCATCCTGAATCACAGAGGTTGCCAGTTCCATCCCCAGTCAGAAAACAAATAGGAACAGATCAACACTCCTCTTTCTCTCTCTTCTTTTCACTAAAATCAATAAATTTAAACATTTTAGAAATAAATATACGAGTACGCTTACCTAACTGAACTTGGAGGTCTTGGTTAGAAATGCATGAGAAATAGGGTTTTAGATAAGTAAAGTCCAGTTCATAACGGTTCTTATAAACCAGAGGATGGGGTTTACAAATGACATGGAAGCCATAGAGTTACTGTAGATTTTTGGGCAGGACCATGATATACTTAAAGTACAGGATATAGGTAATTTGATCTCAGCTATTTTTACCACACAAAATGTTATCGCTATGACACTTTTTCCCACTGCCAATTTCGCACTGTCACAAATGATGTGGTGTGTTGCGCAGGGCACTCCCTCCCTAGGGCCCAAACACCCCAGCTTCCCACTGAGTAAACACCTTGCAACTTTCAGCTAAATTGCTCTCTGGCACTTGCTCTCAGCTATAGAGAGCCACCTTGTCCAAAGTCATGCCACCACACAGGGAGCAGCCCACATTTAGTCATTGGTTGATGGTGTTTACAAAGGCCCAGCCAACCCACCTAAATTTAAAAAAATTTAGAAGTGACATTCCAGCTCCAGAGCTCCCAGTAGGGATCAACTAAGGCCTTTGTTACAACCGCATTACAATTCTTTCAGTTTCTTCTACCCAGTCCTTCCTCCTTCACTCCCCCACCGGTTAATCCCAAGAACACTCCCCAATAAACTTCCTGTATGCTAATTTCCATCTCAGGCTTTTTTCCTGGAGAACCAAACTGCAACACATACAAGAATTACATTTTCATTCAATGTTTCTTTTTAGCTCCTTAACAATTTAATTGTAGAAAATTTTGTGAGCACAGATTTTGCTTTGAGCAGTTTTTCTCAACGATTTTTACATTAGTAGTTTTGGACACTAAAATAATCTTTCATGAAACCGCGCTAAGATCCCATACCCCTTTAGGCGATATACAACAGGGTCAGCTTGTGAAGAGAGTATAGCCACGAACAGCTAGGTACTATATAATTAAAGAACGCCACCTGAAAGGAAATAACTGGTTGCTGGCAACCATGTTTTGGCAGGATATACCCTTGGCTAATGGAGCACACTGTTGTGAGCCCGGTATAATAATACACGGAGGTCCCAGGTGCTATGCCAAGGTAATCCATAGCTTTAAATTTTAATGAGTGCTGTTTCAGGTCACAAAGAAATTGTGACACCCTTTGATTCTTCTTTTTTCCTTTTTTTTTTTTTTTTTTTTTTTGCAGTTGTCAAAAATATCTTACCGATATATATTTTGCACTTGGCACTATTTTTTAAAATCACCAACCATGACACCACCAGATGGCTCTTAGCTAAGCACATTGGTCTCTTTCAGTTTAAAAGCATCATAAATAAAGTTCAAAAATTTAAAACTTGGAATAAAAATAGGCAATGAACCATTGTCATTCTAAAATCAATGGTAATGTGGTTCGCATTGTTAGAATGGTTGCCTCAGCGTCCACAGCACCAAAGTACTTGTGTAAATTATCTTGCTAAGATGATCATCAGTCTGACAGCTACTGAGGGAAGAAAGTGGTGTGGAAAAGAGACTGGAGAGATTGTCCTTATGATGTTTTGTTTCTTAAAATGTCCTTTCCTCAATAAATAGTTTAGATATAAGTAACATTCAGTGCTCACTGAAATGATTAAGTGTTTAACCCAGAGGTAGATGGGCTTACACTGCACATTTTATAATATGTACAAATTCTGTAAAAGCAAACATATTGAAAGCTGGGTCTGTAATTGACATATTGCCAAAGAATAAATTATATCCTGTGCTGTAATTATGTATTCAGCAATAATGAACACTAGCAGAAAATAGCAAAGTAGTAATTATACCAATTACAATTGATTAGCTGGTATTAACATAAAAAGATGTGCTCATTTTATTTTACTTGCTTATTCCACAAGAAGGTTCTAATGTCTTAAGATATCTGGTTCCCCCTCAAAATCCCTTTTTAAAATTGACTAAATTCAGTGAATTTGGGAGAATGCTGGAAATTTGCATTATTGTCCATGATGAAATTTTATCTCTATAGCTCTATAAGTGTGCCACCATTTTCATTCTTTTATGCTATATGGTTTCTTGTTCTCTGATCTGTTTTTCTTGTACTATTGCAACATTATCTGCATGTTTTAAATTTTATTTTTCAATTACAGTTTACGTTCATTATTATTATTATTTTGACAGAGACAGAGGAGACAGAGAGTCACAGAGAGGGACAGATAGGGACACAGACAGACAGAAAGAGAGAGAGACGGGAAGAATCAATTCTTTGTCGGGGCACCTCAGTTGTTCATTGATTGCTTTCTCATATGTGCCTTGATGGGGGCGGCTACAGCAGACCGAGTGACCCCTTGCTCAAGCCAGCCATGGGGTCATGTCTATGATCCCACATTCAAGCCAGTGATCCCGCACTCGAGCTGGTGATGAACCCGTGCTTAAGCCGGCGACCTCAGTGTTTCGAACCTGGGTCCTCTGTGTCCCAGTCCAATGCTCTATCCACTGCACCACCGCCTGATCAGGCTACTCAATATTATTTTGTTTTAGTTTCAGGTATATGCGTTTTTTAATAGAACAAAATACTGCAAAAGAACTGTAATAACAAGAGCACATCAATATCCACTATCGTTTATGTTTTGTTAGAAATTGAGATGAGCCTGACCTGTGGTGGCGCAGTGGATAGAGTGTTGATCTGGAATGCTGAGGTAACTGATTCAAAACCCTGGCCTTGCTCAGTCAAGGCACACACAAGAAGCAACTACTACAAGTTGATGCTTCCTGTTTCTCTTCTCCCCTTTCTCTCTCTCTCTTCTCTCTAAAATCAATAAATAAAATCTTTTTAAAAAAATCTTTCTAAAAAGCAGAAATTGAGATTTTATTGAGATTGAGATGGCAAGGTAATTCTATATAAACTCTACATAAAGTAGGCCTTAGCCAGCTGACTCAGTGGTAGAGTGTTGGCCTGACATGGGGAAGTCCCGGGTTTGATTCTCGGACAGGGCATACAAGAGAAGCGCCCATCTGCTTCTCCACCTTTACCCCCTCTGCTTACTCTCTATCTCTCTCTTCCCCTCACAAAGCCAAGGCTCCATTGGAGCAAGGTTGTCCTGGGGCTGAGGATGGCTCTATGGCCTCCACCTCAGGCGCTAGAATGGCTTCTGTCTTTGGTTGCAACAGAGCAATGACCCAGATGGGCAGAGCATCGTCCCCTAGTGGGCATGCCGGGTGGATCCCGGTTGGGCACATGTGGCAGTCTGTCTCTGCCTCATCTCTTCTCACTTCAGAAAAATAAAAAATAAAAAAAGAAAAGAAAAGGTTCTACATAAAGTAGAACTCTGCTTCATTGCAGATCTCTCAAACTATGAATTTAAGAGTTTAACAGGATAAATTGATAATCTTACACTCTTTTGGTGAGTTAGGCATCCTTTGATTTTTAACAAGTCTATGTGAGATTAAATTTAAACACTGAAAAAATCAGAAAGGTCCTTCAATGTGTGAAATGCTGGAGTTTCAAATGAGACAATTGATTATCTCATTTCCCCAAGTCATGGGATGGAGAGCAGACAGGTATGAACAGCTGCATGAATGATGAATGTAACTTTTTAGGGACCTTGTGCCCTCTACGGTCAAACAAATATACTACAAGGAAAGAGCTGTTTTCTTAAAAATAGGAGAGTGTAACAGAATATGGATTGGAGGGAAGACCTTCAAACTTAGTATGAAAAGTACAAGACATAAAATAAGGCAAAAGATATTTAAAAAAAAAAAAGATATTTAAGTGTGGTTAAGTAGATGTCTTAAAAAGTCAATTTATTTAGTGATTAATATTTAATTGTAATTATAAGCAAAAGCTGAACAAAAACAGCCATTAACAGAATTCAGTTTAGTAAAGTTATGGGTAAAAAAGGTGACGGGATTAAGCAAAAACAAAACAAAACCCAAAAAGCCCATAGACATAGAGCTCAGTGCGGTGATTACAGGAGAAAAAGGAAGTGGAGGGGAAGTAGAAGAGGGTAAAGGAATAAATGGTGATGGAAGGAGACTTGACTTGGGATCGTGAACATGTGGTGCAGTGTACAGATGATGTGTTATGGAATGGTAAACGCAAAACCTATGTGATTTTTTTAATTTATTTATTTTAGAGAGGAGACACAGAGTGAGAGAGAGAGAGAGAGAGAGAGAGAGAGAGAGAGAGAGAGAGAGAAAGGGGGGAGGAGCTAGAAGCATCAACTCCCATATGTGCCTTGACCAGACCAGTGCAAGGTTTTGAACTGGCGACCTCAGTGTTCCCAGGTTGACGCTTTATCCACTGCGTCAACCTATGTGATTTTATTAATCAATGTCACCCAATAAATTCAATCTTAAAAAGTTATTTTCTTTGGGTGGTGAATACATAATACAGTGTACAGAAAATGTGTTGTAGGCCCTGATGGTTGGCTCAGAGGTAGGGTGTTGGCCCGGCGTGTGAAAGTCCTGGGTTCGATTCCCAGCCAGGGCACACATCTGCTTCTCCATTCTTCCCCCTCTCCTTCCTCTCTGTCTTTCTTCCCCTCCCTCAGCCAAGGCTCCATTGGAGCAAAGTTGGCCTGGGCACTGAGGATGGCTCCATGGCCTCCACCTCAGGCGCTAGAACAGCTCCGATTGTAGCGAGCAACACCCCAGATGGGCAGAGCATCGCCCCCTGGTGGACATGCACAGGTGGTCGGGGGGGGAAGCGGGAGTCTGTCTGCCTGCCTCTACCCTACTTCTCACTTCGGAAAAATACAGAAAAAAGAAAAAAAAGAAAGAGAATGTGTTGTAGAATTGTGTTCCTGAAACCTATATAATTTGGTTAACCAGTGTCACCCAATACATTTTATAAAAAGGAAAAGAAAGTTATTTTCCACAATGTGATAATATATGATAACATATTTTAGAATTGTATATTTGAAACCTATATAATTTTATTAACCAAAGTCACCCCAATAAATTTAATAAAATTAAAAAAAATAAAGCAGAAGAGATGTATTAGCTCTCAGAATAATAACAAATCACATAATAGAAAAAAACAATAGCTAGTAAAAAGAAAAGAAAGCTATTTTCTAAGCTGTATACATTTTCTTTCTTTCTTTCTTTTTTTAAGTGAGAGAAGAGACAGTGAGACAGACTCCTGCATGTATCCCAGTTGAGATCCACCGAGCAACCCCTGTCTGGGGCAGATGCTCATATCAACCAAGCTATCCTCAGCACACGGGGCTAACATCCAAACCAGTCAAGCCACTGGCTGCGAGAGGGGAAGAGAGAGAGAAGGGGGAGTGGGAGGGGTGAGAAGCAGATGGTCGGTTCTCCTGTGTTCCTGACCAGGGATTGAACCCCCGGGATGCCCATATGCCAGGCTGAAGGTCTATCCACTAAGCAAACTGACCAGGGAACATAGTTTTCTTTTGAAAGAATTTGACTATATAGTATGGAAAAAGAAGGGAACACTGAGGTAAGATGAAGGGGAGCTTGTATTGTCCTGAATTCTGTAACCTTAAAATTCATACCTAAATAACTCAACCCCAAAATGTTAAGATCTAGAAAAAAAAAGTTTATATTAGAGTTATTAACACCCCTTATTCTCCTGTTGTATTTAAGGCACTTCACTTCACTTATTGAAATATAATGGGACACTTAGTGAACCCTGTATTTCATTTCTAGGTTCTGCAGAATGGGGTTATGTATTCACAAGAATAAAATTTGGTTATAACAAAATGTTGATACCCATTTTAAAGCACTTCAACTTGTAATAAGTTATATATAAATTAATATTACTAGTAGATTTTTTTCTATTCTCTTCAACTGGCTTGACATTCTCTTGGAATTAATTTTTTTTACAATGGTGCAAATTCAGCTTTGAGAAAAAAGTTCAACTTAAGGTAACACAAACCACTGCAGTTGGTAGTAATGGTTTTTAAAGTCTCCTTTTAGTGAATATAAGTTGCTATGTTGTATCCAGATCTCATAAAAATGGAAATTTACTGCTACTGTGAATAGACAGACTAATCATTTTAAGTAAAATAGATGCTAAGCATATTGTTCACATCATTATCAGCACAATATTCTTTTTTTTTTTTTTTTTGTCTGTATGCCACCTTATCTTCTAATGTTAGCTTGACGGTGATTTATGGTGTGAGGTCAGATAGTCTTCACAAACCAGGTATAAGATTCCTGGGTGGTAAAATGTGGAAATTAAGGGCATGACTTGCAACTTGCATACATCCTTCAGTCCGATTTCAGTGGACACAGCCCAATCACATGGTGTATGCACACAATTGCACAGGAAATCAGGATATTCGTTTGTAGCTGTGCCGTCATGTGCCTAGCTAAAACTTCTATTATCATAGAAGGGGATAACATATATTAGAACACAAAGTAGTCTCTGCTACAATAAGTCAGGGAGACAGTAAGTTCTGGGTTTATCCCTTTCCCTCTGAAAATAATTGAACCGAGTGAGATACTAAAGAGGTAATCTTGAATGTGTATAATATATTTAAGCAAACAGTTATTAAAAACTTCAGATCTTGACTGAGTGTTAATAACAAATTACTTATCCCTGATCTTTCAACAAATGACTACAGCAAAGTTAGGAGCTGTTAACCTTTATGGCTATTTCCCAGTCCAATTATATAATAGACCAACAAAAACATCCCAATTCTCCACTACTAAAATTATATCATAATAAATATAACAAGTCTATTACACTTTATAAACGAAATATCATGGGAATTAGGTGGGTGAACTGCTTATCATACTGGGCCAGCTAAGTCCAAGGGGTTACCTCTTAACCTAGAAAATATCTGACATATTATAGATGTTATTATTTTTTTTGAGAGATGAGAAGCATCAACTCATAGTTGTGGCACTTTAGGTGTTCATTGATTGCTTCTTATACATGCCTTGACTGCAGGGGTGCTCCAGCTGAGTCAGTGACACCTTGCTCAAGCCAGTGACCATGGGATCCCACGCTAAATCCAGCAGCCCCAGGCTCAAGTTGGATGAGCCTGTGTTCAAGCCTGAGACCTCGGGTTTCGAACCTGGGACTTCAGGTCAATGTTCTATCCATTATGCCACCACTGGTTAAGTTAAGTGTGTTATTTTATCTGCACAATTTCTCTCCTTCAGCTGTGGAATCACCTTCCCCATCTTTGGGGAATTATCTTCCAAATCCAGGCAATTGCCCACTAGTATTCTATCACCAAGAACACAGGCATGTGACCAGACCTGGGCAAAATGATTGAACATGGAGCCCAGATAGGGTCAGAATCCTTTTCTTGAATGGTTTTTCCTGATATGCTTGCTTTCCTCTGGGATGGCTGAAGTGGGGTGATGTCAGCCTCAAGCTGCTGTGCCTGCAGACTCTACTGAGCAGGAACCCTCTCTGCAGGAGGAGAGAGCAAGCCAGAAAAGCAGCGACAGAAAAAGAAGAATGAAAAACAACTAGAATGACTTCGAATCCTTGGATTTAGCTGACCCTGCAACCAGCTCCACTTCTATCCTTACCCGTTAAATGAACTAATAAATAGCCTTTTACTACTTAAGACAGTTTTAGTTAGCTTTCTGTCACTTGCAAATCCAGTAGAATTCTGCGAAATACAGTCTAAGGATGGAGGAAGCAAAGAGGATCTAGTATAATTAAGTACTAGTCCTTAGGGTAATGCAAGGAAAAACAGAAATATAAACTTTCATTCATAAAAGAGTTTATGAAGTGTTCCATTAGTCCATCCTATTAATTTTTGATTCCATGGTATCCAAGTTGTGCTAAAATTAAATGAAATATGGGGTTTCTACCTGTGACTATGTGCTTTTCTGGAATTAAATACAAATAATACCTTCTGATATATAGAGTAGCTACCTTTAAGCAGTTGGCTTATAAATAATTTTCATTTTCTTCTTTTTTTTTTCATTTTCTTCTTGTCTGCACTTTCTGAATTGTCTACAATACGCACCATGTTTACTACTTTATTTTTATTTATTTTTTTTGACAGAGACAGAGTCAGAGAGAGGGACAGATAGGGACAGACAGATAGGAAGGGAGAGAGATGAGAAGCATCAGTTCTTCATTGTGGCACCTTAGTTGTTCATTGATTAATTTCTCATTTGTGTCTCATATGTCTCAGGGGGCTACAGCAGACCAAGTGACCCCTTGCTCAAGCCAGCAACATTGGGCTCAAGCTAGCGACCTTGGGCTCAAGCCAATGACTGTGGCCTTTTGGCTCAAGCTGATTGGCCTGCACTCAAGCCAGCGACCTCAGGGTTTCGAACCTGGGTCCTTCATGTCCCAGTCTGACACTCTATCCACTGCACCACTGCATGATCAGGCCATGTTTACTACTTTAACCAAACAGTTAATATTTACTATTGTTCTAGTTTCCTATTGGTATCATAGCAAATTACCACCAATTTAATCACTTAAAGCTGAACTAATTTATTTTACAGTTCTGGAGGGCAGACATCTAAAATGAATGTACAAGGCTGTTTCTTTGGCAGAATACAGTGTGTCCGTGAAGTCATGGTGCACTTTTGACCGGTCAAAAGTGCACCATGACTTTACGGACACACTGTATTCTAGGGGAGAATTTGTTTTCTTGCCTTTTGCCGTTTCAAGAAGCTGCCTGCATTCCCTGGCTCCTGGCCACCTTCCTTCATCTTCAAAACCAGCAATTTAGCATCCTCTCTTCTCTAGACTTTCACTTTCCCTCAAAAAAGACCCTATGGTTACATTGGGCCAACCAGATAATCCAGGATAATCTCCCACCTCATCAACCTTCACTTAATCACACCCACAAAATTCCAAGAATTTGGACCCAGATGAACATCTTTGGGGGCAATTATCCAGCATATATATCACAACTACCTATATGTAAATAAATGTGAAAAGTAATTCATATAAATACTGAGAGGAGAAAGTATTTTAGTCCACTTGTGTTGCTGTAATAAAAATACCACAGAGTAGGTGGGTTAAAAAACAAAGTGGTTTCTCAGTCCTGGAGGTTTTAAGGTCCCAGATCAAGGCATCAGCTGATCTGGTATCTGGTAAGAGCCCATTTCCTAGTTCACAGACAGCAGTCTTCTCATCTGTCCTCACCTTGCAGACGCTGGCAAGAAACTCTCTGGGATCTTTTTTCAAAAAAGCACTTATCGAATTCATGAGGGCACTGTCCCCACCACCTCCCCAAGGCCCCACCTCTACTCCAAATACCATCACATTGGGGATTGCTTCAACATGAATTTGAGAAGGGGGCACAAATATTCAGTCTATAGAAGAAGGTGGTATTTCAATGGCTGGATGAAGGTCTCTGGGAGAAAATAAAGCTAAATAATGTGTGGGTCATGGTCTGGCTTCAGCTTTCCTGACAGCGACCAGAGCCTATTCTGGGGTTGCTGGCATGGCTGGCATGGCTGGCATGGCTGGCATGCAGGCAGGCTAGGTACTGCACACTTGCGGGAATTAGTTCAGGGGATAAACTCCTATGAAACATGTCCAGCAGGTGAGGGAGGGAGCTTCTTCAGGACACAGAGTAAGTCGAGTGTAGGGCAGAAAGGCGGGCCAGGGTGCTGTGGGCATTCTGCTCTTCAGGGTAAGAAGCTGGAACAACAGTAGTGGGTAGCTTTGGGATGACAGCTCTCAAAATGTTGGTCTTTAGAGTCACACTGCTCCAACACAAATGGGTTGCCCTCTATTGAGTGTACAGGCATAATCCAGGGAGTCCCTTTCTCCCCGGAAGAGTCCCTTTCCCTTTTCCCAGTGTTGAGTCACAAGAGCACATCCTCCAGTAGCTCCTTAAGAAAAGATCCTCAGGAAGTTAATGCTTTTAAGATCCTCCATGGCTGAAAATGGCTTTATTCTATACTTACACATTTGACTATGTGGAATCCTAGGTTGGAAATTTTTTTATGAGAATTCTGAAGGTGCTGCTCCATTCTCTTCTTTCTAGCTTTCAGAATTGAGGTTGAGAGGCTGGAAAATAGTTTGATTCTTGATTATTATTTTTTGTTTGTTTTATTTATTTCAGAGAGGAGAGGAGAGAAAGAGAGAAAGGAAGGAGGAGCAGGAAGTATAAACTCCCATATGTGCCTTGACCAGGCAAGCCCAGGGTTTCAAACCATTGACCTCAATGTTCCAGGTTGACTGCGCCACCACAGGTCAGGTGCTTTTTTTTTTTTTAATTTTATTTTTATTTTATTCATTTTAGAGAGGAGACACAGAGTGAGAGAGAGAGAGAGAGAGAGAGAGAGAGAGAAAGGGAGGAGGAGCTGGAAGCATCAACTCCCATATGTGCCTTGACCAGACCAGTGCAGGGTTTTGAACTGGCGACCTCAGTGTTTCCAGGTCGATGCTTTATCCACTGTGCCACCACAGGTCAGGCCAGGTCAGGTGCTTTTTAAAAAAATTTTTATTTTTTACTTGAGTGGACAGGAGATAAGAGAGACAAACTTCGACATGTGTCCTGGTCAGGATCCAACTGGCAACACCTGTCTGGAGCATATGCTCTGCCCACTTAGGACCAGGCTTGCAACTGAACTATTTTTAGCATCTGAGGTGGCGGCCCCATGGAGCCATCCTCAGTGCCTGAGGCCAACACATTTGAATCAATGGAGCCATGGCTTTGGGAGAGGAAGAGAGAAAGAAAGGGCAGGGGGAAGTGAAGAGAAGCAGATGGCGATTCTCCTGTGTGCCCTGACTGGAATTGAACTCAGGACTTCCACACACCAGGTCAAAAATCTACCACTGAGCCAGTGGGCAGGGCCATTCTTGATTTTTAAAATATGTAATAGACCTCACTTCCCCAGATCTTGCAGAATTTTCTTTTTGTCCTTGGTGTTCTGAAATTTCACAAACAATATGCTTTGGAGTTTATTTTTGCACATTGTGCTGGGACCTTGGAATCTGGAAGCTCATATCCTTCAGTTCTGGAAAATTCAGAATTATTTTGTTGAAGATTTCCTCCTTTCTGTTTTCTCTTTTTTTGGATCTCCAATTGTTTTGAGTTTCTGGACTAGTCCTATTTTTTTCCCCTTCTATTGTCCATTTTTGCCTTTTTGGCTCTAATTTTTGGAGAGTTTGTCAACTTAATTCCTAACGCCTACTGAATTTTAATTTCTGCTACTGTGCTTTTTAATTTATAGAGCTGTTTTGTTCTCTGAATGTTCCTTAATAAAATAGCATCTCTTAAATTTTTTGGCTGCAATACCTTCTTAGTTCTCTGAGGATATATCTCTTTTTTTTTCCCCCTCTTTGCACTGTTCCTAGAAGTACTGTAATACCAAGTCTATGCATAGAGTGGACAAAGCAAGCTTCTATTTCTCCTCCATGCTTCAGAAATCTATTTAATATATTGTCCTCGGGTAGAGGATGTCTCAGATATTAAACGTAAGAACAGACACTACACGTGGTCTTAGCCAAAAGACCAAGAAACAATGAAAATAGTTCTTTCTTTCATTAAAATTTTTTTTCCATTTATTTGAGAGCAGAAGGGGGTAGAGAGAAAAGCATCAACTCTTTGTTCCACTTAGTTGTGCACTCATTGGTTGCTTTGTGTATGGCCCTGACTGGGGATTGAGCCCATGACCTTTGAGCACCAGGATTACACTCTACTCACTGAGCCATCTGGCCAGGGCCGAGGATTTCTTTCTTTTTTATTTTTTAAAATTTTTTTAAAAATTCATTTTAGAGAGGAGAGAGAGATAGATAGATAGATAGGAGGAGGAGCAGGAAGCATCAACTCCCATATGTGCCTTGACCAGGCAAGTGCAGGGTTTTGAACCGGCGACCTCAGCATTCCAGGTCAACACTTTATCCACTGCGTCACCACAGGTCAGGCGAGGATTTATTTCTTAAGAAACAAAAAAAATTATTTCTTGCACCATCTGTTTTCTCCAGTTTTCCATTTAATTTCTTGTCTTTCATGATAAAAAAGTCTCCCAACTACCCATTTGGTAACCCTCGATTGTCTGTTCATATTTAAGGGTGGGAGCTAAAACAGACTAGAAGCTCTGCATGGTGGTGACGGAAAGGGGTTGTTGAACCTCAGCTGAATGACCTGGCTGGGTCATTTATTGGGCAACTCTCAATTTCAACAAGTTTATGTCTTTTCTCTTAGGCTAAGTTACTTTCCAAGACTTCCAACTTCCTGCTGAGAGGGCAGAAGGCAGTGGGGTGAAGGGCTGGGTCACAGCCTCAGTATGCACCATTTACATAGTCCCTGTTTACAAAGCAGAACCGTGGCTCTCACCTTTGTTGGAATGTATCTGTAAATTCCCTAGGACTGCCACAACAAACTACAGTACTACCACCGGGTGCCTGACAAAAGAACATCTTCTCACAGACCTGGAGGATAGAAGTGTGAAGTGAAAGGTGTCAGCAAGGCTGTTTTTTGGTAAAGCTCTGGGAACGGGTTCCTGTCCCTCTCCCAGCTTCTGGTGGTTGCCAGGGTTTCTTAGCTCAGATTCATTGTTCTAATCTCCAGCCTCACATGTTCTTCCCTGGAATGTATCTTAATGTTGTCTTATGTGTGTCCGGCTCTTCCCCTCTTCTTGCAGACACCATGAGAATGGATTTAGGGCCCACCCTATAAACGGATGTCTGTCTTGCCCTGCTTCACCTAATGACTTCAGGGTTGAACTGTTGGAAAGGGAGGGGAAGGGCTATTAAATCATGTCCAAAACTCTTCAACACTAATTCGATCTGAGGTGGAATCTAATTCCTCTCCCATTGGATGTGGGCTGGCCTCACTGACTTGTATCTAATACAGTGGGGCAGAACTAACACGGGGTGACTTCTGAGGCCGTCATACAAGGTAATAAAAGCTTCTGCTAGAGCAGTGGTTCTTAACCTGGGTTCTATTGAACCCTAGGGGTTCAATGAGTCGGTCTCAGGGGTTCAGAGAAGCCTCTGCCGCAGAGGTAAAGACACACTTGTGTAAAGTCGTGATGACATGCCCCGCTTGGCCATCACTTGCTGCAGAGGATCACATTACATTGCTTGGCCAACCAGTGCTGCAGGGAATTTAGTGCACGCAGTAGTCAACAGCTGTCGTAGTTGTATGTCGTGTGGTTTCCTTCTTAATATTTTAATCCATACTAAATAGGTCGAGCAAAAAAAGAAAGTGGTTGGACAAATATGTACAACATGGATTCACATGTATCACGGAACGGGATGGGAGTCAGCGTCCTATCTGCATGATATGCAATGCCAAGTTGAGCAACTCTAGTCTCGCACTGGCAAAACTAAATTTATTTTTTTATTCATTTTTAGAGAGGAGAGAGAAAGAGAGAGAGAGAGAAGGGGGGAGGAGCAGGAAGCATCAACTCCCATATGTGCCTTGACCAGGCAAGCCCAGGGTTTCGAACCGGCGACCTCAGCGTTCCAGGTCGAGGCTTGATCCACTGCGCCACCACAGGCCAGGCCGGCAAAACTAAATTTGGAAAAAAAATTATTTATCACTAAAGAAGGGTTCATTGAATGCGCATATGAAACTGGTGGGTTCGGTACCTCAAAAAAGATTAAGAACCACTGTGCTAGACCCTGACATATGCCTTTGAAGCCTAGTTATTGAGTCTTCCCAGCCCAGGTGTAAGATCTGAGTGAAGAACTCATCAAGAGAACATTAGTCCCAGCCATTATCTTTAAAAATAACTATAAAAGAAACTGAGTATTTTATACCTGAGCACAGTAAACCCGCAGAGCAGTAAAAGATAATACTTGTTATTGTTTTATACCAAGTTTGGGTGTGACAGTAATATTGGATTGGAGCAGAAAAGGAGAAGGGAGGAGGGACAGAGGAAGAAGATAGAATGCATATATCTTACAAAAATTAATTTCAAATAATTACAAGTGGAAATGATTAAAATATTTGAGAAATTACAAACGTGCCAGTATACTTGACGGTAACTAAAAGCTTTCATATGGGTTAGAAGGCTCAATTTCTGAAGTTGACAGATTGACTATTTATCTCTGCCCATTATTTTCCCTTGTAAGATGACAATATGAGACCCCGAACCAAATGGTCTATTGAGATAGACATTGTAAAAATCAAGTGTTTTGCTGCTCTGTACTAAATCTCTTCAGAAAACAAGCAACCTGGGCATTTTATATTGAGTCTCAATCAGAAAGGTATATGTTGCAAGTAAGAAAAAAATCCAACTATGACTTGCAAAATGAGCAATTTATTGGTTCACCTACCAGACGTCTAGAAGTAGGGCCAGTTAACTTGCTACAGTTCATCCAATGTGAAGCAGATTTGTATCTACGTGTGTGTAAGACATAGACAGGAAGGGAGATGAGAAGAATCAACTCGTTGTGGCACTTCAGTTGTTCATTGACTGCTTCTCATACGTGCCTGGACTGGGGAGCACCAGCAGAGCCAGTGACTTCTTACTCAAGCCAGCGACCCTGGGGTCATGTTTACGATCCCACACTCAAGCTGGAGACCTCAGGGTTTCCAACCTGGGTCCTCAGCATCCCATGTCAATGCTTTATCCACTGCACCACCATGGTCAGGCTCAAGCAGATTTTCTTTCTGCTTAGCTTCACTGAGGTCACCCTCAAGCTCTAGTTATTTATGAGCAAGACAAGAACGTTGATCATATTAATTTTGAGGATAATCAGATTAGAAAAAATTACCAGGCTTATTTAGTCATTTGTTGTTTACTATGGAGTGATATACCCTGAACTCAGCACACCAAACTCACCTTGGTAGGTTAAATGTGCAAGCTTTCCAACTGGTCACTCCACAAGACTGGGATTAACTAGCAAACAGCACAACAGAGGACTGTGAACAAATATGCAAAAACAGGTGTTTGGCCGGGGGCAGGGATGACCTGAAACCTAGTCTCTCAGTCAAGACACAGAATATACAATTTATTTATTTATTTTTAGTGAGAGGAAGAACCCAGGAACCCTTGTCTGGGGCTGATGCTTGAATCAATTGAGCTATCTTCAACACCTGGGACAGACAACTCAGATCAACCAAGCTATCCTCCGTGCCCAGGTCAAATGCTTGAACCAATTGAGCCACTGGTTGCAGGAGAGGAGGAGGAAAAGGAGGGGTAGAAGTAGGGGGAAAGAAGGTCACTTCTCTTGTGTGCCCTGACTAGGAATTGAACCTTGGACATGCATACACCAGGCCAACACTCTATCCACTGAGCCAATCAGTCAGGGCCAGAATGTACAATTTCTTTGGGCTGAGTAGAAGGTGCAGCAAATTGGGCTAGGCAATGGTGAAATAAACATCTCACGGGTAAGAATAAAATTAAAAAAAAAAAATTATATTTGCTGTGCAACCCGTTTAGAAAATAAATTCTTAAAATTAAAATGTAACCCTCTCCCCCAATCAGAGATATATATGTAGTAGTGATTTGTGAAGGTGATACATGAAGACTATTGATTCTTTTGTATATTGCAAATGTTTTTCTGAATTATACAGGAAATCTTTTGTTATTTTTAAATTCCTTATGAGTAGAGTGGGTAAAACCACAACTTTGGTGCTAGACTATTGGGTTCAAAACCTAGATGGTACTTTCTATAAAAACTTTGGCAAGTTAAATCAGCACCTGGTATGCATCTGTGTATGGGAACAGTACCTACTTACTATATAAGGTTTTTGAGGATCAAATGATAATTTTTATTTGTGTGTTTAGTTAATCTACCTAAAGTGCTTAGAACAATGCTCAGCACATATTAAGCTTTATGTGACTGTTAACTATGGTGAGGATGATAACAGATAACATATGTGGAGCCACTGTATTTCTTAAGTCCTGTTTGGTAATCAAGAATTTGTATAGAACTATCCCTTTCTATAGCATGAAAAATATATAAACCAAAATTTCCAACTTCTTGTAGAAGTTGAAAACTTTCAATAAAAATCTCTTAGATAAAAAATATAGTCCAAGTGGCTCAAAATTAATTCTATATAATTATTCTAAAGTCATACTTATTTTGAAAGTCTGAAGTTTTTTTGATAAAAGAATACCACCAAGTTGAAATTTTTTATTTTGCTAATGTACAAACAGAATGTAACAGCCCACTTCTTATGGTTTCTAAACTCAGATAATTTCCCTAAGATGCTAATGTCCTTCACAGGCCAGTGCCTGATCTTCTGTGAAAGCCCAACCTGTCTCCCTATCTACCCACCGAATTCATTTGTCTTTTCAGAAGTCTTGTCGGATGTTTTCTTTGTTGGCCTCTCCATGTTGTTGCTTCATTTGAAAGACTTCATTTTCTAATTGCACAATAGTCCTTTCAATCTCATAATTCTTACTGACCAGGGATACCCAACTAGAATAGAAAAATAAAGGAGAAATTGCTCATTGTAAAATTTCTCTTAGAGGATTTCAACAGATATACATTTTCAGCCAGGGCCGCAACACTAACCTTCACTTTTGTTTTTTTTTAAAGATTTTATTTATTGAATTTTTAGAGAGAGAGGAGAGAGAAAGCAAAAGGCAGAAAGAGAAAGGGGAGGGGAAGGAGTGGGAAGCATCAACTCGTAGTAGTTGCTTCTCATATGTGCCTTGACAAGGCAAATCCGGGGTTTCGAACCGGAGACCTCAGCATTCCAGGTTGACACCTTATCCACTGCGCCACCACAGGTCAGGCTAACCTTCACTTTTAACTTTTCTTTTTTTAAAAACGGAGGCACAATCAGGGGAAGTGAGTAAAGGGTACACGGGATCTCTCTGCCTTATTTCTTTTTTCTTTTGCGAGAGAGACAGACAAACAGACAGACAGACACGAAGGGAGAGAGATGACAAGCATCAACTTGTAGTTGTGGCACTTTAGTTATTCATTGACTGCTTCTCATACATGCCTTGAGGGGGTGGGGGCTCCAGCCGAGCCACTGACCCCTTGCTCATGCCAAAGACCTCAGGCTAGCGACTTTTGGTTTCAAGCCAGTGACCATGGGATCATGTTGATGATCCTAGAGTCAAGCCATAGACCCTGTGCTCAAGCTGGTGAGCCTGTACTCAAGCCAGTGACCTTGGGGTTTCTAACCTGGAATCTCAGCATCCTGGGTCAATGCTCTATTCACTGGTCAGGCTCTCTACATTATTTTTTACAAAGGCATGTGAATCTATAATTATTTCAAAATAAATGTTTAATTAAGGAAACCAAAAAGAACTGAAGCGATAAGAAAGAGTGAGGGAAGACAGTAATTTAAATGCATTAACTAAAAAGGAGAGAAAACAGCAGAAGCAATAGTTAAAAATGGTGGAGAGCCCTGGATGTGAATAGCTCAGTTGGTTAGAGCATGGTCCTGAAGTGCAGAGGTTGCTGGTTTAATCCCCGGTCAGGGCACATGAAGGACCAGGATCCATGTTCCTGTTCCTGTCTCTCTCACCCTCTTCCTCTCTTGCTAAAGTCAATAAACATAAAAAAAAAGGAGAAATTTCTAGAGTTGATAAAAAAAAAAAAAAAAAAAAAAAGAAATTCAAGGAGCCTTCCCTTAGGGAGAAATAAAACTATGACCAAAAGAATCCCACACATGTATATATATTTTTTAAATTAATTTTTAGAAAGGGGAAGGGAGAGAAAGAAATGCTGATTTGTTGTTCCACTTATTTATGCATTCACTCGTTGATTCTTATATGTGCCCTGACTGGGAATTGAACCTGCAACCTTGTGGTGTCAGGACAATGCTCTAACCAACTGAGCTACCTGGGTCATGGTCCAAATACACATTGATATTTAAAAGATTTTATTAGCTTGAAAAAAATATAAAAAGATGCCTAACAGACAACATGGGATATGTGGGGGCAGAGGGAAGATGGGACAAGAGGAGTGATATGGGTGATGGAAGAGGGAAGGGAGCGAAATAACAAAGAAAAAAATACAAAAGTTCATGTTATATTTAGGGATTTGTATGAACTTATTTGTGTACATGAAGAACAACATTTATAAACTAAAATACATAAACAAAGGATAGAAAACTTAGACACAAATGATCAAGAAAATAAATTCTAAATTCTCCCTCCTAAAAACAAAAGGAACTGATCAATTTTTTTCCCTTTAAAAATAGGTAGAATCCCATTCAGAGCAGAAACACTGAATGGGATGCTCTGAGATGGAAACAGGGTGCTCTGAGAACAGAATCAATTAGAAGCCAGCTTGTGTTTCTAACTTTCCCACTGCCTTCCCAGGCCATGCTATAGAAAGGGTGAGGCAGTGAAGAGCGGGATCCAGAGCACAGCATTTCTGACACCTGGGGCATCCATCTGGATAGTGTTTGGATCAGATTGTTGGGCCCTGATCGTAAATTTGCTAAGCAATTTAAAAGATGATGGAATCGTAGGCACTTACTTTGACTCCATTTCTCTTAATTTAGATCCAGCTGTGAGTTGCATGTTCTTTCGCTGCCAGTTTAAATCTTGAATATGCTTCCTGCAAAAAAAATTATTTATACAACCCACCTATACTTTAACATTTTCTTTTGACTAAAATCAACAGAAAAAACTCTAGTCAATATAATACATCTTTAATCCCTTAAGCAGAACAGAAATATGAAGTTCTAAACGAATCCCAGAAATTAACTTTCTTCTAATTACTTTCCAACTGAATTTCATAAAACATACTTATTGTGAAAACTTAAGTGCACATATATAGACCGGTTAAAAACAGAAAGTCCTCCTCTGTGTGCTTCTTCTACTTGTCTCTAAAACTGCTGTTTAGTTTTTGGCAGGTGTCCTTCCATACTCTTTCCTATACATGTATGTGCACATGTGTGGAGAATAGTTTTTTATTTCTTAAAACACAAATCAGGATATACATGCTATTCTGTAACCTTTCCCCCTTCTAAAAGTTCCTTTTCATTGTCTGAAACTTGTAAATTGTAAGTGGCCTGGGTCTCCTCCACTCGGGTAGTGCAAACCGAACACCAGCTGCTGGACAAAGAGCATATCATCAACTGCTTCCTCTCATGTGACTACAATCCATTGGTTCCTTTTTCTTATACTTATTAAGGGTTCACCTAAACTTTATTCTAAAATAAGAGAAAAAAATTTACCTTAATTTCTGGAGCTCTTTCTGTGCATGTTCAATCATATGAACTAGATTTCTAAGGGGAAAGAAAGAAAAACCAGATTAAGGTACATTAAAGTCTAACAGTAGCAACTAAAAGTGAACTACCTAGTTAAAAGAAGGTCAAATTCTTCTGCTTTAAAACAAGTATTATTTGCCAGACTGGTAATGGCACAGTGAATAGAGCACCAAACTGGCATGCTAAGGTCCCAGGTTCAAAATCTCAAGGTTGCTGGCTTGAGCACAGGCTCACCAATCTGAATGCAGAATCATCAACATGATTCCAAAGTCGCTAGGATGAGCAAAGGGTCACTGACTCGGCTTGAGTTCAGTGGTCAAGGCATGTATGAGAACCGATCAATGAACAACTAAAGTGCAGCAAGTGTGAGTTGATGCTTTTCTTCTTTCTCCTTCCTGTCTGTCTGTCTCTCTCTCTCAAAAAAAAGGGCTAGTATTTATTGAGCTCTCATGCCAAACACCATGTTAAGACACTACATAGCCTGGGACCTGTGGTGGCGCAGTGGATAAAGCGTCGACCTGGGAACACTGAGGTCGCCAGTTCAAAACCCTGCACTGGTCTGGTCAAGGCACATATGGGAGTTGATGCTTCCAGCTCCTCCCCCCTTTCTCTCTCTCTCACTCTGTGTCTCCTCTCTAAAATGAATTTAAAAAAAAAAGACACTACATAAATATTAGCTAATTTAATTCTCATAAGACTTCTTTGCAGTAGGTATAATAATCCCTATTTCACATGGGAGGAAAAAGTGCGCGTAGAAAGATTAAGAAGCTTGGTCAAGGTCACATACTATCAAAGCTAAATCCTATTCCAGGTCTTTCCAGCAGTTTCCTGATACTTTGATTTTGTGAACTTAAATCACTTCTTAAACTGTCATTGCTTGTCATAGAGAAGATGAAAAATATCTGATGAGTATACCTTTGTAAACCTTCCTTTACATATTTCTGTGTCTATGTTTATCTCGGCACTCTCCCCTCCCATCTACTGCTGACTTGGAGCCTTCTTTTGAATTACCTTTCCCTGTGAAACCCAGCTTACTTCCATCTCCCTCCTCAAATACTCTTAAATATTTCTAATAAAACTTACCGCACTGTATCACAGGAGTATCAGTGAACTTGGGTTCTAGTTCCAGCTAAGCCCTAAATAGCTGTGTGTCCTTGGATGAGCACCTGACATCACTGGGGCTAACCTTGATTACTTGTAAAATTAAAGGCGGACACTGAAGGCTTCCGTCTAATTGCAAGTACAGAATTCTCTCCTTATTAACAAAATACTATTGTTTTAACAGTCCTGGACCAAGATCTACTTAGAGCTAAAAGCTTTCTGCCCAGTAAGTCTGACACCCTCAAATCCTTTCATGAGGAAAATATTTACTTTGGAAAGATATAGTTACCTCCTGTGGAGTAGCATTCATCGCCTCTTAAGGAAATGGAACATGCTCCGGGGGATGGCCAACAGTATATGCGATTAAACGGAACACAGTGATATACACAGTAATCACCAGTTACTCAGAGAGGGAGAGGGTCCCAGAAGCAGAATTTCAGTCAGGAGAGATGATAAAATAGATTACAGTTGGGCCTTAAATCAACTGAATTTGGGTCAAACATGTAAAGGCATTCTAGGAGGGGGCGAGGCATGAGGAAGGGAAGGGCCCAGAGGCAGGTATTATATTTTCCAAAGAGGACTAGTTTGGCTGGAATCAAACTCTATAATCAAGGTATAGCCTTTGCTTTGAATATCATGTTAAATAGTCTGAACCTTACCTTGCAGGTAATGAGAAATCAAGATTTCTAGGCAAGTTAAAAGCAATGTTCTCTTCAATTTAATAGGGTGTATTTTTTGGCCCTGCATCCACGTTCTCTGCCATTCCTGAATTGGTCTTGCTTGCCTCTCAATGTCCAAATCTCACCCTCTTTCTTAATGATCCTAATTCTTAATGTCCCTTCTCTGGATCACTGGAATTCACAGAATGAAGAATGCCCCCATACTGCCTAAAATGGACGACTTGCTATTTGGCATAGAATGTAGTCTATTCAACTAGATAATTCTTGAGAACAGGATCACATTTTCCCACTTTTATTAAAAAAAAAACAAAAAACAAAAAAAAACACAAAAACCCCAAAACCCTGATCTCTATCAAATTTCTTAACCACCCAACCCATTTCTCATTCATCCCCTTGCAACATATTCACAAAAGAAACCAAAATGTTTGTTCTGTAGTTTCACAAATTCTGGAATTTGCCTACTGGATACTTACATGGCCATAAAAATCTTAAACAAAATTCTGAAAATTTTAAAAAAGGTATTTATCATGTTCTGATTTTGCTTTATTATTTCAGAAAACATTTTCTTAATCAATAATTTCATGCAGTTATGAGATTCAATGACCTTTCTCCTTAAACTGCTAATAGACATTTGAAATTTTAGGGCTCCAAAGGGCCACAAAAATCACCTAACTGCCAAATATTACAACTAAGACACTGAACCCTAGATAAGAAACTAAACCTAAAGCTAAAGCTAGTCATATGGAGCCTGACCTGAGGTGGTGCAGTGGGTAGGATGTCAGCCTGAAGTGCTGAGGTCGCCGGTTTGAGGCCCTGGGCTTGCCGGGTCAAAGCAGGTAATAGGAGCAATCACTGGTTGATGTTTCCAGTTACTTGCTCCCCCCGCCCCCAATCTTTCCCTCCTCCCTTTCTCTCTCTCTCTCTCCTTTAAAATCAATAAATAAAATCTTAAAACAATAAAAATTAAAGCTAGTTATGCAGAACAGAAACAGGCACTCAGTGGCTTGTTTTGGCACTTTGTTCCTGGTGTTCTCTACTTACAGTTGATTCTAATTATTTGCCAATTCCATATTTACGAATTTTCCTACCCCCTCAAATCTACTGTAACCTCAAAATCAATCCTCGCAGTGCTCTGTGCTCACTCACAGAACTCTCAGAAAAGGGAAAGCTCTGAGTTGCGGACGCATGCATCCCCAGCTGAAGCAGAACGAGGACAGAGTCAACCTTCTGTGTCAGGTCACACACGGAGAGGACCAAAGGATGCAGCCTAATTTCCAACTCTGGCAAGTTACTCAATACTTTTGAACTTTGTTTTCTTTTTTAAAAAGTAAAGAAAATAGAATCTGCCAGGATAACTTGCTTTTAGGATTTAATATGATAACCTATGTGGTATGTGTATGTATACATATGCACCTATATTCCCCAGGAGAAATGGTACAGTATTTGCTTATTCACTTCTCAAGGCTACTTTTATAGAACATAACATGCAAATAACAAGAATCGACTGTATAAGCAACCCTCACGTTAAGGATTACATTCCACCAAGCTGTGATTTGTAATCAGACCTCAGACTCTGAGATGGGTCTCAAAGCAGAGTCCTTCACATGGGTTGTAGTTCTAGGACATGATTCTAAGTGCAAGTTCAGCTCTACTATTTTTATCCCACTTCCTCTATCTTACTTCCTACATATAAAAACACACCAAAGCTCTGGGTGGAATGGGTTTTATAAAACAACAGCTTCTTACTCATTATATACTTTCCAGGCATTGCATCCATGCTGTGACATTAGTTCCAGATTCTCAATTCGAACCGCTTGATGCTCTAACTGGGCCATAGAATTGTTTACACACTCTTGCCATGCAGTAATGTCATTTTTCTGACCCGAGGAAGGGGCTGGAAGTTCATATCTGAAATTAAACAATAATATAACTACCATATTCCCTCAAACCTTTATCTCTCTTCTCAACAGAATGCCTCATGGGTCTACACACACTATAAAAACTACAGAAGACTGAGGATAAGACGCAGACTTTGCAACCTTGCAACAAAAAAACCCCTACTTATCCTAAGAAACAATCAATTTACAAATAAGACTTAGCAACATTATGAACAGCCACAAAAAAATCTTCATTTCACATCAATGTGAACTGATTCACTAAGCTATGGTACATTCACATAAAGGACTGCTATACTAGACATTAAATGATGTTATTAATACCTAAAAAAAAATTAAGATCCTTATAATATAGTAAAAAGAAAAAGGACCAAAAAATCATGCTATCATTTTTTGTAAAACACACCAGCAATCCATGCACCTTCTCACTACATACCCACACCCCTCTAGAGAAAAAAACTGGACCTCATTCTGTTCTCTTCACACTACCCAGTCCTTCAACACTGCCAACAGAGCCAGCAAATACCCTTCATAAATCTCAGTTCATTATTACTAAGTTACTACAAAGCTTTCATTTCCATTCCATCTTTAAAAAATGTTTATTTTGATTTTTGAGAGAGAGAGAGAGACAGAAACTTTGATCTGCCTGGATATCAAACTGGCAACCTCTGCACTTTGGGATGATGCTCTAACCAACCGAGCCATCTGGCCAAGGCTCATTTCCATTTTAATATTTTTACTACATACTGTAAAAACTGAGATAAAAAATAAACAATGTTTTTTGGTTTTTTTTTTTACACAGGGACAGAGAGAGAGAGTCAGACAGAGGGATAGATAGGGACAGACAGACAGGAACGGAAAGAGGTGAGAAGCATCATTAGTTTTTCGTTGCCGTTGCGACACCTTAGTTGTTCATTGATTGCTTTCTCAAATATGCCTTGACTGCGGGCCTTCAGCAGACCGAGCAACCCCTTGCTGGAGCCAGCGACCTTGGGTCCAAGCTGGTGTGCTTTTTGCTCAAACCAGATGGGCCCGTGCTCAAGTTGGCGAGCTCGGGGTCTCGAACCTGGGTCTTCTGCATCCCAGTCTGACGCTCCATCCACTGCGCCACCGCCTGGTCAGGCTGTTTGTTTTTTTAAAAGTAGAAATTTCCTTTTTTTAAAAAAAATTTCTTTTTATTTATTTATTTTAGAGAGGAGACACAGAGTGAGAGAGAGAGAGAAAGAGAGAGAGAGAGAGAGAGAGAGAGAAAGAGAGAGAGAGAGAAAGGGGGGAGGAGCTGGATGCATCAACTCCCATATGTGCCTTGACCAGACCAGTGCAGGGTTTTGAACTGGCAACCTCAGTGTTCCCAGGTCAACGCTTTATCCACTGCGCCACCACAGGTCAGGTAAAACAATGTTGTTTTTTTAAAAAAGCTTTAAACATATACCTTATAAATGTGGCATTTCTCAAACCTCTGACTAAAATCTACAGTACGAAATATTTTACACTGTGATCCACTACACAAATGGAACTGAACCAATGCTTCACAAAATACTGACCTTTGCATGCAATGCATTCTGGGATTTTTTATCCTATTTCCTCTAAAAGGTGCTGTAATGCCTTACTAAATTTACTTCACAACCTGCTGCTTAATGGCTCATTACCTGTGGTTTGAAACATACTGCCCTAAAGGAGTTACTATCAGGAACATCTTGAGAGCAGTAGTCCCAGGAAATGGGCAATCAGAGCACAGGAAGAAAAGAAATCTGGTCCTCTGGTTCCATTCAAATCCTTCCTACAATCTGTACAGATACTGAGAGGAGACAGCCCTACTGTTCATGTGGCCCTCTCTCCGGACTTGGTTGGCTCTGACAGATTACTTCGTGGGTCTCATAATGCATAGTATTTTAGAGCTGACAGGGACCTCGATGTTAAGCAATCCAATTCTTCATTTTAGAGAGCATGTTAGTTTCCCCCCGAGGAAAGAGAAACAGTTTAGTAGTGAAGAGGCACAGGAGAGGAGATAGAGGAACCAAAGACAAACTCTCCAGGCACTCTGCGTTGGCAACGCTGCCTGGGCAAGAGTGACGCAAGGGTCACTAGAAGCCATGGACTCAATCCATCAGTGAAGGACTAGGTATCTAACCAGGAACACTTCCCTGGGAAATCTTAAACATGAACTTCATTACAATTTACCATTCCCTGTGGGTGGATTTTAAAATAGTTTGCATTTTTAAATAATTGTGCAAAGAATATCTTTGGACATTAACACAAGATTATATGAACCACTATCACAAGAAAAAACAAATATATAAAAACAGGTAAGAATTCTTTTCTTTTCAATGTTAGTTTTAACAGGGCCACAGTAGTTTTACCAAAAAATTAAAATTAAACAATGATTTGGACCCTGCTGAACAGAGAAATAGAACTTACCGTTTCATACTGAGCAATTCAATTGGTTGACGGGCAGCCAGTCTTTCAAATTCATTTCTCATTATGTCAGTCTGATGTATAAATTAGAGAAAGAATTGTTTCCAAAATCACATTAACAAATTAAAATTAACAACCACCAAACAAATAATGAATCTAACCTACTTAAATACTTATACTTTATCTTACCCATTTCTCTTCTCACAAACCTTCTCTGGGTTAAATGCTCTCTAGGATCTGTAGAACACTTGCACACCATTCATATGTAAAGGGGCCCGCAGAGAAAAGAATTAATTCTAGGTAAGTGGTTCTTAATCCCAGCAGCAAAATAGAATCAGCAAGGACCTTTGAAAACAATTCCAATCTCAGCCATATTCCACCCTTTTCCCTCAGTCCCATTTAATTGTTCTGAGGTGGAGGCTGGACATGATTAAAATTTTTGTTTTTAACTCCTCAGTCGATTGTAAAGTAAAGCCAGTGTTGAGAACTAAGATTTAAGTATTCATTGGGGAAAGGAAAGAGAGGGCTTGGACATACAATAATTTGCTTAGGGATATAAACCTAAGCTTTTAGTATCTTTTTTGGTCCTATTTTCACAGTTTATTATTTGCGAAGAATGGAGAAGGGGAATGGGCAAAATAAACTGGTTTCTGCTATGTTGTCCAAGGTATTACTCTATTTCTTTATTCAGGTCCAATAATTTGGTCAATATCCTATTCCATTTGTTCTATACATTTCCAGTTCTGAATATAAAGAATGGCTTAAGCCTGACCAGAAGGTGGCACAGTGGATAGAGCATTGGACTGGGACGCAGAGGACCCAGGTTCAAGACCTCGAGGTCACCAGCTTGAGTGCAGGCCCATCTGGCTTGAGCTAAAGCTCGCCAGCTTGGACCCAAGGTCGCTGGCTCGAGCAAGAGGTTACTCGGTCTCCTGAAGGCCCGCTGTCAAGGCACACGTGAGAAAGCAATCAATGAACAACTAAGGTGTTGCAACGAAAAACTGATGATTGATGTTTCTCGTCTCTCTCCGTTCCTATCTGTCTGTCCCTATCTATCCCTGTCTCTGAAAGAACTGCTTAAGTGAAATGTACTGCTCACAAAAATTAGGGGATATTTCAAAATGAATAAGAAACAATAAAATATCCCCTAATTTTTGTGAGCAGTCTATTTATAGCAGTATCTCAGTTATCCCATGTAATTTCAGTTTTTTGAAGGCTTCAACTTTCTCAACAATTAGACTAAAGAGTAAGCAAAAAAGGCTTTCCAGAAGCCCACATTCTTCGTTTAAAAGTTTTGCATTAATCATTTCTTATTGGAGAAAGCCTGTTTTTGGCTACTGCTGAGTTACACAAAGCTCTAAGAAAATGTAGTTATCTAGTTTACTGCAGAAAAACAGGACCTCCTATCTAGAGGCTATGCACAGTGACCCACAAGGAATAACAATAACTAGGTAAGGAAGAAACTATAAAAACACAGTACAAGCATCTTGAACCATTAACAAAGTAGCCCTTACCTAACTCACATGACCAGTAAAGATAAGATCTAGAGTTTTGTTTTTTATTCATTTTAGAGAGGAGACACAGAGTGAGAGAGAGAGAGAGAGAAAGAGAGAAAGGGGGGAGGAGCTGGAAGCATCAACTCCCATATGTGCCTTGACCAGACCAGTGCAGGGTTTTGAACTGGCGACCTCAGTGTTCCCAGGTCGACGCTTTATCCACTGCGCCACCACAGGTCAGGCAAGATCTAGAGTTTTAACTCAACTCTCTCCAAGACTGAGCCAACATTCATGGGACTAAGTTATAAAAAGAACTCTAGGCATATCTGGCACACATTAGCGTTCATCAAATAAAACTGCCTTAGAAGATCTTCCACTGATAAATATTTAGGTGCTAATTGTGTACCAGGCACTGTTCTAAGTGATGAAAATACAGTGAAGAACAAACACAAAAGATCCCTGCCCATGAAGCATTCTCATTCAAGCTTTGATAGGTAGGCCTTTCTTAGCTATTCGATCTCAAGTAGTCACCTAGTCCTTCTACCACATCACTACTTTAATTCTTTCCATAGCTTTATCAATAGTCTAATATTTTCTGACTTGTCTGTCCTCACACTCTAGAATGTAACCTCCATAAGTATGGACCTTGCCTATCCTATGCCCCATTACCTGGCATAGAAAAGACCTTCACTTGGCCTGTGGTGGAGCAAGTGGATCAAGTGTGGACGTGGAATGCTGAATGAAGTTCTCAGGTGGAAACCCTGGACTTGCAGGGTCAAGGCACATATGAGAAGCAAGCAGTGAACAACTACAGTGTGAAGCAACTCTGAGTTGCTATGTCTCATTCCTCCCACCCCTGTAAAAATTAATAAGATCTTAAAAAAAAAAAAACCTTCAAAAAACAGTTGTTGAATGAATTAATGGAGAGCAATCTTAAAAGTCAGTTTGAGGAGTGGATAAGGTCTTGGGCAAATTAGTGAGTCTCTCTAAGCTGTTTTCCCATCTGAAAAACTGGGAAAATAAACAAATAGTTCACAGGGCTATTTTTAGAACTGAGTGAACCCAATACACTATCAGCTCCTATTATTAAAAAATATTTAAAAATCAGTATACTAATTATAAAGATGGAAACCATATGTTGTATTTAAGAGAGCTAAACTGGTTCAAGTACTTCAAAGTTCATGATTGAACATAGTATCTGAAACTTTCAACAACCCATCTAATAGGAAATCATTACTGTATTTAGTTCTTGATGTGGTAATAACTGTATTTGGGTAACAATATGGAAACAGCGTGGGCAAATAGCATACCATAGAAACATCTCTCTCCTACTTAAAAGTTAGTCAATATTTGTTCATGTTACTTCAATATAAATACTGTGTTTTAATTACAGAATTCTTTCCTAAATAAATGGTTACCTATAACAGGAGGGAAATCCCTAACATGCATGTATTAAAATGCTTAACAGAATCCATTAACTTTTAAATATTATATTTACAGTTAATTTAGGTGATTAGACACTAAATATCATCTTATGTGCACTTCTAGACTAAATATGTAAATAATATATTACGTAGAAAAGGTTGGTCCTTCAGTCATTCACATTCTGTAAACATCTAGGCTTTATTTAGACAAAGGCCGCCATCCAGTGGTTCTTAGAAGCTCAGGCAATTAGACATATTTGGAAACCCTGGATCAGTTTCTGCAGTGGACCTCAAAGAACAGAAGATCGCACTGAGAATTTACACAAGAAACCGATCTCAGAAAAACGTACACACGAATTTTCGCAGTTAGGTAATTCGCGGACACTCAGGAAGTCCTCCTGTGGATCTCAGAATAAGAACCCTGGAGAAGAAGCTTATCTATCTAGCTCTCTTCAATGGACGGATAATATCTGTGTAAACTAAGCAAGCAATACGTAAAGCCGGAATTTAGAATTCACGTTAACGTGGGTAAGACTTTTAATCCAAAATAAACATTCGCAGAAATCCTGGTTGATGCGCTGGGCTCAAGACATCACACTTACTTCAAAAGCAGAATAATCCGGGGCCGCCAAGTAGCTCAGGTAGTTCTTAGTAGGTCGGTATCTGCGCGTTTCCTCCTCCACCAGCGCCGCGGCCTAAGAACGAGAGCAGCAAATCTTAAGAAGCTTCTACCGGGTCTAAGGGGCAGGGAGCGCTGACCCAACTACACAGACACTTCAAACTCACCGCTTCCCGTACTCCAGGCGCTTCATAACCTTGGTCAAAATAGGGCAATGCATCCACCACAACCTCTCCAGCCACCAACCCCGTGCCCGCCATTTTTAACTCCGTTTGTGTTTTCTGAGTCTGCGCAAACTCAGGCTTTATTACATTACGTCTGCGTCAGCCACCAACGATTTATGGCGCATGGGTATACGCTTTGACGCATGCTCAGTTGTTAATTCTGAAGGTGCACTCGCCCGGCTGCTAGAAACCGGCCAGCCATTTTGTTTTGAGCGGACGCGACGTGACCTCATCTCTCTAGGGTTTCTGTCAGTGGAACGCTTCAATTTCCTGTGCCTGCCGGTACCGCTTTTGTGCTTCGTACTATCAGCGGTTTATGTAGTTGGGCTTTTGGTTTCCGACGGGAGTTTGATGTCCGGAAGCGAAATTCTTTAAAACTTGTGGAGAGAATTTGGCTGAAGGACTTGATGAGAGAGAAACAATACCCATCTCGGTTTATTCCTCTAATCTTCCACCTGTTCCCCGTACATTTCTCTCGCCATGCAGTTCCGTGCTGTACCCCCACTGTACGCTCTAGGCTCCCTAAGAATACATGCATTGAATAATTGCGGTTTTAGCACAGATTCTAGAAGTGGGTGCTAGTCTCCAGTTAAAACTGAGAGGTTATATGGTCTGCCTAACAAATGGAACCTGATCTACACCAGGAAGAGCTTGATAATCGCTCTCCAACCTCAACTTTTAAAAACCCTGTCATTTTGCCTTCAGGGTATTTATAATATCCAATCATTTTGTTGTTAGGACACCGGTAACAAAGTCACCCTGCAATGAATAGATGCGCTGTGTGCAATCTAAACCCAGGCTTTGCCAAAAGGCTGGAAATGTTGGCCATCATTATAAAGCCTGGTTAGTCTAGGATTGATTCGAATGATTTATTTTATTGTTTATTGGGGTGACATTGGTTAAGATTATAGAGGTTTCAAGAGGAGATTTCTATGATACATTATCTGTATATTGTACTGTGTCCCCACCACCCACAGTAAAATCACCCATCGCCATATATTGTTTGGCTCCGTTGACCTTATACAACTTCTCACCCCGCTTCTCTCTCCGGTAACCACCATACTGTTGTGTCTATGAATCTGTTTTATATTGCACATGAGCGAAATCATGTGGTTCTTTTTCTGACTTATTTTGCTTGGCATAATATTCTCAAGCTCCACCCATGTTGTCACAAATGGCAGTATTTCATCTTTTCTTATGGCTGAGTATTTCATAGTATATTTTTACCACTTCTTTATCCAATCATCTACTGAAGGACCCTGTAGTTTCCATGTCTTGGCCACTGTGGACAGCACTGCAATGAAAAGATAGGGTGCATATATCTTTGTGAATAACTGTTACCAATTTTTTTCTGGTAGATACCTAGAAAGATTGGTGGGTCACATGGTAACTCTATTCTTCGCATTCATTGGCTGATTCTTGCATGTACCCTGACTGAACCTGTAACCTTGGTGCATCTGGAAGATGTGCTAATTAACTGAACTACCAGGCCAGGGCATTTTCCTAATGGCTAGTGAAGTTGAGCATCTTTTCATTTATCAATTGGCCATTCGTGTCTTCTAGGGTAGTTTCTTTTGTGGTACATAAGATTTTAGTTTGATGTAGTCTCATTTACTTATTTTTGCCTTTATTTCCATTGCCTTTGGGGTCAAATTTATAAAATCTTCTCTAAGACCAAGGGCCATGAGTTTAGTACCTATGTCTTCTATTGTTTCAGACTTGTATATAGGTCTTTGACCCATTTTGAATTAATTTTTATACATGGGAACAAACTGTGGTCTAATTTCATTCTTTTGCATGTGGCTTTCCAATTTTTCCAGTACCCTTTCTTTTTTTCAGGGACAGAGAGAGAGTCAGAAAGAGGGATAGATAGGGACAGACAGGAATGGAGAGAGATGAGAAGCATCAATCATCAATTTTTCGTTACGACACCTTAGTTGTTCATTGATTGCTTTCTCACATGTGCCTTGACCGCGGGCCTTCAGCAGACCGAACAACGCCTTGCTGGAGCCAGTGACCCTGGGTCCAAGCTGGCGAGCTCTTTGCTCAAGCCAGATGGGCTCACGCTCAAGCTTGCGAGCTCAGGGTCTCGAACCTGGGTCTTCTGCATCCCAGTCCGACGCTCTATCCACTGCGCCACCGCCTGGTCAGGCCCAGTACCCTTTTATTGAAGAGGCTTTCTTTTCTCTGTTGTGTGTTTTTGGCTCCTTTATCAAAAATTATTTGCCCATATACATGTGGTTTTATTTCTGGGCTCTCAGTTCTGTTCCATTGGTCTGTATGTCTGGTTTTCTGCTAATACCATGCTGTTTTGATTACTGTTGCTCTGTAGTATAATTTGAAGTCAGGTAGTGTGATACCTCCAGCTTTTTTTTTTCTTCTCAGAATTTCTTTGACTATTTGGGATCTTTTGTGGTTCCATACATATTTTGTTATAGTACTTTAAAAAACAACATTGGAATTTTAATGGGACTGTATCTATATATGGCTTTGGATAATATGGACATTTTCATTATGTTGATTCTTCAATTCCATGAACACAGAAATTTTTTTTTTTTAATTCATTTTAGAGAGGGGAGAGAGAGAGAGAGAGAGAGAGAGAGAGAGAGAGAAAGGGGGGAGGAGCAGTAAGCATCAACTCCCATATGTGCCTTGACCAGACAAGTGCAGGGTTTTGAACCGGCAACCTCAGCATTCCAGGTTGACGCTTTATTCACTGCGCCACCACAGGTCAGGCGAACACAGAAATATTTTTATTTCATTGTTTTTGTTACTCTCTTTTAATAATACTTTGTAGTTTTCAGTATATAGATCATTCACATCCTTTGTTAGGTTTATCCCTAGGTACTTTACTGTTTTTGTCTCAATTGCAAAATCATTTTTTAACTTTTTTTTTGAAATTTCATTGTTAGTATATAGGAATGCAATGGATTTTTGTATATTAATTTTGTATCCTGAAACTTTACTGTATTTGTTTGTTGTTTCTAATAGTTTATTGGTGGAGTCTTTAGGGTTTTCTGTATATAGAATCACATCATCTGCAAAAAGTGACACCAGATTATCTTTTAACCTATTAGATAAATGTACTGTCTATAGACTTAAGTGAAGTAAAAGATCTTTACATCTTGAACAATTTCATTTAAAATTCTCCAAGAGACCCATGGAATTTTTGTATTTATTAATCAGAAGAACTGTAAACAACATTTTATACAAATCTTGCGTAATTCTTTTACAAACATGTCCAGAATTTATAACACTTTACAAAAACAAAACAAAACAGATGTATGAAAAGGAAATAGCTTCAGATAACAGGGATAAAATATGACCCTCATCCCTGAAGCAAAGGTCACCTCACAGAGGGATGGCTAGGGTCCACCACAGTAATACCTCCTACCCCTATTTTATAAACACTTAATTCCCAGTTACTAATTGTTACCTCAGGTTGGAGTGTTAGAGAGACCAACGGGGAGGTCTGGTCAAAGCTCCACTGGGATAAGTTGCTTAATAAAAAACTTTTAAAGACATAGGCTTAGTTCTGTTTTCTGGACCCACATCTATAGGAATTAATAGCACCGCTGTTACATGGTGTCTGCTTTAGATTCATCCATGCACACCTGAATGGATGTAATGACAATACTGTATCCTCATATAACTTGTAAGGTTTTGTTAAGTTTGAATAAATATATTTTATGCCAGTTAAAACCATCAACAGGAGTTGAAGAAAACTGATATTTGCTATAACATCAAAGAAAATTTCACCATCTCTGACAAGTTCCTTTTTCCAATCATACTGCTACTTTAGATGTTAAAGGCTGGGGTGATTATGTGGTAGTGTTGCAGGAAATGTTCACATTCTGACTCCAATTTAATTAGAGCAAAATGTTCAACAGTTCTAGGGGAACCAAAAAAGAGCCTCATTTAGACACCTAATGTCTGAAGTTCCTTCTCCTCAGAGCTGAATTGGCCCTGATACACTTCAGCTTACAACTTTTTCAACAGCTACAATCCCACAGAGCTCAAATTTTCATATGTAGGTCTAACCAGCTTTCTCTGTATTCACAAACTTACAGTTCTGGCTTCAGTCCTGGCTCTGTTGTATAACTTTGGGCAAGTTATTTAACTTCTTTGAATTCCAGTTTCTTCATTAGGAAAATGGAAATGCAAATATCTCAGAAAGCTTACTTAAAGACTGAATAAGATGTCATATATAGTTACCACAGTGCATAGCACATGGAAGACACTAAAAAAATATAAAAGGTAGTTCTCATATCCTTGAAAGTACATTATCTTAGTTATAATTCCAACAAGTTTAATGTTGACACATGAGAGGCCAGCTACTCAAGTGCCACACATGTGGGGGAAGAGCTTCAAGATGTCTAGTTTTGTAAGATGCTGAGTAACAGTACTAATTAATAAGTAGGGCTTCCAAACTCAAATCCACAAATCAAGGTATATTCAAAGAATTTTTGTTTTGTCTCCAGTCCTCTCTAAATACTTTCTTCTTCCCTTATAGGTAACCATTAATATAATTATGTAGCCTGACCAGGTGGTGGCGCAGTAGATAGAGCGTTGGACTGGGATGCAGAAGACCCAGGTTTGAGACCCCGAGGTTGCCAGCTTGAGCTTATAAAAGACACGTGCCTTCATGGCCTATGCACAAAACACAAAGAGTGAGCCCAATCAAACAGAAAAGGCCACTTAGAAAAAACTGTAGGCAGAGTAAAGACAGCATTGATTTTAGACGAGTCCTAACAACTCTCTAGTGACTACTAAAGCAGCAATAGGAGAATCCTCCTCCAAGAACCTGGCCCACTCTGGAACCTTTTAAACATTCAAGGATTTTGTAGAGTACTTCAGGGCATCCTGATTCTTGGAAAACTATTTTCTTTGGCACTTTCTGTTCTATTTAGGATGAGACAATCAAAGATTTCATTTCTTCTGCAGAAATTTCATTTTACTTCCTAAAGGGAGAAAAAAAATAGAGTGAACTCTCACTAGTTCATTTTCATTTATTGTGCTAACTATTTGAGGCAGGGGATTAACAACCTAATTAATTCAGAACAGCCCAGGAGGAAGCTGCTATCTCAAGCTATCAATTGTGTTTAAACCTGGCCTCTGCCCCTAGTGTCTAACTGTACAGATAGAAGAGAACTCAGACATCATCTAATTCAGTGGTTTTGAACCCTGCTTATAGGTTAAAATCACCTGGCCTGCTCCCCAGAGATTATAATATTATAGTCAGAGCTGAGAACCACTGATCTAATCTAACTCCATGGTATAAAGATGAAATAACAGCCCATGGACAAATTATGCCTTGTCCATGGGTCTAATTTTAAAATAGGGCCTAATTTTAATTAAGGATAGATATTTCAAAGACTGATGTAAATACTATAGAATATAGGTTCTTTACTGTTTTGAGCTACCATACCACTGTTCTCCTATGTCATACTGAATAATTAAAAGTCAAGCATAATTGAACACAAATAACCATGTTGTTTTGTACACTCTAAATATATTTTCCTTCTGTGACGACTCTGACCGGTTTTGTGGACCAGAGAACCTCGTCCGGGATACGCCCTACTAAATAAAGCTTTTGCTATTTAAAAATAAAAATTAAAAAAAAAAAAAAAATATATATATATATATTTTTTTTTTTTTTCTCCTGGGAAAAAGTTCCACAGTTTTTATAAGATTCCCCTGGGGATGTAACCCTGAAAAGATTAATAATCATGATATGAAAACTGCTATATCACAAGGGAGCTTTACCTAAGGAAAATGGTCCCATGAATAACTCTAATGGAGAATTCCAACCCCTGAGAAAGAGACTTCTTTTTCTCCACAATACTTTGGAATCAGGAGTCATTTTTTCTGGTCAGCCTACTTGAGGTTATATTATTGATCTGATTATAAATCTTTTGCAATAAGATACACTTACTGCAAAAGCTTCTTTCAGCCATTTAAAAAAAAATTCTATTCAGTGAGAGGAGGGGAAGTAGAGACAGACTCCTGCATGCACCCAGACCAGGATTCACCCAGCAAGTCCTCTAGGGGGTGATGCTCAGCCTATCAGCCATGTTTTTCTAACAGGAAAATACAGCAACTCACCAAGACTCCGCAAAATTCTGTTGACCCCACTGGGTTCAGACTCAGGAATTGTTTCCAAATACTGGAAGGCCCGGACTTCAAACAAACCTACAAGGAAAACTCATTTTGGTGAAATTATCCAATGTTCAAGACTAAAAATCAAATAAAACTCTGTGCTCATTTTTATGTACATCCACAGTTAAAACAACACTACAAAAAATATATACTACAAATAAACAACTCAGATTTTGAGCCCTTGTAGCTTTATGCTATTTACTGTCAAAACTTTTAAGTACTCACTAAATACGGAGCGAGAACTTTATTAGGAAACCGACCTTTCACCCCACTCTTCCGAAGCTCTCGGTCCTGAATGAACCCTGCAAACATCTGGGTTTCCATGAAGAGATCCAGGAAATGGCGGACACTTCGGGAGGTGTGGGATTTACGGAATGGCTCCCTTTGGAACACACGTTCCCCACGCTGAGTGACAGTCATGTTCAGAGAATAATGTCCCACCAGCTCCACGAAAAACCTGACAAATGCTTCGGACACCAGAGTGTTGAGTGTCACATCTGCCACAAAATGAATGGGGAAAAAAAAGAAAAGAAAAAGTCCTCTAAGTTTTGTGTTTATGGGAACATTGGCTCTAGTTATAACAGTGATGCTGAGTGAGGAAATCATAGATTAAAGGAAGGAGAATAAACAGGAATACTCATTCTTAGTTTTCCTGCACTCTCCATGACCTGCAAAAAGCAAATGGCTTACATTCTTACCTTTGATTTCTTCCCACACATACGCTGTTACCTTTTTGATATGCCAAGCCTGGCTTGCACATCTGTGATTTCACTGGAACTGTTCTTTCTAAAGCCACCAATGAGACCCAGACACATTTAATCTGCTTTCTATTTTTATCCTTCTTTAAACTCTATGTTGCATTTGTGGTAACCTCCTCCTCAGTCCTCTGCTCTCCCGCAACTACATGCTCTCCTGATTTCCTGATTCCTCTTCCGCATTTATAACCCGAATGCTTTTCTCTTGCCTCTTCTTCCTCTTCCTGAGCATGGGACTCTGACCACTTCTCAACACTCCTTTCTGCTAGATCTGGCTTTCCATGGTGATAATTCTTAGATCTCCAGCCCTGGTATTTCACCAAAATTCACCTATGTTTTCAGACTACCTATGGTTGACCATCATTTGGTTGTCCCATTAGTACTTAAATTCCATTTATCCCAAAGTTACCATATAATGTAATTTTAGGAAATTGGTAGAATATGAATCAAATAAATAAAGAATACATGTTCTAAACCATAGTCATTGTATTTCTCCACTGAGTTTGTCTCAACTTTCCCATTTTATAGTGCACCACGATTATTCCATAATAAATAATAATTTGTTGAGTGCTTAAAATATGTCAGGCACAATGCCCTGGCCAGATGGCTTGGCTGGTTAGAACATCATCCTGAGGTGCAGAGGTTGCCAGTTTGATCCCTCTTCAGGGCACATATAGAAACAGACTGATGTTCCTGTCTCTCTCTTTCCCCCTTCCTTTCTCTAAAATCAATAAAGAAGATAATAAAAAAAAAACTAAGTCAAGCACTGTATTGTGCTTTTACAAACGTAATAATCCAGTGAGTTAGGTATTATTTCCCTTTTACAGATAAGAAAACTGAGGCTCCAAACAAAGGCATTCTCCAGATTCATGTTACTAGCACAGCGGAGAAGCTGCCTGCTCCCAAGGTGACTCTTCACCAGTACAATCAACTACACTCCACTACCTTCCAGGTTCCAGGCTCAAGCCACAGATTCACTCTAGCACCTCCCTTTTCTTCCACATCCAACTGGTGCTTTTTCCCTTTCACAATGCTTCTTGCTGTTTCCCATGCACTCCACCCTGAACCAGGAATCTGAAACCTAGGGTTAGTCAGTCTGCCATGAAGCAGCTGTATAAAGGTAACAATTCACTTTACTGTGCATGGCTATTCTTTCTGTCTCTTTTAATGAGGTGGCTGATTAGGTGATTTCTTTTTTTCTTTTTTTTTTACAGGGACAGTGAGAGAGTTGAGAGACTCAGAGAGAGGAATAGATAGGGATAGACAGACAGGAACGGAGAGAGAGTAGAAGCATCAATCATCAGTTTTTCATTGCAACACCTTAGTTGTTCATTGATTGCTTTCTCATATGTGCCTTGACTGCGGGCTTTCAGCCGACTGAGTGACCCCTTGCTCCAGCCAGCGACCTTGGGATCAAGCTGGCGAGCTTTTGCTCAAGCCAGATGGGCCCGCGCTCAAGCTGACAACCTTGGGGTCTCGAACCTGGTTCCTTCGCATCCCAGTCTGACACTCTATCCACTGTGCACCTGGTCAGGTTGATTAGGTGATTTCTAAGGTCTCTTCCAGCATTACATTTTTAATCTAATCTACATTTTTGTTATCTTCTTTTTCAACAGACTTCTTTCTCATCTCTTTCCTTGTACAGCTGAGAAATCATGGTCCATGACTGCTTTTATCAATACTTCTGCCCCACTCTCCGATCCTCTCCACTTACTCTCCTGTTTCTGCCATTTTGCATTAAGGTTTCTTGAAAGAGTTGTTGTTTATATCTGCTGTACCCACTTTCTTATGTTTAATTCCTTTTTTTTTTTTTTTTTTTTTACAGGGACAGAAAGAGAGTCAGAGAGAGGGATAGATAGGGACAGACAGACAGGGACAGAGAGAGATGAGAAGCATCAATCATTAGTTTTTCGTTGCCGTTGAGACACCATAGTTGTTCATTGATTGCTTTCTCACATGTGCCTTGACCACGGGTCTTCAGCAGACCAAGCTGCCCCCTGCTGGAGCCAGCGACCTTGAGTCCAAGCTGGCGAGCTTTTACTCAAGTCAGATGGGCCCCGTGCTCAAGCTGGCGAGCTTGGGGTCTTGAACCTGGGTCTTATGCATCCCAGTCCGACGCTCTAATCCATTGTGCCACTGCCTGGTCAGGCATGTTTAATTCCTTTAAAAAAAATGTTTTTTTATTTCTTTATTTTAGAGAGGAGACACAGAGTGAGAGAGAGAGAGAGAGAGAGAGAAAGGGGGGAGAAGCTAGAAGCATCAACTCCCATATGTGCCTTGACCAGACCAGTGCAGGGTTTTGAACTGGCGACCTCAGTGTTCCCAGGTCGACACTTTATCCACTGCACCACCACAGGTAAGGCTGTTTAATTCCTTTTAAAAAATTTATGTTTTTCTATAACTTGTCTTCCATTGTTTCTGTTTTTAAAAATACTTTTAAATTTGATTTTAGGGAGAGGAAGGAGGACAGAGAAAAAGAGAGAAAGACATCAGTTTGTTGTCCCACCCATTCATGCATCCATTGGTTGATTTTTGTATGTGCCCTGACTAGGGATAGAACTGCTGACCTTGCTCTAACCAACTGAACTACTGGGCCAGGGCCTTTGTTTCTGTTTTAATGTGAAATGAACAGGACAAAGCTGAAACAAGACATCACATGTATCTCTGAAGCTCCCTGTGTGACACCCTCTCAGTGGTGTTCTTCCCTTACTCTCCAATAGAGGGTGGCTGTTGTTTGGAATTTTGTGTTTATCATTCCTTTGCTTTACATTAGTTTCACCACAGACATATGCGACCCAACAACTGTTAGGTTTTGTGTCTTTGGACATAATATAAAACATTATATTCTTCAGCAACTTATTCTGGTATTTAATATGTGTTTTAAGGTTCTTTTTCAATTATACGTTCTCAATGAACAGGAAGGATTTTTTAGTTTTTGCTATCACATACAATACCACTATGAAAATGATCGTACTTGTCTCCTAGTTACCATATGCAAAAGTTTCCCTAGCATTTAAGTCTTAAAAATCAAACTGGGGTTGTAGGATGTGTTCATACGCTTTTAACTTTACAATATGATACCAAATTGTTTTTCCAAAGCAAGTGAACTCATTTATACATTCTCAGCTACACTCAATATCATCAGATTTTTAAATTTTTGCCAATATGGTGGCTCTAAAATGGTATCTCACATGGCTTTAATTTCCATTTTCCTGATTTTGATGATCTTATGTAGCTTTTCATATATTTATTGGCCCTTTATGTTTCCTCTTCTATTCCTTGGTTAGTTATATATATATATATTTAAACTTTTTATTTAATTTTATTTTGAGAGAGTGAGAGAGGGATGAAGGGAGAGGGAGAGAGAGAGAGAAGGGGGAGGAGCAGGAAGCATCAACTCCCCTATGTGCCTTGACCAGGCAAGTCTAGAGTTCAAACCGGCAACCTCAGTGTTCCAGGTCAACACTTTATCCACTGTGCCACCACAGGTCAGGCTCTTGGTTAGTTATATTTGTGGATAATATCTTCACCTACTTTGTAGCTTTTTTAAAAATATCTTTTCCATGGTGTTCCTTGTGAAAAATATATATATTTTTAATTTAACACAGGAAAATTAATCAATCTTTTCCTTTATGGCTTGTGCTCTTTGTGCCACATTTAAGATATTCATTATTGTCCCAAAACATACAATATTTTCTTTTATTCTTTCCTCAACATTTTTTGTTTTACTCCTAATATTTAAGTCTTTAATTAATTGAAATTAATTTGTGCGTAATGTGAGGTATAGCTCCATATTTATTTCTTTTCATATGGAAACCCAACTGCTTCATTCTTTTCCTACTGACACGTAACACTGGTGCTTACACAAATCAAGTCAATTCATGTGCACACTCTATTTTTTCCATTGCTCTGTTTGTTTATTGTGTACCAAAACCAAATGAATTAATTACTACTTCCATCGTCAAATCCACCAGTCAGTTCTCAGTCTTCACCTAACTTGACCTCTTCACAGCATTAGACACATCATTTGCTCTTTCTTTAATAAAATACTTTCTTCAAGCAGCTTCTACAATATCATGCTCCTAGTTTTGTTCACACACACTCTCCCCATTTTTCTTTTACTTCACTCGCTGCTCCTTTTAGTTTCCTTTAAGCTTTGTGCTATATATACATATATAATTTTATTTTTATTTATTTATTTATACAATATCTTTCTGTAGAGTTAGTACTGATCTAGAAAGAAGGGCATATGCAATTATTTATGGCCAATCAGAAGAGAAATAACACCTTATTCTATTTTTTCTTTTGGTCCAAAGTTAGAAGCAGGAAGGCAAACAGACTGCCACATGTGCCCCACTGAGATCTACCTAACTTGCCCACCAGGGGGTGATGCTCTGCCCATCTGAGGTGTTGCTCCATTGCGGCCGGAGCCATTCTAGCACCTGAAGCAGAGGTCACGAAGCTGTCCGCAGCACCCGGGCTAACTCTGCTCCAATGGAGCCTTGGTTGCAGGAAGAAAGAGAGAGGCAGAGAGGAAGAAGGGGAAGGGTGGAGAAACAGATGGGCGCTTCACCTGTGTGCCCTGATCGGGAATTGAACCCGGGACTTCCACACGCTGGGCCAATGCTCTACCAATAAGTCAACCGGCCAGGGCCTTTGTTATATTTTTTAGAGATGATTTTTAAAACTTCTCCTTTATAATAATCTGAATTTCCCAGGTGTTCTATAATTAGAGTTAATTAATTAACTTTATCTCCCTACCTCCTCCCCATGGCAACCATTGGCTTGTTCTCTATATCTTTGTTTCTGTTTTGTTTATTCAGTTTTTTGTATTTTTAGATTCCACATATAAGTGAGATCATACAGTATTTGTTGTTCTCTGACTTACCTCACTTAGCATAATACCATCCAGGTCCATTTGTGTTGTCATAAATGGCAATGGTATTGCTAAGTAATATTCCATTGTGCATATATGAACATTTTTATCCATTCATGTACGAAGGGACATCTAGCCTGCTTTCATATTGGGCCTATTACTAGTAATGCTACAGTGAACACAGGGGTGCATATACCTTTTTGAGTTAGTATTTTTGTTTTCTTTCAAAGATTTTATTTACTGATTTTAAAGAGGGAGGGAGAGATCGTAGTTGCTTCACTTTAGGTGTTCATTGATTGCTTCTTGTATATGCCTTGACTGGGCAAGGGCAAGCCCGGGGTTTCGAACCTGGCAACCTCAGCACTCCAGGGCTATCCTCTATCTACTGCACTACCACATGTCAGGCTGTTTTTGTGTTTTTGGAAAAATACTCAGAAGTGGGACTGCTGGATTGTATGGCAGCTCTATTTTTAATTTTCCTAGGATTCTCCATACAGTTCTTCCCCAGTGGCTGCATGAATTTATAATCTCATAGGACAGGCTGGTCATGGAAAGTCTCACTGGGAAAGTGACTGTGAGCACAAAAGAAAGGGCAGGGGCCACGTGGCTATTTGGGGGAGCAGCATTCCAGAAATGGGACTGAGCAAGTGCACAAGTCCTGAAATAGAAGGGGACCTGGTACATCTGAGGGTCAGCAGAGAAGCTAATTATAAGCTTTTAAAGGCACCAGCACAATCTCATACCACTTTTCTCTTTTGTATTTTGCTGAAGTTAGAAGCAGGGAGTCAGTCACAAAGACTCCCACACGTGCCCAACCGGGACTCACCCAGCAAGCCCACCAGGGGGCAATGCTCTGCCCATCTTGGGCATTGCTCCACTGGAACCTGAGCTATTCTAGCGCCTGAGGCGGAGGCCATGGAGCCATCCTCAGCACTTGGGCCAACTTTGCTCCAATGGAGTCTTGGCTGTGGGAAGGAAAGAGAGAGATAGAGAGTAAGGAGAGAGGGAAGGGGCAGATGGATGCTTCTCCTATGTGCCCTGGTTGGGAATCAAACCTGTGACATCCACACACTGGGCCAATGCTCTACCACTCAGCCAACTGGCCAGGGCTCATACCACTTTTGTACATCCTTTAGTACATTCATAAATATTATATTCAGTAAATATTTATTGCCTTGACCGTATGTCCTCAGAACACCTGTCACATACCTTGTGAAAAAATCTGCTCCTGAGCCAAAATTTCATTTCGTTCTTCCAAAATCTGTATCAGGGCAGCTTGGAGTTTAGGTGGTAAAATTTCATCCTCATCAGATACCTTAAGAAATTAAAATTTTTCATTAAGCCTTGAGAAAGAATGTCTCAAACATGCACTAGCTAGGTCCTCCAAATTCCACCAGTGACATTATATGTCAGGCTGAAGGGTCAGTGTGAAGCTTCTTTCCCAACGTTGAGCAGAATCCATGATGCTTATAGTGTATACACCTTAACTATATTAAACAAATAAATAACATACAATTTTATGGCATTTTCTACCAAATATCTCCCATCGGCATGTCTCATGCTGTGTGAGAAAGATCATCCCTAAATAAGTATTGTTTCAAATGTAATGAGCTAAGTGATTTTTAAAAAACACAGTCTTGGGAAACATTCTTTCAACTTCATATTGAGTGCTTACAAGCCTTATGCAATGTGTACACAGAAGGCTGCTCTGAGAAGGCTTTACCAACACTCCCTTCCACTTGACTATCCAGAAGAAATGACCACTTCTATTTTGCCCCTACTGTACACCTTGTACAAATTTCTATTATATCATTTCTGAAACTTTATGTGTAGGTCTGTATACCCCTCTCACCATTAGACTATAAGGCCTAAGGGCTCAAACCATGTCCTACTCATATTTAGATTCAGAATAACTGAAAACAATCAGTTTTAAATGCTTGTTAAATTTAATTAAATTACAGGCTTATATGTCAACCCATCTGGACTTGAAGGGAGGGTTGCTTCTTTGGAGAATGACATTTACAGGTATTGATCAACTTACGACCTATGCAACTTACGACCATTCGACTTTACGGCCACAATCGCTAGTCATGACTGCTCCGCGTCTGGAGCAGTTTTTGTATGTACCTGTATTTTGTAATTTTGTATGTTTTGCAAATATTAAACCAGTTGTACTGGTAATGCAGTGTTTTACTTAAACCTGACAAATGTAAAAATAAGAAATAAAATGGTGTAGAGATTATACAAATGGCATAAAATGAACAAAGAAAATTATGATATATAATAATGAAAGAAAATTATGATAAAATATGACAAAGATTTTTATAACATCATTTCACAGTACTGTACATATAGCCTACTCAACTTACGACTAAATCGTGTTACAACCGGTCTGTCAGAACCAATCGTGGTCGTAAGTCGAGCACTAGCTGTAATCTGTTTCCTCCTTCCTTCTTTGGGATGTACAGCTAAACCCAAGCCAAAATTTTCAGGTCAATCTTGTATGTTCAGCCACAGTGTCAAGTCAAGTGTGTGTAGGAACTAAAAGTCTTGCCTGAGTCATCTTCTCTAAGTACTTTCACATATTTTCTGTCTAATTATTTTTAAATATTATGTAATCAGCCTCTCTGTCACTCACCTCCTGTAAGAACTTGTCTGCACAGAGATCGACTATCAGCACCTGTGGGACAAAGAAGCCAGGCAAGTTAAACCAGAGACAATCACAAAGAAGCATGTTGGGCACTGCTACGTCAGAAAGCGTTCTGATTCTTTGAAGCAATTGGAACAGCTTAAACAAAATTAACTTAAAGTTATAACCCATTTAAAGTTGAACTCACCAACACAATAACAAATAAATTGTAAGTAAAAAAATAATAATAATAGCAGCACACCTACAGATTAAAAGAGACTAAAAAAAATTACCCACCAAATGCAGTGTGTGGACTTTATTTGGGACCTGATACAAATAAACTATTATAAATTTATGAAACAATTAGAGATATTTGCATTAAATTTTGCTGATATTAGGAAATTGTTATAAAGTTTTATGTATGATGTTATAAAGTTTGTGATATGTTAAAAATGTCATTATGTTTTACAGATTAGCCATAATTTGATAAGTATTGAACTAGGATGACTGGATTTATTTTGTTCTTTTTGTGTGTGTGTGTGACAGAGACAGAGTGAGAGATAAGAGAGAGGCATAGGGGCAGACAGGAATGGAGAGAGATGAGAAGCATCCATTCTTCGTTGTGGCACCTTAGTTGTTCATTGATTGTTTTCTCATATATTCCTTGACCGGGGGGCTACAGCAGACCGAGTGACCTTGCTCAGGCCAGTCACCCTGGATTCAAGCTAGTGAACTGTGCTCAAACCAGATGAGCCGTGACCAAACCAGCAACCTCGGGATTTTAAACATGTGTCCTCTGTGTCCCAGTCTAATGTTCTACCCACTGCGCCACTGCCTGGTCAAGCTTTATTTTGTTCTTTTGTTTATTTGTACATATGTTCAAAATTTCCCATCATGAAGTTTTTAAAAAGATAAATACAAAAATCAGTTGCATTTCTACACATTAAGAAACTATCTGAAAAAGAAGTAAACCATCCCTTTTCAATTGCATCTAAAAGAAAATACCTAAGAATAAATTTAACCAAGTAGGTGAAAGATATGAACACAGAAAACTCTAAGACATTGATGAAAGAAACTCAAGACACAAATAAATGGAAAGATATTCTGTGCTCAGGGATTGGAAGAATTAATATTGTTAAAATGTCCACATTACTCAAAGCAATCTACAGACTCAATGCAATCTTCATCAAAATTCCAATGGCATTTTTCACAGAACTAGAACAAATAATCCTAAAATCCGTATACAACCACAAAAGATCCTAAATAGCCAAAGCAATCTTGAGAAAGAATAACAAAGCTGGAGGCATCTCACTTCTTGATTTCAAACTACTCTATACAGTAATCAAAACAGTATGGTATTGGCATAAAAAGGAGACACTGATAAATGGAACAGAATAGAGTCCAGAAAGAAACTCATGCACAGTCAATTAATTTACAACAAAGGAGCCAAGAAAATACAAATGGGGAAAGGATAGTCTCTTCAATAAATGGTGTTGGGCAAATTGGACAACCACATGTAAAAAAACAAAAGCAAAAACCTGCACCCTTATCTTATAGCATACACAAAATCAACTAAAAATGGATTAAGGTCTTGAATATAAGACCTGAAAGCATAAAACTCTTAGAAAAAAACATAGGAAGCAAGCATCTCGACATTGGTATTGGCAACAGTTTACTATACGTGCTGCCGAAGCAAGCACAATATAGGCAATGATTTAAAATTTTTATTTATTTATTGACTTTAGAGAGAGGGAGAGAGAGAGAAATAGAAAAATTGATCTGTTGTTCTACATATGTACACACTTATTGGTTGATTCTTGCATGTGCCCTGCCTGGAGATCGAACTCTCAACCATGGCAAATTGGATGATGCTCCAACCAACTGAGCTACTCGGCCAAGGCTTGGCAATGACTTTTTGAATTTGACTGCAAAAGCAAAGGCAACAAAAGCAAAAATAAACAAGTGGTGATGACACCAGACTAAAAATGTTCTGCACAGCAAAGAAACCATCATAAAATGAAAAGAAAATCTACGAAGTGAGAGAAATTATTTGCAAATCATATACTGGATAAGGGGTTAATATCCAAACTTTATAAAGAACTCAGAGATTTCAACAGCAAAACAAACACACACACAAACAAAAACAACCCAATTAAGTGGGCGGAGAAAATGAATAAAGGTTTTTCCAAAGAAGATGTACAAATGGCCAACAGGTACATAAAAAAAATGGTCAATATCACTAACCATCAAAGAAATACAAATCAAACCACAATGAGGTATCACCTCACACCTATTAGAAGGGCTATTATAAAAAAGACAAAAGAAAAATGGTGAGGCTGTGGAGAAAAGGGAACCCTAGTGTACTGTTGGTAGGAATGTAAATTGGAGCAACCACTATGGAAAACAGCATAGAGGTTCTTCAAAAAATTAAAAATAGAACTACTGTTTGATCCAGCAACTCCACTTTGGGCATATATCCAGAGGAAATGAAATCATTGGAAAAGACACATGCGCTCCCATATTCACTGCATCATTATTCACAATAGCTGAGACATGGAAACAACCTAAGTGTTCACTGACAGATCAATATATAAACAAGATGTTTTATATATATACCTACTCATACACACAATGGAGTATTATTCAGCCACAAAAAGGAGAAAATCCTGTCAGTTGTGACAACACAGACGGACCTTGAGGGCATTATACTACATGATATAAACCAGGCAGAGAAATATAAATAATGTGTAATCTCACTTATATGTAGAATCTAAGAAAAACAAACTCATAGATACAGAGAACAGACTGGGAGCAATGGCAGATGGGCAAAATAGGTGAAGTCAGTCAAAATATACAAACTTCCAATTGTAAGATGAATAAATCCTGGGAATAGTTAACAAAACTGTACTGTATACTTGAAAGTTGCTGAGAGAGTAGAACTTAAAAATTTTCATCACAAGAAATATGTAACTATGTGAGGTAGTGAACATTAGTGAGACTTATTATGGTAATCATTTCACATACATATATCAAATCATTATGTTGTACACCTTAAACTAATGCAATGTTATATTTTAATTATACATCAATAAAACTGGGGTGGGGGAGATTAATCCAGTGGAGTAATAGAGAAGGACAGTCCTTTCAATAAATTGTATTAGGAGAGTTGGCTATTCATATGACAAAAAATGAAACAATACCTACCTTCTATTATATATAAAAAGATCAAATCCCAGGATTCAGACCCAAAAGTTAAAGGCACAGTAATAAAGCTTCCCAAGCTTCTAGGAGATAATGTAGGAGAATATCTCCATGAAGTTAATATAAAGAAAAACTTTAGTAGCTCACACACAAAAGAGCCTCTAACCATAAAGGAAAAGATTGATAATTCTGATCACATTAAAATTCAGAACTTCTGTACATTAAAAAACACCAATTTGGAGAATGAAAAGGAAAACTATAAAGGGGTTGGTATCTAAAATATAAAAAGGCCTCTTACAAATCAATGAGGATGAACAATTCAGTAGAAAGACAAATTTTATACAAGATGATAAGCCAAAACATATAGAAAGATGCCCACCCTCAACAATAATCAAGAAATGCAAATTAAACCACGATGAGAATATCACTCCACACCCACCAGAGAGGCTAAATTATACAAACTGGTGATGACAAGTATTGCTGGTGAGGATGTGGAGCAGTAGGAAGTCTCCTGTACTGCTGGAGGGAGTTCAGCTTGGTACCGCTACTTTGGAAAATGGTAGGACATTATCCACTGAAATTTAAGTCACAGTTCCCTGTGACTGAACAAATCCATTTGCAAGTGTATACCCATCGAACTGCATACAAATATGTACCAAGTGTCATGTATAAGAATAGTTATGGCAGTATTATTCATAATAATCCCAAACTGGAAACAACTCAAATATCCCAACTGTAGGATAGATAAGAAAATGGTGGTACACTCACAGAGTATCAAATTACTGTTAAACTCATTAACATGGATGAATTTTATAGATATAATATTGATGAAAAGAAGCCATTCAAAAATAAAAATAATACACACACACACGAGTTATATGAAGCCATTTATATCAAGCTTAAAATCAGGCAAAACTGAACTATATTGTTTAGGGATACATGCCTCGGATATAAAACTATAAAGTAGAACAAGTACGTAAACACACAAAAGTCAAGCTAGTGGTTACCTCCTGTGGGGGATGGGAAAGGGTACAGTGACCAGAAGGATGCGTGAAGGGGGCTGTTCCGGGGGTGGCAGTGTTTCCACTGCTGTCACCTTCCATTCTCTAGTCAGTGTTGGCTCCATAAGCAATACGGTGATAATTCACTGAGCTGTACATTTTGTTTTGGGCACTTGTCTATATGTGTGTTATATCTGAAATAATTCTTTCAGTTAACCCAGTGTAGTTTTAGTGTTCAACTTAAAAATAAAAGAAAGACCTACCTTCAAAATAACACAAGAAAGAGCCCCTGGTCACGATGTAAATAAGGTAACATGTACTATAGATTTATGTGTATGGTAGACTTCTTCTTGCTTTAATAAAGAGATACATCATGCTATGTATTAATAATAATTATATATTAATATTAATGAACAACTCCACCACTCTTAAAGGTCTCTTGTTTTCATCTGACTTCTCCCATAGGTACTACTTCTCCCATCTCACCTCTTCAATGGGCAGGTCCTGAAGCTGGGGTAAGGAGCAAGACAGGATTCCAATCAGGAACGGAGTAGGGGAGCATACGATGTCGATCATAGATGCGGGCAGGACCGGGATGTAGGTGTGCTGCCAGGTGAATGGATACAGCGTGGCAACAACAGCATGGCCACATTTTGACAGGGTGCTAGCCAGAAGAGAGAGCAAAAGGCATCACACAAAGCGCCATAGGGAGCGCGCTTTGGCTGTTATGCTAACAGATTTGTGAATCAATGCCAGTTAGTGATCAGAGATGAACAGTTCAGGGATTACTCATTAATCTTGAACACTTTATTTAAAATTTTAACTTAATTTACTGAAAATCTTTCATCTCAATCCAGCTCTTCCTTCCAAATTATATTACTAAAAATAAGTGTATACTTAGAAAATGCCAATTTTTAAGAGCTTAAGCAAAATAGATCTAGAAAAGTAAATTAATTGCAACCCCCAAAAGTCACTGATGAAGCCTACTGCAAATAGATTTTGGATTATTTACCATTTGGAATTATTCATGTCACTAAAGCATGAGGTAATTGAGATCGTACAGTTTTTTTATATGCCCAAATTTTAAAGTAGTTAAAACATGTAAAATACCTGAAGGAAGTGACAACTTTTACTCATTTCTCACCTTAGGCTGTTGGCAACAAAGATTACCCTTCGCTCCAAAAGGAGAGAGGCACAGACCCGGATGAGATGACACACACTCAGGCACTTGAAGAGACAGTCAAAGTCTACATGTTCCAGTCGGGAATCCAGGGGTCGGCAGAGTTCAATTGACTGAAATGCAAGAATCTGAATTAGGGGAGCTGCTGCAATCCTAATGACGATGCAGATGGATCCTGTCATTCTTTCACAGGTTAAATTCAAGAAAAGGGGTCTGCTACAAAATCTGTAAAGCTGCCTACCCTAATCCTAAAACCTAATACCTTGTTTTTGTGATTTTGTAAATTTCTAGTAAAATCCTTTATCTCACCTGACAATAGTATGAATAATCTTTATTTAGCACGATTTATCCTAATGACTGAAATAATCATTACAAAAGGGCTCAATGTGGCTATTTCTCCAGTGCTTTGTGGGACTAAACATTCGGTACAGTTTGTGGACAAGGAAAAAGTAGGCCCCGAAGCTTCTGAAACTGCCTCCTCTGTCAGGCCAGCTTTCTGGCAATTATCAGAATATTTCAAAACAAGCTCACTTACCCCATCGTCAGCCCCAGGGAGGTAGCTCTTAACTGTGATGGTGCGCCCAGGAGCTGGGAAAGGGGCTTCCATGACACTGCGCATGAACGGGTAAACCAGGGCCGGAGACATTTCTCTTCTCTTCTCCACTTCGTCCAAAATCTACAAGCACAAAATATGTTACTTTCTTAGGAACTCAGTACAAAAACATAAAAGAATCCTATTAACAAACTGCCAAACTTGGTCCACAAACTTAAAAATAACACCAATAGATTTTAAGACGGATAAGGCTCAGCAACTAAAATAAAGTTCATTAAAGCCAGCATGTCTTTTGGAGCTTTCTTTCTATCCCCAAGAAAAGTTATTAAAATAAATCAACTCATTTTTAGAACAGGAGCCCATTTTAAGTTCACCACTAAGGTAAGGGCAAAGAAGGCGGCACCGATGATGACATCACACAGTGTGGGGTCTGGGTCTGGGAAAGACGTGCAGCAAGATAAGCTTCAGGCTGCGTTCTCAGTTAAGCTGGGGGTTTAGCAAATCAAAATGAGGGTAACATGGCAACAGTATCTGATGAGGGAGCTAAATCTAAGATGTCACTATGCCCCTTAACATGGCCTGGTGACATCATCAGAAACCTCTACTGACTCAGAGCTCAGAACAAACACCACTTTTCATAAGAACTGTTCTGCACTCACCTTTGAAAAAAGGTTGAAGCAGCCCAGGCGACTGACCATGCAGTAGACCTCAGGGAGTCGCTTTCCTTTCCCTTCTGGCTAAAAGAAAAAAACCCAATAAAGCAAAAATTAAGCTGCACATCTTATTAGTAATTTGGACTATTAATACTCTCTTAATATTCTTTAATACTGAGCAGAAATCAAGATTCTCAGCCTCAATGAACAATGAAAGATGGGAATATGGTAAAAAATAATAGCAAAATTATTCCAGGTTCAGTGGAAGCATTTAAACAAGAAAATGTAACTCCAAGCTCCCTTGATTGGCTCATGGTACTCCGTTCCTCTAATGGATCCAGACCGACGCAGCCACTATGTCAGCGGTTTCTTTCTGTATCGTAAACAAACAAAATAAATCTATACCCTTTCTGGAGTACTCTGTGACTAACCCCAACCTTGTTCTTATTTCTGAAATCTCACATAGCTTCTTTAATACAGAGATCATTGAGTCGCCCTAAAACTCATCTGGAGATAGTGTTTCTGAAGTTCCTGGTGTGACTCGATTGTTTCTTGACCGACCAAGCCTGTAGCTCAAGTTTGGAACTTACCAAAAGCTTCTTACAGTAACCAAACCACCGGCTCCCATCTTCACCAGTTAAGACAAAGGAGAAAGTTTCACTGAAAAAAAAAACAGGAACTAGTTTGAGATCCAAACAAGTGCTTATGACATTCCTCATAGAACAAACAATTGAAAATTAGTCTAACAGCAGCCACTTTGTGATATAAGAGGAGGCATTAATATCACATTTATTGCAAGTCACACTGCTCCGGAGAGTCCAGCCTTGAGACTGTCTTATCTTGCACTGGAGCGAGAGAATAGCTATAGGGTGAGTTATAGATGCAGTTGCCTCCTCTTTCTTGTTTTTACAGTCTAGCTATTTGTCAAGACTATTTTCCTATTGTGGAATGTCCAAGCTAGTCAAACATATCAGGCCTGGCTGGTGGTGACACAGTGGCTAGAGCGTTGGCCTGGGACACAGAGGATCCAGGTTCAAAACTCTGAGGTCGCTGGCTTGAGCACAGGCTCATCAGGCTTGAGTGTAGGCTCACCAGCTTGAGCGTGGGGTTGCTGGCTTGAGTGTGGGATTGTAGACATGAATGACCCCATGGTCACTGGCTTGAGCCCAAAGGTCACTGGCTTGAGCAAAGGGTCACTTGCTCTGCTGTAGCCCCTGGTCAAGGTACGTATGAGAAAGCAATGAACAACTAAGGAGCTGCAATGAAAAATTGATGCTTCTCATCTCTCTCCATTCCTGTCTGTCCCTCTCTCACTAAGAAAATAAATAAATAAAAAGTTAATGGGGAAATCATCTATCCTCATTAGGAATACAGGCAAAAAGATATGCATAGATAGTTTATGAAGATAATGTATGAAAAAAAGACCTAAAGATGCCCAAGAAGTCACAAAAAAGTCCAAATTTGAACATAAATACATTATGTCCATATATGACCAAAATTAAGGACTGGAAGGGAATATGCCAAAATATTTAGTGATCATCTTTGAGTAAGCAGAATGCCAGTGATTTCTAATTTTTGCTTTTTATTTACTCTGCATTTCTCAAATATTCTAGAACAAACACACATAACTTGTTCGGGTGGGGAGAAGCCAGCCACAGAGCAGTAGCCTATGCGGCTCGCAGCATCACCGTCAGCACAAAAGCTTCAGGATTGATGGCTCAAAGGAGAGTGATAATCGGGCTAAACTGGTTGCAAGACAGTGGCTTAGTCTGGAGGCCACAGGAAGCGGAAGGGCAGGGCTACTGAGGCAACAGCAGGGCTGTCTTGCTGCAGGTCACCAGCATGCGACATGGGTCATAGAAGCACACTTTTCAGTCCAGCTGATGTCATCAGTAATTACAGTTTTGAACAAAGCAGTTATCGACTTTACAAGCAGGACTCACAGACAATGACGGTTTATTAATGAAATATGGAATTTTTCTCTAGAGACCAGGAAAATATTCTTGATACTTCCACTCTCGTTATACTATACATTCGAAACTGGAACCACGGGGCACACAGTGTGGGCTGTGGCCTCTTCTATCAACTTGAAGGAGAAACAAGGTGCGGACATTGCTCTGTTTTACCTGTTTCTGAGTCCCTAAAGTCTAGTCATCCCCTGCCCTTTTATCCACTTGGTGGCATTTCTGATCAAATGTGAAGTAGAACTTTTTTACTGCAGAATTGGCAAAATGGAGACTCTCAAACTTGTTTTTCCTTTGACATTGAAATCAGTCTGTGTTTTCTTTTTTTTGAGTCCTGTGGAAGAAATGCTCTCATTCTGTTTCTTCCTTTCTACCTCTGCATCATTGACCTACCAGTGTCCACACAGCCTGACTGCCGATTCTCCCCACCTCTCAAGCATTCTGATTCTACTTCTGTGGTCCCAACAAACAGAAATCAGAAAAAGTAGCTTATTTACCTCTTGAGTTCTGAGGTTGGAGCCCAGTCCTTCGAATCAGGAAAACAGAACTTGGGGATAACTTTGAGCCTCTCTTCAGTGTCTTTGGCTTGCTTAAAGCCATGATCACCCTGAAAAAGATAACAGTGCAGGTGACTGATATTCTGTGTCAGTGGAGAACAGAAATAAAAAGCTCAGTGTGGTCTTGGGAAAAGAGAGCTCTCATAAGTCTAAGTTGTCATTCTCAGCACAGTTTTGTGCTGATTCACAAAACAGGAAGGCCAAGACTGGTAATCACTGAAGAAGCACTGAGAACAAAGTTACTGAGAATAAAAAATTCTATTTTCACATAGAAATGGTATGGAGATCCTATAATCTAATATAAGAGAGATAACTGAAAATAGAACAAAATAAACAGAATTCATTTTATAATATGCTGATAGCAAAAACCTAGTCAGCTCTAGACACTCTCTGATCAGTACCAGAGATGTTTTGAAAAGGCAGATGAATGTTATTCAGAAAAGAAAATTTTAAAAGCCACCCAATATATAATCATTTCCCTGAGCATGTAATTTTTGCTACCTAATTACTAGCTTGGAATTTCCTGCAAAACTTTAACATGGAAGACCCTTTTGTGAAAGTCTGGTATTGTCCTTAAAGGACAGTGTGAGTTTAGTTAAACAAAAGACATTGAAAATTTTACTATAAAAACAAGCAGATAATAAGTATAATTACCATATTGCCTTCATGTAACTAATACAAATGCTTTATTCTTTCATTTTTAAAGCAAAACATGCAGCTATTCTGGGTCACATGGATAGTAAGTTTTTTTATTTTATCTTCTTTTTTTGACAGAGACAGAGACACACAGATAGAAAGGGAGAGAGATGAGCAGCATCAATTATTCGTTGCTTTTTTTCTTTTTTCTGAGAGAGAGGAAGGCAAAATGGCAGACAGGAAGGGAAAGAAAGAGAAATGAGAAGCATCAACCATAGTTGTGGCACCTTAGTTGTTCACTGACTGCTTTTTCATATGTGCCTTGACCAGGGGGCTCAAGTTGAGCCAGTGACCCCTTGCTCAAGCCAGTAACCTTGGGCTCAAGCCAGAGACCCTGAAGATCATGTGCTCAAGGTAGCGACCCTGCACACAAGCCAAAGACCTCAGGGTTTTGAACCTGGGTCCTCAGCATCCCAGGTCAATGCTCTATCACCACTGCACCACCGCCTATCACTGGATATTCTTAAGAAAAAGAAAAGCACTGTGATACAGTTTTAGTGGAACCACATTATATTGTTTTTATATTGTTAATTGATTCACAATCATCTTCATTCAAGGTTTTCTACAATAGGATCAAGAGGGGCTTGATCTTTTCTCTAACTTATGCCTAATGCACAAAGATGCTAGTAACTTGCTCAGAGACACCTCTAGTCACTGCCAGAGTCTACTGGATCCTTATCTGGTTCTGAGCCCATTATTTCAGGCTGTGTTAAAAACTGGTTCAACCTCAAGATTTCTCTCTGCAAATATAAGACTGATTAAAAATAGGAGGGAAAGATTAAAGCTCCTTTTTATAGAAAATTTGATTTTTTAAGACTATTTTAGATCACTGGGGAACAACTTTTATTTTCATTTTCTGTTGCATGAGGTTTTAGAACCTTTTCTATATATTTCTGCATCACTGATTCCAAATATGAAATCTGTTTTTTGGTGCATGCTTTAATTTTTATGAAATTTTAATTTATTTTTGTTACAGTTAATGGCATGCATTGGTTTTTAAATTAGATTTAAAGGGCAATAACTCTTGGATTGAACGTAACCACAAGGCAATTAATGTTTTACAAACATCACTTTTACATAATTGTAGTTGTTTTTAAATGTAAAAAATTAGTATCTGACAAAAACACCCTCTTATTTTGTTTTAAGATTCAATCATGTCTTCTTCAAGTAGGCATAAATGTAAGAATAGTCCTGACACCTTCTGTTATATATGTGGCTGTTGCACACTTCAACATCAAAGGCGCAATATTTCATCATTTGTGACACGTGCATATGTTGCCTATTTTCAAGTTCCCCTTGGCGATCAAGACAAGAATTGGGCTCCTCATATTGTGTCATAATTGTGAGGAAATGCTTCGTGACTGGACAAAAGGAAAACGCAAAGGAATGCCTTTTGGTATTCCCATGATTTGGCATGAACCTTAGGACCACAGCAGTGACTGTTATTTCTGTCTGATCCATACAAAGGGCATCGGCAAGAAAAAACGACATATGATCGCATATCCTAATATTCCTTCAGCAATACGACCTATCCCACACTCTGAGATACTCCTGGTTCCAGTTTTCAATGGTTTTATTTCTTCTAAGGATGAAGAAAGTGAACATGGTTATCCACTGTATTTTGTTAAGATGCATGAGGAAATGGTTGTAGAATCTGAAGGGTCTTCATCTGATGTCAAGCAGTCATTAGCCCCTCAGCAGTTTAGCCAACCTGAATTGAATGACTTAGTGAGAGATTTGGGCCTATCAAAGAAAGCAGCTGAGTTACTATCCTCCAGGCTTCAAGAAAAGAATGTACCTCACTGGTCAGCTAAGTATACCACTTCAGGAAGCGTGAACAAATTTTTGTGGACTTCTTTCCCGAAGACAAACACTTTGTTTACTGTCATGATATCAGTAGTCTTCTCAGCCAGCTAGGTGTTACCACTTACAGTCCAACAGAATGGCGGCTATTTATTGACAGCTCTAAATGGAGTCTGAAATGTGTTCTTCTACACAATGGTAATGTTTATGCAGCAGTTCCAAATGGTTATTCAACTCATCTGTGAGAAGATTATAATGACATAAAAATTGTCCTCGATTTACTGAAGTATGAGGAGCATAACTGAATCATTTGTGTGGATCTTAAAATGGTCAATTTCCTGCTAGGAAAACCGAGAGGTTTCACGAAGTATCTTGCTTTCTGTGTTTGTGGGACAGCCGAGCTCGGGAGAAGCACTGGACACAGAAGGAGTGGCCGAAGCGTGAAGCTCTGGAAGTAGGGATGCAAAATATTGTGAATGAACCTATAGTTAATCGAGACAGGATCATTTTTCCCCCACTTCACATCAAACTTGGCTTAATGAAGCAGTTTGTTCAGGCTATGAATAGAGAAAGTGAATGCTTTCAACATATGATTTCTGCTTTTCCTGCCTTGTCTTTCGAGAAGATAAAAGCAGGTGTATTCGATGGACCTCAAATTTGAACCCTCATACATGACAAAGAATTTGCCAGGAAGATAAATAAGGAGGAGAAAGCAGCATGGCAGTCTTTTGTGGCAGTTACAAAGAACTTCCTTGGCAACAAAAAAGCAGAAAACTATGAACTTCTGGTTCAAAGGATGCTGTTGGCTTTCCACGACACTGGATGTAACATGAGCATTAAGATTCGCTTCCTGAACAGTCACCTTGATAAGTTTCCTGAAAATCTTGGAGCTGTTAGTGATGAGCAGACTACTGCTGGAGCATCAAACGATATTGTCCTCAACAAGTACACAAATGCAAGAGCTACAAACGCAAATTTTTGCCTGAATAGAATTTAAATAAGTTTTGTGCAAATTTTATGAGTAAAATAAGTGTTTTTATATGTTCTATTTCGAAATTGTAGACAAATTCTGATGCAATATCTTTTAGTGTATTAGTGTATTTACTGCATTATATAAATTATTATATTTTCACAAAGATGATGCCGAAGAAGATATTCTACTTCATTATGTTAAACTAAATGTTGAAAATTTTACAATAAGATGAAAATCTAAAATCTTGAACTGCAAAAAACTGTAGCTTACAGAGAAAAACTAATGTCAGGTTTGAGATTAGCACACTTGAATTAGGTAAGAACAAGTGTTTTGTGGATGCAACAAAAATTTTGTTCCCCAGTGTTATACTTCTCAGACTCTAATGGCAATATGTTATTACCATGCTCTCAGACTACACGGAAGAATTTTATAAAAAAATTTAAACTCGCCCTGGCCGGCTCAGCGGTAGAGCATCGGCCTGGCATGTGGAAGTCCCAGGTTTGATTCTGACCACGGCACACAGGAGAAGCGCCCATATGCTTCTTCACCCCCGCCCCTCCTTTCTCTCTATCTCTCTTTATCTTTCTCTCCCCTTCCTGCAGCCAAGGTTCCACTGGAGCGAAGTTGGCCCAGGTGATGAAGATGGGTCCATGACCTCTGCCTCAGGAGCTAGAATGGCTCCAGTTGTAACAGAGCAATGCCCCAGATGGGCAGAGTGTCGCCCCCCAGGGACGTGCCAGGTGGATCCCGGTTGGGTGCATGTGGATGTCAGTCTCTCTGCCATTCCACTTCTCACTTCAGAAAAATACAAAAAAAAAATTAAACTTACTGATTTATTTATTATAGGGATGTTGTTGAGGATTTTTAAAAATGAGAACCCATAAAGGAAACATCTCCTAGATTCTAGTACAGTTGCTCTTCCCTAGCTTTTCTGGTGAAACGAAAAGGGTTATACACCCAAAGTTCTAATAGGGCTGAGCAATAACTTAAATGAGAGAAGTGTTTCAAGTAAGCTGGACGGTGAGTAAACGCCCCTATTTAAAGGGCTTCCTCCTCACCAGTGCCAACTATATAATCTGTAGAGCACAGTGCAAGAACTGCGGGCCCCTTGTTCAAAAAGCAGGAAAAATTACATATAAAATAAAATACTTTCTCTTCTTTCACTCTTTAATGGGCTTTTTATTTGTTATTTAATGTCATGTTCCCTCAGGCAGAAGGATCCTGGGGTCAAGTGCAGACCCTCACAACCCTCACAGGTGCCATGGGGTCCTGGCCTGTGATCTGGTGCACAAGCAGCCCGCCAGCTGCTGGGTTTCCAGATGCAGAACTGAAACTGTGTCCCGACTGGAGGTGAGGAAGCTAAGCCAGGGAGCTCCCCTTCTCACAGGCCCACTGCTCTACCCACAGCAGCTGAGCAACCCCAAGGGTTAGCAGCCTCCACACGGGGATTTGCTTGATACGTGGATTGGGGTGATGGAAACTCCTGCCCCACCAAGGCACCCACTGAACACGAGTGGCACTGGCAGCCCAGGGCAGGGAGGGTCTCAGTACGTGCTGCTAGGGATACTGTGGGACAACGCTTACCGGACCCCAACCTTCTCCATGTCTTATGCCCAGCCCCCTGCCAGGGACAGGAGGCAGTAGTCACTGAGTGGGGATGGGAATGGGGGGGGGGACATCAGACAGGTCCCAGGAACCAGAGGGCAGGGGAGAGGACAAGTGGAGAACCATCCGGGGAGGCGGCAGGAGGTGAGACAATGCATGAGCCAAGGGTTTAAGACCTAGGCAGAGCTCACTTACAAAACAAGTTCAAAGACAAAATGATCACGAACTGCAGTGGTACCTGCAGAGCACTACATCTCAGCACAGGGCCCTTCTGAGTGAGGGGCCTCTTTCACTGTGCTGGTCACATACCTGTGAAGCCGGTCCCGCCTTACCAGCTCCAGCCAATTCCTGCCACTTAGGAACGCAGGCTGAGTGCTGGTAGGCGTTCTGGTTTCTCAGGAAGAAGCAGAAATACAGATTTTTATGTGACATTAGATTTTTAAACATTGGCAACAAAAAACTTATTGTTATTTTTACAAAAACACCACAAATTAAAAAAAATGTCTGTAGGCTCAATTTGCCCAGAGGGCAGCAGTTTGCAAGCCCTGATGTAATGGTCATGTTTCTCTTTCTGTGTTTGTTGCTACAAAGCTCAGAGCCACATCTGGGGTTCATGTTATAAGTAAGCTCTGTGAGGGCAGGGACCAAGAAGGTCTTTTCCATTTGTATTCCCAGCACCCAACAGCACTGGGAGATAGTAGGTATTTAAGAAATACTTGATGAAATGAATGAATCATGTTTTGAAACAGGCAGAGCAAACCAAATGATATTGTTAGTAATAGCTACCATGTATCAAGTGCTTACTATATGCCAGGACCTGTGCTTTACATACATTATATCACTAATCATGACTAACATGATATAGTGCTCACAACACGCCAGAAACAGTTTTCAAGGCCTTATACAGCTTAGGTAGTCCTCACTCCACTCAGAGTGGTAGGCACTGTTATGATTACCGCCATTTTACTAATGAAGAGACCAAGGTACAGAGAGTTAAGTAACTGCCCAAAGTCACAGAGCTAATACGAGGCAAATGCTGACAGCTGCTCTAAATTGCTATCCTGTGCTGCCACATTTATAATTCCCCTTATTGAAGATGAGGAAATTGAGGCTTTGTAACTTGCTGAAAGTCACTTAGTAAACAGCAGAGCAAAACATAAAGAACAAACTTGGATAATGAGCTTTTTTCCTCCTTGGCGGCAGCTCATGCCTGATATAAGATGTCATGAGAGCCTGACCGGGCAGCAGCGCAGTGGATGGAGCGTAGACTGGGATGCAGAGGACCCAGGTTCGAAACCCCAAGGTTGCCGGCTTGAGCACGGGTTCACCAGCTTGAGCGTGGGATCAAAGACATGACGCTATGGTCACTGGCTTAAGCCCAAAGGTCGTTGGCTTGAAGCCCAAGGTTGCTGGCTTGAGCACAAGGTTACTGGCTTGAGCAAGTGGTCACTTGCTCTGCTGTAGCCCCCTGGTCAAGGCACATATGAAAAAGCAATTAATGATGACTAGAGTGCTGTGACGAAGAATTGATGCATCTCATCACTCTTTCTTCCTGTCTGTCTACCCCTATCTGTCTCTCTCTGTCTTTTTCTGTCTTAGTCACAAAAAAAAAAGATGTCACAAGAGTGGTCTACCGGATCCTACGAGAAGTACAGTATTACTAAAAGCTGGCTGAGATAACAATAAACAAGAATAGAGTAAACAAATGTACACAGAGACACAGGAACATTCCTGAATGCCTCCTGGCCTGCTTGCACCTACCTTGCTAGGGAACTGCTGTATGACCTGGGGAATGTAGCTTATTTCTGATGGCTTCTTCTGTAGAGACACCACCACAAAAAGTTCAAACAGCTGCTGCTCCTGTAATTCAATGAGATCGCGCTCTAAAGTCTGGTAGTGGGGGTTCCTCTTGGAAGGCTGCTGCAGTTGTGCTATGCGCTTGTGGCGATCTGCAATGACATCACGGGGCCTTGTTTTTTGTTTTTAAGCACCAGTATTCCTCTAGCATCCAGTGGTCACAACCCAATGGAACTAATCTTCTCTCAGTCATTGCTGAATGACTATTGACTAAGCAATGTCTGCCATTCAGACATACCTGTTAGGGTTAGGACATGCTTGAGGGTCAAGTGTAGAGTCTTACAAGCACCTGGGGGCCCTGTGTTGGGACTGATGTTCTAACCAATACTATGTCCCAACATATACGTTATGCCATCTTTTGTGGCATAACACCAGCACACACGGCCTGACAAAAGCTGTCACTGTTGGGACCACAAAATCATGGGGGAAGGGGAGAAGATCTGATAAAAGAACTGAGACCTCCAGAGGGTGAGGACATAATGGGACGAGTTTGATAAAATTAAAACAATTAACTATCCTCCCATGAAAGAAACTGTCCTTTTCCCCTCTTTCCTTGGCATATATTTCTAATAATAGACATGTGTTTACAGCAATAAATGATGCTAACTAAATGCAAGAGGGAAAAACTGAAGTAGAGAAGATATCCGTTAGCAGACTATTTCTCAAGAATAAAATAATGGAAGCATACTATGTAAATAGTACAAGCAATACTACTCAAAACTGAATAGCATTGATCCTTTATTCTCATTTATCTTCAATTCTGAATAATCTGAGGTCATCTCCACTAGAGGAAATGCAGTACTTGCAGAAGAAACAGTCCAGTGGCCCAGAGAACCGCCTATGTGTCATTCTGCATCAATGAGGGAAAGACTCATCCTCTGACTGTTTCACTTTTTTTGGGAAATATGATGCATTCTGCTCCCAAAACAGTAACACTATGGACCAAAACTACAACTAGGAGTGGCTCCCCAGAATTACCCAGCACATTTAGTGCTCTAAATTTAGTGCTCTTAAGTTTTACTTATCACAAAGGGCTAAGCTCAAGAAAATTTTAGGTCCTATTTCTCAGGAGCAACAGCACTAAATTAGTCATCTGTACACATCCAGGCTGAACCTGATGCTGCCTTAAGTTTCACCTTGAGGCAGGTGCAGAATCAAACACCTGAAGCAACTGAGGCCAGTGGAGGCAGCACCGACTGTTAATCATAAGATCAGAGTATCACACTTGGACCTGCCCTGACTCAGCTATGATTATTTTTGTCTCCTACTTTTTCCATGCCTTGGATGCCGGTGAGTTAAACAGGAATTAAGCAATTTTCTGTGAAAACCCATTAGATGAAGGCTATCAAGCACCATGAAGCAGCTGAACAAATATAGCCAAAAATGCATGGCATATTTGTTTCTTTTAACAGAAAGTAAATTGCATAATAATTTGGAATATAAATGCCTGTGAATAAGAAATAAATCAATGTTTTTTTCTCTCAATGTCAGAGATATCAAACTTACTTAATTACACTCAAGTGACTAAGAAAAATCAGATTTAATGCCAACTATTTGTCTCAGAGGATGATTCACACATACCCTGTTTTGGCTGCTGGGAAATTTCTACACATTGTCTGAACACGTAGCCTGCCACTCCCCTAAGAACATTCCATCTTAAGAACCATACAGGTCTGTCTCACTCCATCAAGGGAGATTGTTAATGCTGTCAAACATCTGACAGTGTGCTTAGTTCCCCAAATTTCAACGCATTCTTATAATGAAGAAATAACCTACAAAATGAAACTTCATTTGGGGAAAACGTGCTTAATCACAAAGGCAGGTGCCACTCCACCTAGAACCATGATCATCACAAGAAGGGAGCAGCCCATTGACTCACTCACTCTTTGGCAGATACTCAGCATCACTTTCGTTCCCACTGGTTTCACCTGAAAAGAGAGAAGGAGTTTCCATTTGTATCATCCAATGGTAGGAAGTATCGCTTCTCAGCCTTTCGGCTCAGATCAAGTGCCGTGGTAGGAAGTGCCTGAGGATGAGAATAGAGAACCTCCACTGTCTTGGGGGCTGGGAGTCAGGACTGCTGAGCCTGTCTCCTACTCTATCAGCCAACTGTCACAACAGAGAAAAACAGGCTCAGAGAAGGAACTATTCCATTTTCTTCCCACATGCTATCCCCTCCTCAGCTCCTCTCTCCTCCCCAGTTCTAGAAATTAACAGCGGTTCGGACTAGTTCTGAGAAGTCTAGTTCAAAGTGGATTCCATTTCTACATTCACATCCTTACCTATAAGTTCTCGAAAAAGGTATCAAAGGTGGAATACCAGCCTGACTAAACAAAAATCTCAACACAGAAGAAACTATGAATTTTGAATAGTGGAAAACTGTTGGGTTAAGAGGAATTACCAAATTAAGTTTATGACCTAACAGTCTAACACTTTTCAATACCTCTAAGTTACTTCTAGGCCAAACTCAGCTCCCACTGGGAATTCTTACAGTGTTAGACTGCTTTAAACTGCTCTTATTTTTCCCCAAACAGATTTTAAGTTTCTTGAAAAAAAAAGGGCTATGATTTTACAAAGAAATATTTTACAAATGAATAAAAAATTTCTAGATTAAGCCTGAAAAGTTAAGGCAAAATAAAAAAAATGTAGAGAAAGGGAAAAAATTTAAATGTTTCAGGAAAAACAAGGCATAGGAGTCACAAATAAAAAGTAAATGTACATTTGATTATAAAAAAATAAAATTTCTATCAAATAAAAACATTATTAGTAACTAAAAAGGTGAACAATAAACTGGGAAAAATCTTTGTAATACACACTGGAGACACAAGGCTAAGTTTCTAAAATATTCAAATAGCTGTTACAAATGAAAAAGAAAAAATATAGTACAACAGAAAAATGAATAAAGGGTATAAACAGGCAACCCATAGAAAAAGATTTATAACTGCTGGTAAACATAACTGCCCAAATTAATAATTTTAAAAATGTAAATTAAAAGAATAGTTAATACAATAGTCCACCATGATAATGGCAAAAAATAAAAAGCTTTAATAAAATACAGTATTAGTAAAGAATATGAGGAATGTTTTTTTCAAATGCTGTCCACAGAAACATAAACTGTTACAATCCCTTTGTGGCGTAACTTGGCAGCAGCTATAAAATTGTAAATGCATATATTCTTTAATTAATCCCATTTCTAGGAAGTTATTCTTACCAATATACAAAATTACAAGCAAAAAGATGTATATCGCAGCAATATATATATACTGATATATATATGCCTATATATATACATAGGTACACACACACAAAACTTAAATATACACAGGTTAAATAAAATGTTAGAAACAACCAAAATATCTACCAGCTAAATAAAATTCTTTTGCATCTGTACAAAGAAATATAGTATAGCTCTGAGTTCTGTGGATATTTATGTGTTGCTATGAAAGGGCTCCAAACTATATTAAAAAAATTTTTTTAAGCCTGACCTGTGGTGGCGCAGTGGATAAAGCATCGACCTGGGAACACTGAGGTCGCCAGTTCAAAACCCTGCACTGGTCTGGTCAAGGCACATATGGGAGTTGATGCTTCCAGCTCCTCCCCCCTTTCTCTCTCTCTCTCTCTCTCTGTCTCCTCTCTAAAATGAATAAAATAAAAAGAGATTTAAAAAAAAAATTTTTTTTAAGGCAAGACATACAAACTCTGCATGGTATAAAACCAGTTGAGTAGAAAAAAATATTTGCATGTGCATAAATATTTCTGGTACTAGTAGGAGAGAGTTTGGGAAACTTTGGCCTTTCCTTTTATCTTAGTTTATATTATTATAACTTCTTGTTGTGCTCATTTTAATTTTATTGTAAGGAATAAGAGAACTGAATAAAAAATATTTCCTCTTCATAGCTAAGCGGGAAACACACTTAAGAGCCGTTGCATAAAAAGTATCTATTTACTGTTGTGTACTACACGTTTGTAACTTCAAACTAACCACCATGACAAAACATACACTAGGGCTACAACATTGTTCAGTATGAAGGAACAACTGTGAGCTTCTGAGTCCTATTTGTATCCTTAGCACCGGGAACCTTTCAGGAGTCTATGAAGTGCTTGGAAAGAAAGAAAAGAAAGAAAAAAGGGAGGAAAGGTAATAAAAAAGGAAAAGACCTTATAAAAGATCATTTAAGTGGCTTTAAAACATTCACATCTATGGGTTTTGATGGCTTACAGTCTGAGACATTAAATGAAAGTTTAGGGGTTTCTAAGCCAAGAAGAAAATCTACTCAGAATTGATAGGGATCAAAAAAGTACTAGGTTGTTCCTTTTTATGTGTGACCTCAATACACAAAATTATAATGACAGAATTGAAGAATGGTAATGTCTGATAACGGGAACTTCACAAATGTTTAGGCTGGAATAGATTCAGTAACATTAAGTATGTACTGACAGAGTAGGTAAATATCATTATCTGGGTCTATTAGGCACTGCTGATAAACAGACAAAAGCTTAAGGAGGAAAACAGAAATGTGAGAACAGAGCCAGGAGACCCTGAGGCATGGAAACCCTCCTGTCCACTGGAGAGGCTGTCACAGCACTGCGCAAATGTATGCTTTCTTTGAGCCACATGAAAGAAAAACAGTCCTATTATAGGAGGGGGTACAGTATAGGGTCTGCTTTGTGTCTGTGTTCACGCTGTTAAAATTTTTTCTTTTCAATAATGTTGTAGTAATATACGGTTATAGTAATTAAATATATAGAAATATAAAAATATGGAAGATATATAAAAGTAATTAAAAGGATATTAAAATAATTATTAAAATTAAATAAAGTTATGCCATTTGGATAGGAATTAATATAGTGGCTTAGTGCCATAACTCTGTAATGTGATAAACAGACTCTGACTTTCAAGCAGACAGTAGTTAGTATGTGTGTGAAGTTATACATAGATAAGAAGTAACTTAGTGTCATAGCTCTGTAATGTGATAAACAGACTCTGACTTTCAAGCAGAGCCCAGTTAATATGTGTGTGAAGTTATACATAGATAAAAAGTGGCTTGATGTTATTTACATTAACTTTGTAAATTAATAAAAATAAGAATATCTTAAAAAGTGGTTTAATGTAAACATTTCAGTAGAATGACATAGAGGGGATTCCCTGAGAGGAACTCCCAAAAAGGTGATTTGAGGTGATAATCCTGTAGATTGACACCTGTTAGAAGACGTTGGCCAGAAAAGATACTAAAGCTGAGGGGTCCCCTACTACAGTAGTCACCCAGACTCCAATGTTGATGTGGACTGTCTCCATGCTGCTCTGAGCTCTGACCAAAGCCAGCCAAGAGGAGCACGCTGACGTGGCCCCCTTAAGCTGTACCCAGGGACACCAAAAGGATTTGTGAGTAATAAATTGCCTGTGTGATTATTGCAACTAATTTGTGTGTTGGTCGTGTCTTTCCTCCAGTGGCACTTTAACAGTAGCATCCTCATAGCCGCCTCATGAGTAGTTTCGAAAAGGCTGCCAGCCCTGCTAATAAGCAGGAGGGTCCCACTGCACGGGGAAGTTGAATCAGGGACTCCTGATTGACGTAGAGCTTGGGCTCTACTGAGACAAATAAGGATATAGTGAAATAAGAATTTGGTTCTTACAAAAGCCTGTCTTAGAGCCAAATTTACTAAAATGTTCCTATTCCATAAGGCACAGAATGTACAAATAAGTAAATTAATAAGGTATTAATTTACTTAGGATGCCACATCTGGAAAGTAGTTATCAATAGACTACTGTTAATTTGGGGAGATTATCATATTCTTCTAGAATTTGTCCAGGCCCCAGTGTCTTGGTACTGTACATAATTTACAACTTTACAATTTCTGTCCTTGTCTATAAAACAGTCAAATTACTATCTGCCACATAGGGCTGCTTAGAAAATTAATGATAATATATCTGAAAGGATCCAGCATAACATCTGGATCACTTTTCATCTTCTGTACCTAATTCTGAATTATACAAATTAAAAGCCTTTGGCTATATCCATAGTGAAGATAAGAAGATAGATGAAGAGGAATAAAGGGTTAAACTGTTAAAAGTTTATGAGAAAACTAAGAGTAACTATTGGTGACAGAAAAGGATAAGACTTTGTGGTTCCATGCTCTTTGACTGAAATCAACATTTCCTTTTCTGGCTCAGTTTAGTCTGGGAAATGAAGATAGTTCCTACCTCTAACTGCGGTCATATGTTACACACAAGATAGCATATGTAGAGACACTACTGTTTCATTCAATAATGTTAGCTATTATTAATAACAATAACCAAAAGTGTTTATTCTACAGAAGGTCGAAACGCCATTTAATAATTGCCTTTGAGAATATAAAACGTCACATTTAAAATGGTGACCAGTTGATTTTAATCATCACAGAGAAAAAAAGAGTCTTGAATTATCACACAAAGAATTTTATTTTCAGATAGTAACTGTTAGAATGTAGAGTAGACTTTCAAGGAAAATTAAAATATTTCTGTCTTTGGAAGTCTGCAAAAATATGAAACACACTCTTCTGGTATGACTTGGCTGGTGTTTCTCACTTATAAATCTCACAAACAGAAATTGCTGAATTCTGCATATTCTTTGCCAGACAACCAAGAATCTTGCATAAGTTTTTAAGAAAAGTTTAATAATTCACTCCAGATGTGAAAAGTTTCTTAATTAAGACAAGACTTAGCTTGGGGCGATGGGCACATGATGCAGTGTGCAGATGTTGTATTGAGTTGCACACCTGAAAGCTGTAATCCAATAAAAACTAATTTAAAAAGGACAACATAAGCTTTATCTAGGCATTTGAAGGATAAAACTACAAGTTGAGTACCACATACCTTTAGTCTCCACTGGAAGAGTCTATACTGATAAATAACTATAAATCAAAGTAAGACTACAAAATAATGAAGCAATCTGCCTACAAAAATTAGTCTTGTTGGTTTATAATTATTTTTTAATTTATTTACTTATTCATCCAATAGTTATCACTTGGTACGGAACTAAATAAAAGGGGTCTGAGGAAAAATAAGAACTAGTACCTTAGCGTAAAGAAGTTTTAAATTTAAGTGGTATAGACAGGAAAGTAAACCGAAAATTATAATTCACATCACACATTAAACTATATAATGGCTCTCCCCTTGTGTGCTGACAGCGATGGACAGCTGGAACAACTCTTACCTTTTGAAGGAGGCACATCTTTTCCAACGAAAGGGTGTAACTTCACTCTCTTCTTCCCTCTCTTTGATTCAAAGATGTCATCTATTCTCAATACAAGCTGAAAAAAAGACCAAAAAAAGGACAAGGTAAAACCAACACCAAGTTCGAGGCTTAACAGTATTAATTTGTGATTCTCATTCAGATAGATACATTTTATAAATTAAAACTTTGACATGTCTCAATTTTGAATCTAAAATGATATTAAGACAAATGTTCTGACACAAAGCCCATATAACATGGGTAAATGAAGGTGGACCTGCCCATAGGAAGTCAGCAGAGGCTCTTCGAGAGAGCCCTGGTCATGCCATGCTACAACGTGTAGGGAATCTGGCTACCACACTCAGTAGGGTGACCAAGCCTTCACTATGAGACTCAAGTTTATGCTTGCCCAGAGTAGGAAGTAGAATACTCATTCACTTGGAAGGCAGGGTGGGGCTCAGTTATTTTTGCTCCCAGGATTTTTTAGCAAAGAGAGAATAATGATGCTTAGAAAGGTTTTGTCAAAAGGAATACTCTATCTCTTTTCTACTAGGAACACTAATATTACTATTTATTTTTAAAATGTCATAAAATTAGGAGACTCTCAAATATGATCAAGTACAATAACTATGCTCCATTTGATAAACATTATTTAGTAAGTGATTTGCTGCTGGGACGTGTATGTGAGAGACAGACATAGACAGACAGACATACAGCCAGACTGGGCTTAAAAAAAGAGGAAAGAACTACAGCCACTTTTAAAAGGAGAAACTAATTAGTTTCTTTCATGTATTGAATATAATTTTTCTTAAAATTCCAAGCTTTTTCTTAACTATTAGTCCTGATTTAACATATTTAATGCTCAGAATTACAATTGTTAGGCACATTATATCTATACAATGATACCCAACAGTGTTGCTTGAGAAAAGCACTCTTTCTCTTTCGTCTTTGTTTCTCTAGCGATCCTGGCAATCCATAGGCAGTGAATCAGTCCAGTGCAAAAACATAACATGTGAGAGACATGTGCTTCCAATATGCAGATTATTCCCACATTTTTGGATGAGTTTGTTCTTTTAAAGATTGTTGTAGCTGTAACTCAAGTGAAAAATTATCAATGTTCTTAAATTTTAGCATTATAAAAAACAGAATAAGAAAATCCGATGTACAAAGGTGCTGTTAGGGGCTACAGTAAAGCTGTATGAGAGTAAACATATATTTTTGGTTACAAAATGAACAAAACTAGCGTAAATATTAATGTGCATTTGAAAAGTATATTCTAAAGTATACTCAACTATTATACAGGAAAGGGAACAACCTGTTGTAGAAATATGAGATAAAGTAGTAGAATTTAAATTTTGGTTATGAGTTGAAGAGGAGCCTACTTTTGTCTTCTAACTGTAGGAAATATTGCAGAACAGCTTCCTAAGAAATGATGGAAACCACACTGCTGTACACACTTGACACAAACAATGAGAAACATTAGCAAATCCACTCCAGCAAGCAAGGGCTTCCATGGCAGGGAAGGAAAGAAAGGGTGGGGTAGAGGCATATGAACTAAATCAGTGATTTTCCAACTATGAAACCAGTTTCTCTTCCAGGGATAGCTCTAGTCATCAAAGGGGAAACAAATGAAAACGGCTTTCCTGTGGAATGTTGTTCCTAAAGATACTCCAAGAGAAAAATTTGTATTGCAAGAGGAACATCCTAAAAGCATGTCATTCAAGGAAGGTCACAGGTAGAAATACTAACAGTCTGTTCCTGCCCAACAATTAAGAGTTCCCCATCATCCTCCCCCCATCCCACAATCCTCAAAACAAAATAAACCAAACCTTTGGGAAATATCAGGAAAGGAAAAGTTGGAACCTATCATCTACAACCTGAAAGGGAACACTTCAAGCACTCAGGGACCTACAGTTCGGGAAACACTGAGGCATGAGCTCTAAAGCACTGCAGATCTCCTTGGGTCTCATTAAACTCTACAGTCCATGACGCCTAAATTTTGTTACTGCCATTCCAAGAACCACATCTTAAATGCAGTCCCTTTCGTGTTTGTGTTCCGGCCCCTGCGAACACGAGCTGTTTCTGGGCCGTGTGGGATGCTGCTTCATTGACAGACTGCTGAAGGCCTGGTAAGCCTTTCAACTTCTGATTTTTAACTCTTCCTCACCATCCACAGAATAAACAGCTAATGATTTTTTTTCATGGAGAGAGATTAGTGCTTTTTGGAACTGTCTCTTTAACTCTGCACATAGTAAAGAGGGAGGGGCAGGAAATAGATCAGAAGAATTAAAGTAATTATGGAACAGAATATTTCCCAAGGAACCAATCGGTTACTAAACCAAGAAACAGCTGTGACTTCTGTTTAATGTTGAAATCAGGTACAAAAATTGTGTGCTAAATGAATACGTACAGCTAATTCAGATAGGATTAAGGAAAGAAATACTATATAAATGATTTTTTTCATCTCTTAACAATAATTCTGAAAACTTTCTGAATTACGGAAGAACAAAGTAACATAAAGAGTTTTAAAATATTTTCATGTAATTTCTCAAGTGTCTCTCCCAAATACAGTGTATCCATAAAGTCATGGTGCACTTTTGACCAGTCACAGGAAAGCAACAAAAGACAATAGAAATGTGAAATCTGCACCAAATAAAAGGAAAACCCTCCCAGTTTCTGTAGGATGATGTGGCAGCATGTGCGCATGCGCAGACGATGATGTAACACTGTGTATACAGTGGAGCAGCCCATGGCCATGCCAGTCGAGATGTGGACGGTACAGAGGAAAGTTCAGTGTGTTCTGTGGCTCGCTAAATTAGAATCCGTGACCAAAGTGCAAAGTGAATATTGGCGTGTTTATAACAAAGCACCACCACATAGGAATAACATTACTCGGTGGGATAAGAAGTTAATGGAAACCGGCAGTTTGCTGGAAAAACCCTGTTCTGGTAGCCATCAGTCAGTGACGAGTCTGTAGAGGCCACAATTTCCAGAAGGTGTCATCTTTCAACAGGACAGTGCTCCTCCACACTACGCCACCACTGTTCGTGAGTTTCTGGATAGAACATTCCCCCGGCAGTGGATAGGCAGGGGTCTGTCAAGCCATGGCTGCCACAATCCCCGGATCTGACGCCCTTAGAGTTTTACTTTTGGGGTTATGTGAAGCAACATGTGTACATTGAACATATCAATGACATTAATCACTTAAAACAGAGAATCACAGACATTATTCAATCTGTTACACCAGACGTCCTTACCCATGTGTGGCAAGAACTTCACTATCGTTTGGATGTGTGTAGGGCAACAAATGGAGCCCACATCAAACTGCACTGAATAGGTATGAAACTGGGAGAGTTTTCCTTTTATTTGGTGCAGATTTCACATTTCTATCGTCTTTTGTTGCTTTCCTGTGACTGGTCAAAAGTGCACCATGACTTTACGGACACATTGTATATATGTCTGTCTACAAATAATCCCATTTTCTTCATTTTGGTTCCAAGGGCTCTAGTTGCAATATCAACAGACTTTTGGCCTTTTCTCCCTTGGGAAAGAAATAACTTATTTAATATAATTGCCAAGAACTTCTATTTCCAAGTAATAGTCAAATTTTGTTTTTCCTTCCTCTGAATGGAAATATTTGTCCCAAATTTAATGGCATATATTTGTAATTACTAAAAATCTGTAAACTCAAGCACAAAACTGAATTCACTTTGGCAAGTATAAATTGATGATTTTTATTGTAAATTATAAACAATAAAGGAGTGAGAACACTGAAGCCAGTTTAATAAAATGTTCTTGGACATGACATGCCAGTACTTCCTTGGAACAGACTGTGTAGTGAGAACTAAGGTAGCTGAGTGAAGCCCTCTACCTAAAGTCAATTTTCCAAACCCATCAAGAAACCTTCGTGGAAGCCATCGTGCATTTTTTTTTTAATTTATTTATTTATTTTATTTTATTTTATTCATTTTAGAGAGGAGACACAGAGTGAGTGAGAGAGAGAGAGAGAGAGAGAGAGAAAGAGAGAAAGGGGGGAGGAGCTGGAAGCATCAACTCCCATATGTGCCTTGACCAGACCAGTGCAGAGTTTTTGAACTGGCGACCTCAGTGTTCCCAGGTCTACGCTTTATCCACTGCGCTACCACAGGTCAGGCTCGTGCATTTTTTTGCATGAGCAAAAACCTAAAGCTTAAAGCTGCTTTCCAATCTTCTTGTTATAATAGGTTAGTCCTAACCTATATTTGTATCAGCCTGAAATCTGTTTGCTTAAATAAGAGTCAAATTAAGCAAGTCCTGGAGTCCTTACCCTCGGAAGATTTTTTCTTTTCCTGTTTGCAACCTCTCCAGCACGGAAAAGCTTCCATTCAGTTAAAGTGACAGGCAAAGTGGTATCCTTTGTGAACTTTGACCTTAAAAAAGCTTGTGAGTTCTTTAGTTCCATAGTCTTCCGGTGAAGAAACTGAGGTTTGGGAGGAAGCTAAAACAGAAGACGACGTAGTGGTAAGGGTGAGATCATCTAGTCAACGCCTACCTTCTCAAGGTCAAAGCTATCCCAGGAAAAGATTTCTTTCTTTTAAAATAATTTCATGTGAGGATACCATAATTACTTTTTCATCATTTGCAGTTTTTCAAGTTTTCTAATCCAAGTTTTTCTACCACAATGCAATCAGATTCCCAGAAACCAGAGGTCAGAGTCCTCACTAACTCAAGGGGCAGCTTGCTTCCTGGGTGGGGAACACTTTCAGGGAGCAGACAAGTTTAGGCCACAGGTAGATATGACTAACAGGGGGCTGTGGTGACTAACTACAGTGAACCCAGATTTCACGGCCTACCGGTGTTCATATTCAATTCTTGAAATGCTGAAAAACAAACAAGTCACCCCTCCCACCAAAGAAAACAAAGACCTTTGTGCCGCCCCCCCAAAACAAAACAAAACAAAACAAAACCCCACCACTGACAACAATAAAACCCCACATTTCAGGGCCTCTTAGTTTTGACCCTAACAGTGAAGCCATTTCAACCCTTTTTATAGGGACCATAAATAAGATTTCATGTTTCCTTACGTTAATTCTCTGGTTATACCTTGGGTGCTCTGAAGGCACTTTTAGGGGGCGGAAGCCTCCATGCTGAAGGGGATCTCCACATGGGAAAAGACTGCACTGGAATATCTTCATATGGATTTTCTTTGGTGGGATCTTGAAAAACAACAACAAATAGTTTAGAGGAATATAATGAAATAAAAACAAAGTGATTACTGCTAGGAAAAGAAAAATTTTAAAACTGGGTTAAATATGTTCAGCATTGCTGGAGAGAAGGAGGTCTTCTTAAATCAATGGCACTTTAAGTTTGTAATCTACTTAGGCATCCTACCAAGCTAAAAATATTCTCAAAATACTGTACTATAAACATCTACTCTGAACTGAGCAGTCTGCTAAACCAGTTGTATAATCCATTAAAGAATAAAATAATTCATATAACAAAAGTTTCCATTTTCAAAAGAAAAATCTGGTGCAAGAAATGCAAGATTGTAAAAGAAAATATCATCCCATAGTTCTGGGCTCCACCAAACACATAGTCATTCAATGTAATTACAAAGTCTGTGAACACATACATATGATATCTTCATAGATATTGTCCTCAGACTGTGTGTAGTAAAGTGCTGAGCCAGCATTTCTTCCAAGTTCTTCGTGTATCTTCTGTGTGTTCCGATTTCGAAAGTGCTGGATATCTTCAAATTCAAAGGATTTCCTTAAGAAAGGAGATACATGTTCAAGTTGTATCATTTAAAACTCTAGTCTTTAAATTGGTACAACAAACATCACTAACTAAAGGACTAGGATGCAAAATTACAAAGGTGTTTTTTTATCAGGTACCTAAGAATAAACTATGCCAGTGCCCTGTATGTACCATGAATAAATTGGAGGCTTTTAGCCAATTTCCCTTCATGTTCTTCACTGGGTACCTTCCTTAAATTCACTCTCTAATGAAAAGGGAGGCTAAGGCCAGCATGCTCTAAAGGAAGTAGAAGAATGTACTTGCTGCCCTACATACTCCTAAAAATAGAAAATGCAAGTTTTTCCGATGCTCTTATGTCAGCAGATTGTGTTGGATGCCATGCCTCGACTATTTCCTCTTGTATGAATTTTCTCCTTGGGTTAATCAACATCTATATAATCAAATCAGGGGAGTGGAAATTGGTTAAAAGGAAAAAGAAGCTCTGGTTGGTGGAGCAGTGGACAGAGTGATGTCCTAGAGTGCTGAAGTCGCTGGTTTTATCCTGGGGTCACCAGCTTGATCTTGAGGGCACTGCCTCCACCCCAGAGGTTGCTGGTTCGAGCTCCGGTCAGGGCACATATGAAAAACAACAGCACAACTAAGTGGGACAACCCGGTTGATGCTTCTCTCTATTTCCACTCCCTCTTCCTCTCTCTCTCTCTCTCAAAAAGAAAAATAAAAGAGTTCAGTTAGGGAAATACTTACAAACCACTACCTATTGAATAAAAACATACCTTTTCGATCTCCCTCTTATTTTTCCACCACATTGTTTTGGTTCAGGTTCCCGAGAAGAGGCCAAAGAAGACCCTGCACAAGAATTATTTTCACAGTATTTTCTGTCACAGTTTTTTTCTTTACACGGCATAACACCAGATTCAGATAAATATCTGAATGTCCTACGAGGTTTTGGCAAAGGATTTATAGAAGGTCCACATTCTTGCCCCTCAGGTTCAGAGTAAATATTTTCTAAGCTCTTGGTTACTCCATATGAACTCTCTAGAACTCTGAAATTCAGTTCTTTTTCTGGAGAGACACAATGTTCTAGAGCCATATTGAAGACTTTATCTGGGGGAAGTGCCTCGATTTTCTTCCACAGTATTTGTGAGGTATAGAAATTTCCTGGAGGTAATGAAGTCTCTGGATCCAAAACGACCTCTTTCCAGTTTTCAATTTGTTTGACCCGAGAACACACCCAACTGGATTCTGATTCATTTTTAATGAAGCGAGTATCATCATAATCACGTTTCTCACTTTTGTCCTTACTTTGAGTGTGGTTTTTGGCATCTTCACTAATATCTAGACCGACATTTTGAGAACTGGTTGCATCCAACCTTTTGCTGTTTCCCTCAGCAACAAGATTCTTCTTCAGAAGAATCTCCTGATGACAATTATATCTCACCCCAAAATCCTTCTGGTGCCACTTCTCTGAATTAGATATACCATTAGTCCTTCCCTCCCACTGAGAAATTTTTTGTCTGATGTTTTTGCAGTGGCTTCTTGACAGTGTCTGAACAGCAGAACGAGAAAAACCAACATCCATGTTCCCAGGTGGGTGCATTCCAAAGTGATGAATTTTACTAAGGTTCCATTTCACGTAACTGTGAAATATGATGTTCTTTATTCTGTCAATTAGAATCCAAATAATTCCAGTATTTGCCTTTCATCTTTAACTTGGAAATTTCTTTATAAAATTTTTTTGGTCATTGATCCTTGTTGAAAGTGGCTGCAACTTTATCTTGGATAATTCTATTAAAATAAGACAAGAATATGTTAATAGTTTTTCTAATTTAAACATCACTAAAACCGTGCTCACCTGTCCCTAAATAATTCACTTACTCTGAACTTGTAAAAATGTACCTGTCATCCATTTAGTAACTCAACTCCATAAAGGCATTCCTAAAATATCACTTATAGTATTTCTCAAATTGTCAGCTTTAACGTTCTGCCATATTTAATGTTCTAAAGTTAGGCAGAATGAGGTTTTATAAGAGATTATACATAAGTAGTATATAATATTATTTCATAATCAATTATTTAATAAACCTTCTCTTAATGAAACAAGGACCTACAGAATATTATTAAAAGCATATATATATATATATATATATATGCCTGACCTGTGGTGGTGCAGTGGATAAGGCGTCAACCTGGGAACACTGAGGTCGCCAGTTCAAAGCCCTGCACTGGTCTGGTCAAGGCACATATGGGAGTTGATGCTTCCAGCTCCTCCCCCCTTTCTCTCTTTCTCTCTCTCTCTCTCTCACTCTGTGTCTCCTCTCTATAATGAATAAAAGGAAAAAAACATTAAAAAAAGCATATATATATATATACATCGCAAATAACCAAAGGTTTTTGTATACATCCAAAGGAAGAACCAGTTAGACAAGAAACACACCAAAAGCTAATTTCCTCCTCCTCCTATCCAATGTTGAGAGATAATATTAGCCCATCATATACCCTTATTTCAACGTTACTATTCAGCACAGGATCCCATACACACAGTACAAAAGACAACCAAAGGTGCCATTAACTATCACTTGCTTTAAAATCTAATAACCTGTTATGTCATTGACTGAAATTTCCACATCTCTGCCACCACACCCTTGACCCAAATCAGCAAAAATACTTACAGTCATTGTCACATTCCTTCCTTCACATAGAGCTTCACTTATAGAGGCCCATATACTGTTTTCTCAAATATAATACTTGGCAGAGAACTTTTCCTACCAACTGAGTAAAGAACTGATCCCAAGTTCTACTGTATATGAGTTATAAATAGCAACTGATTCAAAACTTCCTGAGGCTGGGGTCATCCTTCCTTGAGCTTTGTCTGTGTGGCCCTGATTACCAGGCAGGAAAATATCTTGGCCCAGCTCTGTCAGTGTAGCTGACCAAAACTGATGCACACACAATGCACACCAATGTGTATTCTATGCAGAGCAAGACTGGCATCAGCTTTCATTTCAACTGTTCTGACAGGTCTTTAGGAAAACCAGCTTTGCCAGCAAACAAACTTTGATGTGGGTCTGACGCAAAAAGAAATCATTCTAAAACACCGTAAACTCATGTGGGTGGAAAGAAACAAAACAAACACCGCCCTCCCAAATATCAAAGAGATTAATGCATAGAATTTGTAGAGCCAATCAGCAATTGCTCACTATCAAAACTCTGAAAATCCTTTTCTTACCTCTGATATTTACAGAGGATTCCTAAGGATCTTAGGGTGTCCTTGAAACTCAGGTTTTCTTCACTATAAAATAAGCTGGGAGTATTTTTCTCTCTCCTAGGAGCCTGGTAGGGGTTTTGGGCAGTCCCTGTTAACTCTTTACTTTTCCCTTGTGAATGTGTTTTACGTATGCATGGGTAAAACTGAGAAGGAAGAGATGAAAACTGCTACAGATAAACAAATTTAAACTTGAAAATTACTGGCAACAAATGGTTTTAATCCATGGAATTCACCCACAAATATAAATAATGTGTGTTGATGGTGTTTCAGAGTCACTGTCACTAGCTCTTTGTTTCTCATGCAAAATAAAAAAAAGAAAAGCCAGCAGGATTTAATTTCTTGAATATGAATGATGCTTTAAGGGGAAAACATGCCAATATCAAATTTAAAAACAAAGGATCACCTTTGTTGAAGCTAGGGCCCCTCAGAACAGGTGCACTACTCTTGTATCCAAGCCTTGTTACTAAAGTAAGCAAATTCACATAGTGAATTTCACCTGTGAGACAATACAACTAACTTTCAGTGAAACAATCTATTCAGTTTTCACATAAAGTTTAATGCCTGCATGCAAAGGAATTTCAGATCCTTTCGAAAAGTCAATGTATGCTGGGTAAGATGTTAATTACCCTAAGCAAAAATCACTCTTTGTATTCAAGCCTAAATTTTGTAGAACTGGCATCACCTTTCTCTGAACAACAGATTTTAAACAGGATATCTAAAACAGGTTGTCCACAGCATCATATTATTAAACATATAATCTGAATCGCTTCTCAACCTTTTGGCTAAAATTAACTAAATAATCTGAGATTTCTTCAATCACGCATTTAGCTCCCAAGAATACTATACTATTCATTGCAGTTTTACCTTAGGCTCTTAACTCATCTTTTGTTCTGGAAAAGAGAGAACTTAGACACAGATGCCTGTTTTAAAAATTTCAGGTTCACGTTTAGTGCTAGAATGGTTACCTAAAGAAAATGGGTCCCCAAAGGATTCCAATTACTCAGCTACCAGAAGAAAAATAGCCAAATAGAAACAGAATCACTACTGATGTCATGAGGGTGATTTATTTCAGGAAACAGATAAGACTAAAGATAGAAATCTCTGGGAAAGATGACTAGCCCACATGCCCACTCGAAGGAAAACCTTTGATTTTTTTGTTTTTAAAAAGGCAGCATAGTAGAAAGAGGGGAAGAGACCTCATATTTATTTTATGCCTACAATATGCAAGGTCCTTTAACAAACGTTACAATCCTCCTCTCAACCATATGAAGTACATATTAATCTCTCTGTACCATGTTCTCCAACTCAAAAATGGAGATGAGAGACTTTCTCCATAGTCCAAGGTCCCAACAGCTGGTGGAGATAGGATTGAGACCTGAATATGACTACTCAAAGTCATTTGCTTTTCTCACTCAATATGCCAGACTGTTCCCCATACAAAGAGCACTGGACTAGAAATCAGAAGGAATCAAGTTAAAGTCTTAACCATGCAAACTAGCTGTGTGACCTTAGGAAAATCGCTTTAAGTTAATGGGTTTCAGTTTTGTTGTTTTTTTTTTCCAGTAACTGGTATTTATTATCAAAGTCATATTTGATGTCAACAAGATGCCACAACTACAAAAAAAATTGCGCACATTGCAATCTCAATGCAAACAGTCAAATGGAACCCCAGTCATTTAAAAAAGTAATTCAAATTACCCCAAAAAGCAACTGAATTTTTTAAACATCTTTATACATCAGCCAACACATTAAAATGGTTAACAAGAAAAAATACAAATTCAGAGGTCTGGTATCGATGTTTTAAAAAAGGCAACTGCTTAAGCATTTCTATCGATTCGAACATCAATCTCTCCGCCACTCAGCTTCATCCCATTCATCATTCGGCAGGCTCTTTCTGCCACCTCTGGCGACTCAAACTTAACCACACCGCACCCCTTGGACTTCCCATTCTCCATCTTGATGTCAGCATACAGCACGTGGCCACATTCGTTGAATTTGTCCTTTAGCATCTTCCATGTAAAATCAAATGGGAGATTTCTCACAAATATCTGGCAGGCCTTCTGGGCCACCCCAGGAGCATGGCCTCCAGCTCCACCAAAAGAGCCAGTAAAGGTTCCTCCAAAGTTGCCACGCTCCATCTCGATGGCACGGTCAAAGCTGGCACTGCCACCGCCACCCATGGCCAGGCCCATGCGCTCAATGCCAGTGCCCAGGGCTGGGCCCATGGCAGGACCCATGCGATCCAGGCTGTTGGCGCCCATGTGCTCCAGGCCCATGCACTCCAGGTTGTTTGCGCCCATGTGCTCCAGGCCACTGGCCATGCGATCCATCACGGGTCCCATGCGCTCCAGGCCAGCCCCCATGCCTGCGGGCACCATGCGCTCCATGCTCAGGCCCATGCGGTCAATGGCAGGGCCCATACGCTCCACACCAGAGCCCATGCGCTTGATGGTCTGGCCCACACGGTCTATGGGTGTGGCCATGCGCTCCACGCCAGACCCAATGCGCTCCATGGTCTGGCCCATCCGTTCAATGCTGGAGGCCATGTGGTCGAGGCCCAGTGGGCCCATGCGCTCGATGCCAGAGCCCATGCGCTCAACGGAGCCCATGCGGTCCATGACCAGGCCCATGCGCTCAATCTCGGAGCCCACACGATCCATGCCATGGCTCAGGCCTGCACCCATGCGCTCCATGCCAGCACCCCCTATGCGGTCAATGCCGGGGCCCATCCTCTCGATCCCAGGGACACTGCCTCCACCTCCACCTCCTCCCTGCTTTGCAATGATCTCTCCTCTCTTCAGTGCATTACTTAGGATTTCATTTATTCTGCCCATGTTCACCCCAGATCCAAATCGACCCATGTTTTCCATACCACCACCAAAGGGTCCTTCCATGCCTCCCATTTTATTTATTCCAAATCCTATGCCTTCCATTCCCATTCCTGCGGGTCCTATGTTCCCCATACCAATGCCTTTATTCAGGTGATTGGCATCAATAGGCTGTCCTCCTGGTCCTAACCCCATGCCAATACCACCAAGTCCATGGGGAAGTTGTTGTGGACGCTCAGGAGGGAAAAAATCTCCCTTTGGTAAGGCTCTCTCATCCATTTTCACGTGCACTGGTCTATCAAAGAGCAGCTGGCCATTAAACATAGATATGGCTTGCACAGCTTCAATGGACTGTTCAAAAGTAACAGTGCCTATTCCACGACTTTTTCCATCTTTATCCTCAAGAATGTCAGCCCGGACCACCACACCAGCCATACTAAAAACTTCCTTCAGTTTCTTCCAGCCAACTTTATATAATCCAGTTCTTTGACTTTCAGTGGTCTTCCACTCAGACTATGCTTGTTTAGAACTTCAGCAGCTTTTTTCATGCTCTCTTCCATCTTGAATTCAACAACAGCACATCCCCTTGACTTTCCTTCAGCGTCCATTAAGAGCTCCACGTATGTTACCTCACCAACTTTTTCTTTAACCAGGTCTTTAAGTGACTGCCATTTCACATCAAAAGGTATGTTTGTAATGAAGGCTCTGTATCTTTTGGTGGGATTGGCATATGGCTCAAAGCGATTGCCTCCTCTTTTTATGTTTTTCTCCTTCCTCTTCTCATTCTGAGTAAGTCGCTCTCCTTCACCTTTCGGGCCCGGGGCTCCATTGCCGCTCGGGGCGCCGGGCGCGCCACTTTCTCCCTCCATTTTGAGCTCTGTGGCCGCCACCTCCACCGCCGCTTCAATCCCTGCCGCCATTTTCTCTGCGTCTGGGCTTTGTGTCCGGGTTTCAGTTTTCTCATTTGTGAATTGTGACTAATCACTACTCTCTGGGTATTTCCTTTAATATTTCTTATAGTGTTGGTATGCAGCCAACAAACTTTCTCCTCTTTCATTATTCTAAAATAACTTTATTGCACTTTCATTTTTTTTATTCAGTGAGAAGAGGGGAGGCAGAGAGAGAATAGACTCCTACATGTGCTCCGACCAGCATCCACCCAGCACGCCCACTAGGGGGCAATGCTCTGCCCATCTGGGGTGTTGCTCTGTTGCTCAGCAACCAAACTCTTCTCAGCCCTGAAGTGGAGGCCATGGAGCCATCCTCAGCACCCAAGGTCAACTCACTCCAATAGAGCCATGGCTGCAGGAAGAAGAGGGAGTGGGAGAGAAAGAAACGAAAGGAGGAGGGAAGAAGAAGCATATGGGTGCCTCTTCTGTGTGTCCTGACTGGGAATTGAACCCATGACTTCCACATGCGGGGCCGACGCTCTACCATTGAGCCAACCGGCTAGGACCTGCATTTTCATTTCTAAAGGATAATTTTGCTGGATATAGAATTATAGGTTGTTAGTACTTTTCTTTAATTAAGGTTACTGTTCCTCTGATTTGCAGTTTGCTAATTTCTAATGAGAAATTTGTAGCCATTCTTATGGTAGTTCCCATATACATAATGAGGCCTTTTTTTCTCTAGCTGCTTTAAGATTTATTCTTTACCTTTGCTTTGTCTTTGCCTAAGTGTGTGTGTGTGTGTTTCCTTTGAGAGAGAGGAAGAGAGAGAGAGAAAGAGAGATAGGGAGGAGAGAAACAAGAAGCATCAACTCATAGTTGCTTCACTTAAACTGTTCCCTAATTGCTTTGCATATGTGCCTTGATTGGGGGGGGGGTTTCAAGCTGAGCCAGTGACCCTTTGCTCAAGCCAGTGACCTTGGGCTTCAAGCCAGCAACTTTGGGATCATGATGATAATCTTGCTCAAGCCAGTGACCTTGGGCTTCAAGCCAGCAACTTTGGGATCATGATGATAATCTTGCACTCAAGCTGGTGAACTTGAGGTTTGAACGAGGAACCTCAGTATCCCAAGTTGATGCTCTATCAACTGTACTACCACTGGTCAGGTACAGGTTTTTTTATATTTATATTGCTTGAGGTCTGTAGGGCTTCTACGGTTTTGAGCTGATGTTTTATATCAAATACATTTTTTAAAGCAAAAACAATTAAATTAAAAGAAAAATATAAAAATTTCCCCCCTTGCCCATTCTTTCTCCTCCCCTCTGGGACTCTAATTACACTAATGATTTTTACTTCAGCTATTGTATTATTCAGCTTCAAATTTACTATTTGTGTTTTTTTGGTGTTTTGTGTTTTTTTTTGACAAAAACAGAAAGAGAGTCAGAGAGAGGAATATATAGAGACAGATAGACAGGAAGGGAGAGAGATGAGAAACATCAATTTTTCGTCATGGCACCTTAGTTGTTCATTGATTGCTTTCTCATATGTGCCTTGACTGGGGGGCTACAGCAGACAGAGTGACCCTTTGCTCAAGTCAGCAACCTCGGGCTCAAGCTGGTGAGTCTTGCTCAAACCAGATGAGCCTGTGCTCAAGCTGGCAACCTTGGGGCTTTGAACCTGGGTGCTCCATGTCTCAGTCCGATGCTCTATCCACTGCACCACTGCCTAGTCAGGGTGGCTCTTTTTTTTAACATCTAGATTTCTTTTCTGAAATGCTCCACCTCTTTATCCATTATATTAACTTTTCCTGTATATTATTTAACATATAGATTTTTTGACCTTTTGAGCAGTATGTCCTCATGCCTCCTGACCATTCAGATTATGATTGATTTATTTTACTGCCGTTACGACTTTTTCTTTTTTTTACAGGGACAGAGATAGAGTCAGAGAGAGGGACAGACAGGGACAGACAGACAGGAGCGGAGAGAGGTGAGAAGCATCAATTATTAGTTTTTCACTGTTGTTAACGACATCTTAGTTGTCATTGATTGCTTTCTCACATGTGCCTTGACCACGGGCCTTCAGCAGACCAAGCAACCTCTTGCTAGAGCCAGCGACCTTGGGTCCAAGCTGGCGAGCTTTTTTGCTCAAGCCAGATTGGCCTGCGCTCAAGCTGGCGAGCTCGGGGTCTCAAACCTGGGTGTTCCCCATCCCAGTCCGATGCGCTTTCCACTGCGCCACCGCCTGGTCAGGCTGATTGATTTATTTTAAAAATATGTAAGGCAACATTAAAAAAAGGCAAATGTATGTTCTTCTTGTTTCCATAAATTGGTTGTCAAACATAATTTTAAGTTAATAAAACTGTAACTAATTTCACTTTTTGAAAAATAACTGACTCCCGGGGGTCAGTGAGCATGGTAAAAATTCACTACTCAAAGGGTTTAAATTCATTTTAGAGAAGAGGGAGGGAGGGAGGGAGGGAGGGAGGGAGGGAGGGAGAGAGAGAGAGAGAGAAAGAGAGAAAGGGGGAAGAGTGGGAAGCATCAACTCCTATATGTGCTTTGACCAGGCAAGCTCAGCAACCTCAGTATTCCAGGTCAACACTTTATTCACTGCGCTAACCCAGGTCAGGTAACATATTATAGACTTTAAGAACTTTAATGTAATGTCCTTGTTTGCTAACTCCAACAACTGGGTCATCTTCAGGCTTCCTTACATTGACTACATTTTCTCTTTGCTATGGTTCACATTTTTCCTGTTTCTTCTAGTATCTTGTAATTTTAAGTTATATTCTTGATATTGCCTATAAATGAACAGTACAGGAAAAGATACATTTTTTTGTTTGTTTTGCTTTGTGCATTTGTAAGACTTCAATCCTTGCCTCCATCTGGTAGTGAGGTTGACGGGCTGACCATTCAGATTCCTTTTACAGTCAAGTTGAGATGAGGCTGGGTGGCAGAATTCATTACAAGGAATTCAACTGGGATTAGCCAATCCTCTAACCTCCTGACCTGCTACATTTTTAATCCTGTCAATATCTGACCTGGAAAGAGCTTGGCTGCTGTTTCAGATATTTTGGCTCATCTTTGGATTTAACTGTGGCAGGGCATTATTGCACAATACATGGGACTACACAGTATCTTTGTGCCTCTCTTACTCACTTGCAATGCTGCTTTCATAGTAAAAACTAGAAGACAGGAAGACAGCAGGCAATTATTGGGCCAAGTGGTTTGTTTTTGCATCTGGGATTCTTCCAGATTTCAATCCACATTCTAATTCCAACAGTCTACACAGTTAACTAAGGTGTGGTGACTTTCCTTTTTCCTTTATTAAGCCTCACCACCTATGTCAGGGCTACCTGCATCCAGATCATGTGCTTGCTCCCAGGTAAAAAAGTTACTGTGGCTTGCCTGACCGGGCGGTGGCGCAGTGGGTGGAGCGTCGGACTGGGATGCGGAGGACCCAGGTTTGGGACCCCGAGCTCGCCAGCTTGAGCACGGGCCCATCTCGCTTGAGCAGAATCTCTTCAGCTTGGACCCAAGGTCGCTGGCTCCAGCAAGGGGTTGTTCGGTCTACTGAAGGCCCACGGTCAAGGCATATGTGAGAAAACAATCAATGAACAACTACGGTGTTGCGATGGCAGCAAAAAACTGATGATTGATGCTTCTCACCTCTCTCCTTTCCTGTCTGTCTGTCCCTATCTATCCCTCTCTCTGACTTTTTCTCTGTCCCTGTAAAAAAAAAAACAAAAAAAAAACACAGTTACTGTGGCTCTGTGCAGTTATAAAAGACTTCACTCTGGAATTCGATTCATCAGTCTCCTTGCATCTACTGCTATTCACTAGCTCCAAATAAATATATTTTATTTTGTGTAGGATTTTCTTGTTACTATGGGAGTAAATGCTTTTCAGTCCTTCTACATCCTAATTGGAAAAAGAAGTCTTAAAATGTTTTTAATGAAACAGAATAGTATAGAATAGAAAAAAAAATACCCAGAACAGAGCCCTGCACCCGCGTCTTTGTGCGGCTCTTGCCGCGCCCTGTCTCCCCGCCGGCTGCACGCCTGGGTGGAGGCCGGGAGGAGACAGAGGGCGGCTCCGGGCAGGGTGCGCGCGCGGGGCAGCAGGCACCGGGCCCCAGGCGCGGACAGGGGCCACGACACCAGACGTGGGCGCAGCGCTCGGAGCCCCACCACGGCCGAGCCGGAGCGGCGATCCCCGTGGAGCCCAGGCGGAGCCGGACCAGGAAGCAAGATGGCGACGGAGTAGGCGGACGTACAACTTCCAACTCCCAGAACCAAAGTGGATTACAGCTCAATTATAAGAACCATCACCTGGATAAACCAACTTTGAACAAAACTAAGTGGACTCTTCAACCAAGGAACACAGAAGAAGCCACATTGAGACTGGTAGGAATAGCGAAAACGCGAAGAGGGCTGCCCAGCTCCCCGGAGCAAACGGCAGCCCGGAGAGACCTGCGTGGCGGGAGGAGAGTTTGGTGGAGAGGGAGGGACCTGGGTCGCAGGAACCAAGCCCCAGCCTACAGTCCCAGAGCCTAGAAGAGGCGTTTGGACAGTTTTGAGCTGTGAAACAAGTGAGGGAGCTCCCAGGCCTACAGTGTGGAGTATTAGGTCCCATCCTACTCTGCTGAGGGTTGCTGAAGGGCATGGTGGGCGGCAGGACGCTGAAACGTGGTTCTATCGGCGTGGGCAGAGGCCAAGCCGGTGGGAGCTCGGTCAAGCCCAGCAGGGTCGGAGGGGACGCGCGAAAGCGGTCCGGAAGCTGCGAGCCGGCCTTTAATCCCACTTACGGGGACAAAGTGGGAGGCCAGGAACGGGCAGAAATCTGCTCTGCGACTCTGCGCAAGCCGGCCCTGACCGCGGGGACCGGGCTAGGACCAGGGACGGGCGGGGGGCTTGCGGCTGAGCTCATGCTACCAGCCCCACCCGGCCGGAGAAACCGAGGTTTGCCATTCTGCGTGGGCGCGGGGACGTGGTAGACCCCGAGACAAGTGGAAGCTCGCAGCTGAGCCCACGCTAATATCCCCGCCCAGCCGGAGAAACCGCGATTTGCCATCCCACATGGACGAGCGGGCTCCGAACGCGGGGGTGGGGTAGAGTCCGGGACAAGCAGAAGTCCGCAGCTGAGCAGAAGCCAGCAAACACGCCCGCCCCAATAAACCTTGGTTTCCGACCCTGCGCAGAAGGGCCCTGGCCTCGATGGCGGGGCTAAAGCTCCGGACGGGCAAAAGCTTACAGCTGAGAGCACGTCAAAAGCCCCACCTAACCCGCGAAACTGTAGCGAGCAGGCTCCGACTGCTGGTTCTGGGCGGAAGTCCGGAAATAGGCTGGTCCGCAGCTGAGTAAAGGTGCTCACCTCTATCCTTGGTCCTGAGGCTTGTGGCTAGAGTGACAGCCCCTCCCGCGGAGGAGAGGCAGAAATCACAGCAAAAGCCACAGAGGGCTGGCTCTGGCAACGCCCATACCCAACCACCCTAGGCAGCTGCAGAGGGGGTGGGGAACCTGAAGACAAACCACACATAAAGAACACAAAGGCAACACCTACTGGACTCCAGTGGCCACAACTTGCTTATACACAGACAAAATGGGCAGGCAGAGGAATGCAAACCAAATGAATCAAGAGAAATCCCCAGAAAAGGACCTGAATGAACCAGATATAACCAAATTACCAGATGCAGAATTTAGAATAATGATAGTTAGGATGTTCAAAGAAATTAGAGCAACAATGGATAGTCATTATGAACACCTAAATAAAGAGATAACAAGTATAAAAAACGAAATTGAAATAATAAAAAAGAATCAGACAGAAATGACAAATACAGTATCAGAACTGAAGACCACAATGGAAGGAATTAAAAGCAGGATGAATCACGCTGAAGATCGAATAAGCGAGTTAGAGGACACAATAAACAAAGGCACAGAAGCAGAGAAGAAAAAGGAAAAGAGACTCAAAAAATGTGAGGAAACTCTAAGGGAGCTCTGTGACAAACTGAAGAGAAACAACATTCGCATCATAGGGGTACCTGAAGGAGAGAGGACAGGAAATGGAAACTTTGTTCAATCAAATCATAGCAGAAAACTTCCCTAAATTAAGGCTGGGAAACACTCCACACGTTCAAGAAGCACACAGAACTCCATTAAAGAGAAATCCAAAAAGATCTATACCAAGACACATCATAGTTAAAATACCAAAGCTAATGGATAAAGAAAAAATTTTAAAAGCTGCTAGGGAAAAAAAGGCTATCACCTACAAAGGAGCCCCCATAAGGATGACATCGGACTTCTCAACAGAAACACTTGAGGCCAGAAGGGAATGGCAAGAAATAATCAAAGTAATGCAGAACAAAAACCTACAACCAAGACTACTTTATCCAGCAAGGCTAACGTATAAAATTGAAGGAGAAATAAAGAGCTTCCCAGAAAAAGAAAGCCTCAAGGAATTCATAAAAACCAAACCAATTCTGCAAGAGATACTAAGGGGACTGTTGTGAACATTTTAAAGGGAGAAAAGAATATAGCAAAAGAAGAATACAACTTTAAAGAATAAAATGGCAATAAACAACTACATATCAATAATAACCTTAAATGTAAATGGATTAAATGATCCAATCAAAAGACATAGGGTAGCTGCATGGATAAAGAAACAGGACCCATACATATGCTGTCTACAAGAGACACACCTTAAAACAAAAGACTCACATAGACTGAACGTAAAAGGATGGAAAAAAATATTTGAGGCAAATGGAAATGAAAAAAAAGCCGGGGTAGCAGTACTTATATCTGACAAAATGGACTTTAAAACAAAGGCTGTAGTAAGAGATAAAGAAGGACACTACATAATGATAAAGGGAACAATTCAACAGCAAGATATAACTATTATAAATATCTATGCACCAAATATAGGAGCCCCGACATACATAAAGCAGACTTTGATGGATATAAAGGGCGAGATTAACAGCAATACTATCATAGTAGGGGATTTCAATACCCCTCTAACAACACTGGATAGATCCTCAAGAAAGAAAATTAATAAAGAAACAGCAGACTTAAAGGAGACACTAGATCAACTTGATTTAATAGATATTTTCAGAACTTTTCACCCTAAAGCAGTAGAATATACATTCTTCTCAAGCGCTCATAGTACGTTTTCTAGGATAGACCACATGTTAGGACACAAAAATGGTCTCAATAAATTTAAGAAGATTGAAATCATATCAAGCATTTTCTCTGATCACAATGACATGAAACTAGAAATTAACCACAAAAGAAAAACTGAAAAATACTCAAACACTTGGAAACTAAATAGCATGATATTAAATAATGAATGGATTAACAATGAGATCAAAGAAGAAATAAAAAAGTTTCTAGAAACAAATGATAATGAGCATACATCAACTCAAAATTTATGAGACACAGAAAAAGCAGTTCTGAGAGGGAAGTTTATTGCACTACAGGCATATAATAAGAAGCTAGAAAAAGCTCAAATAAGCAACCTGACCCTGCATCTAAAAGAACTAGAAAAACAACAGCAAATAAAACCCAAGACAAGTAGAAGGAAGGAAATAATAAAGATCAGAGCAGAAATAAATGACATAGAGGCGAAGGAAACAATACAGAGGATCAATGAAACCAGAAGCTGGTTCTTTGAAAAGGTAAACAAGATTGATGAACCTTTAACTAGACTCACCAAGAAAAAAAGAGAGAGGACTCAAATAAATAAAATTAGAAAGGACAGTGGAGAAATAACAACTGACACAACAGAAATACAAAGCATTATAAGAAAATACTATGAAGAACTATATGCCAAAAAATTAGACAATCTTGGTGAAATGGACAAATTTCTTGAATCATATAACCTTCCAAAAATCAATCTGGAAGAATCAGAACACCTAAACAGACCAATTACAACAAATGAGATCGAAACAGTTATCAAAAAACTCCCAAAAAAGAAAAGTCCTGGGCCTGATGGCTTCACAAGTGAATTCTATCAAAAATTCAAAGAAGAACTAACTCCTATACTCCTCAAGTTATTTCAAAAAATTCAAGAGGAAGGAAGACTTCCAAACTCCTTTTATGAGGCGAGCATAATTCTGATCCCAAAACCGGGCAAAGACAACACAAAGAAAGAAAATTATAGGCCAATATCCCTGATGAATTTAGACACTAAAATTCTCAACAAAATATTAGCCAACCGGATCCAGCAATATATGAAAAAAATCATTCACCATGATCAAGTGGGATTTATTCTGGAGAGGCAAGGCTGGTTCAATATTCACAAATCAATGTGATTCATCACATAAACAAAAGGAAGGACAAAAATCACATGATAATTTCAATAGATGCAGAAAAGGCATTTGATAAAATCCAGCACCCATTCATGCTCAAAACTCTTAGTAAAGTGGGAATACAGGGATCATTCCTTAACATGATAAAGGCCATCTACGACAAACCCACAGCAAACATCATACTAAATGGACAAAAATTAAAAGCAATCCACTTAAGATCAGGAACCAGGCAGGGATGCCCCCTTTCACCACTCTTATTCAACATAGTTCTGGAAGTCCTAGCTATAGCAATCAGACAAGAAGGAGAAATAAAAGGCATCCATATTGGAAAAGAAGAAGTAAAACTGTCACTATTTGCAGATGATATGATATTGTATATTGAAAACCCTAAAGTCTCAGTCAAAAAACTACTGGACCTTATAAATGAATTCAGCAAGGTGGCAGGATATAAAATTAATACTCAGAAATCAGAGGCATTTCTATATACCAACAATGAACTGTCAGCAAAAGAAATTAAGGAAACAATCCTCTTCACTATTGCAGCCAAAAAAATAAAGTACCTAGGAGTAAATTTAACCAAGGAGGTTAAGGACTTGTACTCGGAAAATTATAAAACATTGGTAAATGAAATCAAGGAAGATACAAACAAGTGGAAGAATATACCGTGCTCATGACTAGGAAGAATAAACATCATTAAAATGTCTATATTACCCAAAGCAATTTACAAATTCAATGCAATACCAATTAAAATACCAATGACATACTTCAAAGATATAGAACGCATATTCCAAAAATTTATATGGAATCAAAAAAGAACATGAATAGCCTCAGCAATCTTAAATAGAAAAAATAAAGCAGGAGGTATCACTCTTCCAGATATCAAGGTTTACTTTAAGGCCATTATACTCAAGACAGCCTGGTACTGGCATAAGAACAGGTACATAGATCAATGGAACAGAACAGAGGACCCAGAAATAAACCCACAGCTTTATGGACAACTGATATTTGACAAAGGAGGGAAGAACATACAATGGAGTAAAGACAGCCTCTTTAACAAATGATGTTGGGAAAATTGGACATCTACCTGCAAAAAAATGAAACTAGACCATCAACTTACACCATTCACAAAAACAAACTCAAAATGGATAAAAGACTTAATTGTAAGCCATGAAACCATAAGCATCTTAGAAGAAAACATAGGCAGCAAGCTCTCCGACATCTGTAGCAGCAATATATTTGCCGATTTATCTGCACGGGCAAATGAAATTAAAGGCAAGATAAACAAATGGGACTATATCAAACTAAAAAGTTTTTGCACAGCTAAAGACAATAAGAACAGAATAAAAAGACAAACCACACAATGGGAGAACATATTCGACAGCACGTCTGATAAGGGGTTAATAACTAAAATTTATAAAGAACTTATAAAACTCAACAACAGGAAGACAAACAATCCAATCAAAAAATGGGCAAAAGAAATGAATAGAAATTTCTCCAAAGAGGACATACAGATGGCCAATAGGCATATGAAAAAATGCTCAACATCACTAATTATTAGAGAAATGCAAATTAAAACCACAATGAGATATCACCTCACACCAGTCAGAATGGCACTCATCAGCAAAACAACACAGAATAAGTGCTGGCGGGGTTGTGGAGAAAAGGGAACCCTTCTGCACTGCTGGTGGGAATGCAGACTGGTGCAGCCACTATGGAAAACAGTTTGGAGATTCCTCAAAAAATTAAAAATCGAACTGCCTTTTGACCCAGCTATCCCACTTATAGGAATATACCCTAAGAACACCTTAGCACTGTTCGAAAAGAAGAAATGCGCCCCCATGTTCCTGGCAGCATTGTTCACAATAGCGAAGATCTGGAACCAGCCTAAGTGTCCATCAGAAGACGAGTGGATTAAAAAGCTATGGTACATATATACTATGGAATACTACTCAGCCATAAGAAACGATGACATCGGATCATTTATAACAAAATGGATGGTCCTTGATAACATTATACAAAGTGAAATAAGTAAATCAGAAAAAAAGAAAAAGTGAGAACAGCATGATTTCATACATAAGTGGGACATAAAAGTGAGACTATGAGACATGGACAAGAGAGTGGTGGTTATGGGGTAGGGGGAGGGAGGGAAGGGTGGGATAGGGAGGAGGGGAGGGACACAGGGAAAACCAGATAGAAGGTGACAGAGGACAATTTGACTTTTGGTGACAGGTATGCAACACAATTGAATGTTAAGATAACCTGGAGATGTTTTCATTAAAAAAAATAAAAAAAAAAAATACCCAGAACATACTGTATGTAAGCTAAGGAAAGTACTTGTTACAATCAGGAGGGATAAAAAATCTTTAAAAAACCTCTTTCTAGAGTATAAAACAAGTTTTGAGAAAGTCTATCAGGACACCAATCTTCAAAGAGAACATCCTACTACAAGATCAACTTCATGGACTGAAACTGTTTACAAACCCAAAGCCTTTTACATATCAAAACAGAAAAGAACACACCTCTGGGAAAATGTATAAAAACATAAGTTATCACATAGGCAACTACAGTTAGATAAGAATAAAACACTTCCAGATATCTTAGTAACAAAGAGCCTTTGATTTTTTATTAAAGCCAGTTTTTGGTCCTATGTACTATAATTCAATTTGTTGCTTACTGATTTCTATTATTAGGTTAAAAATGCAAAAAACTGTTCTGGAGAGAGAATATGTTCCTATTATATTTGGCTTTCTTTTTTTTTTTAATTTATTTTATTTTTATTTTATTCATTTTAGAGAGGAGACACAGAGTGAGAGAGAGAGAGAGAGAGAGAGAGAAAGGGGGGAGGAGCTGGAAGCATCAACTCCCATATGTGCCTTGACCAAACCAGTACAGGGTTTTGAACTGGCGACCTCAGTGTTCCCAGGTTGACGCTTTATCCACTGCGCCACCACAGGTCAGGCTATTTGGTTTTCTTAATAAAAAATACACTCCTGTATATTTTTGGCTTTCTTAGTGAGAGAAGGGTAGATAGTGAGACAGACTCCCACATGTACCCTGACCAAGATCCATCCAGCAACCCCTGTATGGGGCCAATGCTTGAATCAAATGAGCTATTTTTAGTGCCTGAGGCTGACCCACTCAGACCAACTGAGCTATCCTCAGTGCCTGTGACCAACCCTTGAACCAACTGAGCCACTGGCTGTGGGAAGAGAAGAGGGAGAGAAAGGGTAGAGAGTGGGAGAGACAAGAAGATGGTTGCTTCTCTTGTGTGCCATGACCGGGACTTGAACCTGAGAAGTCCACACTCTGGACTGATGCTCTACTCACTGAACATCAGCCAGGGCTAATAAAATTTTTTTCAAGTTCTTTTTTGAGAGTGAGGGAAAGACAAAAGAAGGTTCTTTGAATGTAGCAAAGTTGTTCCTAGGTGAACAGAATAAATCACTTTTTTTTTTTTACAGGGACAGAGAGAGGGATAGATAGGGACAGACAGACAGGAACGGAGAGAGATGAGAAGCATCAATCACTAGTTTTTCGTTGCCACTGTGACACCACAGTTGTTCATCGGTTGCTCTCTTACACGTGCCTTGACTGCGGGCCTTCAGCAGACCGAGCAACCCCTTGCTGGAGCCAGCGACCTTGGGTCCAAGCTGATGAGCTTTTTGCTCAAGCCAGATGGGCCCGCGCTCAAGCTGGCGAGCTCGGGGTCTCGAACCTGGGTCTTCTGCATCCCAGTCCGATGCCCCATCACTGTGCCACTGCCTGGTCAGGCAGAATAAATCACTTTTAACTTAGCAATCAATGAGATAAACCACAGAAATAAATGTTATAAAATATAGGTAGGACCACAATGTTTAATTTATAAGAAAAGCATCATGGTATATGATACAAAGAGCACAGGTTTTGGAGCCAGACATTTGGGTTTAAATTCCATGCAATTTACTTGGTGGTGTGGCATTGTACTCTTAATCAATCCAAGCCTTAATCTATAGTGTGTCCATAAAGTCATGGTGCTCTTGCTTTCCTGTGATTGGTCAAAAGTGCACCATGACTTTACAGATACACTGTATAATAAGAGAATAAAATTCACCAGTAGTCATTGAAAGGATCAAATGAAATAATAAATAAAGTGTCTTGTACAAAGTAAGTGCCCAATAATGGCTACTACGCAACTGTCATAACTCATTTATATGTATGGGTATGGGTACATTATCTTCATCAATCTAACCATTTGAATTTCTCTCTCTTCATTTCTACCCACATTACAACCTTAATTTATGATCTTATCAGTCTTCTAGATCTACCATAATAATAACTTTTCTATGGCCTACCTGCCTCCAATATCAACTCCCTTCCAAACTTGTTGTCAGCATGCTATTTCTAAAACTTAGACATGAACAAGTCATAAACCAGGTAAAACCTTTTAGTGGTGCTCCATAATCTTCCAACGTGGTTATAAAAACATTCGCCCAAAGAACAATGAACTTTCAAAGATGGAACCAAGTTTTTGTTATCAAAACTGAATAATCGCCTGACCAGGCGGTGTCGCAGTGGAAAGAGCGTCAGACTGTGATGTGGAAGACCCAGGTTCAAGGCCCTGAGCTCGCCAGCTTTAGCGTGGGCCCAACTGGCTTGAGCAAGAGCTCATCAGCTTGGACCCAAGGTCGCTGGCTCCAGCAAGGGAGTGCTCGGTCTGCTGAAGGCCCGCGGTCAAGGCACATGTGAGAAAGCAATCAATGAACAACTAAGGTGTTGCAACAGCAGCGAAAAACTGATTGATGCTTCTCACCTCTCTCCGTTCCTGTCTGTCTGTCCCTATCTATCCCTCTCTCTGACAATCTCTCTGTCCGTATTAAAAAAAAAAAAAGAAAAAGAAAAAAAACTGAATAATGCACAGTGGCCAAGATATCGATACTAGCAAAGTGTCCTTTGACAGAGGATTAGAATAAGAAGATGTGGTACATATACACAATGGAACACTACTCAGCCAAAAGAAACAATAATATATTGCCATTTATGGCAACATGAGTGGACCTTGAGAACATTATACTGAGTGAAATAAGTAAATCAGAAAAAGCTAAGAAGTATATGATTTCACTCATAGGTGGAATATAAAACTGAGACTCATGAATATAGATAAAAGGGAAGGGGTTATGAAGAGGAGGGAGTCAAGGGGAAGGGTCGTAAAGAAGAACAAATATATGTTGATAGAAAATGATTTGACTTTGGGTGATGGGCATACAACACAATCAACAGTTCAAATGCTATAGAGATGTTTACCTGAAACCTATATACTCTTATTGATCAATGTCACCCCATTAAATTTAATTTCTAAACAAAAATATTGAATAATGCCCCCCACACCAGTTTGCATAAGTTACTGTAAATTAGTAAACATAATTTCCTCAATATTAAGTTTTTTCCTCGACAAATATATCTTTAATGTATGATCCTTATTAATATTTGTGGTGCTAGTCAATACTAACAAATGGAAAAATAGATATATGGCCAACAAATATAATGAAAAAAATTGGAACAAGCCAACCATGAAGAGATTTAAAGCTTTGAAAAAATGTCATAGGTACATATACATCTGTGTTTTTATAGTGCGTACACAAAATATAATTTTACTACTAAAATAGTTTCTGGTATCAGTGACAAAATTAAAAATGTAAATATTTCATAGTGTACCAGAGACAGTATAGAGTCCACACTCCTAACATGACATTTAATATCATTCACCCTCTGATTCCGGCTCTGACTCCTGCAGCTTGCCATGCTCACAGGCTACAGTCCAACATCGAATAATTTGCATCAGCTAGAAGTTTAAAGCTAGATTAGAGTTACACAGAGTTCAAGTACAACCAGACTTGTTTCTTGGCTGTGTAACCTTAGTCAAATTACTTAATTCTTCCAGCAGCTTCCTTATCTATAGAATGATCCTTATCTATAGAGTGAGCATTTGTTGGAATACTCCCTGGCTCCCATCTCTCCAATACTTGAGTCAGGTGCAGATATTCTAAGGCAAGGAGGTGTTCCATCCTGCACCAAAAGGCAGTCATCTGCAGACTAGAGATCTTGAAATTAGCCATGCAAATCCATCACAATTTTAAATATCCCAGTAAACAGCACTCTTACCACCATAAGCCAAGATTCTAATCAATCGTGATCATTACAGTTTCTCACCCAGGAGGTTCTCTGGCTGTGATAATACTTACTGAGCACTATGGAACTAGTGAGCCAGGCATAGCTCAACTCATTTCACCAATATTAACCCATTTAATTCATGTAACCACTCATGAGGTAAATATTACTGTTGCTCTCATTTTGCAGATGAAGAAACAAGGTGCAAAGAGGTTAAGTCTACATGTCTTATCACTCTCTGCCACAAAAGACAGGGAGGGGTATTTACTGTATTTATTCTATAAAGTTGTTGTGAGGATTAAATATAAAATGATGTAAGTAAAGTATTTAAGACTGTTTCAGGTATAACATAACTGATTAATAAATGACAACTACTATTAACTATTTCACAAACATACAATGTAATTTCAAGACCAGCTCAAAGTGTCCCTGTGACACCTCCCTTAGCCCTTACCCAGAGATAATCACACCTTCTGTGTGCTCCCATTACACCTGTTAATATCCTGTAATTGTTTTCCAATTTTGAATTCTCAAAACAAATATTTCTCTTTTCCATGACTTCAAGAATACTAATATTCAGGAGTCATTCTTGCTAGGTATATTTAGAAAAAGAAGATACTCAGAAATGAAAATGTAAGGTAGCATTAACAGCCAAGAGGAGCACATGCTTCCGTGATGCTGCCTTGAAAGACCTAAAATAAACCGAAGTCTCAGAATGTCACTCCTGTACTTGTCGCAGACAAGGACACTAAGTTGTGTCAGAATGTCACTCCTGTATTTGATGCAGAAAAGGAAACTAAAATGTGCCAGGGAAAAACTCAAAATAATAAAATCTGCTCAGGAAGACAGGTAGAAATTTAAACTGCTTACATTATTTGCTTTTTTGAATTTTCTATTAAGTATAATTAAAATATTACTATAGCATGTTACCTGGAAAGCCTCTGGATAAATTTTTAAATAAAACCTACAAAAATAAATACTGAATCAAATTCTTCATTAAATTTAGCTAAAAATATTTAAAGAAAATGATAGAGTAACGAGATAAATAAGTGCATGTCAAACTGGCTCCCAGCTTTCAAACTTTTATCATCTTGTTGGCCGTTCCTTGAATAGCAAATCTTCAAAGCAAGCACATACAGGATACCAGTCTTTTATCTCACTCCTATCAGAGGAAACAGACTTACAGGTAACAAAAAATGAGTCCCAAAATAGCAGAGAAATTTTAAAATCCCTATTATTACTAATAATAGACAATAAACTTTTCAAGCAGTTATTGTGCCTAACTGCAAAGCAAGAAATATGATTCTTCAAAAAAAAAAACAAGTTGAATTCTTTAACAGTTCTACAACTCTGTTATCTGTCACGGGAATTTTTTGAGGTAGTTTTATTTTTTTTATGAAAGCATGAAAAATGACAGTTGACTTAATGCAGATTATATTCAGACTTTTGAGGTTTCAAGACTTTGAATGATGCTAACTTTGTGACTGTGTTACACAGTTGGTTACCCACATAATTTTAAAAACTTCCAAATAACTACAATTCTTTGGTATTCACTAACTCCAAGGGTATTCCTGGAGATTTTATTTGCCACAGCTGTGTAGCCCTATGAGTTATTCCCATAACCAAATGATACTTTGCACTGAATGTTTAAGTTCCTCCAAAAGTCATACGATGAAGCCCTAGTCCCCTATGTGATGGTATTTGGTGTGGGGCTTTGGAAGGTAATTAGGTCATGAGGATGGAGTCTTCATGAATGGGATTAGTGATTAATGCCTTATAGAAAGGGAGATGATAGAGATCATCTTTCTCTCCACTGTGGGAGGATACAATGAGAAATAGCCATCTACAGGCCAGGAAGATAGCTGGATTTCCCAGCCTCCAGAATTGTGAGAAATATGTTTTTAGTGTTTAAACAAGCCAGGCTACAGTATTTTTGTTACAGCAGGGATAGAAAGACATTTTGATAAGGAGCAGTCTAAATCAGGGATCTCTAAACCTTGATTCCAAACTCCTATGGGAAAAAAGATTGGTTTATGCATATTTATGAGTTCAGACATATACAATTATAATGACATGATACTTAATATGAAGCACACAAAGGTAAAAAATTTTAAAGCTTGACATATTTTAAAATATCATTTTATTAGTTTTGTTAAAAATTAAATAGGTTGATTTAATGCAGATTATTTATTAGCATAAGCTAACCATTTAACTCTCACTAAAATATTATTAATTACAAATATTTTAAGAGCAATGTGTTTTTTTCCTTGAGACAGCAATTCACCACTTATTACAAAAAACCAACAATATTGGAAATTTTCTTTTTTTTAATGTTTTATTTATTTATTTATTTATTTTACAGAGACAGAGAGAGAGTCAGAGAGAGGGATAGATAGGGACAGACAGGTAGGAATGGAGAGAGATGAGAAGCATCAATCATTAGTTTTTCATTGCTGTTGCGACACCTTAGTTGTTCATTGATTGCTTTCTCACATGTGCCTTGACCGCGGGCCTTCAGCAGACTGAGCCACCCCTTGCTGGAGCCAGTGACCTTGGGTCCAAGCTGGCGAGCTTTTGCTCAAGCCAGATGGGCCTGCGCTCAAGCTGACGACCTCGGGGTCTCGAACCTGGGTCTTCTGTATCCCAGTCCGACACTCTATCCACTGCGCCACCGCCTGGTCAGGCAGGAAATTTTCTTTTTTAAAGGAAAATTTTGACTTATTTTATAGTCGGCAACTTTTTTTATGATTTTAATTTGTGTTTACATAGATTCAAGTGTCCCACTGAATATATCTCCCCCCCCACCCCCTTATTCCCCTCGGTTCCCATCCCCCTCCCCCAATGTCTTCTCCCCTTCCCTCCAGGATTTGCTGTCCTGTTCTCTATAATGCTGTGATATGTATATATAATTTCATTAATCTCTTTCCCTTCTCTGATCCCATCTTCTCTTCTACTTTCCCTCTGACCGCTTTCCCTCTGGTCCCTTTGATCCCGCCTCTGTCTCTGTTACATCAGCAACTTTTTTTTTTTTTTAAACTTTTTATTTTATTCATTTTAGAGAGGAGACACAGAGTGAGAGAGAAAGAGAGAAAGGGGGGAGGAGCTGGAAGCATCAACTCCCATATGTGCCTTAACCAGACCAGTGCAGGGTTTTGAACTGGCGACCTCAGTGTTTCCAGGTCAATGCTTTATCTACTGCACCACCACAGGTCAGGCTACATCAGCAACTTTTTTTTTTTTTTTTTTTTTTAATTTATTTATTCATTTTTAGAGAGGAAACACAGAGTGGGAGAGAGAGAGAGAGAGAAAGAGAGAAAGGGGGGAGGAGCTGGAAGCATCAACTCCCATATGTGCCTTAACCAGACCAGTGCAGGGTTTTGAACTGGCGACCTCAGTGTTCCCAGGTCGACGCTTTATCCACTGCACCACCACAGGTCAGGCTACATCTGCAACTTTTTAAAATACTTCTTAACAAACTAGAGAATTACGGTGAGGTATAAAATATTTTCATGGCTATTGTTCATCTTATTTTCAAAGGATTGTAATGATTCCATCAGTTAAAATATAATTCGTAAATCCAACTACTTGGACACATACAATACGCTATGTGTTACAATAGATAAAAATGAACAGCAAGTGAGGATGTCACTGTCAACTGCTTTTTGTTGGGGAATGACCACTTTCCTCTTGGGTTTATCTGCTTAGATGAAATCTGACAAGGGAAGACACCAGTATCAAAATGTATAAACATTTAGTAAAGCTTAATTTATTGCTTTTTAAGGTGAAAACAGATATAAATAACAATTCCAATGCTCTTTTCACATCCTTACATAACATCTTGTACACCCTCAGGAGGCCATGAGTACAGAGTAAGATATGCTAACTCACACAAGCATCATCTTCAAAGCTCATTATTTAACAGAGGTCAATTGAGAATATTCAGGGGTCTACTAAAGTAACCTGGTGGCCAAAAGTTCTATTAATATAAAATGTAAGCAACCTGCCTGGCCTGTGGTGGCACAGTGGCATTAAAGTGTTGACCTGAAAAGCTGAGGTTGTCAGTTCAAAACCCTGGGCTTGCCTGGTCAAGGCACATAGGTCAAGGCACATATTGGAAGCAACTTCAGTTGATGCTTCTTTCTTCTCCTCCTCTCATCTCTCTAAATAAATAAGATAAATAAATCATCAATAAATAAAATCTTTGGCCCTGGCTGGTTTGCTCAGTGGTAGAGTGTCGGCCCACTGTGTGGAAGTCCTGGGTTCGATTCCCAGTCAGGGCACCCAGGAGAAGTGCCCATCTGCTTCTCCACCCTTCCCCCTCTCCTTCCTCTCTGTCTCTCTCTTCCCCTCCCACAGCCAGTGCTCCACTGGAGCAAAGTTGGCCTGCGCACTAAGGATGGCTCCATGGCCTCCACCTCAGGTGCTAGAATGTCTCCGGCCACAACAGAGCAATGCGCCAGGTGGGCAGAGCATCACCCCGTGTTGGGCATGCTGGGTGGATCCCAGTCAGGTGCAAGTGGGAGTCTGTCTGACTGCCTCCCCGCTTCTAACTTCAGAAAAATATAAATAAAATCTTTAAAAATAAATAAATAAAATGTAAACAACCGTTTATTTTGAGATTTAAAGAAGAGAACCACTCAGAGGAAGCAATAACTATTTCTCCGAGCTTTATTGAGATATAATTGACATATAACATTGTGTAAGTTTAAGGTGTGCAATGTGATGATTTGATAAACATATATGTAGTGAAGTGAATACTACAATAAGCTTAATGTGTTCATCACCTCACATAACCACCATTTTTTTTGTAGTGAAAACATTTAAGACCTATTCTCTCAGCAATACCACTGATATATAGACACCAAGAACTAAATTTTGAAAGATGTGTGAGTACATGCCTACAGAGGTCATTTACATTTGTGTGTCCTTAGGCTTTCCTGAATGATAAGGAAACATAAAAGAAGCCTAGAGAACAGAAGAGACACACTATAGCCAGGAGGAAAGAAGAATGTGATTTGGAAAACCCTTTCTCAGTCTAAACATCGAGGCAAGAAATCACAACAGTTGCTGTACAGAAGCACAGCCACATCTTAATCTCATGTTCCATCTAGCAATCTGGTTTAGAGACAACCCAGGCACAGTTACTATAAACTGTACCCCATCCGGTAATGTACCAGTTCTAAGAGCCTGTACAGACCACTAGCAAAACAGGCCTATAGCAAGTAGGTAGGGAACTAACTTCCCAAACCAGCTTCTTATATCATTAAGTGAGCCAAGTTTAGAACAGGATTTCTAGAACAATCCAGAATCTCTAGGAATGTGGCAGCAGACTCAGCTAACCCATACCTCTTAGAATTTGGTAGATAATTCTGATTTCCAAAGACTATCTTTGGGGGATAGAGACCAATGTAGACTTGGAAATTAGACTCACGGGAGCCAGGACTGCTCTGTGTGCTAAAATTTATTGCCTGATTTCCACATTAGCCATATAGGGACCAAGCTACCAGCAACTCATGCCTTATCATATATGTCTCCTTTATAAATCTAGAAATTTCTTTGGGGTACACAAATTTTAATATAAAAGGTATAAAAATGTTTCATCAATAGATGAGACAGGGATATAGCAAAACATATATAATTTTACTTTTCTGGCCAAAGAGTTTAAGAAAAGTTAAATTTGTAGAGTGGGCATTCTTATAGTCAAAGTTAGATAATGAATGTCTAGTTGATCCACCAGGTGATAATCCAGTGTTCAAAGCTCTAAAATTCTGCTGATTTCTCAAGCCACTCAGTTGGTGTCTAAATCACCTGCTCCCTGCAAAGTATCCCTGCCTTATCTGTGGTTTCACTTTCCATGGTTTCAGTTACCTGTGGTCACCTGCCATCTGAAAATATGAAATGGAAAATTCCAGAAATAAACAAGTCAAAGTTTTAAACTGCAAACTGCTGGGTAGTGTGACGAAATCTCAATCCATCCCTTTCTGTACTGCCTGGGAAGTGATTTGTCCCTTTGTCCAGTGTATCAATACCGTATATATGACCTGCCTGTTAGTCACTTGGTGGCCCTCTCAGTTAACAGATCAATTGTTGTGGTAACACAGTGCATGTGGTCAAGTGACCCTTATTTTCCTTAATAATGGCCTCAAAGCACAAGAGTAGTGAAATTCTGGCAATTCAGATATGTTGAACAGAAGTCATAAAGTGCTTCCTTTAAGTGGAAAGGCAAAAGTTTTCAACTTAATAAGGAAAGAATAAAAATCATATGCTATAGCTAAGATTTATGGTAAAAAAATATCTATCCATGAAATCGTGAAGAAAAAGAAATCCATACTACTTTTGCTGTTGCATCTCAAACTGTAAAAGTTATGGCCACAGTGCGTGACAAGTTCCTGGTTAAGATGGAAAAGGCATTAATTTTGTGGATGGGAGACATGACATCATTATGAGGTGATGATCTCCTGCTGGTGTTATCATCAGGTCAACAGTAGCCTTACCACTACATCTCAATGCCTATGTCATCCACCCCATGTCATCTCACCAGGCATCTCATCATCACAAAAAGGGTAAGTAGAGGTGACAGAGGACAATTTGACTTTTGGTGATGGATATGCAACACAATTGAATGATAAGATAACCTGGAGATGTTTTCATTGTACATATGTACCCTGATTTATTGGTGTCACCCCATTAAAATTAATAATAATAATATATATATATATAAAGGGTAAGTAGAGACAACAGATATTTGAGAGAGAGAAAGACTACATTCACATACTTTTATTACCAGTATACTGCTATAACTGTTCTATTTTATTAGTTTTTGTTGTTAATCTCTTATTGTGCCTGATTTATAAATTAAACTTTATCACAGTTATATATGTATAGGAAAAAACATAGTATCCACAGGATTTGGCATTATCCAGTTTCAGGCATCCATTGGGGGGCTTGGAACATAACCCCTGCAGATTAGGGGGAACCACTGTATTAGGTAATGTTTGTGAAGGGAATGCAAACTAATTTTCTTATAGTAGAACCCCTGTTATACATAACATATCCGAATTAGTATATTTATTAAATCACATCCTTGGACTGAAACATAATAATTATACTAAATAAAAGACTAGTTTGCCTGACCAGGAGGTGGCGCAGTGGATAGAGCGTTGGACTGGGATGCGGAAGATCCAGGTTTGATACCCCAAGCTCGTCAGCTTGAGCGCGGGCCCATCTGACTTGAGCAAAAGCTCGCCAGCTTGGACCCAAGGTCGCTGGTCCCAGCAAGGGGTGGCTCGGCCAGCTGAAGGCCCGTGGTCAAGGCACATGTGAGAAAGCAATCAATGAACAACTAAGGTGTTGTTAACAGCAATGAAAAACTAATGATTGATGCTTCTCACCTTTCTCTGTTCCTGTCTGTCTGTCCCTATCTATCCCTCTCTCTGACTCTCTCTCTGTCCCTGTTAAAAAAAAAAAAAAAAAAAAGACTAGTTTATGCCCTGGCCTGGTAATGGTAGCTCAGTTGGTTAGAGCATTGTTCCGGTACACCAAGGTTGTGGGTTTGACCAGTCAGGGCATATACAAGAATCAACCAATAAATGCATAAATAAGTGGAACAACACATCCATCTTTATCTCTCTCTAAAATCAATAAAATAAAATAAATTCTTAAGTGAAAAATTATAACTTCAAAGTTTAAAAAATATTTTCCAAATAATAGAATGATATGGTCCATTATCCACACCACTGTTCCTTTCCCATAAAGAAGGCTATAATTTAACAGGAGGGCACTTCATGCTCTCTAATGGTATGACTGAAGTCAAGTCAGCAGTCTCTGGCTAGTTCAGTTCCTACATATTTCTGATCAGCAGAACTTAATCACTACTATTCAAATATTTTCAGATGTAAAGAGATGTATAGAGAAAAAAATCCAGGAGGTGCAAAAGAGGTATGTTTGCATAGTAATGTGACATTTTAATTGGTGATTAAAAAAATAAATTCATGATGATAATGATTACTTATTAAATGTGTGCATGTGCCAAGCAGTGTTCTTAGAACCTACTTTCATTATTCATTTAACTCTCAGTTTGTTAATGAGGAAGATGAGATTGAACTGGTTAAATTACTCAAGTTAACACAAACTTAGCTCCACTTTACTCCAAAGCTGTGCTTTCAACAACTACGTTATTACTTGTTGGTGGGTAGACAAAACAATAATATCAGCTAATATAACAGGATGTCAAATGCAACTTTTCCTGTCCTCTCTGAGTTTCAGCAGGGGCCTCAAAGGCCAAAATCAAAACAATAGGAGACAAACACTTTCCCAGTCTAAAGCGAAGTGCAAGACTGATAGAGTGGGGTAGCCAAAACCTGGCTCCCAGGCATCAGTTCCCTACCCTTGTCAAGAATTACAATTCATTAACTGTAAGAACTGCAAGGGACAATGGAAAGGACTTCTTTAAAGAAACTAGGTGGTGTGCGTGTGTGTGTGTGTGTGTGTGTGTGTGTGTTTCCTTACGTCCCCAGGGAAAAGGGGGAGGTACTTCCTACCTACCTCAAACCAAGGGACTGGAACCTCAAAATAACCACTCAGAGTGTTGAGCATGTATCCTGAAGTAGCAGGGACATAAGGACTGCTATAATTCCCAGCTGGGGGGCTAAAAAGAGCTGGCTCAGAGCTAAATTTTAAAGACTGCTTAGGTATATACAACAGTCCAATATTTCAGCAGAAGAGAGTTTTACACAGTGCTATAATAGGTCCTTGCTGGCTGGCTCAGTGGTAGAGCGTCAGCCGGTGTGTGGATGTCCTGGGTTCAATTCCCAGTCAGGGCACACAGGACAGGCAGCCACCTGTTCCACCCCTCCCCCTCTCTTTTCCCTCTCTCTCTCTTCCCCTCCTGCAGCCATGGAGCAAGTTGAATGTGGAAAATTACACACAAAATTAAGTTTAATAACAAGAAACTTCAAAATTTTATTACTGTAATGCAACATTAGTAACTATTCAATTAAATGAAGTTTACCTTTATTGAGGTATAATTGACATGTAACATTATATTAGTTCCAGGTGTATAATGATTCCGTACTTGCATAACTTTGCAAAACGGGCACCACAGTAAATCCAGTTACACATCTGTCCCCATACATAGTTATAAAAACTTTTCCTTTTTATTTCTTGTCATGAGGACTTTTAAGATTTACTATCAGCAGCTTTCAAACAGTATATAACTATAGTCACAATGCTGTACATTACATCCCATGATTTATTTATTTGGTAGCTGGAAACTGTGCCTTTTGACCCTCTTCACCCATTTTGCTGCTGCCCGCCTGGCCTCCACAACCACCAATCTGTTCTCTATACCTATGAGCTTGGGTTTTTATTTTTTAGATTTCACATAGAAGTGAAATATTATAGTACTTGTCTTACTCTGCCTGACTTACTCACTTAGCATAATGCCCCTGAGGTCCATCCATGTTGTCACAAATGGCAATATGTGCATATTGCATTTAGTATCAATTTTTCCATCCACAGACACTTAGATGGCTTCCATATCTTGGCTATTGTAAATAATACTGCAATGAACAGTAAAGTACAAATATCTTTTCAAATTAGCAGTTTCTTTTGGATAAATATCCAAAAGCGGAACTGTTAGATCATATGATAATTCTATTTTTAATTTTTTGAGGAACCTCTATACTATTTTCCATAGTTTCTGCACCAATTTACATTCCCAATAACAATACACAAGGGTTACCTTTTCTCCACATCCTTGCTAACACTTGTTATTTCTTGTCTTTTTGATAACAGTCATTCTAACAGGTATGAGGTGACAGTTCACTGTGGTTTTGATTTATATTTCCCTGATGGTTAGTGATGTAGAACATCTTTTCATGTGCCAGTTTGCCATCTGAATGCCTTCTAAACGTTTAACTTAATCATTTAATCTAATTATCCTTTAAAAAACTACCTATAAAATAAGACATAAATGTCAAAACTCAGAATTTTCAACTTTACAGACAGCTTCAAATAACTTTAAAGTAACCTAGTTTTTAAATCACAAACTCAAACTTGGCTAAATTCTCCTTAGCAAAACATCAGAAGATAAGGATAATAAAATTCTTCCTAGAGTGTTCAAATGTTGAAAAGAATTTCCAGAAACTAAACAGAAGCAATACTTAGAAAGCTTTGTAAGTCATAAAGTAATACTACTACATCTTAGAAATTCTGAAAATAGAGAAAATGGGGAAAATATATCTAAGCCTGACACATTCAGCATAGTCACTGGTATATTTTGGTATATTTCCTTCCTGTCTTATTTCATAAGCATAGTTTTATACAGTTGCAATTATAGTGTATATGTAATTGTATCCTGCTTTCTTTTTAGTATTATATAAAAAGATGCACTTTTCAAGGATTTAAAACTAGAGCCATAGAAGGCTCTCCTAAACAAATACATTCATAGCCATTGTATACTGACTTCCTATCTCATTCTAAAGCTAAAAGGCCAGATGACAGATTTCTTAAGTTTTCAAATCACATCCCCAAACTATACATTCATTGGCTATTTTATCTCAATTGACAGTATAAAAGCAACAGAAACTAACACTGCATTTACATAGTTACTAAACATCTCCTAACTTTCAAATTGCCCCTTAAAACACAGGAAGAAGTAGGTCTGCAATAGAAATAGTCAAAGTTATTACCAAGATTGAAATTGTTACACCTTTTCCCCTCTTATTCCCCAACAAGTCAGCCTAAAGCATTGGGTGGAAAGAGAGTAAGGCAGGCATCCATGCCCCATGCTAAGGACCACAAGGGCCCAGAGCAGGGAGGGTATCAGAGCAGCAAAGCAGGAGTAATGAAAGCATCTGTGCAGGAGGGCTCCTGGTGTGGGCTGTCAGGACCCAAACAGGGTAAAGAGGGCAGGCCGGTAGAGGGGCAGCCAGGTTGATGGGGGGCCTGGTGTGGGCTGTCAAGAGCCAGAGTGGGCTGAAGAAAGGACCCTTGTGGGAAGGAAGAGACTAGAACATTGTATTGAAAAGTGGACCTTGGGCTGGATTTCAGCCCCTCAGTCAGGTGCCTATGTGTAATACACATACTACTCAATCAAACAGAGCACCCTGGTTAAAAACTATGCAAGCATTAAAAGAATGAGGTGAAGCCTGACCAGGCACTGGTGAAGTGGATAGAGCATCAGACTGGGATGCAGAGGACCCATGTTTGAAACCCCAAGGTCGCTGGATTGAGCACAGGCTCACCAGCTTGAGTGCGGGGCTGCTGGCTTGAGCACGGGATCATAACATGACTCCACAGTCTCTAGCTTGAAGACCAAAGGTTGCTGGATTGAGCAAGAGGTCGCTCACTCTGCTGTAACCCCCTGGTCAAGGCACATACATATGAGAAAGCAATCAATGAACAACTAAGGTGCTGCAATGAAGAATTGATGCTTCTCATCTCTCTCCCTTCCTGTCTGTCTGTCCCTATCTGTCCCTCTGTCTCTGTCTTAAAAAAAAAAGAATGAGGTGAAGATTTGTGTGCAGACATGGAAAGATGTCCAAAGTAACAGTGGGGAAAAAGCAAGAGGAAAAACATTTTATCTAGTAAAATTCTTTTCCTATAGACTTTTTAAAAAGGATATACATAGTCACCCACACACATATATACATACATACCTGGCAATAATGTGAGTCTGAGTGTTACACAACTGACTTCTACCTTCTGTTCAAACCCCATTTTCTGAAATGGGGGAGGGGGTGGTAGCTTATCTCCCTCAAGATATTGATTTTTAATACCCTTGCAATAACACTACTCTATGTTTTATAAGATTGAATTTTATGGACCCCACTTACTGAATTATGGTAGGTAAGCAAGAAATTGACAATAATGGGACCAATGAGAATGACTTGGGAATAAGGTAACATGTTTCTTACTCTTTATTTTATAACTTTTTACATACTTGTTCTTTTTATTACCAGGGTCATATATCTTTTGTTGTTGCTTTTAATGTTAAAACAATCTATATAGATGATAGAATAATGGGTCTGTTATTCTACATATTTTCTACATTAAATAAAACCTTAATAAATGCTTTTTAAAAAAGTGAACACACGATGATGCAGAAATATCACTTCCAATATATTTTTTTATTATTAATAAGTGAGGCAGTGAGGCAGAGAGATAGACTCCCATATGCGCCCCAACCAGGATCCCCTATCACCTGGCAAGTCCCCTATCAGGTGATGCTCTGCCCATCCAGGGCTGCTGCTCTGTTGCTCCACAACCAAGCTAGATTAGGCCATGGAGCCATCCTCAGTGCCTGGGGCCAACTTGCTTGAACCATTCAAGCCATGGCTGCAGGAGGGGAAGAAAGAGAGAGAGAAGTGGGGGAGAGGTGGAGAAGCAGATGGTCACTTCTCCTGTGTGCCCTGACCAGGGATTAAAAGCAGGACTGCCACATGCTGGGTCAATGCTCTACCACTGAGCCAACTGGCCGGGGCCCACTTCCAATAATTGATCCTAAGGAATAATTGCACAAATTCATGGAAATATATATTTAGAATATTGTAAAACTTAAAATTATTTATTTTAAATTTCCAATAGGCGACTTAAATGTATTATGGTAAATCCACGCAATGAAATGTTATGAAGTTATAACATGCTCGAAGTAAAAGAAGAATGTGTGTAGTATAAGTTAATTTAAAATTTTTAATTCTTGCCCTGGCCAGTTGGCTCAGAGGTAGCACGTTGGCCCAGCGTGTAGATTTCCTGGGTTCAATTCCCAGTCAGGGCACACAGGAAAAGTAAAATAAAACCTTAATAAATGCTTTTTAAAAAAAAGGTTTTATTCACCCCCTCTCACTTTTCTCTATATATCTTCTCCTCCCCTCCTATAGCTATGGCTTGATTAGAATAAACTGGCCCTGGGCACTGAGGGTGGCTCCATGGCCTCTGCCTCAGGTGCTAAAAAAATCGCTCTGGTCACAACAGAGCAAGGGCTCTAGATGGGCAGAGCATCACCCCCTAGTGGGCTTGCCCGGTGGATCCCAGTTGGCGTGCATGTGGGAGTCTGTCTCTGCCTCCCTTTCTTTCACTAAAATTAAATAAATAAATAAATAAAATTTAGCCTGACCAGGCAGTGGCACAGTGGATAGAGCTTCGGACTAGGACATGGAGGACCCAGGTTCAAGATCCCAAGGTCACCAGCTTGAGTGCGGGGCCCATATGGCTTGAGCAAAAGCTCACCAGTTTGGACCCAAGGTCACTGGTTCGAGCAAGGGGTTACTTGGTCTGCTGAAGGCCTGCGGTCAAGACACATATGAGAAAGCAATCAATGAACAACTAAGGTGTTGCAACGGCAATGAAAAACTGATGATTGATGCTTCTCATCTCTCTCCGTTCCTATCTGTCTGTCCCTATCTATCCCTCTCTCTGACTCTCTCTCTCTCTCTCTCTGTCCCTGTAAAAAAACAAATTAATTAATTCTGTATAAATAAATAAAATTCAAAAGTGAATATGTATATATGCCAGATGTTAACAGTGATTATCTCTGAGTGATAGAACTAGTGTTGAGTTTTCTTTTGGTTTAATCTGTACTTTCTAATTTTAAAAAGTGAACATAAATCACCTTTATAGCATGTTTTAACAAATAACTTATTTTTTAAAAGAGTCATAAAATACTTTCTTTTTTTTTATTTCTTTTTATTTTATTCATTTTAGAGAGGAGACAGAGTGAGAGAGAGAGAAAGGGAGAGGAGCTGGAAGCATCAACTCCCTTATGTGCCTTGACCAGACCAGTGCAGGGTTTTGAACTGACGACCTCAGTGTTCCCAGGTCGTCGCTTTATCCACTGCGCCACCACAGGTCAGGCAAAATACTTTCTGACCACCCACTTCATATAAGACACTGTGTGAATTAAAATAGCAATAACAGTAGTTAAAAACTTTATTAAATAAAATTTATTTCTTATCATTCCATACTACACATTCTTTATTACTATATAATCATACTTTATTTTTTAAAATGACTTTCATAGATCATCATGCTCTGTTGGAATGAACTTTATAAACTTCAAAAATGCTACTAATCTAAAACAGATCAGTTCTGGGTTATTTTGGGTTGGTCCTCTTCTATCATAAATGGCAATTTAAGTTATGAAAGTAGAGAAAAGATGGAAGAAAATACCAGGAATGTATAGAATCACAGGAGCCAAAGGAAGAGAGTCTTTCAAATAGCAAAGAATGGTCTACAGTGACAGATGCACTGCCAAAAGGCCAAAGGTAAGGACTTGAGTGTCTGTTGGTCACCAGGACCTGGGCAAGGGAATGTGCAGTGGCACAGGGAGGCTGAAGGGAGATCACAGTGAACCGACAAGTGGATGGTTGCTGTGGAAACAGCAATCATAGACACCCTTTCAAGGAGCTTATCCAGGTAGGCAAGTGGACAATAACAATAGCAGGACAGGAACATGGGGTCCAGGGAAGCTTTTTAAAAAATAGAAAAGAACTAAGCTTGTTTAAACACTAGTGAAAAGGAGTCAGTAGAGAAGAGAGAAGAAACGAGAGGAAATCCTAAGGAGTGAGGACCTGGACCTCTGAGTGGAGCTGGAGGCATTAGCATTTGACAGAAAGAGGGACAGCTCTTCCACTGGGACAGAAGGTAATAAGGAAAGAGGTAAGAATGCAGGCATATTTGTAGGTTTATGGGCTGTACATTGATGGACTTCCCCTCTTATGGCTTGATTATCCTATAAGAGTTAAATGAGATAGAAAGGCAGTAAGTTTAAGGAGAGTACAGAGGGTTTAAATTAGGCATTTGGAACCTGACCTGAGGTGGCGCAGTGGATAGAGCATCACCGACATGGAATGCTGAGGTCGCCAGTTCCAAACCCTGGGCTTGCCCGTCAAGGCATACATGAGAAGCAATGAATGAACAACTAAAGTCAAGCAACTATGATCTCTCTCCCTCTCTCTCTAAATCAATAAAATAAAAATCTTAAACAAAAAAAGGCGTTGTGGAGGAAAAAGAAAAAGTAAGAATGCACTGGTTCCATAAGAAAAAAGTTTTAAAAAGGCAAAGAGGAACTAACCCTTTCAGAACATTAATCACAACTAGTGACTGTAGATGAAAAAAAAAAAAGGAGTCAAATAAAGAAAGGGGAAAAGACTAGTGGAGGGTAACAGAATCACCCTGTTAAGATTTCGAGAAAATGCCTGGCTACTTGAGAATAAAATCTTTAAGAGCTACTCAGTGATGAGCTGAGTAAGGCAGGATTAGTGGTAGGAAACTGATTAAGGTTGGAAAACATGATGCATAGATGGTCTGGCCCCCGAGATTCTTCCTCTTCCCTCCCAGGGCTGGGCACAGAGTGAACAAAGTGAACTGGGGCCAAAGATGGGAAAACTAGCAATTCTTTCCAGTTGAGGGGATGCCTTGCTTTTTGCTGTGCATAATAAAACATCAGTGGAGCCAAGGAACCTTGTGATGTGATGAGGGCAAAACTGAAGTGTCCATGGCAGTGGGTGGAGGAGAGGCATGTTTGTGGGGAGAACTGGGTTTGAGAGAAACAATCTACACAAGGAAAGCAGAAACAAACTGTCAGTAGGGAAGGAGAGAGAGTGAGCAACCATAATTTTTCTGGGGAGGAATGGATAACCAAAGAGGGCTCATCTATGGACAGCAACAGTGGAAGTGGATGTTGGTAAGGCTTCAAAGAATACAGACACGCAGAGACAGACAGACAGACACACACAGACACACACACACAATTTCTAAGGGTCCTGAGCCTGCTTAGTGGGAGAGAAGGATCACCAATGAATCAAATCCTCTTGTTGCTGCACTACAGGCCAGTGTTCATGAACTCTTTTTGATCAAAACCTTGGAAAGAAATACATTTGATATCAACACACAAACTGAAACATAAGTTTCACAAAACACTTACTACATATAAGGTAAAACATAAAGTTAACATCAAATATTATTTTATCATTGTTTAATTACATTTAAAATTCCAAAACAGCATTAAAATTAGAAAAGATTCAATATAATGCAATGGGTGACTTTCCTGTTTATATGTTAATTCCAGTCTGGAGAATAAGGACAATGGCATGTACTTAATCAAGTACATACTTATTACTATGAAGTTTTATATACTTTGCTTTAAATTGGGTCAAGGTTGGCTTGACCTGTGGTAGTGCAGTGGGTAGAGCATCAACCTGGAACCCTGAGGTTGCCGGCTCAAAACCCCAGGCTTGTCTGGTCAAGGCACATATGAGAAGCAAATATGCATTGATGCTTCCCACTTCTCCCTCCAGCCTTTCTTTCTCCTCTTTCTAAAATAAGATCTTTAAAAAAATAAATAAATTGGGCCTGACCAGGTGGTGGCACAGTGGATAGAGCGTCGGACTGGGACGTGGAGAACCCGGGTTCGAGACCTCGAGGTTGCCAGCTTGAGCACGGCTCATTGGGTTTGAGCAGGGCTCACCAGCTTGAACCCAAGGTTGCTGGCTCGAGCAAGGGGTCACTCGATCTGCTGTAGCCCCCTGGTCAAGGCACATATGAAAAATCAATCAATGGACAACTAAGGAACGGCAACAAAAAATTGATGTTTCTCATCTCTCTCCCTTTCTGTCTGTCTGTCCCTATCTGTCCTTCTCTCTGACTCTCTCTGTCTCTGCCACAAAAAAATAAATAAATAAATAAATAAATAATAAATTGGGTCAGGGTTGAAAATCCTAGTTGAAACAATAAGTTGTTGTAAATGGTAAATATAGGACTATATTCTTTCTACTTAGCAATGGAAAATCTTTGATCTTAATATAAACCAATGAAAAGCAATGTCATGTAATCAATCTTCAGAGCAAATGACAAACTAACCTACAAGAATTCATTTTCTTCTTGGAATACACATTGAACTCAAATATCGATGCAAGGCAAATGGATCTTTTAGCCAAATGTTATTTTTTTCAATGTTTCGATTTTTTTTTTCTACAGTGACAGAGAGAGAGTCAGAGAAAGGGATAGACAGGGACAGACAGACAGGAACGGAGAGAGGTGAGAAGCATCAATCATTAGTTTTTCATTGCCATTGCGACACTTTAGTTGTTCATTGATTGCTTTCTCACATGTGCCTTGACCGTGGGCCTTCAGCAGACTGAGCCAACCCTTGCTGGAAGCAGGGACTTTGGGTCCAAGCTGGTGAGCCTTGCTCAAGCCAGATGGGCCTGCCTCAAGCTGGTGCCTGCCTCAAGCTGGCAGCCTCGGGGTCTCGAACCTGGGTCTACCGCATCCCAGTCCGATGCTCTATCCATTGAGCCACTGCCTGGTCAGGCATCAATGTTTCCATTTTTTTTCTGCAGAATAATAATAGTTAATAGTTTGGAGACAGAGAAGTGAGATTTTACAGCATTGCTAAATTTTATTTTGTCCAAATTTTCTTCATTGATAATGCTCTTTTCCAGATGCAGCAACAATGTTTGAAAGGTATAGCCAAGGCATTACTTCCCACAACAATGTATTTTGGAACCCTTAGACATATAGCTCAAATTTAGCTCAATAGATTGCCAAAAATATCAGTTAATAAATATGCAAATTTTGTTATTTAAAAATACTGGAAAATATCTGCCAAATGAGAATGCCTTCCAACCAGAAAAATTCTAGATTCACACCATCTGCTTAGCTCTTTATCTCTCAACTATCTAACCCTGCTGTGACAGTAAGTAGATATAATTAGCTCTGAATAATATATTTTTTAAAACTTGGCTACTTCACAAGCCTCCTTTAATACATTCAGTAACTTCCAATATTTTCCAATATATCCATGAGATACAGAGGGTTTTCTATGAATATCAAAGTTTTGAGATATATAAACTGGTAATTCCACAGAGTGCTCTAAGCCCTTTAACAATGGGACAAAAGAGAGTCCAGCAATGACCTGTAGGGCAGTGTGCTCACTCATGCCCGGCTCACTGTTTCTGCCAAAGACCAGTGGTCCTACTCTCTGGACATACAGAAGAAAGCAGGGGAATGCCTACACTGACAGTTGTATTGCTTTTTTGACTCTTCTGTCTGCCTGTCTGTCTCCCTTTCCTTGAGTGTTGGAAAAGCGCTTTGAGGAAATATTCAATGAAACATAGTGAGAGCCTGACCAGGCAGTGGCGCAGTGGATAGAACGTCGGACTGGGACACAAAGGACCCAGGTTCAAAACCCCAAGGTTGTAGGCTTGAGCCCAAGGGTCGCTGGCTTGATGCCCAAGGTCGCTGGCTTGAATCCAAGGTCGCTGGTTTGAGCAAGAGGTCACTCGCTCTGCTGGAGCCCCCCAGTCAAGGCACATATGAGAAAGCAATCAATGAACTAAGGAGCCACAATGAAGAATTGATGCTTCTCATCTCTCTTCCTCCCTGTCTATCTGTTCCTATCTGACCCTCTCTCTCTCTCTCTCCCAGCCTCTGTCACCAAAAAAAAAAAAAAAAAAAAAAGAAAAGAAAAGAAACACAGTGAGAGCCTTGCATGGGGCTTGGGGGGTGTGCGAAGCACTATTATCAGCAGCTTCAAACAATGTTTAAAATAGCTCATCTGTGTTCTGATCATATTTTCTGTTCCATTACTGAAAATTATATTTTAAAAAATTTTATTATTGATTTGAGAGAAAGAAAAATATCGATTTGTTGTTCCACAGTGAATGCTGTGCATTCACTGGTTTCCTCTTGTATATGCCCCGATTGGGTATCAAAACTGCAATTTGGCATATCAGACCAACGCTCTTACCAACTGAGCTACCTGGCCAGAGGCTACATTTTTAAAAATTCTATAAATATGCCCATATCATTGCTGTTAAATTTAAACAGCATAAGAAAATCCTCCTTATTAATTATCTTGACACCATATTTGACAAACTAAAAGCATAATGCAACTTACACTACCAGTGATCTAATAAATTTGGACTGTAAAATCTTCATTGCTGTGGCCATCTTTAAGCATTGTAGATACATCCTATACTGGTACAGAATAGAAAGAAGCATGTCATCACTAAGAGGTGCAATTTTTCAGTTTCAGCTGATTTATCATAAACATAACACTCATTCTAGACAAATACTTTTTTAAAATCCTTTTTTTTTAAAGACAGATTTCTTTTTTTTTTTTTTAATTTTCTTTTTTTATTTTATTTATTTTAGAGAGGAGACACAGAGTGAGAGAGAGAAAGAGAGAAAGGGGGAAGGAGCTGGAAGCATCAACTCCCATATGTGCCTTGACCAGACCAGTGCAGGGTTTTGAACTGGCGACCTCAGTGTTCCCAGGTCGACGCTTTATCCACTGCGCCACCACAGGTCAGGCGACAAATACTTTTTTAAAGAGATATGCAGTCATTTTTCTCTTATGCCACTGACATGAAACTAAACAATAATGGATCTTTTTAGGCAAACTGGTGCAGCCACTGTGGAAAGCAGTATGGAGTTACTTCAAAAAATTTAAAATGTAACTGCCTTATGGCGCAGCAATTCTACTTCTCGGAATTTAAGAACCGTGAAACACTAATTTGAAAGAATATATGTAGTCATATGTTCATTGCAGTATTCTTTACAAAAGTCAAGATTTGGAAGCAGCCCAAGTGCCCATTAGTAGATGAGTGGATAAAAAAGCTGTGGTACTTTTTTTTTTATTATTTTTTTTCTTTTTTTTTATTTTTTATTTTATTCATTTTAGAGAGGAGACACAGAGTGAGAGAGAGAGAGAGAGAGAGAGAGAGAGAGAGAGAAAGGGGGGAGGAACAGGAAGCATCAACTCCCATACGTGCCTTGACCAGACCAGTGCAGGGTTTTGAACTGGCGACCTCAGTGTTCCCAGGTCGACGCTTTATCCACTGCGCCACCACAGGTCAGGCAGCTGTGGTACTTTTATACAATGGAATACTACTGGGCCATAAAAAGAAGGTAATCTTACCCTTGCAATAGCATGGATGGACCTGGACAGCATTATGCTAAGTGAAGTAAGCCAGGCAGAGAAAGACAGTACCATATGGGCAATCGAATGAACAAAATGAACTAACAAGCGAAACAGAAACAGATTCATAAAGATCAGGCTGAGCCTGACCTGTGGTGGCGCAGTGGATAAAGCGTCGACCTGGGAACACTGAGGTCGCCAGTTCAAAACCCTGCACTGGTCTGGTTAAGGCACATATGGGAGTTGACGCTTCCAGCTCCTCCCCCCTTTCTCTCTCTCTCTCTCTCTCTCTCTCTCTCTGTGTCTCCTCTCTAAAATGAATAAAATAAAAAATAAAAATAAATAAATAAATAAAAAGATCAGGCTGACAGCTGTCCCCGCAGGGCTGGGCAGGGGTAGAGGGTGAAGTGCAGCTGGATGGGGGAGTGGAATGATCGAGCAAAAACGAAAAAAGAGAAAAACTCAAAGACAGACAACAGAGTGGTGATTGTCAGGGGTAAAAATATATTTTTAAATTTCCAACAAGGAAATTGAAATAATTTCATATTTTCTTTCTTTGAAGATATTTAAAAGGGCTTACTGAAAAGTCCGGTATGCTCTGTTTCCAAGAATCATTTTTCATTTTTACGATTTTAAAATGTTTTATTTATTTATTTATTTTACAGGGACAGAAAGAGTCAGAGAGAGGGATAGATAGGGACAGACAGACAGGAACAGAGAGAGGTAAGAAGCATCAATCATTAGTTTTTCGTTGCTGTTGCGACAACATAGTTGTTCATTGATTGCTTTCTCACATGTGCCTTGACCGTGAGCCTTCAGCAGACCGAGCAACCCCTTGCTGGAGCCAGAGACCTTGGGTCCAAGCTGGTGAGCTTTTGCTCAAGCCAGATGGGTCCGTGCTCAGCTGGCGAGCTTGGGGTCTCGAACCTGGGTCTTTCGCATCCCAGTCCGACGCTCTATTCACGGCGCCACCGCCTGGTCAGGCTAATTTTAACAATTTTAAACTTTAATTTGCAACATTAATACAAATGTATGGAGTCTGTCATTTTATTCAGGTTTTACGCATTTGATAAACCCATATTTTAAATAATCTTCATTAAAAGTCTGATACTTTTTCTCAAGCCACCATTTCGACATTTTTTTTTTTAAATCAAGTGAAAAGCAATGAGACAGAGACACAGACACCCACATGCACCCAGATCGGGATCCAATCAACAATCCCTGTCTAGGGCTGATGTTTGGCAACTGAGCTATTTTAGCACCTGAGGTGAGGCCATCCTCAGTACCCAACTTGCTCATTTGAGCCATGGCTGTGAAAGGGGGATTGGGGGAAAGGGAGAGGGAGAGGGAGGGGTGGAGAAGCAGACATTCACTTCTCTTGTGTGTCCGGACCAGCAATTGAACCTGGGACATCCACAAGCCAGACTGACACACTACACTGAGCCAACTGACCATGGCCTTCCTCCACATTTTTGTACTTCCAAATGCATCTATTGGACATGTCTCTGTATTTTATTTTACTTTAAGCTGTATTTTAATTATACAATAAATTTTAAGAGCAAACTGATCTAGTTTACATTTAAATTACAATCATCACTGAACTCTTAATGATAACACACCTGACAAATGCATTTAACGTTAAAAAATAAGCCTTGTTTAGATAGCATTTCACCATATTTACCAAGAGCAAATAAAATTTGCCTACATACTGCTTGATCTTGACTAAGGTTAATATAAATGAACTGTGTAATAATAACCAGCACATTATGATGATGACTAAATTGTCCATCACTCTAATTCAGTTTTCCTCTCCAGTTCCATGGTACCCCTTAGGGACCAGGGAAAAGAGGATTCACAGCAAATACTGTTGCAGAGTAGAAAGTATTTTTTTCCTCCCAGCAGGCCCTATTATCATCAGCCTTAATAGACTCTCTTATTTAATCAGCATATCAGAGGATACAGATAAATATTTAAATATGAAATTATGCTTCATATTGCTAAGTAACCAATTCAAAAATATCCTAGACAGCTGGAGGTTTTTGCTTTATTCTGTTTTAACTCCAGTGGAAAAAGAGAGAGAAATACACATCTCTAAGTAGCAGCAAGAATAAAACGCATGCACCCACACACACAGCCACCCCGATTAGTACTAAATTTTAACATCCACACAGCAAAAAAATCTACAAATATGCCATGTCTTTTTTTTCTTTTAGTTTTTAGAGATGAAGGGAAATAGTGAGACAGATTCCCACATGCGCTCCAACTGGGATCCACTTGGCAATCCCCATCTCAAGCAGTTGCTCTGCTCATTGCAACTGAGCTATTTTTAGCGTCAAAGGTGAAGGCTCCACAGAGCCATCCTCAGCTCGCAGAGCCAACATGCTTGAATCAGTGGCGCCATGGCTATGGGAGGTGAAGAGAGAGAAAAGAGAAGGGGAAGGGGAGGAATCGCAGATGGTATCTTCTCCTGTGTGTCCTGACTGAGAATCAAACTGGGGACTTCCACCCTCCGAGCTGATGCTTACCACTGAGCAAACCGGCCAGGACTTAAATATGCTATTTCTATGAATTTAAACTTAGAAGAAAAATGAATACTTTTCTTCCATGTCTTTTGCTGTAGACATTTATCACTACTATGAAATCATGAAAGTCAGAAATCTAACTTTAAAAATAGAGCATAAATAATAATCTTAAACTAATATAAATGAATTAATATTGCCTAAACTGAATGCTAAAAATACTGTTTTCAGGATCTTAACCAGGAATCTTAAGATTTATAAGAAAAGCAGTATTTTGAATTCCTCCTCAAAAATAGGAAGTGCAAAGAGAAATATCTGGACTAGCTAGAGGTGAAAAGTTCTTTAAAATTCCTTCTCTTATCTTACCACCATTTACTTTGTCCTTCTATCATATAATCTGCTATACTGCCCACAAGTGAAGAAAAACTTTGTTTTCTTTTCTTTAGGATGAAACTGATTATTTCAAGTCAGAGAGGAAAAAGAGAAAAGGTTTCCTCCTGCCCAGCCCTCTAGGAACCAGCGCAGGACCTCAGGTTTTGGTCTTTTATTCCATCTAGCTTTCAATGTCTCCACTTCCATGGAGACAAAAAGATTGCTGTTTACTGCTTCAGTAAGAAGTACTGAATATGGAAAAATATTTTCAAACCTATTTTTGATTCTGACATTGCAGAAGTTAATCTATTTCTCTGTATATCAGATTCCAAACTAGAGAAAGAAATATTTTTCACTTACTTTACATGAGAAATGGACAATGAATGAAAAATGTTTCAGATGTTTTAAGAAATGTACTAGAATTTAGAAATAGGAGACATAACTCTGAAGAACCATTTTTAATTTTTCTTTTTTTTAATTTTATTCATTTTAGAGAGGAGACACAGAGTGAGAGAGAGAAAGAGAGAAAGGGGAGAGGAGCTGGAAGCATAAACTCCCATATGTGCCTTGACCAGACCAGTGCAGGGTTTTGAACTGGTGACCTCAGTGTTCCCAGGTCGTCACTTTATCCACTGCACCACCACAGGTCAGGCTGAAGAACCATTTTTAAAAAACTAAACTTAAAAATTCAAGTATTTCAAAGAACATCCCTTGGGGACAGGGTCAGTAGACTCTACCTATAGGTCAGTGGTTCTTAACCTGGGTTCTATCGAACCCTAGGGGTTCGATGAGTCGGTCTCAGGGGTTCGGAGAAGCCTCTGCCGCGGAGGGCAGAATAAAGTAATACTGTAATTTGTTGTGAGTTCATGCACTTTGTTGGTTTTGTTCTTTGAGCAAGGTGATGTTCATGCACGGCTCATTTTGTGCACCCATAAAAAAACATATACCTATGTCTTGAATTTGAAAAAAAAAATCATATTTTATTTATCACTAAAGAAGGGTTCGGTGAATGCACATATGAAACTGGTGGGTTCAGAACCTCAAAAAAGGTTAAGAACCACTGGGATAGGTCATATGTGGCCCACCACCTGGTTTTTCCATGGCCTCTGAGGTTTTCACATTTTTAAATGACTGAAAAATAATCAACGGCCTGACCAGTAGTGGCGCAGTGGATAAAGCGTCGACCTGGGAACACTGAGGTCGCCAGTTCAAAACCCTGAACTGGTCTGGTCAAGGCACATATGGGAGTTGATGCTTCCAGCTCCTCCCTCCTTTCTCTCTCTCTCTCTCTCTCTCTCTCTGTCTCCTCTCTAAAATGAATAAAAATAATAATAATAATAATAAACGAAGCATAATATTTTGTGAAACCCAAATTTTCAGTGCGCATAAATAAATCTAATTGGAATACAATCCATGCTCATTCATTTAAGTATTGTCTATGGCTGTTTTTTGGCAGAATTGGGCAGTTGTGACAGAAACTGCATGGCCCACAGTCTAAACCACTCCCACCTCGCCCTTCACAGCAAGTTTGCCAGTCCCTGCCTTACAAGACTTACTCTAATAAGACTACAAGTCAGGAAATGCTTACACAGCTTTGACTCAAGGTAAATAGACTATATGTGCACAAAAATAGAAAGTACAGTGGAAAAAAATAATTCTGTAACAAAACTGGAAGATCTCTTTTCTTGAGTGGCTATGATTTGCTTTAAAGATTTTGTTTTTTCTTTTTGTTTTTTTACACAAAGAGAAAGTCCAATAATACTTTGGGCAAAACACTTTTGGAATAAATGAGTGAAATCCAAGTGAAATTTTAAAAGAACGGGATTCATTTGAATGTAAAAGTGGTTTAACCTGCCTTTAAAACTCACTTTATTGCTTTATAATCACAATTTATATAACAAAATTAGCATAAAAATCCCTTGGACTCATACAAAGTAAATCGTTATCCTTGGCTCTACTCTCCTCTAATGCCATATGCACCCTCTGAGCAATTTAATCTGTTCTTACGGCTTCAATTATCTCTTGCTGTCTAAGCCAAAATCTGAATCACCAACCTCAGTCTCCCTTCTGGGCTGTGGATCTTCTCTTGACATCTCCACCTGAATGCTCCATGGACACTTCAAACTCAGCATGTTCAAAACTGAAATGATTATCAGTCTCTCACATTAGGTTTCCAAGTTTAGCAATGAAGGCATTTACTTTTCTGTTCACCTTCAAAGCCAATCTATTTTTAAGCCCTGTAAATTCTACATTTTTTTAATCAGTCCTCTCAACTTCATCTCTATTTTCCTAATCCACGCACTACACTCTCTTATCTATTTTAATAGAGCAATAGCCTTCTCACTTATCTCTCTCCATCAGATCCAGCCTGCACTCCATACCACCACCATGTTATCTTTTCTAATTACTTTAATCCTTTGCTGGTTATCCATTGTTTTTAGAATCAAGTCTGAAGTCCTGAGCATGACACACAGGTTCTTCTTTACCACATGGCACCAGCAGACTTCCATTTTCTGTTTTTCTGAGTCATAGCTTTTAATTTACCTAATCTGTATGCTGTTTAATAATATATTCTGTATTTCAGAGTATTAAAACTGCCTTTAAATTTTGCCCAACTGGACAAATCTATTCCAAATGAGAGGCACTAAAATCCCACACTTGACCTAACTTCTAGCAGTTTCAGTGATCCTAATATGATGAGCTATCAAGCTCTGTCATTTCTTTTTCTAGCTTATTTCCAGACACCATCCCCTTTAGCCCAACTACTCATCACTATACACTCTGACCTTAGTGATAATGACGAACTACAACGCATCCCTCAAACATACCATATACTTCCCTATAATATTCCTGATATTCAGCTATTGTCTTCTGTTTCCTTCCCCAGCTAGGCAAACTCCTATTCATCCTTCAGAGCCAAATTCAAATATGATGTCTCCTCTTTAACCTTCCTTTCTACCATATACAGCATTGTTTTCCTTCCATTAAACTATATCTGTGCTTTAATTCTTACCACAATGAAATTGTGAGAACTTATTTACATGTCTGGTAAAAAGCTTCTTGAAGTTAGGGAAGCATTTTCTTTTCTTCAAATTCAACTCATGGTCTGAAAACAGACATTTTAAATTTCTTATTGAAAAATAATCGCCTCTTACATTATTAAGATAATGCCATAATTGTAGTGATTGAGTGACTGAGAACCTAGAAACAAAAAGAATCCCACGTCATTCACCAGGGGAAAAAAATGCTCTTATATACAAAGTATAATTAAATTGTAGCTTGGACATGCCTTCAATCGACATCTTGCAATACCAGTTTCTTTTCTCTCCCTCTTTCTTTCTTTCCTATTTTTGAAGATTTTCTTTACAGAACTCTGTTAAATACACATTGGATTTTATTTGAATCTCATTCACAGAATCTGAAACTCTGTAAAACACAGAGGTTAAGATCAGTATTTTGGGGAGTCCAACTCTTAGGTTTGAATGCTAGCTAGCTCTGCTATCTAGGCTGTTTGACATGGGCGAGTTGCTCAACCTCTCTGACTCTCTCAACAAGGAGCTCATAATAATACCCCTCACAATGCTGTGTAAGGATTCAATAAGCTAATGCATGTAAAGAATTTAGAACACAGCCTGGCTAAGAGTAGATCCTGATCAATGCTGGTGGTTGTTATCAGTTTTATAAACAGCTTTCTCGGCACTTATTTTAGCCCACTTGTTAGAATGTATTCTCTGGGACAAAAGAATGATATCCTGCCCAGAAATGAATACTGTACAATGTATGTGCTAAAACTGTGCCCTCGAATATAGTAGGTGCTCAATAAATAATGTAAATGTAAGGATCAGATTTCCAATATCAACAAGTTATAAATCACAGCAAAATGTATACAGAGTACATATGTATTTAAAATTGGGTTTTTAAGTAGTTTCAAAACATCCATCTTCCACTGAACCTTTGAAGAACGTAAAACTTTTAAAGCAATACAAAAATAAAATTCACTAAGACCTTTTTCCTTTAATTTGGTCTTGGTATTCAGTGATCTTAAATTTTCATTTGTAATATGATTCACTGCAAGTCATTTAAAATATAATTTCCAGCTTTAGAAAACTGCCTATTGTCACATCAGAAAAAAAATATTTTTAAAATCCACTGCCATGTTCAACACAAAAAAAATTAACGAAAGGTCAAGAGACACAATTACTACATTTCCTGGTTTCTGCCTGGGAAAGTAATTCTGAACACGCCCAGAAGTATCCCCAGTAAAAGTCCGCTGCTTACAAACTATTCCCTGTTTTATTTCCAGTCTCTCCCCCTAAAATCCCACACTCACTCATATACCCAAAGAAAATAATGTTAATACCATGTTTCCCCGAAAATAATACAGTGTCTTATATTAATTTTTGCTCCTAAAGACATGCTAGGTCTTATTTTCAGGGGATGTCTTATTTTTCCATGAACAAGAATTTACATTTACTGTTGAACAAAAAGTCAACATTTATTAATATACTATAGTCATGACATCACAAACATCAGCATAACCAGCCAAACTCTGAATTCCATCAAGAATTTCTTGTGACTCTATTTCCAAGTACAACAATCTACCGTTTCCCCGAAAATAACACATTGTCTTATACTAATTTTTGCTCCTAAAGATGCTCTAGGTCTTATTTTCAGGGAAACAGGGTATCTATTATAAAAGCGTACAAAAAAGTACAGCTATATGTATTAGTTTTGTTTGGAAAGACTTAAGTCTTAAAAAAGCAAGTAAGTCTTGACTTGAAGCAAGACTCCCAGCTTACTTTCCCAGGTAACTTAAACTACAACTATATAACAAAGCAAAGTAGATTATTTGACTCCTTCATGGTAAATGATTAAGTAACAGTGTATAGATAACATGTGCTATTCTAGAAAAATTCATTAATCAGTAAAACACGGACCACACTTCAAACAATGGTGATTTTGTGGAAAATGGGCTTAAAGAATTTATCTACACAGTAAATAGATTTGGGACTTTATCTAAGACACTATAGGTCAATCACTAGCTTTAGGATAAAGGTTTACATAGTGCCTACTAGTCACCGTGTACTAGGACGGCGCACAAATAACAATGCCAAACATTTGTACAATACTCTCACTCAATTTCTTGGACCCTTCGAATACCCCTAGGCATGAGCATCCCAGTTTTACAGCTAAGGAAACGGAGGCCCAGAAAAGTCACTTTGACCGAGGTATCACACTGGTCCGTGGGTTCCGGCCAAGACTTGAGCCCTTGACTCATCATCTAATCATCTGCTGCTATCCTACTTACTCAAAAGCTCTTGGATGTTCCACTGTCAGATTTTAAAATAAAAATCCTATTTGACTTTCGCTGTACTGCTTGTCAGATTCGGTTAAGAATCAAAACACACAAATAAAACTTTTTAAAAGTCCCTCGTCTCAGCCTGTGGACGTTGAAACTGGCTCGTCCTGGCCAAAGCCCCGCGTTTCCTCCTGCACCAGGGGCGCTGGCGCTCCCTCTCCCTTTCGCTCCCTCGGGGGACAGGGGGGGGCCAGGGCCCCGAGCGCCGCCGCGTCTACGGTCCAGCGCCCCCGAGGACAGCGGTGAGGAGACACCCTCAGCCCAGGTCTCGCCGCAACCACCGCGGGGGACAGGCGGGGCTCTCCAAGCCTGGCGTTGGCATCCGTGGAGCACGACACCCGCGCGTCCCTCGAGGCCGGGGGGTGGGGGGTTCCGAGACACAGGCCGGAGCCGACACCTCCGCCAGCCCGCCCCAGCCCGGCCCGGCCCGCTGCCCTGCAGCTCCGCTCGCCGAGCCCCTACGTCGGACCCCGCCCCGCACCGTCCGGCTCCTACCTGCCCAGGGCCCCGACACCGCCTCCGCAGCTGGACTACGAAGCTGCAGTCCTCTCCGCTGAGGTGCTGGGTCTCATCGGTCCCACTCGCGTCCGCTCTGTCCCGCCCCCGCAGGCCCGGTCTAATGTCCCGCCCCGGCCCGGCTAAGCCTGTTTTTTATTGGCTGCAATTTCCACTCCTCACTCTCGGGCCCGCCCCCGGCACCGCCCGGGGTCCGTGGTGGAGGGAACCGCCCCCGCTCTGGTCCGCGTTCTGTCCAGAACCTTGTCCAGGACTTTGGCGCCGCGATGCAGCGGCCTGGGCACCGGGCGACCGTCACCTCTGTCATCCAGTCCGGACCTTTAGCAAAAGCTCCAGTGCCTGCGGGCCTATTGGCCCCTCTGCGACGAACCTGAACTTTACGTGATTTCACGGCTACCTGTGAATCCAAATGGCACTACGCTAAAGAAAACCATAGGATTGTGTTCTGACAGCGGGGGCAGTAGGCCCCGGGTCACCATTTCTCTGACTGAACTCAAGGAGCAAACATTTCGCGGGCAATCGCAATGTAGTGCTAAATTTAAACGTAGATGCCAATAACGTTCCGAACACCTGAGGCTTCAAATTCCAGAGCAGGGGTGCCTTTGATACGCCTGGCGCCTGAGCTCGGCCCCCCACGCCCAGCTGTGACACATAGGCAGAAGCACTATGCCTGCAACACGCTCCTGCTCAGGTACGTGCAAGGCGCTGTGCCCACTGTGAGCAGCAGCCCAGTTTCACTAAAGCTACAAGGCAAGGATGAGTTTTCAGCCTGTTTCCCGGGCGCTCGTTAACCACCCCACCCGTCTCGCCCCTCCTCATTTCACCCACTCCACCAGAACCTCTTGGGTCTGGTGACCAAACTCTTCCCACATCTGTTCACATAGAGGTACTAAAATAGAAGACTGCCAGAAAGAGAGGTGTTTGGTTACACATCACAGATGACTGTCACAAGCCAATTTAGCCACACAGCAAAAAAGCTACATATACCAAGCTGTTGTGAAACCGTAAGTTGTGGACAATGAAACAGGAGTTACCTTCTATGACGAAAAAAAAAAAAGGTCATGACAAAACATTTAAAAAATCATGATCCAGCCCTGGCTGGATAGCTCAGTTGGTTAGAGTACCCTCCGGAACCATAGAGGTTGCCAGTGTGATCCACAATCAGGAACATACAGGAAGAGATTAATGTTCCTGTCTTTCTCTCTCCTTTTTCTTTCTCTCTAAAATCAATAAACATAAAAAAATAGAAGAAATAAAAATCATGATCCAGTAAGAAAATAAATATATTGTTTGTGTAGTAAATTTTTTAAAATTTCTTTTTATTTATTTATTTATTTTTAGAGAGGAGACACAGAGTGAGAGAGAGAGAAAGAAAGAGAGAAAGGGGGGAGAAGCTGGAAGCATCAACCCCCATATGTGCCTTGACCAGACCAGTGCTGGGTTTTGAACTGGCAACCTCAGTGTTCCCAGGTCAACACTTTATCCACTGCACCACCACAGCACCACCACAGGTCAGGCTGTGTAGTAAATTTTGAAAAGTGATCTTAATGAACTACTCCCCTCCTCCTGATCCCCAAGTCCTGAACTATTTAGAAAACTTCTCAGTTATCTAAGATGAAATTTTGGGTTAGAATATTGTGAACCTGAAATTTATTTCAAAATTCAAATTTATTTCAAAGTTCAGACTTTGCACTCAGGAAGATTATTTGGCAAAATGGGGCAAATTGATTACACATACCAAGTATAAAACCAAATCTGGCATGGGGTCTAAGGACGTAATAAATGAATTACCAAGTATGTATTCTACTGCCCTCTCATGGGTAAGATGGAGATAGACCTAATGGTAGTGTCTTTTTAAGTCTGAGAATAGAATGTTTAATTTAGCAGTTTGTATTATTTTGACAAAGAGGCCAAGATAAATTAAAATCAGATTCTCTAAGGGATTTACAAGTACTCAGCTTACAGAACTTCCACTTCAGAAACCAGGAAGAGGACTCTTCCACTAGGGCTAGTACAAACAAGCTGTTGGGATCACACCTATGCTTACGGCTACCTGTACAGATTGTAGAAACAGATAGGAATTTGTTATTATTTTTTTTCCATATGAAACGTCATTACTTTCTGAGATATTTCGCAGAATGTTCTTTTCCACATTTGTACCCACTGATCCTATAACTGCACACTGTGAATTGCTTGAGAGTATCTTATTCTTTATATCTTTGCTGTCTAGAATAGTACCTGATACTTTTATTTTCTAAAGATTTTACTTACTGATTTATTAAAGAGAGGAGAGGTGGGGGTGAGGGAGGAGTGAGAAGCATCAACTTGTAGTAGTTACTTCTTGTATGTACCTTGACCGGGTAAGCCCGGGGTTTTGAACCAACAACATTAGCATTCCAGGTCCACGCTTTATCCACTGTGCCACCACAGGTCAGGCATACCTGATAGTTTAGATACTTGATCAGTAATTATTTCTTGAGTAACTTGAATGAAATATCAGCCCAACCACTAGATGGCAACACAGTTGTATGTACATAAGTAGAGGCAGGCTAATTGGAATTCAACCTGAGTTTGAGTAACAGGCAATTTCTAGAAAGTTACTGTTGGGCAGATAAAATATATTATGCTCACTTTGTTAAAGATGGCACTGCCCACATGGAAGTTCATTGATATTAATGTGTGTTCTGGAACAGGCTGTGGGCAGGCCAGGTTGTTATAGCCTAAGGCTTAGTTTAAGAGTAAGCTCTTCCCCACACCCTTGACTGATTGGATAATGTAGGGTGGTGATGTAGGGAGGAATCCCATTATGCCTCAGATGGGTGACTTTGTATCAGAGACTTTCTTGTATGTATAATTGGATTAAAGGTTTGGATTTTCTAGGCTATAAACTGGGGCAGTCCGGGAGCTTGCTCGCTCTTGGTTCCTGAATTCCTGAGGTTGGTATTAGAGAGGAGAGCAGAGTAAGGCCACGTGAAGGCCAGGAGAAGCAGCCGAGATGGCAGAGTGCTGAGGAAGAAGCCAGTTTGTTAAGAGTTTGTGCAGGAGGAGATGGGAAACAGAGGTGAATAAGTCTGGTGAGCTAGAAACCTTTGATTCTAGGAAACTCGGATAAGTCAGTAGCTTTGTGAGCACTGAATGTGTGGGTTTTGGAGCCCAGTGTGTGTTTTTGCTTGCCCGCTGGGTGCAAGCTAGAATTAAAGCTGATGGCTCACCAATTTTTGGCTCCATTGTTTCATTACCGACTGTTCGAATCCAATGCGAACCTGCACGGGTCAGGCAGCTGTGATCCTGACCGTGGCTACTGGCTTTACAGTTACATTAGATTTTATTTTAATAAGTAAAATCAATTAAAATGCACCACTACAACTGACTATAACTTTATTGTCAATTAAACCCTTAAAGCTAAGAATCCTTTTGTAAGATAATTTTTTTTTTTTTTTTTAATTTTAGTGAGGAGAGAGAGAGAGAGAGAGAAGGGCGGGGGAGAAGCAGGAAGTGTCAACTCCCATACATGCCTTGACCAGGCAAGCCCAGGGTTTCAAACCGGCGACCTCAACATTCCAGGTCAAGGCTTTATCTACTGCGCCACCACTGGTCAGGCGTAAGATAAATTTTAAGGATAAAAATTTGTAAGTACAGATTATCTATAGTTATAACTGTTTTTTTTTTTTGTCTAAGAAAGCCACTCTTCAGTTACATCCTGTCAAAAGCACTTGTAAGTGCCTTAAGTAAGTTTCATTCTGTAAACCAAAAGCCTATGTTCTCTCAGTAACAAGTCATTGCTTGTATTTTTTCCCCGCCTTAATAACTGTTTTGCCTGAAACTCATGAAGATTCTGGAATCAGACAAACTTAGATCCCCACTGCTACCACTCACTTAGGTGTATTCTTTTGCAGGTTATTAATGTCACTAGCTTCAGTTTACCTATCTTCTCCAATATGGAGATAATCATACTTACTTTATAAAGTTGTGAAAAGAGTTATATGAAATGATGTCAATGGTACAATAGCTAACACAATCCTTAGCTTATAGAAGGAATTCAATAACTGGCAACTATTATTATTCACATGCTATGATGAAAACCTCACTCACATTATTATTTGGTTTATTTATTTTAGTCTCCTGATTTAAGGCCTTCAGCAATTAAATTAAGTTCATAACACCAGGTTTCATAGCGATAAGCCATGCGAATTTGGGCTACATTTGTCCTCCGGATATCATTTCCACTAGGGCCTTCTTCAAGGTAATTGTTGCCCAGGAACCTTGCTTTCTCCTGTAAAGTAAGCAGAATAATTGTTTTCTCTTTCTACCCTGATAGAGACAATAGTTATATCCTCCACATAGATTTCTTCCTTATGTTAGCCATTAGCAAAAGGAAACAAACCATTAAAAACACCTATCTAGTGCCTCAGTTGGCGTGGTCTGCTGAGACAGAGTACACTTTGTTTCCTTTGCCCAAAGGCAGGGCTAGAGAAATAGAATAATTTTTTTCTAGTCCCTGCCCATAGCAACTGCATGTGATTTGCAGAATAATTTTTTCCCCATGTGTATCCCCAACTCATTTTTCAGTGTTCATGTGGCCAGATCTAAACTCAGAACGGCAACTAGGCAAAGACAGGTCTACCTCATGAGAAAGTCCACATTGCAGAACACTGTTCCTTGCCACTTCGCACATGTCACAGGTACTCAGCTTGAAGACTTGTGCAGCAATGGCATATTCTTCCATTAGGGGCTCCTTGGGTTATGTATTTAAATGAGGCAAAAAGAAAGTGGGACAGAAGGGAAAAGGAGTGCGTTAAAAGAACAGTATCTTGCACAAGAAGAACAGTAAAATAACCTGATTTGACTTTTACATTCTGGGTGGGAAACAGCAGCCCAGCAAAATATGCTTGTGTTGCTTGCTATTCCATATGCATACCTTGGTGAAGTGGAATTGCATTGGGTCATCTGTAGACAGGGAGATCACTAGCCCTTTTTGGAGGAAATCTAAAAAAGGATTTTTGGCATATTCTAGAAATAAGCTGTTGTTACTTAATGGCGACATAGCGATAGGAATCTGGGCTAGGAAAAACAAGTACTGTAACACAGGACTCTGAAAAGCAAAAGGAAAAAGAAAATGATTTAAGGATGTGGAAAAAAGGAATACAAACGAGAAATGTTAAAGCCCATGGTCTACCTCAGGTTTTAGCTTTCAACAAATTATCACCTGTTCTTTAAATTCATAAGTGAAAAAAAAGAATAATAGTTTTTAAGTGTAAGTACTATTTAGAATAAAATGATTTGGGTTCATCAATTTTCAGAAGCACTGAATTAGATGGTCTGTCTCTGGCAAAGGCTTCACCTAAAAAGTCAAGGAAGTCTGACTCTCATGAGAAAAATTTAAAAACATGCTATAACAAGAAATCTGGCCAAAACTAACTTAAGATGAGCCAAGCCACCTCTCAATTATCCTCAGTGGGAATTCTAAGATGGAAGTCGGGTGATCTGCAGTAACTCCTCTCTGCCAGCAACTAGCAAGGTAATCTTGAGGAAGTTGCTTTACCTCTCTGGGCCCTTGTGAAATGAACTGCACTAATTAATCTCAAAAATCTTTTTTTTCAACTTTAATTTATACAGTGTTGATAATAGCTTGTGACTAGCTCAAATAAAAAGTTACTATTTTTAAATTTTTTATTTTTAATTAGAGTTTACACTCAATATTATTTTATATTAGTTTCAGTTATATAGTATAGTGGTTAGACAATCATATACCTTCCAAGTATTCCTCCCAGGATTTTCAGTACCCATCTGGCACCATAGTTAGTTATTACTATCTTATTGACTATATTCCCTATGCAGTACTTTACATCTCCAGGACTATTTTGGGAGTACCAACTTGTACTGCTTAATCCTTATACCTGTTTCATCCAGTCCCACAACCCCTCTCCCCTCTGACTACCACCAGTCTGCTCTCTGAATCTATGAATCTGTTTCAATTTTCTTTGCTTATCTAAAAAACTTACTATTACTCTTACTCACCTTTTTTAAATTCAGCCCATGAGAAATATTGTCTGCTGTCATGAATGCTGTCATGAGATGGGTGAGTGCTCCAGCTTCCCCACAGTGAGGTCGGAACAGAAACGTGTTCATGCCTCGCTCCCTAGGGAAACGGAACTATTATTGTAGGACTTGCAGGTGGTTGATGGGGACCTGGCAACAATTCTGGGTGATTTACAAGAAAATTTGGTAGAAAAATGAACTTTCTGGAAGGGTGTCAACATGGGGCATTCAAAGGATTCAGCAAAAGCAGCAGTTCCAAATCATAATCTTAATTCTTCCTAAACACATACTTTTGAAAAAGCGGCAGCAGAGGATGTGAGGGTATAGAGGAAAGTGAGGATTTGATTACTTGAACAGAAACATCTTCAATTTCAACAGGAAGTACACCAACATCACCATGTCCTCATTTCTCCTACTCATACGTTAAGGGGGAAAATGTTTCCAGAAAGCCCCATAATAACATTCCTCTATCTATTCTTACTTAGATCTATCACAAAGTGGGAAATGTCTGGAGTTTTATAATAGATTGCAGAGTGATTACTGTAAATTACCATAAACTTCCAAAGAGCAAGAACTATGTTACTGAAGGCTCCAAAATATCCATCTTTGTCCCCAAATAAATACAAAGACACTGAAGAAAAAGTCAAGGGAAAGAAATTTCTGATTTGGACCCGCGAGAAGCATCTCAGCAATGCAGTGCAGGCCCTTGACCAACTAGGGTACCCATGCATGAGGGGCAAGTTGTGTCAAATAGGTTCTCCCTGCTCCAGTTCCTGTCTACTTACTTTCTCAGGCTGTTGAGCACCACGATGTTTGCATACATGTAGTAGGCGTAGTAAGTGTAAGATGGATTACTTCCCGTTGCCCACTCCTGGGGCTTGGGGCTCTTAGAGGAGAACATGTGGCCACTGTGTTTGGACTCATCATCCACACTGTCAAAGCCAGTAATCTGTCAGGAAAAGTGAACCACACAATAGATTCAGTCCGACTGCAGGGTCTCAGCCCTCAAACTTTCAGCTTCCAGCAGCAAGGACCCAGCGTTAGAGATAAGCACCAAGGATGAATTCCAGCCAGGGAGGTGGACTGGTTACTGGGCAGCAAGATGAAGGCCAACAGGGCCATGCTTACATGCTTGAGGAAAATACTGAGATCTTGGTGGGCTTGGGGGTTGACGGTGGCCTCAAATATTGGCATGAAAATATTTTCCAGCATCTTTCCAAAGTGTGGAAGGAAATTCTTAGCTCGGAACACATCACTAGAGGCAAAATTGAAGAGACTTTAGGAGGAAAGGAAGGTTTTAGGGCTGATTGCCTCAGTAGGAGATGACAGGAGGACCAAAAGCCATGTTCAGGGTAAGATCCAGTATGTCCATCCTAGGTCTGTCCTGGTACACCTCCTTGGTTACCCATAAAGAGGGATTCAATTGGGGGTCGGCATAGAAAGTATTGATTTCATGCTGAACCACGTGCCCCCATCTCTTCTGCAAATCCTCGGGTTGTAGGAAAAGTAAACCTTCACAGCTAAATCCAGGGAGAGAAGGAGGATGGAGACTACAACATAAAGGGTTCAGTTATTTATGTGTGGGGTGTACAAGATGGTGAGCATGGCACGGTTAACACGAAACACTTTGATGTGCTCTAGCCAGGGGCTCTTAGAATAGCACTCAGTTTGTGCCCGCCTCTCTTCTAACTGGTCAGACTATTGACTAATTTAATCCTCATAATAACTTGATCAGTAAGTACTGTTATTACCCCATTTTAAAGATGATAAAACCAAGACACTGCCTGACCTGTGGTGGCGCAGTGGATAGAGCATTGACCTGGAATGCTGAGGTTGTAGGTTTGAAACCCCATGCCGGACTGGTCAAGGCACATATGAGAAGCAAGTATAATACTATGAATTGATGCTTTTTGCTCCCCTCACCTTTCTCTTTCTCCTCTCTCTAAAATCAATAAATAAAATCTTAAAAAAAAACTCTATCTCTAAAAAACAACAACAAAAAATATGGCACAGAGAGGTTGTGTAACTTGCCCAAGATCACACAGCTAGTAAGTCGTAAGAAGGATTCAAGCACAGCCAGTCTGGGTCCAGAGTCCATGCTCCAACCACCACACCTACTGCCTCTCTGCCTTAATGATATTAGATGGAAAGTATTATTCTGGCCAAAAAGTTACTTTTTTGACTAAAGAGACAGGATAAAAATCTTGCATTGTCACAGAGCACACAGAACATAAAGGTAGGTGGCCAGAAAATATATAAACACTTAAATTAGATAGATGCTCAGTGACACTGAACATCTCTGGGGGCAATGAGTAATTAGCAGGTGGTAACACCAGTGATAAACACTCATTGATTATGGAGAACTTGAGCCCTCGCTGATGAGACAATCAGCAGAAAGTGGCAGTGGTTCTGACACAAGGAAGCTATATCCCAGGACAGATAAGAATGGGAAAGAATGAACTGGACACAGAGAGAAAGGACATGAGAAAAAAATGTATCGTAAAATGTATATAGTTCTTCTCCTAGCTGAGTTTCCATCATTCTCGGTACGTTATTTTGTAATCTAAAGTCCAGTGGTGTGTGTGTGTGTGTGTGTGTGTGTGTGTGTGTGTGTGTGTGTGTGTGTGTGGTTTTGTTTTGTTTTGTTTTTTTGCGACAGAGAGAGGGACAGACAGACAGGAAGAGAGAGAGATGAGAAACATCAAGTCTTCATTGCGAGACCTTAGTTGTTCATTGATTGCTTTCTCATATGTGCCTTGGCCAGGGGGCTATAGCAGTGCTCAAGCCAGCAATCTTGGGCTCAAGCCAGCAAACTTGGGCTTCAAGCTAGCAACCTTTGGGCTCAAGCCAGTGACCACGGGATCATGTCTATAATCCCATGCTCAAGCCAGCTACCCCACACTCAAGCTGGTAAGCCCATGCTCAAGCCGGCAACCTGAGGGTTTTGAACCTGGGTTCTCTGCATCCCAGTCTGATGCTCTATCTACCATGCCACTGCCTGGTCAGTCTAAAGTCTCGTGGGGTTTTTTTGTTTTTTTTTTTAAGTCTTGTGTTTTAAAACAAAAAAACCCTTTTGTTTAGAAAACTGAACTGAAATGATCTTTTTAACTTCTGTCTATGGTCAGGAGTGCTGAACCCAGAGTGAACAAAACCCAGCACCCATGACTTAGTACCCAGTACTGAGGGCTATTTAACAAAGCTGATTTCTGTCTAGATATGCTGCATGTTTCTTGTTTGTGTAGAGGAGGCGAGGCTTTAGGATTCTGATGGTCAGGCACATACTAGATCCTGGGGACCTGGATCATCCATGTCATATTGGGGCAGTAGATGCGGTTGCGGACGAACCAGGTGGAGAGTTTGCTCCACTCGTCGGGACTGCGGCCGTAGATTGACAGGCGGGGCTCAGCATGCTGGTACTTGGCCTCCACGAGGTCTGCACCTACTTCCTGCAAAGCCAAGAGTGGAGTCGGAAGCCAGGAATTCCAACAAGTAAATCAGGGTCTCAGCCTTTGGGGTCTAGGGACAGGAGATAGGGACTAGTGACTTAGAAGAATGGAAGAAATCAGTGGAAAACTGTCAAGGTTAAGCCCTGGCCAGATGGCTCGGTTGGTTGGAGCATCATCCAAATTGCAGAAGTTAATGGGTCAATCCCTTATCAGGGGACATACAGGAACAGATGTTCCTGTCTCTCTCTTTTTCTCTCCTTTCCTCTCTCTAAAATAAAAAATAAGACATTAAAAAAATTATCAAGGCTAAGACCTTAAGGGGAATCTAGTGACAGTAAACGAGTGATAGGACAATGAAGTCTAGAGCATGAAAAAGTCAAACTAAGCATAATGCGATATCCAAGGCACCTGCAAAAGAAATCCAGCTTTTCATATGCCCCCAACTTCCCAGAACACACATCTCCCAACACCACAGGTCATTCCTGCTTCCTCATGCTCAGGCATCGTGAAGATGAGGGTAATTTCCATCCCAACTCTTCCTGAATTTACAGCTCCAAAAGCCTGAGAGAGTCGGGTCCTTAACCCCAAACCCACACCTTTCTTTTCTCTATCCTGGGAACAAAGGGCTTTAAAAATCATGACAGTGGACATTTTAGAAGAAATTCTTGTATTTATTTGTGTATTGCTTGGTCCTAAGGATAGCATGCTTCCTCCCTCCTTCCCTTCCTGCTTTTCTTTCTCTCCTTCTTTTCATTCCTCTCTTTCTTCCTCCCCCTCCTCAAGAACCAGGCCAGATGCCATAAAGCTGGTGGTTCCTCCTCACCTTAATGATAGTGGCAAAATATTCCCCATCAATGTAATTGTCTGTCTTCAAGTAGAGGTCCCGTAGCTCACTTGCTCCTACAGGATTGTATTTGTCATTGAATTTATCAAAACGCTGGAAGGTTTGGCGTCCCTGGATCAGGAAACAGGAACACAAGTATATCATTACCAAAGCTGCCTAGACACAGAAAGGTAGGTAACGGCCACAAGAAACAGGGAAAGGGCTGGGCTCTAAGAATGAAATCTGGGGTAGTTGACAAATGAATGAACTTCAAAATTGTCTGTAGTGACTTCAGTCAGCATGGGAAGCCAACATGGCTCTGAGAAGGGAGGTTCTGTAGGAGAAAGGCACGTGGGTTTCTGAGTGTTTGAATGAAACTGGCATTATCTTTTCAACCTACAGCATGAACGTCCAGAGAATCAACAGTCAGGTCGTAGGGATGCATTTTTAATTTAGCAAAAAGTTCCTTTAGGGTCAGATTTTTCTCCTTGGTGCTATAGACCACTCTGTCAGCATCAACTTGGTAGGATTTCTTAATAAAGCGCAGAAGGTGCTTCTGGTTCATACAAGCAGCTGCATGAATATGGGTGTCCACCTGTGTGTACATTCAGAGAAAGAAAAGGGAATAGTCAGCTCTAATTATATTGCTCTGTTAGAGGCTATGGTGTCTGCAAATCCCTCTGTGGTAGGAGAAAGGAGTAAGTAACAAGGCTGTGACCTGACAGCTGGTGGAAAAGGCCCAACAAAAAAATAAAGATCAAAACAACAACAAAACTCAACCAAACAAAAAACTTGTGGCACCTTTTTGTGTCCTTGTAAAAATATGAAAGGTTAGCCTGGGTGCAATAATAAAGTTTCCTTTTTTTGGATAATTGTACATCCAGCTTACTTCCAGTTTACACTTGGTCCACACAAAATTCTTGGGGACAATTCTCTATCCCTGAGACACATTTGGAAGTGAAGTATCTACCACGGTTTATAGCCCCAAAGGGAGAAAGGATTGAAATTATGAAGCCATGGAAGAGTGACAACATGGATGAGTTTAATATATACTCCTCACAAAAATTAGGGGATATTTTATTGCTTCATATTCAGTTTGAAATATCCCCTAATTTTTGTGAGCAGTATATATATAGTTTTTTAGGTAAGTGGAGGGAAGATGTTGAGGCAGATCCCTACATGTGCCACAACCGAGATCCACCTAGCATCCCCATCTGGGGCCAATGCTTGAGTACCAAGCTATTTTTAGTGCTTGAGGCTGTCATGCTCAGAAAGAGCCATCCTCAGTGCCTGGGGCCATACTCAAACCAAGTGAGCCACTGGCTGTGGGAGGGTAAGGGAGAGAGAAAGGGTGGGGAGAAGTAGGTGGTCGCTTCTCCTGTATGCCCTGACAAGGAATTGAAACTAGGACATCTATACGCCAAGCCAATGCTCTATCCACTGAGCCACCAGCCAGGGTCAATTCAATATTTTTATAATTTACAATTTTATGAGATGAAATTTTAATAAATTTTTGCCCAAGGTTATGCAGGCAGCTGAGCTAGGAATTGGTCCCAAATCTCTGCTCATATATTTCCTGTTTTCACTTCCTTGCAACTGCTTAAATGATCAGAACACATCTTGGAAGTGTTTTTAGCTGATGAGTTTTCCACAATCATTAGCTCATTGGATATCCACAATCCTTTTGTGAGCTAGAATGAGCAGATATAATTTACAAATGAGGAATATGAAACTCAGAAATATTTAATCACTTCCTCCAATATGTTACAGTCAGGAAGCAGAAGAAAAGGAACTAGAATAAAGATCTTTCAAATCCTAGAATAAAGGGTTCTGAGGTTTTATTTGCTTTTGTTATTTTTGTTGTCGAGGATTGTACATTTTTATGGCAAGAATGAGGTAAACCTTTCTATATGGCAGTGGTTCTTAACTTTTTTTGAGGTACCAAACCCACCAGTTTCATATGTGCATTCACCTAATCCTTCTTCAGTGATAAATAAAATATGATTTTTTCCCCCAAATTCAAGACATGTATATGTTTTCTTACTGGAGCACAAAATGAGCCATGCATGAACATCACCTTGTTCAAAGAACAAAACCAACAAAGTGCATGAACTCACAACAAATTACGGTATTACTTTATTCTGGCCTCCGCAGCAGAGGCTTCTCTGAACCCCTGAGACCGACTCATTGAACCCTTAGGGTTCGTTAGAACCCAGGTTAAGAACCACTGCTATATGTAAACTCATACAAATGGCTTTTAACCCTTTAGACGAAATAGGTCTGCTTTCACTAAATTCCACTGAATCTGCAGAAATCTTACAATAATTAGAAAAACATTATCTTTCTTATCCTGCTCAAGAAAGACTAATTGGGTTAATGTTTTCACCCAGGAATGACCTCTGAGCAGCAAAATGGTTACCTTTCTGCAGTTATAAAAGTCCCGGTGGGCATTGTTCTTGAGCTCCTTTAACTCGTCCATCTCATTGAGCATCTCATGGACCTGGAACTTGGAGGAGAGAAACTTCAGGCGCCGGTGGGTGTAGGTCTTACTGTAAAAAAGTAAATCATATAATTCTAAAAATTCCAGACATCTATGAAAAACAGTCACAATTTCAAAACCATCTTGGCCCTTAACAACTACAGGAAACAATTATTAGAACAAACATTTCAGTTTACTCTGGGTTCCCAGGGCTTAATCTTTTCATCAACATTAGATATAATAATAAGGGAGGAGGTGGGAAAGCATTTAAAAATCAGGGGATTATAGAATTGTACCCCTGAGATCTGTATAATTTTATTAATCAATGTCATCACCCCAGTAAATCTAATGAACAAATAATGAAATTAAATAAAAATTAAAAAGTCAGGGTAGATGGTGAGGCTGAAGGTGAAGGACCCTGGCTTTGGAGTTGGCCCCTTTGGGCTTGAGTCCTGGCTTTGTCAACCGTGTGACTTTGGGCAAATTACATAGTCATCAATGTCTTAGCTTATAAAACTGGAATGAGCCTGACCAGGCGGTGGCGCAGTGGATAGAGCGTCGGACTGGGATGCGGAAGACCCAGGTTCGAGTCCCCGAGCTCGCCATCTTGAGCGCAGGCCCATCTGGCTTGAGCAAAAGCTTGTCAGCTTGGACCCAAGGTCGCTGGCTCCAGCAAGGAGTTGCTTGGTCTGCTGAAGGCCCACGGTCAAGGCACATGTGAGAAAGCAATCAATGAACAACTAAGGTGTTGCGATGGCAACGAAAAACTAATAATTGATATTTCTCACCTCTCTCCATTCCTGTCTGTCTGTCCCTATCTATCCCTCTCTCTGACTCTCTCTCTGTCCCTGTAAAAATAAATAAAATAAAACTGGAATGATAAAAATACCCACTTCATAGACTAATTGTGAGGAGTAAAAGAAATCATGTACATGGAAGGTTTAACATAGCAATTAAACATCATAAGCACTTAAAAATACTTATTTTTGCTATCACTATCAATATCCGAAGTAAAAGGTTAAGTCTCACTAGACACTTACACAGGTCCTTGGGCAATCAAAGCAAGTAAAAAATTCATATCATCTAAGAAGGAGTCTAGATTGGGGTAAGGAAGTGGCTTGGGCTCATCTCTGCTGGCTGCTTCTTCATTAGGGTAGATGTAAACGACACCGTCCTTCATTTTGAGGTGATAACCCAGGTTTTCTGGGAGATCGTCTGTTCGAAAGGGGTCTTCTCCTTTCTTCACAGGAGGGGTAAAGACTTTTGATTTCAATAAAACACAGAGTAATATATCAGCACATGGGATAAATGACCACATAAAAATAACCAAAATATGAAATACTGTAAAATCTCATTCATTTAGAACACCATAAGTTGTCTTTATCTAGAACTAAGCTAAAGTTTATTTTTACATTATTTTTTAAAAGTGACTGAATTAGTAGTATAAAATAGCTATAATATTTTATCTAGTGTAAGACTAATCTTCAAGTATTGTTTACATAATTGATATGTTACAAATAATTTTAATTATTTACTAAAGTTGGCTATCAAAGGCTTCCTGTTTAGAGTATTTTATTAGCTTATGAGATAATTACATAGAAATAAAAGTAAAACTATATTTGAAAAGTAGCATTTGGATTATTTTATTTAAACCAACCTTCTCTATCAGTCTTAATATAGTCTTTTTTTTAAAGTGAGAGGAGGGGAGATAGTGAGACTCCCACATGGGTCCCGACTGGGATCCACCTGGCAACCCCTGTCTGGGCTGATGCTTGAACCAACTGAGCTATCCTCAGCACCTGGGGCAAGTCATTATTTTTTAATAGACTTAATTATTAAAGCAGTTTTAGGTTCACAGCAAAATTGAGCACCAAGTACAGATTTCCCATGTACCCCTACCTCCCCATCACCAGTGTACACAGATCCTATTAACATTCTCCACCAGAGTGGTACATCTGTTACAATCAATAAACCTACACTGACATTGCATTATCACTCAAAATCTATAATTTATATTAGGATTCACGCTTGGTGGTGTACAATTCTATGGGTTTTGACAAATATATAACAACATGTATACACACACCCTTATAGTATCACAGAATAATCACACTGCACTAGAATGGTTTTAATATAAAAGGGAATATAAAACACATTTTTATAGTAAGAATTATAGTTCTTATTGTAATTATTTCCACATATAGTTTCTGCTAAAGGGAATAAGGAGGGATTATATGGGCAAAGGACTCCTTCTTCTCGCTGTTTTAACCTAAGTGAGTCAAGAATGGAGGCTACACTGTCACAGTCTTGGAAGCTCTTGTCCTTTTGCTTTCAACAAGTATGTGCCAAAAGCATCGGAAAGTCTCCTGTTTACAGCTGATAGCAAAGACATCCAGCCTGAGAAAAAAGATAGAAAATGTTTGCACATTCTTCTATTCAAAACTGGGTAATAGGGAACAGGAGAGAAGTGGAACAGCATGTTGCTACATGAAATATTAATTTTCCTTATCCTAAACATAGGAGAGAGATAAAGTGTAACATAGGAGAAAGAAGGGCAGGTCAAACATCCTAAATGTTAATATTTTAGAAGCTAGGTATGAGTCACCAAACTGGACACTTGTTTAATATAATTTTAATATTAAAAAGAATTACAGAGAGCAAGTTGTAGAACTGAAAAGCTTTGACAATATAAGAATTTGAAAGTTCAAACACCTTAAATATTTGCCTTCTCTGAAATTTCAATTCCAGAAGTATAACCCTAAAGATATAAAGATGTTTATATAAAGATATTTATTGTAGACTTGTTGGAAATAGATTTTAAAAGTCAGAAATTTTAATGCCTAAAATGTAGAAATTGGTTGAATAAATTATGATATGGTTACACAATAGAAATCTGTGAAATTATTAAAATTTGTTTGCTTAAAAATATGTACTTGACTTTATACAAGGCAGAAAGTAAAATGTGAGCTATGTAAAGTACTGTGGAAAGTTAAATCATGTCATTTACTTTTATCAAAAGTCAGAGGAAGGCGGGTAATGATGGTATTTGGCCTGCATCATGAAGCAGGACGTTGGATATGGGGATCTGGAGATACAGGGAAAAAGTGTAGGGAAGGGCAGTGCAGGTAAAGGGAACAGTATGGCAATAGTACAGCATTTGGAAAGCGCTGAACTAAATGGAAGACAGGAAATACTTCAACCAGAATAGAGGTCAAAGGTGGAATAAAGGAGCTGAGTTTATAAATATGTTGAGTGTGCAAGACAAAAAATTAATAGGCACATTAAACGTAATTAGGAGGCCACATGGTGGTAGCCTTGAATACTAGGCTAAAAATGGAACTCAACTTTGCAGGTAACGAGGAGCAGTTAAAGGTTTTTGTCAGGAGAAGGATGTGCTCAGATCTCTCTCTCTCTTTTTTTTTTTAGAGAGGAGACACAGAGTGAGAGAGAGAGAGGGGGGGGGGGAGGAGCTGGAAGCTCAACTCCCATATGTGCCTTGACCAGACCAGTGCAGGGTTTTGAACTGGCGACCTCAGTGTTCCCAGGTCGATGCTTTATCCACTGCGCCACCACAGGTCAGGCTCAGATCTCTCTTTTAATAACTGCAACCAAAGTGAGGATGAACCAAAGGGAATGAGATTAGGTTTTCACTGAGTGGTTAGAACAACTATTGCAATCATTTAAACAAGGAGAAAAGAGGCTTAAATTAGCTTTTGGGGAATGCTGAAGAGAAAGAGATTTTGAGAGATACTGTACAGACTGAGTCAGGTGATTGGACACACAGGCAGGAAAGAGAATGGAGCCAAAGGTGACTATGATATATGTTCTTTTATAGATTTTTAAAATTTTATTTATTGATTAATATTAGAGAGAGAGAGAAAGAGGAACACTGATTTGTTTCTCCACTTATTTATGCATTTGTTGGTTGATTCTTTTTCTTTTCTTTGTTTGTTTTATTCTTCAAAGTGTTTTTTTAATTTTTATTAATTTTAATGGGGTGACATTAATAAATCAGGTACATATGTTCAAAGAAAACATCTCCAGGTTATCTTATCATTCAATTGTGTTGCATACCCATCACCCAAAGTCAAATTGTCCTCTGTCACCTTCTATCTGGTTTTCTTTGTGTCCCTCCCCTCCCCCCTCTTCTTTCCTCTCCTCCTGTTGGTTGATTCTTGTATGCGCCCTGACTGGGGATTGACCTGCAACCCTGTACTATGGGAATGATGCTCCAACCAAATGAACTACCCAGCCAGAGCTGATATTATTTATAATCTAGAGTCATATTTAATAGTTAGTAGTTAAACCTAAAGATATATTCCATACATTATAGAAGAAAATTACTTACCTGGATAGAAGTTCTCATTTGCTACCCAAGTCTCACCCTCAATGTTCCGCAAGTACTTGGAAGGGGTTTTAGGGAACCTCTGAAAGGACTTCTGCATGTATTTCTCCCGGATACACAGTGCCCGATACAGACCCTTACAAACCATTTCAAAATCTTCAACTGTAACCTGCCAATAACATTTCAGGGTATCAGAATCACTCCTGTGAAAATCCGAGACATGGGTAAAGCTTGTTGTTGGCACTTCCCAGCTGTCCTGGGTGTTGCTGAGCTCTACCTACCCACGTGCTTGCTCCCTAACTGACTTGGGCCCTGTGTCTCCCTCCAGGAGCGGGTCCTGAACCTTTTCTCACTCTTCCATTTCTACAAAAACTTACCTGTTGGACGAGTCTTTCTTTACTGTCCTGTGCTTCCCCCCCCCTCCTAAATAGCAGTGATTAGCAAATATGATTAAAAGAACCTATTCTAACATGGAAAATCTTTTCATCTTTCTTTCCTCCCTTCTTCCCTTCCTCCCTTCCTTCCTTCTTCCCTTCCTCCCTCCCTCCCTCCTTCCATCCCACCCTTTTATCCTTCCTTCTTTCCTTCCTTCTTTCCCTCCTTCCTTCCCTCCTTCCTTCCTCCCTCCCTCCCTCCCTTCTTTCTTTCTTTCTTTCCTTCCTTCCTTCCTTCCTTCCTTCCTTCCTTCCTTCCTTCCTTCCTTCCTTCCTTCCTTCCTTCCTTCCTTTCTCCTTTCCTTCCTAGTAACATAGGAACATTATTTTTGGACTTTTCCAAGTGAGAGGAAGGGAGATAGTGAGATAGACTCTTGCATATGCCCCTACAGGAATCCACCCGGCAACCCCTGTCTGGGGCCGTTGCTCAAATTAACCAAGCTATCCTCAGTGCCTGGAGTCAACACTCGAACCAGTCAAGCCACTGGCTGTGAAAGGGGAAGAAGGAGAGAAGGGGGAGGGGGCTGGGGGAGAAGCAGATGCTTGCTTCTCTTGTGTGCCCTGACCAGATATTGAACCCAAGATATCTACATGTTTAGCCAATGCTCTATCCTCTGAGCCACTAGTTAGGGCCATGAACATTTTAAATATGGGCATGTGAAGGCATTATATCAACTTAAAGACAATGTGACTCTCATTTGAGAATTCAAGCCATGTGCTGCAGTGAGGGAAATATTTTGGGATGAGTAAGATGTCATGCATCTCTCAAACCAAAACATGCATGCCTGCCTCTATAGTTTTAAATGGATCAGATCATCATCTTGTGAGAATCATTATTTTGGATGGTTTTAAAGAGAACTTTATCTGTGGCTAAAAGTAGACAGTTTCTAGAGTAAAACTGTCTTGGAACTGCTGTACATTTCCTAGAGTGGCTGATTTACCTTGCTCCATCCCTGACTCCTGGCGGGGCCAGGCGGGCCCAGGCGGGCCCAAGCAGTTATTGAAATCACTGAATGCTCATCATCAGAGCCAAAACACTTTCTGAGACCAGTGTAAGCTTGTTCCCAATGGTTTGAGATCCAGATAGTGATTCTAATCAGCTGAACTCTTTTTAAAGACCTGTTGACCTGGGCAAGGGAGTCCAGCATACGAGCTAAGTCTGAAGGCCTGCTTCCGCTGGCCTGCTTGTTTTGCTATCTAATGGGCCACCATCTTTCAGTTCCTCTAGGGCAAGAGCTGGATCTTTTTCCCCTTTGTGTCCTCAGCACTTAGCACACAATGTCTAGTTCATAGTAGGTGCTTACTAAGGACTGATTGAACTGAATCAGTGGTTATCAGGTGTTAGCCGTTTTGAGAACGTATTCCTAATTCCCCTTTACCTCTCTGTTCAATTAACAGGGTGAAGAATGATTTGGGCACAGACTCTGCCCAGGTAGAGCGTTGCTCAGCAGCTCAGCCACATTCATTCAACAGGTAGAGCAACACACTTGGTTCTTCAAAGACTCCAGGCCAAGGTGTCAGTTGCCTTCTATCCCCCATAGGAGGAGTGGCCTCCTCCTGACTCCTGTGAGCCTTGTCCTCCTCCTGTCTTCCTTCTTTCTGTTCCTGTTTTTATATCTACCAAGCACATAGGTATCAAGTTTATCTCCTTATTTTAATGTCTTTTTTTTTTTAGAAAGAAAGGAAGAGAAATAGAAACATCCATCTATTTCTGTATGTGTCCTGATTGGGGATTGAACTGGTAACCTTTGCACACTGGGATGATGCTCTAACCAAACAAGCTAACTGGCCAAGGCTGTTGCTGGGTTTTATTTTTTTGTTTGTTTGTTTAACTTTACGGTTCTCCAAACTTTGCTCATTATGCTGCTCTGCCACTTTTAAGTATCTCAGGACTATCCCTAAGTGGGTCAGTTACATGAGAAAGGGGCTTAGGACTTGTCACGAACACTATATTTGGAGCACAGACTGATGGTTAAACAGCAGTCTCACCAATACGATGCTGATTCTGCAAGTCCATGTGGTGAAGATTTATTAACTGACCAACTGTTCCGGGTACAACAGGCAGGTCAAGTTGTTTGTGACATGAGTTTACTGTCCCTGTGGCATCCTGGAGTCTGTTCCAGGGAATACTGTATTATGTAAGCATCTGCAATGAAACTGGAGAGGACAGTTGATGAAAATGCTCCATGACAATTTTCTCACCTCTCATCTTCCTGGTTTTTTTTCTGATCTCTCCATTCCTCTTTTCCCTTCCCCCCTTCTTTCTTCCGATCTGTTTTCTTGTATTGGTTTTCACTGCCTGCAGCCTTTCTCTCTAGTCTTGGCCTGGCCTGGGTCCATCTTTTCCCAGGAACTCTCTGAGCCTCCTGGAGGTTTCTTTTCCTGCTCTGAGACGCTGTCAGTGAGATGAGCCCACAGCTGCTCTCTCAGGTACTTTTGCCCAAATCTGCCCACTGTATTCTGTAACACATACACCACATTCTACTGCATATTCCCTATATATAAGAAATGAGATAAAGGAGGAGAGATTATGTGGCGCGATGAAAGCCAGACAGAAATATAAGTCATGGCATATTGGTGTTGATGAAATGCAATAACATATAACAAAGGGCAGGTGAGCTAACCCCTTCATCAAAAGGAAGAGAAGGGTGGAGGGGGGACAGATGGTTGTGGAGAGGACACTTGACAGGGTGGAGAACACACATCATCTGCAATAGACAGATGATGTGCTGTAGAATTGTCACCTGAAAACATATAATTTTATTAACCAGTGTCACCCCAATAAATTCAATTTTTGAAAAAGGGGGAAGAAGCTGAAACTATCAAGAAGTGTCTTTCCAGAAGCTATGGGGAGCTGTGGGGAGTAACTCACCCCAGAGGCGTAATCCCCGGTGATCTGCACTCTCTGAAAATCGGGCACGGTCTGGTAGGTCGGAGAAGAGATGTATTCATCAATCTGGGACATTTTGGTGGAAGATGTCTCACTTTGTGGAATGGACAGATTAATTGTCTTCCGTCCAAAGAAACGCTTTTTCCTGGATTTGAAAATGAAGAAAATAAAAGAATTTATCATTGTGATAAATTGATGTTTCACTATATACAATTTCATTTTGAGGACTGAAAGTGAAAATTAAAATGTAGGTATGATTCAACCCTGTGGGAGGAGATATCACATGACAGTGTCCCCTTCTTCCTGGAACAGTAGGCCTTAGGGAATACACTAGAAGGCCTTCAGCATGACGTTGTTCTTCACAGGTGTTCACTCCTAGCAGAATAGGCAGTGTGGGGACTTCTGTGAGCACAGGCCATGTCAGTTACTACCTGTGCCATTTTGTGCATATTCCTGAAATTCTGTAAACTTGTGTCTCCTCATCTGCAAAAAGTGGTGTAATAATGCCTACCTTATAGGATTTCTGTAAGACTTCATGTATATAAAATGCCTAGCACAATAACTGAAACTTCTTTAAATCAACAAGTATTTATTGAGTTTTAACCCTAACTCAAGACCAATGTTGGGTCCTATGAGGGATGCCAAAGGAAGTGGATCGTTGTTCTTTCCTTAAAGACATGAAACTGGGAGAGCCTGACCTGTGGTGGTACAGTGGATAAAGCCTCGACCTGGAACGCTAAGGTCGCAGGTTTGAAACCCTGGGTTTGCCTGGTCAAGGCACATATGGGAGTTGATGCTTCCTGCTCCTCCCTCCTTCTCTCTGTCTCTCTAAAATGAATAAAGTTTTTTTTAAAAAGACATAAAACCAAGAGAAAGACAGCAGAAAGACCTTTTCCCCGTTAAGCTGGGTGGGAGGGGGGGGACGGCTATGAGGAAAGGGTTCCAGGTAAGTGATCAATGTAGGTCTGAGGATGAAATCATGGCAGACACTGAGTAGTAGCGTAGTTCAAATAAGGGAAAGTGAACAGATTTGTGGAGAGGGAGCTATGAAGGTGGTTGGGGGCGGGTAGTAATTCTGCATGAAAGGCAGAAGATGGGCAGGGCATGAAAGCAGAAATGGAGGGCTGTGTTCCTGGTGCCTGGAGGAGGTCTGGCTGGCTGGAAGGCAGGATTCAAATCAAGTAGCGGAACACTGAGCTGGCTAAGGGCAGAGTCTGAAGATGAGGCTCCCAAGTTCCAGTTCCTATACCCACCAGGCATAGGGTAAGTGTATGCACAGCAGCTATCAGCTCACTTTGCTTTGGAACAATTACATAGTAGCTCATGTCCTCTTGCTTGGGTGGATAGGGAGGCTTCAACTAAAGAGAGCTGTGAGTGAGAATAGGAGGGCCACTGTTTTCTTCCTTTTTAGTCATTGTTTTCTTGCCCTAGAGTATATAATGGGGGCTTGGGGGAGAATTTACAATTTTCTGGCAGAGGACTTGCTTTGCGTTGAACCATCATTCAGACACATTGAACTATCTGTCCTGACAATCCCCCTTCCTGTGTTGCAATGTACGGAGTATTCTGCTTGTAGCACTTACCTTTTGCTTACTGTGGAGGTGGACTGAGACTCCATCTGGAATATGTGTGCTTGCATCTCAAGGTGGGAGATTGGGCAGATCTCGTCCACATCAAAGGGGGAAATCTCATGACGGCCTCCCTCATCTTTGACTTCAGAGGCAAACACTTTTTCAGCAAAGCTACGCATTGCATCATCAATTTCTAAAAGAGGTGTTCCCATGTTAGTATTCAAACCCTTTCCCACAAGTCATCCAAGAGCTTCTGCTATGTGTAGGCACCGTGCTGAGCACTGCCCTAGGTGCGTGGTGCCCCTGCTGTCTGAGCAGTGTCCCAGAAACATGACAGGAGTCGATGCCTGCTCTCTCTTTTAGTGGCTTTTTGTGGGTAGCTTGGAAATCCATTTTTAGAAACACAGGTCAGATTTTTACAACACATTTCAGGAGGGTCCTATAGATGGGTTTGGACTCTTGTCGGACTAGCTAGCACTTAATATAAGATCATCTTTCTTATCTGGAAGGGCGAAGTTTGATATTATAGTAACCATGTAGCACAGTGGACTGGTTTTTGGTGATTTGGAAGATGTACATAGGGTTCTTGGTCCTTGGAGTTTTTCTTCTTAAAGAGAACCAGTAATCAAAGTACTTCTGGGAAAAAAAGTGTACGTTAAGGACTTTCTTCTTCATAGGATAGACAGGATAGATATTGTTTCTATCACACATCACAACTTCCTTTTATTCTTCTTCAAAGACTGACAACTTGGGGATATGCTAGTGTAGGGGGGAAGGGGACCACTAAAATTTACTACTAGTGTTGGCAGTCCCATTTTTGTGGACATGTGGCCTTTGATAATGAGTGAGCCTTAGAAAACCATTTTGACTTTTCCATGTTTTAATCTTAAAATGGGTGGAAAGGTGACCTTTAGCTCAGCAATGAACAACCCCAAGACTCTTAGGATACACGTAAGGGTGGCAATGGCCATCAAGCATTCTATTATATCTTCCAGATACCCAGTTGTTCCCGTCTGATGAGTCATTACCTCTAATACTTCTAAAGGTCTCTTGTTTTTTTATTCCGGAGAAGTGCAGGTAGCAAATAATGAAAATGGTAAACAGTTATTTGGAGCAACAGTAGAAGACAAGAAACGTTCTTCACATGATGAAAAGCAAAGTGCATGCAAAGAGAAAGATCCCCCCACTCCCGCCCCATCAACATCAACGCCAGTCTCCAAAATGCCACATTTGCAATTCTTACTTAACTGTATGTGTTCAAGTCTCTGCTCTGCACTAAGTCCTTCACCTTCTCTGCCTTATCTGTGAAGTGAGACTACGAATGTCTACCGAACCTCTCTCACAAGGTTGTTGTGATGCAAAGTGAGTTTATGTACGTGGAGATGCTTTAAGGAAAATGAAGCACCAGAGTAAACTGAATGATGTAATTTGGTAGCCTTGGTCAGACAGCTATTTGCTATTTTGGGTTAGCTTTGGGCTATTAAGGAAATGATCAATGATATGACTTAGTATAGGCTGAAGCACACATCGGCAATGACAGTAATCAATTCATAACGTCACCAGCATTAACAGTCAGCCAGTTTTCAAAATGTGGCTTGTCACAGTCAAGTAACAGGAAGCCCACTCTGTTGGCTGAATTTCATGCATCTATTTGTTCCATTAAACTCAAGCACTTCCTGAAACTGAAAAGCACCTTTGGGTGTAATGAGTAGTTCTTTGGCAAGCACCACAGTCCATGAAGGAACAAGTAAAACATTGAGTTGATACTTTTGATGGCCTGAGAATGTATCCCCACCTCACTGCCCGCAGGTCCCGAGAAGCTATATCATATCTCCCCGAGCATCACAAGCAGGCACATGCGCCTGAAGGAGGTATGGCAAGCAGAGGTTAGAGGATCCATGCATCATGAAGGGCAAATGGTAGCAGGCCAGTTGGTTATGATGATGAGGATGAGGATGAGGATGAGGACAGTGTGACGTTGGAGCTCTCTGAAGGACAGTATGAAGTGGATGCCAAGGAACCAAACCCAGCTTGCTTGAGATCTGGCTCTTCCAAAACCAGCATTTTTTATCTGGGACTGCACACGTCTATTTGTTTCATACTCTTAAACATTATTGTTTGTATTAGGGTTGTACCTCCTGATCCACTATAGACAGTTGAAGAGCTGAAACTCTACTCTCAAGAAGCGGTTTCCATGATGACCAAAAATTATATGGTTGATATGTCCTTCCACTGAATCAACCAGTTGTTTTGACTTTATGTAACCACAGTTGAAGTTTGACTCATAATTCAAGAGCTCTGCTTTTCAAAAATAATTCAGTGGTGGTGATTATGGGAAGGACAGAGTAAAACTGGTATTTCAGAAGATGAGTAGAGCCTGACCAGGTGGTGGTGCAGTGGATAGAGCGTCGGATTGGGATACGGAAGACCCAGGTTCAAGACCCCAAGGTTGCCAGCTTGAGCGTGGGCTCATCTGGTTTGAGCAGAAGCTCACCAGCTTGAGTCCAAGGTCACTGGCTCGAGCAAGGAGTTATTCGATCTGCTGAAGGCCTGCGGTTAAGGCATATATGAGAAAGCAATCAATGAACAACTAAGGTGTCAGAACGAAAAACTGATGATTGATGCTTCTCATCTCTCTCCATTCCTGTCTGTTTGTCCCTATCTATCCCTCTCTCTGACTCTCTCTCTCTCTGTCTCTGTAAAAAAAAAAAAAAAAATGAGTAGATAATATTTGGTGACAACCTGAATTCATGGACTAAAGGACAGATGACGCCCATGGGGTTGTGTAGAAAATCGCCCAAGCTCTTTTCTGAGCACACCACTTTTGAGAGAATGGAGCATCTGAATGCAACTGTCTCGAGGTTGGGACATCTACATTTACATAGAGAATATGCAGAACAGAAACTGGAAGGGCGAAGTGGAAGGAAACTGGGCTAGGAGTCAGGAAAAGGATCCGTGGCAGCTGGCTGGCCTGGAGCAAACCACAGAATCACCAGGAGCTTGGGCGTTCATCATCATAAAAGGCGAGTGTTAATAATAATAATGTCAACTTCAGAGAACTGTTATAAAGCTTAAACAAGAACAGAATAATATTGACTGTAAACTGTGATAGAAAAAACCCGATTAAATAAGAAATACTTTAAAAACTACACAGTTCTAGTCAGAAGTTGGAGATTATTATTAACATCAGAAGTGCAAGACCTGAGAAGAGAAAGATCATGCTTGCTCTTCACCCAACAGATTTCAGAGATGCATGCTTATTTCTCAGCAGTGATTTATGAATGGGGAGGGAGACAGGTTATGGGCCTCTCATCCCATACTCCTCATCTCATAGAGGAACTCAGAGGCAGACCGACGGCTGTGACCAGCCAGCTAAAGGACAAGCCATCTGAGCCGGAGGGGAATGTACATGTAAAATTACAGTTTTCTCTGTAACAGGTTATTATTTTATCTGGTCACAAAAATTCACCAAATTATTATTATTTTTTTGCATTGGAGTTGAGGGTTTACTAAAGCAAGACTCAATAGATCTCCCTGGCCAATCTGTGTCTAAAGAAGATGAATTTATTTTAAATGATCAAATGAATGTCTCATGAGATTCACTTTAAAGAAATGGATTTTTTTTTTTTAAGTCCGGAAAATCCATGAGTTCATTTCCTATGCTATGGGATACTTATGGTCATTATTAAGCTTTGTTGGCTTTCAATGGTGTCATTTAGTAAACACTGCTGAAAAACACCCATGTTTCTGAATTGAGAAATAGTATCTTTTAAGAATTGATACTTTGGCAAATGGCAGGAAAAATAGTCCAAGATACTTACGTTTTTCTTCGGCTGTATGAAGTAAAATAGAAGAAGATGAAATATATAAACAAGTTTCAGAAATTATAGTGGCTACTAATCAGTGCTTTGGAATAGAAATAGGTAGACAGGTACAGAAAGGGCTGGGCGGAATGTGTTGTTACAGCTCTTTCTTCCATTGACCTGCAATTTGCTGCCATTAGAAAACCCTGGGAAAATAGTCCTTATACGTTTCTTAATTTTATTTCCCTTTCTAATATGTCTAGTTAAATTTATGATTTATAATCATAGAGAGGTACTCTTTGTAAAAATGTGATAAAAAAAAACAACAAAGCCCTATCAAGAGGAACATGAACTCTTATATGATGCTGATAGCAGGCAAACTGAAATAGCTCATTTGGTAAACAATTAAATAACACCTAGCAAACCATTGCCAAGAGTCTATCTATTCTAATAAAGTAATACTACAATATGGGAAATCTTCAGGCACAAATAGGATTCTCAGAGCGTATTTATACTAAAAAAAAAAATTGTAAAGAACCTAAGGAATTAGATAAGAAATTTAGAATATTATATAGCTGTTTAAAATGATGTTAAAAAATAAATATAAAATGATGTTTAGAAAGGGTTTGGAGGACTATGGTAAACAATTAAGTTATCATGTTAAGCAAAAAAATAAAATAAAAAAGGAATGTAGGCAGGATATAAAGTGACATGTATAATATAATCCCAATTGTGTGTTTTAAAAAAGTCTACATTTGCAAAGAAAACAGATTGAAAAGGAAAATACTAACGTGTTATAAGTGGTATCTTTGGATGAAGTATCTGTGGTGTGTTTTTTTCCCCTAAACTTCCAATTTCTTTAAATATGTGTTTATTACCTTTATTTTTTAATATAATTTCTTACTTTTTATTTCATGTGGAACATGTATTACCTTTATAATAAAAATGACTTACCACTTATTTTTAAAATTACTGTGTACAAACCTGGATTGTGACCCATCAGAATACATGGACTGGGTTAATATTCCATTAGGCTCCTGCTTGTCAGCTAATACTGTAGCTAGAGAGACATTGTACAGACCCTTCTTGGAATTGTGGCCATGCAGGTTTTGTGTAGCAGCCAATAGATATTAAATATCTTACAGTTTTCTACTGGGATTATGAAGTTTGCTACCACATGGTAGCTTTAGAAAATTATCTCCCTCCCAAAACTAAAAACAAACAAATAAAAAAACCCTCAAGACTTGAAAACCTTGTCTTGCCTCTTCCTGAAATGTATATATTAAGGCTGCCATAAATCCTAAATAAAGGACCACCAGAGCTGATGTGATAGTTAAAGAAATGGTTGCCTATCAAAAGAATTTTTGTACTCTTCAAACACTTGCACACCTACCTGTAAGTTTCAACAGAGGCATTGTTGCTGGATCCTGGATTCTGGGAGAACACAGTAGAAAGGAGGAGAGAGGAGAATGTGGGATGACTGACCGACAGTATAATGTACCCTGACTTTTATTTTATTTTTTTGCTTTGCCCCTGTAATCTGACCTGTCTCTGCTAAAAGGAGAGAGATGAGCTTCAGACCTATTTATAGCTTTAGGCAATTGACAGTGAAAAACATGTGAAGCTTTTCATCTTTACTCTGGGATTTTGGAAAAGATATCTGTAGTAGGCCTGGAATTGCACTGAAATACTCCCTTAAATCCTCTTACAGATGGAATTCTGTACAAGCGAGGTTCTCTTGAATAAGTTGACCACTGAAGATTATTTCCCACCCTAGTGAAATGCAGTGAAATCTTCTAGGCTTCTGGAAGGTCGAGGTCCTCGGGATTTTAGCGATGAGAACAGTTTTCTGTAGTTGACAAATATGCTGGTATATTCATCAAGCTGTCACACACACACACACACACACACACACACACACACTTCTGGAAGGTTGAGGTCCTCAAATTTTAGTGATGAGAACAGCTTTCTGTGGTTGGCAGATATGCTGGTATATTCATCAAGTTGTACACATGCACGCACACAAGCATATTTTTATTAGAAATATCCTTGACGTAGCAGAAAGTCACCTGACAGAATTTCTTTAATGAATAAGAATATTCAAGCCTGACCAGGTGGTGGCGCAGTGGATAGAGCATCGGACTGGAACACGGAGGACCCAGGTTTGAGACCCCAAGGTCGCCAGCTTGAGTGTGGGCTCATCTGGTTTGAGCAAGGCTCACCAGCTTGAGCCCAAGGTTGTTGGCTCGAGCAAGGGGTCACTCGGTCTGCTGTAGCCCCCCCCCTCCCCCCCCCCCCCCCCCCGTTCAAGGCACATATGAGAAAGCAATCAATGAATAAGGTACCGCAACGATGAATTGATACTTCTCACCTCTCTCTCTTCCTGTCTGTCCCTATCTCTGACTCTCTCTGTCTGTCACACACACAAAAAAAGAATATTCAAATCTTATCGAAACTCAACTGCTATCCTACAGTGCTTAATTATCCCTACTCTATACATTGTTATAAAAGGAATACCTTTCCTTTGTATAATTTGTATAGTTTGTAAATCACTCTGCAGACATTATTTATTTGATCTTAATTACAACCTTGTAATTGTAGTAGTGTTTTATTCCTGCTTCCCAGAGAGGAAAACTGGGAATCTGGGAAGAGAAGGGTTCGGTCCAAAGTCGTCCTGCTCGTCAGTGGTAAGGCCAAGGGTCTCATGTACTTCGCACAATAACAGCGAGTCTTAGTTATGCTAAATGTGTGATAATTAATTACTGTTAGGGAAAGAAAGACGCAGCGGAATTGATGAATTGTAACATCTTATATCCAAAACAGTAACAGCATGATGGTACTTTAGATTTGGAACAGAATTATGGGCATAGACCAAATAATCTTAGCTTTCATTAACTATTTCCTGTTGAAAATTGGGATATGCCTTTTGTTGGCAAAAACTGAATATTTTACTGCTTAGCTTTATGGTTATCATCTCCTTTTAATCAACAATATTGGAACACATTATAAAGTGTTACTAAATGAAAATAGATATAACACGCCTTTATAACTCCTTTTTGTAACATTTCCACCTGAATTTCCCAAAGTATCTACAAACTGATACATACATCCAAACATTTTCCTCCCCAAATCTGCTTCTCCTTCAGTGATTCTTATTTTTATGTTACCCTCAAGTTTTCCCATTCCATTTGTTGCAGATACCTGAGTTGTCTACTCAAAAGTTGTTTTCCCGACAGTATGGAGGTTCCTCAGAAAATTAAGAACAGGATTACTATATGATCCAGCAATACCTCTTGTGGGTATTTACCCCCAAAATATGAAAACATTTGTAAAGATATATGCACCCTTATGTTCACTGCAGCATTGTTTACAATAGCCAAGACACAGAAACAACCCAAATGTCTATTGCCGGATAATTTGTTAAAGAAGAGGGGGTATGCATATATAATGGTGGTATGTATATATATATATATACTACTCAGCCATGAAAAGATGAAATATTGTCATTTGCAACAACATGGATGGAACTTGAAAGTATACTGCTCACAAAACTTAGGGGATATTTTATCACTAATTTTGTGAGCAGTATATTATGCTGAATGGAGTAAATTAGAAAGAAAAGTACAAAAAATCGTATTATTTCACTCATATATAGAATAGGAAACAAAAAGTAACTAACTAAACAAAACAAACTCATAGAAACAGGTAACAGAATGGTAGTTAACAGAGGGAGCGGGTTTGGGGGAAGACAAACTGGGTAAAGGGCATCAGATATATGGTAACAGAAGGAAACGAGACTGTGTGGTGAGCGTGCAGTAGAGTATACAGATGTCAAACTATAATCTGGTAAACCTGAAAATTACATAATGCTATTAACCAATGTTACCCCAATCAATTTAATTAAAAAAAATAAATATTGTTTGACAAAAATTACTTTTTAAGATCCTCTCCTCCCCTCTCTGTGACGACCACACTTTTGGAGAAGTTTTATAGGAGTCATTGGAGTGAATAGGCTTGATGGTTATGAGCTGAAGAGCAGATGGGAGGAAGTGGAGACCTTTCTAATGATGTCAGAGAGGAGAAGGAGAACAAACAGAATGATAGCTAGAGGGGACTAGGGTCAAGGGAGCAGATTTATATAATTCAAGGGGCAGAAACAACAGTGGGATGAACATAAAGGGAGTGGAAACCAAAGAACAGAACAAGTTTCAGGTTCTGGAGGACATGGAAGGAGGTGGTAGCGAGACCCAGGGGGAGGAAGAACCTTGAAGATTCGAGGAAAGGACTCTTTCCTCTGAGTCTGGAGTGGAACAGGGAAGAAGAAAGCCGACTTTGAGAGACACTTTGAGATGTAGGGGTAGTGTTTGGAACATTTAAGCCCCGTATTATTTTATATATATACTGTATACAAAAGGAGGTGAGATAGACAGACTCCCTCATGCACCTGGACCAGGATCCACCCAGCAACCCCATCTATGGCTGATGCTCTGCCCATCTGGGCCATGCTCACAACCAAGCTATTTTTAGCACCTGAGGCAGAGGCTTCATGAAGCCATCCTCAGTACCCCAGGCCGATGTGCTTGAACCAATTGAGCCATGGCTGTGGGAGGAGAAGAGATAGAAGGGGGGGGAGGGGAGGAAAAGCAGATGGTCACCTCTATCTGTGTGCTCTGACCTGGAAGTGAGCCTGGGACTTTCACACGCCTGGTCAATGCTTTACTACTGAGCCAACCAGTCATGGCTCCTGTATTATTTTTAATATTCCTGATTCAGTTAGAAAATGAATTAAGCCATACACAGTTGTTAGCATGTAGAGATGTCCAGACAGAGGTTGGAAGGTATTAAGTAATGGGGAAAGATGCCAAAACAGATTTTGTCTTTATCACCAAATTAAAAATGGAAAGATCTTAAGAGACTGCTGTTTTCTTGGGAATTCCAGCTGATGCATGTTAGAAAAATATGATTTATTATACTATGAGGAGTTTCTAAAACTGCATCTATTCTAATATTTTGTTTTTAAAGAATAATTCAGTTTATTTTTGTTTTCCCAGAAAATTTGAAGTTTATTTGATTATAAAAAAAGAAGCAGTTTCTTGATAATATTCAATGTTTAGTATATGGAGAAAGAGATACCGTTATACGTGGTTGGTAGAAGTTTAGGATTTTAGCTTTTCTGGAAGGAAATTTGGCAATATATTTTTCAAAAACCTTAAATATATGCATATCCATTGATACCATTTCATTTTCATGACTCTTTCATAGGAAAATTATTTTACAGGTACTCAAAGATGTATTTCAAGAATATTATTTGTAGCCAAACAGTTAAAACAGCCAAAAGGTAGGAAGAACCAACATATTTGTAATATAAGGTTAACTACAGTATGAAACAACCATAATGTGATATAGTTAAATATATATTAACATGGAAAGCATTAAAAATTTTTATTAAGTGAAAAAGCCCTGGCCTGGTAGCTCATTGGTTAGAACATTATCCTGATACACCAGGTTTGTAGGTTCAATCTCCAGTCGGGGCACATACAGAAGTCAACCAATGAATGTATAAATAAGTGAAACAAGAAGTCAATGTTTTCCTCTCTCTCTCTCTAAAATAAACAACTAAAAACTTAAATAAAATCATATTGCAAAGATGTATGCACAATATAATCTTGTTTTTGTAAAAAAAAAAAAAAAAGGCATTTATTTTGCATATCACAATAGACCATGAAAACAGCCTAGACAACTTATACCAGTGTTCTGCCTGGTATGGTGGTGATTTTTTTCCTTTGGGTTTATTTGCATTTTCTACCACAAACAAGTATTATTTGTATTGTAAGGAATAACAAAATAAAACCTGAATTTAAAGCAAAATAAAACCAAACAAATTCTAGTTTTATGTTTATCTACAGTCCTTAAGAGAAAATGCCCAGAAATTTCCTTTAATAAGACAAATCTCCATCTACTCATCCTTCTGTAAATAAGCTTGCTTTTCTTCAAGCATCAGTATACAATGCAAACTTGTCTCACTCAGTTCTGTTCTTTTGCTATAGTTTTTAGCAAAAGAAAAGTAGCAATTTTTTGTGTCTTTTAAAAATTGTGAATGTGACTCTTTCAGTTGTATTGCAGACTACACTGGTTGGAGATAACCTGGGAACCTAACCATCATTTAGAACATAATTCTAATGGAAAACATTCAGACTTCCAAAGAAATTTTACAAACGTTTTTTATTTTGATTGAATTTATTGTGATGATGTTGTTTGATAAAATGATACAGGGTTCAAGTGACAAATGTGGTTTTTTTTAAAGGGAAGATTTTCCTGTATTTTATCCAGTTCGAGATTCCTGTAACCTGAGGCTCTGTGGGAGATGGCACTCCACAGAAATGAGCTGTGATGAGTCAGGGTTACCAGCCTTTTTTGTCCAGAAAGCACTTCTATTTGGCTACTGGAGGTCCCTTCCCTGCTGCAATACCTGGCTTCCTCCTCTACAACCTGCTCCTCACCCCACCCCTTAGCGCCTGTCACCCCTCATTCCTTCTATGGGGCTCCTGGTTGTCGTTCATAGACTTCTAGGACCAGCTTAATCCGTGTTACATTGCTTCAGTGGGAGGCAGCCCAAGTTCATCACAACTTCTGGTGTGGGAATACAGACTTTTTGCCAGCAGCAACTACAGACCTTTTATGATCACCCAGTTAGAGGTGTGTAACATTTAGACCTAGCGAAATGACTTTTAGTTTGGAGTATAACTAAACCTGTGGAATTTTATGGTATTTTTCTGGATTCAGCTTCATTTTCCTGTCAGCAATAATTTCCCATGCATGCCTAAAAATAAAGAAGTCAAATTTATACAAGACTCGTCCTTTTCTATGAGACAAACTGACTTTATTTCCCATCTCGAATGGAACTGAAATTCAGCAATTTGCTTTTTTGTATTTTCCGAAGTGAGAAGCGGGGGGAGGCAGACAGACTCCCACATACACCTGACTGGGATCCACCTGGCATGCCCACTAGGGGGCGATGCTCTGCCCATCTGGGAGGTTGCTCCGTTGTAACCAGAGCCATTCTAGAGCCCGAGGCAGAGGCCATGGAGCCATCCTCAGTGACTGGGCCAACTTTGTGCCAATGGAGCTTTGACAGAGAGAAAGGAGAAGGGGGAGGGAGGGTGGAGCAGCAGATGGGTGCTTCTCCTGTGTGCCCTGGCTGGGAATCGAACCCGGGACTTCCACACGCCGGGCGACACTCTACCGCTGAGACAACTGGCCAGGGCCTCAGCAATTTGCTTTTAACAAAACAGTTTAGAATTTAAAGGTCTGTGGGAAGAGTGAGGGAGATATGCTAGGGGGTACATGCAATAACAACATGTCTGGGCACTGTCCCGAGTTTTTTAAAAAACGTGTCAATTCATTGAATTTTCACAATAGTAGTCTTTTGAGGAACTATTATCTCTATTTTAATTTACAGTTGGAATAAATTCAGGTATAAGAAATTGATTTGCCCAGGTCTCACAACTAGCAAGGAGTAGAGAGGCGGGTTTCAGCCCACGTGTTCTGGCGTGGCTCTCATGGGCTGCCTCACTACTGCTTGATAGTGCACTGACCATAACTGCCCTAGGACAGCGGGTTCTGGAATCGACATGTGGAGGTGATATAGTGATTCCCAGCTTGATAGATGGTTATAGGAGTAGATTGGTAAAGTCAAGGGGTATTTTAAACTTTAACTTAAGAAATCTTCAAACTCAATCTTCAGTGATGAAAATAGGACTGTTTTGGTTGAAATGTGGGAGGGGGGAGGGCAGAACAAGGGAGAAAGAGCCGAGCCCCACTTGCTCAGACTTTCTCAAACATATCCTTTATGACACTCTAGGGACTTTGAGCAGCATGGTTAGAAAAGTACTAGGTAACCAAAAAAAGAGCACAGGCTCTGCAATCAGGAGACCTGCGTTCAAATGTGAGATAAATCCATCTATTTGTAGTGGATTCAGTTTCTCACCAGTAAAACAAAGTCCATCGCTATTTAACACGGCTCTTGTGGAGGATTATGAGATGAAGTATGTAAGAGCACTTTGAAATTGCAAAGTGATGTACAGTTTGTTTCCATAGAGCTTTGATTTGAAAAGAGGCTCAGGTGGCAGTGAGACATGATGCACCTTGGGTAGACGTGAGTACGTACTCACAGAAAAACTGGGAAGGCGACCCTGGGCAGTGTCAAGTTGGGATACTAAGGTTAAACAAATTATGTCTCAGAGAAAGCAATATCTTCTTCCTTTGAAACAACCACCAAATTGCAACTAAGAAATTTTGTTTTTAGCCCTGGCCAGCTAGCTTAGCAGTAGAGTGTCAGCCCGGCGTGTGGAAGTCCCAGGTTCGATTCCCGGCCAGGGCACACAGAAGCGCCCATCTGCTTCTCCACCCTTACCCCTCTCCTTTCTGTCTCTCTCTTCCCCTCCCTCAGCCAAGACTCCATTGGTGCAAAGTTGGTCCAGGCATTGAGGATGGCTCCATGGCCTCCGCCTCAGGTGTTGGAATGGCTTCGGTTGCAGGGGAGCAACACCCCAGATGGGCAGAGCATCGCCCCCTGGTGGGCATGCACAGGGGTGGGGGGTGGGGAGGTGGGGGTGGAATCCCGGTGGGGGGGATCCCATTCCAGCGCTTGTGGGAATCTCTCTGCTTCCTTGCTTCTTATTTCAGAAAAATGTGAAAAAAATATTTTATTTTAGAAGTATCTCCTCAATTGAATATGAAAGATGAGTGAGGAACTACTACTGTCCATCTCGTTCACTGCTGTATGTGTAGTGTAACATAGTACCTAGGCTCATAGTAGGTGCTCAATAAAAACCCACTGAATAAACTGGGAAGAAAAGTCAAAGAATGTTCACTGAGACAATGAATATATTTTGTTAGGGGACGTGGCTACGCCTCACAGTATGATTCAAATGTCACAGCAGCTACAGAACCATGTGGCAACAGGGGCACCGGCCTTGGCAACTTCAGCTCATGTGCCACATTAATTTCATTTTGGACTTTAATACATATTAAATGTCAAACTCCTCTAATTTTTATTTCCTTCTTTTCCAAGTGAGAGGGAGATAGACTCCGCATGTGCTCTGACTAGATCCACCTGGCAACCCCCATATGGGGCCAATGCTCTACCCATCTAAGGTCAAGCTTGCAACCGAGCTATTTTTAGTGCTTGAGGCAGTGGCTCCAGGGAGCCAACCTCAGCACCTGGGGCTAATGCACTCAAACCAATAGAACCTTGGCTGCAGGAGAAGAGAGATAGAGGTGGAGGTGGAGGGGTAAAAAAGCAGATGGTCGCTTCTCCTGTGTGCTCTGACTGGGAATCAAACTGGAGACATCCACATGCTGGGCTGACACTACACCACTGAGCCAACCAGACAGGGTCTCCTCAAATTTATAAAATGAGAATACACTGAGATTTCTTGATCTAATTTTCAAAATGTCTTTACACTTCATTCCACTGATTTTAAAAATACCATTTATATCAGGAATGTTGGGTCTCAGTTGTCAGTGTGAACTGATTTATATTAAGATGTTTTAAAGTAACATGCAAGTTCTTTCAGACCTAAATATCACACATAATTCATATAGTTCAAGCTCCTACAGAATGCATCATTAGTGCCCATTTTATCGCTGCCACAGCGGCCATTCTAGAAGACTGCTTTCCTAACCTGGGTGATATTTCAGGCTCCTGCATCTGAAAGCTCTGCTCAGCAACTGCTCAGTTCCAGACATGTCCTTCTGTTGGGCAGGCAGCTGCCTCTATCTTTAGAAGCATTTGATATTAACTCCCCCATATAGCAGGTGCTCTTTATATGCCTCCTATAAAGTTGTGGTGATCTGTATTCAATACTGGTTTTAAGGATAGACTACGCTCATTCTAAGTTGAGAAATAACAGGCCCCCACCCCCTCCAGTAGGTTAACAGTACACTTTCTTGGTGCAAGTGTGAAGTCATTAGTACAAAATATCTCCAGATAAGAATGATCCGTTCACCAGGTCCACTTCCAGCTCGTGGAAGGAAACTTTGATGTTCCTTTTGGCACTGCAAAGAGCACCTGCCATCTGTACTTTGCATGTTCCTAGAGTTCCAGTTTTCTTTTATTAAGGTATGGGACCACATTTCATTGCCCAGAGTTATTTTTAAAGCACAAGCATACCCTTGCTATTTGGATACTGGACATTCTCTCTGTGCTCTTGTCATGGAGCTGGACTGTCTCTGAATGTCTCTTAAGCAATTTTGCAGAATAATCCCTAGCACAGCCTCTTGGCCCCTTTACATGAATTTATGGATATCAAATAACTCATGCAACTATGCTGGCCTTTGGATGACCTTCAGTATTGCTTGTGATAAGAACAGAAACCATTATTAATAGAACAGACATACAGGTCCCCTCATATTCCACATAAACAAGCTTCTTTAGCTACTTTTCCATCGTCTCTCTGTAGCTTCATTTTGCTGAGCAGAATAGCGGCCATCATCAGAAGAAAACTTTTCCTCCTTCTCAGATATTTGGGGTCATATATCAGCAGAACAAAATATCAGACATGAAGCACAGGTGATTGATTTAAGGGGGAAATCTGTTTTAGATACACAAAGTCCATGATTGTTTTTTTCATATGCATTTACCACCTAAAATATTTATGCTCTTTCTGGTAGCCCCATATAGAAACAGTATTCATCTATTAAATTTGGTTTCCTTAAGGTTAATTCAGGCAAATATTAATGATCTCCTCCTCCTGGCCTGACCTGTGGTGGCGCAGTGGATAAAGCGTTGACCTGGGAACACTGAGGTCGCCAGTTCAAAACCCTGCACCGGTCTGGTCAAGGCACATATGGGAGTTGATGCTTCCAGCTCCTCCCCCCTTTCTCTCTCTCTCTCTCTCTGTGTCTCCTCTCTAAAAAATGAATAAAAAAAAAAAATTTTAAAAAAATGATCTCCTCCTCACCCCCCTTATTAAGGAAAAAATTAGTCTTTGGTAGAATAAACCAAGGTACTCATAATCACAGTGTTCCAGTGTTAGGTGGAGAAGCCTAGATTTGAAATCACCCTTTTAAAAACTTATCTCATTAATTATTGAATATTGAAATATTGAATACTTAAAATACACCTTCAATTTCCCCATTTTGCAAATGAGAAAACTATGGGCTGGAGTAGAAAATTATAGTTGGAATGTATGTTCAATGGCTCCTAGACTGATGCTCTTCCAACTGTACCAAGATTGGTAGACTATGCAGTAATGCAGAGATGAATGAAAGATTCCCAGTGATAGCTTTAAGCATTTCATATTAATGTGAGAGAATGTGACATATAGCTATGACTCATGGCTATGAATCACTCCCAAAGTAATCATTTAAAGCAGGCTTTCACACATTTTATATTGAGATAAAACAAGGAACTCGGATCTTCTAACACTGTCCAAATGTTATATCCCAAAGTCTGAAATGAGTAACTTTCAATAAAGGCACTTCAGTGGAAAAAAAATAACTAAGCAAAGAAGTTCCAGTTTTTATTTCTTAAACATTTAAAAAGAAAAACATTCAACCAAATTTTAAAAAATTAGGATGAATTAATTTACAATAAAATAGGCAACTTAAAATATCAGCCCTTTCATCTAGGGCCAAGGAGGCCGATAGTTCCCGTTTCAACAGCAGAATTGCACAATCAGTCATTTTACCTATATTTGATGGCACAGAAATGTAAGTCATACAACATTCCTTAGATCATCCCCTCCCTCCAGAGTAGAGTTCATACAATTGCTTCTTGGGTCAGTACTCAGGCTTTTTAACAATCACCAATTATACTTGAAATATACCTACAACTACTCTCATAACAAGTGCACTTTCAAAACAATTCTTACAGGAAACACCTTAAAACAATTTTGTGGCACACTGGGCTGCTTAAAAAAACAGCAAAGAGGAAAAATAATGTGTAAGAGTTACAATCCCTTGTTTATGGACACCATCCAAACAAAACATTTTCCCGAATTAATTATCCTTGCTTCTTGTAATTTATTAGTGGAGAGAAATTACAAGAGGCAGAGTGCACCATTTTTTGGTTCTTGGTTGTAGCTGCCAGCTTAAGAGTTCATAACTGTAAGTGGAAAGCCAACTGGGACTATGCTCACCAATTCCGGAATGGGAGAAAAACAAAGTATCTTTTTAAAGTGTTTCTCTATTCTTGCTTTCAAGTCAAGACAAAAAATTCACAGCAGTTTAAAGGATGAGGAACACTAACCATGGGGCCTGCTTAAAATACCTGTTGAGAATCAGTCTACCCATTACACTCCTAAAGTGAAGATTATAGTAAGTATGATATTGTATCACCAAGTAACATTCTGTAGTAAGGTGTTGGAGGAAATATAGCACTTAACAGATTAGGCATGGTAGCCTTTTAGACAGAACATGTGTTTCCACTCTTGAACATGCAACCTTTAAAAAACAAACACACAAAGTAATGTGTAGTTTATGACAGCTGGCCAGGCACTTAACTTGGGGAAAAAGACTTGCAAATTTTGAGGTAAACTAGAATTGTTTTCAGCCATTACAAACATATTCTAAACACCACATTTTATACCACACTAACTGAGGCTATTCAGCATTTAACTGTAACTTTGTCACTCGATTGTGCCAAAATTCACACCGAAATGTAACTTCTTAAGAAGCTATTAAAAGAACATGTTCAAGTCTGAATTTTGGGCCCATTTAGATACTTCTGTGCTTCCAACACACTTGAGTAAACGATAAGGAACATACATATATGGGCTATGGGTGCAAGAGACACAAATCAGTTTTCTTTCCCCCTAATTTGACATTAGAAAAAGAATCATACTGTCAGTCATAGACAAGAGAAGGAGGAAGACAATGACAACAATGACAACTGAGGCAACAAGCCTCAGGCCAGCTTCAAGAAAACTACAGAGCAGCACTGTCTGAAGCAGGAACAAGGCCGCAGTTTCTGCCCCCAGGTGTGGGCAGTGCTGTGAGCACAGCTCTGAGTTTCCTAGGCTCTGGACACTGTACAGCTCTCTTCCCCTCTGCTGAATTCATTTCAAGGCAACGTGGGGCTTGTTTAATAAATGAAAATTCATATTAGAAGTCTGGGGGCACCAGTCACTATTTACATATTAAAAGACCAGAACAGAGAGTGGCCATTTGGAATTAGGCTTATATCAAAAGGTATGGAAGTATATTTTTCATTAGAATTACCAGGATATTTGAAAATGGAAAAGCCAAGTCTCCGAATCCTCATAACTACAATTCATCTCGATTTCCATTCCCTTTTCACACCACAATTCCATCCAAAGGCGGCTTCTTGTTCTGAACAAACCGACCAGCTTTTGTTATTTCTTGCCGGCAAAGACTAATTAATCAACATTTTGTTTTAAACCCCTCAAAGAACATTATGAATAAAGAACATTAAAAAATTTTTCATCTGACCATTCTCAAGAACATGAGAAAAAACAATGGCTTTATTTTGTTTCCATGTTGCTTAAAAAAAGAGTCTAGCTACTTTATGTATCAAGACTGCTAAGCGGGTCCTCGCTCAGGATACCACGCTCTTCCAGTTATGGCAAAGGACCTGTGTTAACTGACCTCGTCTTTCCTTGTGGGAGGAACAGCATATATTGGGCAAAACCACAAGCAGGGTGACTGGTGTAATGAACAAAAGTGGAAGAATTTCTCCTTCTGAGATGCTAACTGGCTCACTCAAGCTTTGAAACAGTGACCCTGGTCCTTTTAGCACCATGCTTTACTCAACTGAAACAATCAAACTGCAGTTGCTGTGGGTGAGGGGCAGGGGGCGGGATGAGAAGGCAACTGAGGGTGATTATATACATCCTTAAGATACCATGATCTGCACTGAGAATGTGCCTGCTACTAGATGATACTGGAGATTTGAAAATCATTGATCACAATATTAAAAAAACTTTAAATTTTTGTATAATTTTGCATATCTGAAAATGTAGTGCTTTCTGATATAACCGAAATTTAAATACGGATGGAAGTTCACTGAACACTAGATTATCAGTAAGCTAGAAGAAACAAATAACATACATTTATTTCATAGATAGTAAGCTACAAAAGAAATAAAGAAAAGTGGAGCACAGGTAAAAAATTAAGTAAAATTATTTATAATTGTTTCCAGTTTCATCTTTCTCTTGGGAGAACCTAGAAACAGGTCTCAGGAAAGCAAACTTCATACATGTAAGAAATGGCATCAGCTATCAAATAGGTGTGTCTTTCCCTCAAAGGCAGACAGGTGATAGGCATATCTCAGACATTCATTTTCATATATAATTGTTTTTGAGACCTCCAGGCCACTGCAGTATCATAAAGAACGTTTATAAACCACGTGTAGGAAAAAGGCACTTCATTGTGAAAGTCAGATTTAATTGTATGAAAGCTGAGAAGACTAAGGATAGACTCAAAAGCCTGCCTTCACCTTTGTATTGATGCCAGTTTATAGAATATGGCCCATAACATTACAAATCAACCAAACCCCAACATGAACTATATTCTCAGCCAAACAGTAATATATGACATTTCTCCAAAACCCAATATAGTTCTAAGTTAACCAGGAATAATAAGAAAAAAAATCACCAGCAGTTGCTATGTTAGAGCTCGAGACATTGTTTTCTAGAGAATTTCATGTCTACAGTTTGGTTCTCTGTTTCAGAGCATGGATTGCTTCTCAGAGGAAAAACCAGGGGTGGCGGAGGCGTGATTGAGGAGAACCCATGGTGAGAAAGTATTGGGGAGTAACAAGAGGTTCATTTCTCTGGTCAGACAACCAAGTGAGGAGGTAGTTATTCTGAGAACTTCTCAAATAGAGAGTATCTTACTGATCTACTGAGAGCTGGGGAATAGCAGGTGCGTCTTTGTGGGACTAAAGATAGCAATAGGAATACTTCTTTCTCCTCCAGGGAAGTCAGGACCAGGGTGTCAGTGCAGCTGCAATGAGATGGAATGTGTGAGTGTCGTCTGGAGAAAGTTAGAAACACAAGGTGAAGAAATCAACATGAATAAGCCATTGACTTCCAAACTTGCCTTACCTTGACAGTGGCTCTTTTCTGATGCTAGAATTTTAAAAGTATCTATAAAAAAAAAAAGACACACCATGTCATCATCACCTAGTTTTGATGCAGCAATTCTTCCAACTCCTAGTTAGTGCCAAGAATGTGTGGTATTCATACACTTAACAATGTCTTCCAACTTCTAATATTATCAAAAATGTAACAGTGTCTGTAAAATAATTAAATGTTTTAAAAATAGTTTAGACCTCAGTACTCTTGGGAAGGACATCATCATGGGAACATTTTGCAGTTGTAAGTAAGAAGAATTCTCAGGTAAATAATATACAAAAAAAAGAATAGCAGCAACACTCCTCCAAATTGCCCGATGTCAAGAGACCACAGGCTCACCTTGTTACATCACCACACACGGCAAACCCAGGCAACCTTGAGTTCCATCATCACTGCTGTTGAGCTTTTTCATTCGGTATTGCCGTATTTCTCTTACCAGTGTGTAAAAGGCATCTTCAACACCCTAGAGAAGAAAATGACAAAGAAAGCCTAACAGACACAATCCAGGTCATAAGCTCTCTCTCATGTCTTTGTGTGGATTTAGAATTCTCCATATTAAATCACTAGCTGATAAAATAGGATGGTGTTGAATGAGGACATTACATTTAGCATTCCTATGGAATCAAGTTAACAGGCTGAGAGACAAAGGGAACATTTTACAAAAATAAAATTAAAGGAAAACTGGTAATGTGGGACATACAGGAACTACCAGATCTAAAGATTTCATTTAGAAGAAATTAAACTCTAAACAGTGGCTGGTGTTAATGGAGAAAAGACTAATGCTTATAAGTATCTTTAATCAAGGGTCTTCATTTTAGTAATATTTGTGCATATTAATATGGGAGTAAAAATGCCACACCAGAATATTAACAATTGCACTTGGTGTTTTGTTTAAACTGAAGTTTAAAATAGAACACTACTAAAAATCCCTAACAACGAAGAATGTGGATCACATCTCTCGCAGAGTCCATCAATCAGACTTTTCTGCTTTAAACAAACCCTTGCCAGACGCCAGAAGCTGGACTATACCTGTCTAGTCTTGGCTGAAGTTTCAATGAATGGAATCCCATAACTCTTGGCCAGTTCGTGGGCTTGTTTTGTGTCAACTGTCCTTGTTGGCAAATCACACTTATTTCCTACTAGCACCATCGGTACATCATCTGAGTCCTTTACTCGTTTAATCTGTTCCCTGAAAAAGGGAATATGTTATAAGAATAAGCTATTTGGAAGGAATAAACAGCTAGGGCAAAATGAAACCTTGCAAATTTTATCTAGCCCGATTAGCTTCTACAAATGAGTTTCACTTTTTCTCTTACTACTTATAAAAGACTTTGCATAATGAGACTGGTTTAGACTTGGTTCAGCAGCCACAGGAAAGCCAGGTACCAGTGCACCTTCCAGTGGAAATCTATGGAGAGTCTACCTTGACACATGTCCTTGTTAGGCTCCTTGATTCTCCAAAGAGCTTGGCTCTGGGTTTAATTAGCAACTGAGTCGCACTTTAGATTAAGGTCCAAAGTACAAAATGTAAAGTTCATGGCCTCTAAATAACTTTTTGAGATTCCCTTGACAGCGATGGTTATTTAATGGAAGAGTCTATCCACTTCTCTAGAAGTAGCCAAACGTTGCCTTCAAATAAAATTATATTGGGAGTCTAAGATATAAGATGGAAAACACTGGAACTGCTCTTATTAAAGGGAATCTAAATGATTCCCTTTAATAAGAGCAGTTATTAACCCCCACTGACAGCACTCCATTTAGTGACACTTAAGACATACCACAGAGGAGTCTGGCAATTACTGCTCTGGGTTCTCTTAACCAACACTGTCCAATAGAAATTCTCACAATGATGGTAATGTTCTGTATCTGTGATGTCCAACTGAATATACTAGTCACATGTAGCTATTGAACACTGAAAAAGTCAGCGGCTAAACTGGCCAAGGAACTGATTTTTCAATTTTATTTCATTTTAATTAATTGAAACGAACACACACTGCATAGCACTGCCTTAGGCTCTACCCTGGGATCACATACACAGCCATGGAACTGAAATGCATTACACTGGGGGTGATGGCAGTAGCCTATGTTATGGAATATGACAGCCTCAAAAGAAAAATGACTTCTAGAAATGCAGCAAATATCAAGTGCTTGCCAACTGCTAGGTGTATTATTAAGTACTGCTATTATTTCCAGAGGAAGTGGAAAGTAGAGTAGGTTTGGAAAAGAAAACCAAAACACCAAATTAGTTTGTTTCTGTGAGAAGACTTCTTCACATGGATGGGGTATAAGCCAGGACTTAAGGCTGTAGGCAGAACACTTGCATAGGCTTTGCTCCATGGTAGGCACTGCTCTGAGTGATTTACGTATTAATCTGTTCAATTTTCACAACTCTTGGTAGGTACTATAATTTCTATATTAGAAAAGCTGAGGCACAGATAGGGACAGACAGAAAAGGGAGATGAGAGGCATCAACTCTTTGTTGCGGCTCCTTAGTTGTTCATTGATTGCTTTCTCATATGTGCCTTGATGGGGGGTCAGGTGGGGGGCTGCAGCAGAGCAAGTGACCCCTTGCTAAAGCCAGCAACCTTGGGCTCAACCTAGCGGCCTTGGCCTTAAAGCCAGTGACCATGGGGTCATGACTATGATCCCATGCTCAAGCCAGCAACCCCGTGCTCAAGCTGCCTACCTCGGGGTTTCGAATCTGGGTCCTCCACATCCCAGTCTGATGCTCTATCTACCACCTGGTCCGGCTATACATCTGTATTCTTAACCGTTCCATTATACTGCTTAAAGAATATGGAGCTAAAAAAAGGAGCCCTGGACTTTTGGTCCAAAAGCTTAATAAACCACCTTCAGAACTCTATTTCTGATTCTATAAAATCAGAATGTTGTTCTTTCTTTTTTTGGTCCAATTGAGCTTTGAAACTTTATGGTTTTACAGAGACTGTCTTTACAGCCCTTTGCCCGGCCTTCCTCTTTATCTGCTCCCTATTGGTTTTCCTATCATCATCTATGTTACTTACTGAAGAATGTCTCTCAGGTGTTTTCCTCTCTGAAATTCCTTTATGATCTAAAACCACTCTAATTCTGAATCATTCCCACAAGCAAGCTTCATGGATACACTATAACATGGTCTAGTCATAGTTTATTATATAAATTCTAGCATTAACCCCACATTCTCAATGTCAAACAACCTAAAAGCAACTCTTGTCATAATTTAAAGAGCGGTCTCTTTCCTAATGTGGCAGCCTAATACCCCAAACAAAGCTTCAGATCACATAAAAAAATCATCCTTACAGAACAAATAATGCTCCTAGTACCTGTAGAGGTTAATATCTGCAAATGACTTGCTATTATTGATAGCAAATACACAGAGGAAGCCTTCGCCTGTCCTCATGTATTGGTCTCTCATGGCACTGTACTCCTCTTGTCCAGCTGTATCCAGTATGTCCAACAGGCAGGTTTCACCATCTATAACCACCTGTTTTCGGTAAGAATCCTAGGGGACGGGGCGAGAGGGAGATGACACTTTTATTAAACACCACAGGGAATGAAATGCTATTGCCAAGGTTAAATAAGCTCCTTCCCAAGTTCACTTCTGTCTGGTTCGTCCCTCAAACTGCTAGTATGTCATCACAAACAGAAAGTACTTAATGTAATGTCTTCCTAGGAAAAAAAAAGTGCCAATTCCTACATGTCTGCAGAAAGGAAAATGTGAACATTCTGCTCCTGGAAAAGATGAAAAAATGTGGTAATTCAAAAGGCAGCTCTAATGCAGTTTGACTAAAGATTAATCACAGTGTATTTTACTAAGGTATGAACTGAACTTTTCTTATTTGAGTTGTTTATCGTACACTGAAAATTCTAAACATATCTCCAATCAATTATAATCTTCAGTTACCGGGTCACTTCTGTTTATGACTAAACACAAATACTTTTTATTTCAGACAAAGTCATAATACCAAAATATTTCTTCTCATCATGACAGATTGTACCTCTGAGAAATATTTCTCAATCAATTTCCAAAAGCAGTGGTTCTTAACCTTTTTTGAGGTACCGAACCCACCAGTTTCATATGCGCATTCACCGAACCCTTCTTTAGTAATAAATATGATTTTTATTTTTGATTTTTTTTTCCAAATTCAAGACATAGGTATATGTTTTTTTACTGGTGCACAAAATGAGCCGTGCATGAACATTACCATGCTCAAAGAACAAAACCAACAAAGTGTATGAAATCACAACAAATTACGGTATTACTTTATTCTGGCCTCTGCGGCAGAGGCTTCTCCGAACCCCTGAGACTGACTCATCGAACCCTTAGGGTTTGATAGAACCCAGGTTAAGAACCACTGTCCTAAAGGTTACAAACAAGGTGCAGATATAATTAACTCCCCAGGAAGACAAATGCATAGGTCATATATAAAAATACTTTCAATTTGGCTCAAAGGCAAAAGTTTTACTTGTATTTTAATTTTTTAGATTTTATTTATTCATGTTTTTAGAGAGAGAGAGAGAGAGAGAAAGAAGGGGGGAGGAGCAGGAAGCATCAACTCCCATATTAGCCTTAACTAGACAAGTGCCGGATTTCGAACTGGCGACCTCAGCATTGCAGGTCAATGCTTTATCCACTGCACCACCACAGGTTAGGCTCTCTACTTGTATTTTAATTCTTATGTTCTGAGAAGTCAAGGCAAATGAAATAACCTCATTACACTTAGTAAAAAATCTGGCTCCAGAAACAAAATTCAACTTAGTTTCCCAGCCAGTTAGATCCTCTGTAACTTACTTCATTGTATGACCGTACTTTCAAATTAATACAGAATTCACATCACCAAAACTTCTTAGAGCATGAAATATGGTGACTGTGCTGAGGAGATGAGCAAAATAAAAATGATCAAGATAGGCTTCAGTCAAACTGTCTTATGATTAACAGAAGTCAGAGAAGAGGTTATTTCCTGGCAGGGTAAGGGAGTTACTGACTGGAAAGGGCATTTGAGAACTCTCTGGGGCATAGGAAATAGTATGTATTTTTAATCTGACTAGCGGTTATTATGTAAGTGTATACAAATTTAAAAAGTCACTGAGCTGTAAATATAACACTTATGTAGTTTACTGTATGTAAATTACCCTGCAATAATTAAAACTGAAAACAATTAAAAAGGTTCTATTAATACTAAAGCTGTTAAGTCTAAAATATTTTTGCAAAGAACTAGTGGATAATTTTTAATGGCTAGAGTAAGCTTCTATTAAACACTCAGTGGCTGGGGGATAGGAAGACTACTGTGTAGATTAAAATAAAATAACCTCTAGAATTACACATTCCTATATTGAATAAAATTACAAGGCCTTTTATTTAAAGGTTTTTGTGGTTCACTGAAGTTCAGAGAATTTAATTTGCTCAATATCACATAACTAAACCAACTGCAAACAGGGACTGAAATCCTAGGCACAGTGACTCAAAACCTCATGCTCTTCCTCCTCAAACCCAGTCTTGGAAAACTTCATGTTATTTTTCCTCCAACTCAGTCTTGGCTGATGCAAAGAATTAAGAAATTAAAATTACAGAATACTCTATCTCTGAATCCCTTATCTATATCTTGCTATATTATTCATACAGTCACTCTATGTATAGCCTGTGATTTTTTAAAAAAATTAAGCTGTCATACATGAAGAAATTAAGGGAGTTCAACACTGAGTTTGTAAGTTTTGAAAGCTGTTAAAAAACGAACTCTTCTCCATAAACACGAAAAACTTTATTTACTGGATTACTGAACACAGTACCCAAAATAAATGTCCAATTTCTCTCCTGATTATTCTTTTAGTTAAAGAATAGCTGGAGGGTATAGGTATAGGTAAACCGAAAGAAGCAGGGTCAGCAGACTACCACTGGGCCTCACCTCTATGGTGGGATCATATTCATCTACAAAGTGGTTCTGAATTAGTTGGATTGTCAGCGCGCTTTTCCCAACACCACCTGCTCCAACCACCACCAGTTTGTACTCAGTCATTTCACACCAGCAAGAACCTGTGGGAAAGCAGCAATTAGGGTTAACTGGCGAGCCACCCCTACAGTACTTCAAAGCTTTCTATAATAGTAACTAAAACCAGTTAGAAATGTATCGGTTCCTATACACGTGACTCTCCACTTGGTTCTCAAAGTGATTTAGGAATGCAAAAACAGTTACCATGGGTCTCAGAATTCTGAATTAGTCTTGTAGTTAACCCCACCCTCATCTATTTTCAACTCCTTGGGCCCCACCCTTGGACTAAGGTAGGTAAAGAAAACCCCCTTTTTCTGCTCCTCCCGCAAGGCTTCTCAGCTCTTGGGGGGCTGCCTCTAGGCCGAACCCCCTTCAGATTCCCCCGCCTGTCTCCAAAAATTTCTACCGTAGGACTCAAAACTAAGGACCCCCGCCCAGGGCCTTTGTCTCTAGGTCGCAGACTCCGCTCCATTCCTGGCAACAAACAACCACACGCGTCTGTTCCAAAGCCGATCGCTACACACGCCAGAGCCTTACCTTAAGCTCCAGCGCCCCCACTGCGAACAAATCTACAACCACCACCAGGAAAAATGTTGGGAGACCCCGGAACCGCCATGAACAGCCCCCACCAGGGAGCGGCACTTCCGGCCCCGCCCGCAACGTAATCAGTCGGCGCCTAGGGCGCCGGTGTCCCCGCCCTGGCCACGTGGGCTCCGACACTAGTCAATCGGCAGACCGCACCCACACCGGCCCCTCCCACTAAGGACGTTTCAATAATAAAAGCGCTAGTGCTGGTGTCTCAAAAATCAGTAAAACTTTATTTGCTTCCATTCTTTCGCCATTAACAGAAAATCGGAGAAAGCAAAAATGTTTTGTGTTTACAAAGATAAATGGCCTCTACCCAGAGATCAAACCTCAAACGACAAAGGGGAAGATAAAAGCGTCCTCCCCCATACCGAGCTGACCCATGTCATCTTAGACAAAGCCTTCAGTCCACGGCCAAGGGGCCCTCTCTGTGGCCAATTCAAGATGAAGGTCAAGAAATGAGACCAATCCATTCCTGTGATATAAAGTTGAACAGAAGCTACACCAAGGGTCACGTGCCTGTATTTTACAGGACACAGGAACCAGGCGGCTGCTTATAAAAAAAACAAGATTCATTTCAGGCACAACTTTTTTATTATTATTTTTTGTTTGTTTTAAATCAGTAAAAGAAACTGGGTCCTAGAAGCTGCAGTGATCTAAGCAGCAGCAAGTTTGTGCATTCATCTTTTTGTTTAAATTACCACACTGCTGGCACACCTCATTTGCATGAAATTCTGCACCATACATACTAACTGTAGTAAATTTATCCCCCCACCCCCACCCAATCCCAGGGGGAAAAAAAAATAACTACTCTGGAAGATAATTTTCATTGAAATCTAACCAAACTTTGTTAAGTGGACTGTGACTCGATTATAAATGATATGAAAAATAACATTTTAACATTTGGCCATCAACTTCATGAAATGCTTTGCTTATACAAATTCTTGTAATTTTTAATATAGTCTACCCTCATATGGTCCTCAGAATTAAAGCATAATGAAGAGGAAAGAAAAGGAAAATAACGTAACTGAGTGCTAAGGCAGGATATCTTGCCAGAAGTAATGAAGGTAGAATACATACTAAATATCAAGTGCAGAATTTCATAGGGCCAACAAGGTAACAGTCTATTTTTCACTTACATGGGCAAGTGGATTTTGCAATTACCAGTTGCGTTAAATGCACCAAAGAAAGCTCCTAAAATTGATACTACAAGGCGCCACCTTAAGTTTTCCAGGCTGCAACTGTGCATAATTTTAAAATGGTTTTCTTAAATTTATTTATTTTTTTTTAAACATAACACGAGGAAGGTGTTAAAACTGGTGTAATAGCTCAAGAGAATAAGTATTCCAGATTTTGGGGAGGGATGAAGGGGGAGATATTCAGAACCCTTCACCAGAATCTCCCCAACTTGATCATAATGAATTAATGATGTGCTTTGTGGATGTGGTTAGTCAATGACACCAGCTTGACGGATCTTTCTTTCTGCACCAAATCCCTGTGAAAAAATAAAGTTGCAGTTAATGACTTGAATGTATGACAATCACAGCATATTCACAATTTCGAAATGGACTACAAACGCATTACTTTTAATCATCTTAACAACTACCAATTCTTTCCCAGAGGAATCTATAGTAACCTCTCCTGAGCAATTACCTAAAACTAGTTCTAAACATCAGAAACACTAAGAAATGTGCTTCTTAACGATTAGCAACCATTATGCTGGGTGCTGAACCAGTGAGGAGGGAGCCCTAACTATTTATAAGCAATACCGATGCTCCTTAAGCTCTCTGAGATATGCGAAAATAGGACCTTAAGTATTATATTGGTCTGTCAGTTTCCCCACCCCCACCCCCACAACCTTGTATGCCCTCCTACCATTGAGTTATCTGGTCCCCTTGGCTGACGAAGAACCATTAGGCGAGGAGCACTAGCATCATCCAGGGAGCTATTCTTTAAGCGATTGACCAACCTATCAGGTCGTGGAGCTGCAACAGCCTTGGGACCCTCGCTGTAAAAAAAGTCAAGAAGTGAGAAGCAGCAACACTTTGTGGGAAGAAAACAATTGCTTGCAGGAGTGTGTCTTCCACCTAACTACCCAAATGACTCAGTTTTAATGAGGGGAGGACTCCTGCCTTATGCAGCCAACTACCTAGCAAGACAGGACAAACAAGTTTATGTTTTTATTCCCAAGTCAAGGTTTATTACTGCATAGGAGCTAGGAGAATCAATTGGGTGAGGGTCATCCCTAGACTGGTCTGCAACCAGAAAGACAAGTTCCACACACACATAAAACAAGGTGGTGGATGAAAAAAACCTTAGAAGAGCTAAACATAAAGACATTATTTCCAAAGACTCCCAGCTCCTCACATAACAAATATTAAAACAAATAAATACTTTTAAGCACCATATAATCTAGAAATGGCTTGATAAAAGAAAAAAAAAGCTAAACAGAATTCTTTAAGAACAAAAACTACGTATTTTTTGTTTAAGATCTATTATATAGCAAGTGTCCAATTAATATTCCACTGGACTAGATTTATGAAACTAAAAGTTTACACAGTGAAGACCAGAAAAATAGGAAATTTCATGAAATAACCAGAAAGTGGCAGAAGAGGATAAAAATGCAGAGATGGAAGGTGAAGAAACATGACAAAGCAGAGATCCCAAATTGAGAAAGCCCAGGGACACTGCTAATCCAACAACACTCACCAGACTCGCCAAACATTACAAGCGCTGCACTTGCCAGTGCGCTGATTAAGAATCACTGAGAATTCCACCTCATCTCCAGCCTGTAGCTCAATGCCATCCTGAACTTCTTTCACATGAAAAAAGAGCTTCTTGCTATCTCCTACTTCATAGTTAATGAAGCCAAACTGAAATTAAAAAATAAAAAGACATATATAGAGTACCTCACTCTAAATTTTTCTTTTTACAGAGACAGAGAGTCAGAGAGAGGGATAGATAGGGACAGACAGACAGGAACAAAGAGAGATGAGAAGCATCAATCATCAGTTTTTCATTTTGACATCTTAGTTGTTCATTGACTGCTTTCTCATATGTGCCTTGACCGCAGGCCTTCAGCAGACTAAGTAACCCCTTGCTCGAGGCAGCGACCTTGAACTCAAGCTGGTGAGCTTTTGCTCAAACGAGATGAGCCCACGCTCAAGCTGGTGACCTCGGGGTCTCGAACCTGGGCCCCTCCGCATCCCAGTCTGACGCTCTATCCACTGCGCCACTGCCTGGTCAGACAGAGCACCTCACTCTGAAAGAAGCACAACGTGTGACCCTGACTAGAAGGGGTTTATAAAACATGGTATTAATGCTGATGCTCTAGTTCAGTTGCCTGCACTAGAACGTAACAGCATTATGAGCCTGCAAAACCTGCCAGGGAAGAAATACTTCTTCTGAAGTCACTACCATGACTATCATAGCCTGGCTTAAATAAATGAAGAAAGGTTACTATGCCTTCATATATATTATATGAGCTAAACTTTTGAATTACATAAAATCATTAGGGAGCTGTTACATAAACATGCATTGTTTTGCTCCCTTCTGGATTAAGCTGGGTTATGGCATTATAAAAAAGTAGCCATACAGCCTGACTAGAGAAGATGCAGTGGCTGAGGTCCCAAGGTTAAGACGCCGAGGTCACTGGCTTAAGCATAGGATCACTGACATGATCCTATCTACGATCGCTGACTTGAGCAAGGCGTCATTTGCTCAGCTACAGCATCCCGATCAGAGCACATACGAGAAGCAATCAATGAACTAATGTGATGCAACCATGAGTTGATGCTTCTCATCTCTTTCCCTTCTCTGTCACTCTTTCTTGCTCACTAAAAAACAAAAGCAAAACCATACAAAAATACAGCCATACAAAAGAGTTTATTCAGAGAATGATATTTAAAAATGTCTTGAGGACTCACAGGGATTTTCTTGAGATCTCAGTACCAGGAATAGTTTTGTCTGCCCTAACTTATTTTACATACACAGCCCCACATGCTTTCTTTCTTCATGTGGTCCACAAAAGTAGCTCTGAGCCTTAAAGTGTACAAAATCTTCTAGTCTTTCTAATCTGGAAATCTCACTCCCAAGTTTATTTCCCCAATCATATAATGTTAGTTATCAATACCACTCTTTGTTGTTGCTAATATCACCATTTTGCCCCCTATTCATGTGGTTTTCATGAACTACCTTCAAATCAATGAAAAAAGGGAGAAATAAAACCCAAACTAATGTTGATAATTCATTCTTGGCTGAAAAAATAAGGTTTTGGTCACTATTTGGTTACCAACTCATAAAAGAATCAAATTCAGCTCCAGAGATATTGTCACTTACCTGATCTTTCACACACTCCACAGTGGCCCTACGCAGAGGTGTGATGTTGTAGGCCATAGTTTGTGCATTTTGGCCTAGTACACACAATTGGAATTTGACACACTCCCCTTTCTGCAGGCAATCCCCTTTGTTGGCCATTCCAACTATGCCAAATGGATAGACCTCACCTTTCATATCCCCTGAAAGGAGAAAAAGGTACAAAGACTAAAAGCTAGTATTTCCCAATAGCCCTCTGCTGATGATTCTAATAATAAATTTCTAAGTTACTAAAAAAAATGTATTACAGTCCATAAAAATATTTTTTTACACCTGATACATTCTACTTTAAATTTTCAGTGAGATCCTAAACGCTAAATACTATAATGAAAGCAAATGAGAAGCTGTAGTTCAATATTACCTTAACGTCTAATGAACAGTTTTAAATAACATTTATGAAATTAAAAATAAGACTATCACTCACAATCTCATTACCAAAATGTCTGGGCTTTTAAAGCCCTATGTGTTGCTAATATGACCCACTGGACCATCTTCTTTCAAGTTCACAATATGGGCCAACAGGTCAAAAATATTTCTGACCCACATCCAACTGGCATTAAACAACAAGCCAGGAACAGGCAAAGACAATGTAAATACATTTATTTGCTATTCTACCTCCTTTCGTTGTTCTGATTTTGACTTTCTCAAACTAACAGACTCCTTTCTCCTAAATCAGGTTCGGCACACTTCTTAAAGAGCTAGACTGTAAATATTTTAGGCTTATAGGTCATCCTGTCTCTTCCACAAATACTCACCCTTAGCTCTCATAGTCAGAAAGCAACCAAAGATAATAAAAGGTGGACAAAAGCAGGTATACACTTGTTTGTATGGAAAAAAAGGGTAATAAGTAAATCAACAAACTCTGTTTCTGCATACTCACAACTGGAAATCTACTTTTGCTCAACCTGTATGTAAATGAGTGGTCTTGGCTTGTTCCAAAAAAAAAAAAAAAAAAAAAAAAAAATACTTGTAAAAACAAGCTGCCATATATGCTGAGCTCTGCCGTAGAGTAAAAAGTTGGCTGGAGATTAGTGCAGGATTTGGATTAAAAACTGGGCCAAAGAGTTCAGCTGCTTATCAATTCACCTGGATGGTGAACCCACCGATTCAGGTGGAGAAAAGAAGAAAAAAATGCAAATGAAAGCAGAAGCTTTAGAACTGCAAATCTATTTAACCATTCTCTTGATTTTAGGAGTAACTAGAGACTTTCTTTTAAAACATACAGGAACCACCAACTTTGAGAGTCTTCCAATAGATCAAATCTTGCAGAAAGATAAGGAACAGCTGGTCTGATATAGTGGTGTTAACAGTAACTACCTTATATTAAATATTTATACTGATTTATATTTAATCTTTATAAAACTTGCTGAGGTTGAAGATATTATCCTCATCTAAAGATGAAGAAACTGAGCTAGGGAAGATTTAAGTAATCTCTCCGAAGTTATACAGCTAGAAGTGGAAGGCTGGTTTCAGCTCTAGGTCTCCCTGACTCTAAGGCTCATGGTCTTTACATTGAGTTACACTTGTAGCCCTAAATAAATAAAGAGATGTTCTCACCACCAAGTGGTAAAATGTGACCTGTCTAGTCCCAGAAAGCTCTAGGCTTAGAGATTCCAGAAAAGTTTCTTTTCTACAAAATCCTCGCTCTGTGTCCTATAGTCAGCATTGAGGAGTAAGTGGATGGAAGGGTTGGGAATGTGAAAGGAAGGAAAAGCAGCACCGAGAGAGGAGGGAAAAGGGTGAGTTAATAGTATCTCATGAGTTAAACTTAGTTGCCCATATCCTCAAGGCCCTTTTAGAGGTATGGTGTCATCAGGGCATTAGTTTAAAATACTGGTTTACTATAAAATTAACTCCTATTTGTGGAAGTGTTTGTGGTGGAGTACTGGTTCTATGTAAAGCACAAATTGCTAAGAACCTAATGAGGTAAAGGAACTTGTTATAAAAGATCCATTTCTTGCCTGACCAGGCGGTGGCGCAGTGGATAGAGCGTCGGACTGGGATGCAGAAGACCTGGGTTTGAGACCCTGAGGTCGCCAGCTTGAGCATGGGCCAATCAGGTTTGAGCAAAAGCTCGCCAGCTTGGACCCAAGATCACTGGCTCCAGCAAGGGGTGGCTCAGTCTGCTGAAGGCCTGCGGTCAAGGCACATGTGAGAAAGCAATCAATGAACAAACTAATGATTGATGCTTCTCACCTCTCTCCGTTCCTGTCTGTCTGTCCCTATCTATCCCTCTCTCTGTCCCTGTAAAAAACAAACAAAAAAAACCAAGCATGGGGAAGAAAGTCACTTTTTCTTAATTCTGTTTTTAAGGCATTGGAAAACAACTGCAACAAAACCTGTATTTAAAAATCTTCAAAGTGCTCATCTGCAGTAAGGGAAATTTCCAACAACCCAGCAGGGCTGCTCTTACCTTCGTCCACAATCTCAATCATTCCTTGGTACTCAGTCTGTGTTGGATCAACACTCCTCAACGGGCGAATGACTTTACCAGAGTAGATGGTGGGATCAGCTTCCTCAGTAATGCCATTCACTACAAAACAAAAGTGTGTTCACCTCACTCAACAATTTTACTTAAACTGTTACACAGAAAAAAATGTAAAAATCACCAGAACAAATGTTAACAGAAGATTGGCTGCCTGCCTACTATTTACCTGTGAACTACTACCGAAATAAAGTTAATTTAAGGAATTAACAAGTTCTGTATTTACATTAAAACATGTCTTGTTCTCTCACCTCTTCCAAGGTGACCAAATTTCACCTTTTTAGTGAGGCCTTCCCTGGTCTCTAAGACGGCAACCCTAATACTTACATACTTTCCTGATTTATTTAATCTTAATAATATGTATTACTATCTTTCTAAACATACTACATACTGTATCTTAATCATCTCACTTGTCTATATTCTCCACTAAAAAAATAAACTCAATGATGGCAAGCATTTGCTGATTTCTTCACTGTTCTCCCCCAGTATCCAAAACATAGCATGCAGGTATTTACTGAATTGAAATGAGCTTTCTTGGCTGTCATTTCTCTAGCTCTCACTAAGAGAAAGAGTTATTTGGGAAGTTTAGATAAAAGCCAAAACTTAAGCTGCAGGTCCTTAAAAAGTTGGAGATGCTAAATAGCAATGATTTTAAGTTTCCATTATTTTTCACATTTAGATCAATTCTTCTCCAAAACACTCTTGTAGAGGAATGTTCCTTTCCTCAATCCCATTGCGATTCATAACTTGGGTGTTATTTTTCAAAAAGAGATATTAAATTGAAAATTAAGCAAATAACCTAAAATATCTAGAACAGTGGTTCTCAACTTCAGATACATCAGAATCACCTGAAGGATTAAAGCAGATTGCCCATCAGTTTCAGAAGGTCTACGGTGGAGTCAAAGAACCTGTTTTGGTTTTTTTTAAATAAAGATTTTGTTTATTATTACAGAGAGGAGAGAGAGAAAGTGGGGGCGGGGAGCAGAAAGCGTCAACTCGTAGTACTTGCTTCTTGTACCTGCCTTGACCAAGCAAGCTCAGGGTTTTGAAATGGTGACCTGATCATTTCAAGTTGATGTTTTATCCACCGCGCCACCAAAGGTCAGGCAAAGGACCTGAATTTTTAAGAAGTCATCAGGTGCTGGCTTCTCAGCCTTTTGGCTAAAATCAAGTGTAAAAAGTGGCAGGTGATACTGCTGAACCTGAGGATCACACCTGATCTAGAACAACTGGATTTTTGCTCCCTCTTCCACCCTATTATCCCTCATCTCTCACCCAAAACATAGACTGAATAAATTACCTGAGTGTGTTTTGTTGACTTTTTCTGCACTGACTTTGTTGCCTTTGCCTTTGGACAAGCTGTATTCGACCATGTCCCCCAGTTCCAGGCTATCGACATCACCAGAGAACTCACTGGGGGGAGAGGAAATTACATTTCAATAAGCAATGACTACAAACAACAGTAGCAACAAGTAGCCCTTTTTTCTTGTATAACAACATTCATGGTGTTCAGACCTAAGAAAGGTTCTGTCTTAAGCACATTACATGTACTGACTCATTTAATTTTCAGATTCAGTGGTACCCCATGAAGAGGTACCATTATCCCCAACTTCTCTAGATATGAAACTAAGATAGCAGGAGATTAATTCATTCCATAAAAGTTACATAGGTAATAAAATAAGTGGCAGAGCCTGGATTTAAACTTGAACTGCCCACGCTCTTAACCACTATATTATAACACCAAATCAGGATACAACTCTCTGGTAGCAACATATAAAACAATATTCTTTCACTGAAGCAGAAAGGCTCCTACCCAATGTTTAACGCAGGTACAGGCCTTTCTACGAATTTTTTGGACACACATTATCAATATAAAGGTATATATTTAACTTCTCACCAATATAAAGTTTGGGGATTAAAAAAACCTATAACCACCCAATACAAAATGTTTTTGACTCCAAAACCAAAGAACGAATAGTAAGCTCTAAGTTCCCAAAAGGCATTCCTCACCTGTAATGAAAAAAGATTTCTTTATCATGATTGGCTGTTTCAATAAATCCAAAATTATCCTTCAGAGTTGCCACATAACCCAAGAGCCTCTTGGAGTTAGAATTACGACCTAAAAGTCGCACACAGGTTGCAACCTGCTGTCCAGGCCTCTGTTTGTCACTAATACTAAATTCAACCTGTGAAAAATGATGCTCATTAATGAATGCCATGTCATTTCCATACCAAGCTGTCTCAAACCATGCTTTCCACTCCAAATATCCTTTGTAAATACTTTAACAGAATAGATTTACACCACATTTAACACTTCTATGTCTCAGTCCACTTTTCACAAAGAATCAAGGTTTGTTCTCTAGAATGTATTTCCTATAAATTCTTAATTTCTCTAAAGGAGAGCTATCAGAAAATCACATACTAAGTATGAGGAAAATGACCAGCAGTGTAAAATCACTGGTGTGATTTTCTTTTGATAATGTTTCAGTGGCAGTTTTAACTTTCTTCTCACTGTTAATTTTACCTAAGCTAACTGATTTAGGCATATCTTACCTAATGTTTAAATACTGGCTCCTCAGAGTGCTTAATGAAGAGCTTGCTAGACCCTGTTCTAGTTAGACAAGCTGCTTTTAAATAGGAAGATTTTCATAGAGTAAATCTGTGAGCACATAAAATTTTAAGCAAAACTTGATAAAATTTAAAGAAACCAGTTTGCAGAACTGATGATTAAGAAGCCAGCCTTTGACCCTTTCTCTCTCAAATAAACAGAATTATCTTGCCTTATCCCCTATTTGAGGAGAAGTAGATCCATCCACATCCTTGGCTTGAAAAGCAATAGTCAATTTCACCCCACAGTCATCATAAGCAATAATACCATCCTCAGCCTCCTAAAGAAAAAGATAAAAAGAATCAAGAACAAAAAAGCAATACAAAAGCAGCTATAGTTCTTATCAATCCTTGAGCTAATAAATTAGTACCACTGTAGAAATTTCCTAACCCAGGATTCCCTATAACAGATTTTTCACAAATAAAAGGTGGTCTTGCCTTAAGCCAGAACTGACTTAATTTGCTTTTATAGGGCCCTTTAGTCTTAAGAACCTAATATTTGCTGTTGAGGCAAACCTAACTGAAAATCTGTAACATGCCCATTCTGTACTTCTCATAGCCAGTCAGAAACCAACCTGGGCATGTAATTTTAATCTGCTGGAAATTCTGTATCACCTATTGTGAATCTCACAAGGCACTCAGTGTACGGTATGTTAATCAATATATTTGCCAGTGCATGAGAATTTTATTTGGTACAGGATCTAGCACAGTTCAGAGCATTTGATATCAATGTTTTCACAGTAACATTTAAATCATGGTCAGACACCGGAAGTGATGCAAAGGCTCTGACTTTGGTTCAGTGAAGAGTGATGCTGTCAGTCAATTCAGGTCTGATTTCAATGGCATTGACTCTTTGCCAGTTAACTAACGTCACAATCTCAGCATACGTTTTTGCCCTACCTCTCTTTACCCATTAACCTCAATATCCAGCCAACATCAGACAATACAGTATACAACAAGTATATTAAATAGAGATCAGACAATTCCTGCTCACAAAGAGCTCAGTCTAGTAGAGCAGACAGATTTGGAAAGAGGTAAGTGTAATACAATGTGATAAGCACAATGACAGAAAGACTTACTAGGATCTAGTACTGGCCTAAAAAGGAAACAAGAAGTCAAGAAAAGTTTCACACAAAAGCTGTCTTGATCAAGCCAGTTTTGCCAGAGACATGGGAAGCCGGGCATCCCAAGAGCTAAAAGCCATTAAACCTAAGCTCCACTAAATTTTATTATTAATAGCACCATTTGACTGCCACGTGTGAAATTCCTGCTATGGGACTATGCTCTGTGAAGGTTTTTAAAACAAAACAGGACACAATCATTTTTTTAAGTTCAAAACCTAAAGCAGAGGTGAAGGGACTTCCCAAGCTACCGAATATTAAGCTAGACACTGCCCCAGCTTCTCTGGCTCCTAAGTAGTTATTTCAAAAATTACATTACTTTCCAGTATCTAATGTACTTTCTTTCTCTTGTCTACAACCACGATCTGTCCCTAAAACTATTAAATAATTTCCTATCAAGGCTCTTCCATCTTTTATCTTTCTCCATCCTCTTCTATGGGGTTCATGCTATTGTCATGATCTTCCTGAACTGCACACCTGGTACCATTTTCCAACAGAACTCTTTTTCTGAGTACAGAACAATTTAACACCTTTTCAATCTGTATTCTAATTTTTCACCCTTATTTCTGCTACTCACCCCTGCCAGAGAAAAAGTTCACAACTTCCTGACAAACTTAGTTCTTTCTAAAGAAACCCTGGCTTTTTCTCCTCTGTACCTGTTTTCTGTGAGGAATGTCCTTTCTTCATTTATTTCCAGCTACTAAATGTCAATGCCAATCCGAATCCCAGATTCTGCCAGTTGAGAATTTCACCACGGTGAAATTGACCTTTTAATGGCAACATTTTATATTCATATGAATTACTTTGTTTCTATACAAGTCTCAAATTATTTATTTGACAGCAGAAGCCCTTAGACATCTTTTTATTTCCTATTCAGTGGATTTTTCAATAAATGAAGTTCAAATGTGTGAACTAAATCTATCCAAATTTGAAGTGTTAAATTGACTGGAAAAAAGTACTATCATTTTAGATGCCCAGTTCCTAGCAGGGGGTTATTTAGGACATCTGGCAGTATCTGGAGAAACTTGGCTGTCACACAGGGGGAGAAGAGAAATACTGGCCTCTAGTGGGTTAGGGCCAAATAATTTCCTATCAAGCCTCTTCCATCTTTTATCTTTCTCCACCCTCTTCTATGGGGTTCATGCTATTGTCATGATCTTCCTGAACTGCTGCTAACTGCACAGAACACATTGCACAGAACAGCCCCACCACAACAAAGAATTATCCAGCCCCAAATATCCGTAATGCTGAGATTCAAAAACCTTAATTTAGGTTACTTCGCTGTTAATATTATAAGGAATTCTGAAAGAGAGAACACTCCATTTTTGTATGTACAGTGTATGCCTTTAAGCAGAAGAGGAAATAAAGAGCTACAGAAATCATTTCGACCAGGTAAAACTTACCTTTTCCTTGCCTTTGTTTGGGCTAGTGGTTTTAGGATTGGAAAAAGTGGCTTCTTTTTCTACAGTGCCCAAAAAGCGATGATCTGAATGGGAATGGAACGAAACCGTGCCCTTGGGAAGCTTTTTAATCCTAATAGCATGATTTCTTTGGGCAGAAAGCATATCCTAGAAATGATAAATAAAAGTAACTTGAACCGAAAAAGCAAGCATCAAGAAAAGCCCCTTACTTTTCTCAGAACCTACTCACAGGAACCACAGTAAACTCTACTTCATCTGCAATGTGGAGCTGGTTCCCATCCAGAATCTCACTGTAGTGGAAAAACATACGAGCATCCCGGTCCACACACTTGATGAATCCAAAACCATCTCTCATGGCAGCAATTACACCCTGAAACCCAAGTAATATTTTCACTGGCTGTGAAAGCTTTCAAAACAATATTCAAGCATATAAACATAATCAAGTTAAATTCATTAGGAATTCTCTGTATTAATGACCCAAATTCTGTATCCGTATTGTTATTTTTCCATTTAAATACAAACTCATTAATTTTAGTAAAGCAAACTTCTAAGCAACTGAGGCTCGCCAGATGCTACTCTCCTTGGCCAACACACACCAGAGGAAGTTGTATTTGAATGTAAACATACATATACAATGTATTCCATTTAGTGAATTCAGTAGTATTATCATGTTTTTTTGCCAAATGAGGAAATAAAGGTGAGAGAGGTAAAACAAATTGTCCAAAGCACACAGCTAGTAAGTGGCAGAAGCCAGGATTACTTACAAGGTCCAAGCTTAATGAAATGTAATTTATAGAAATCAAAATCAACTGAAGGCAACTCTAGGTCTATTATCTCAAAAATTCTGTGAGTTTAGGCACAGGAATCACTTAAGTTTTAACTCTGAAGACTAAAGTGAAGGAAATACTTTCCCCATTTTTTCCCTTCTCAACTGTGAGGGCATTACATCCAGAGTAAATGGCACATGGCAGGCACTCAAACACTGAAGCACAATTATTATGTACCTACTGATGACTCTTAGAATACATATTAAATTATTTTATAATCAATTTTGAAGACAGCCTAAATATTGACATTTAAGCCTTGCTAAGTCCTGAGGGTAGCTAAGTTACTCAACAATGTATTTCACAGTATAAAGCACAACAGATACTGCCTGAGAAACCTTTTTTAAAATCACACATTTAGATCTCCAGCTTTTTAGTTAAAAGCACATTGCAAGTGTAAAACAAGATCAGTTCTCTAAAGGCAGAGATTAAAAAAAAAAGTCTCGCCCTGGCAGGATAGCTCAGTTGGTTAGAGCATCATTCGGAAGTGCAGAGGTTGCTGGTTTCATCCCCGGTCAGGGGATGTACAGGAACAGACTGGTGTTCCTCCCCCCCATCTCTCTCTCTCCCTAAAATCAATAAATAAAAATTAAAAATATATTAAAAACAAAAATAAAAAAATTTAAAATGTCTCAAGAAACTTAAATTTTCATTACACATATCCAATTCCACTGAGATACACAAACCCACCTAATATTGTCGAATCTCGAGTTTACAAAACATCTTACAAAAGTTTGGGAAAATCTGCTTTCTACATGATGGGCTTGAATCTTCTCAGTCTTCATATTTAATGGCCAGATAATCACTGACTCTCAAAAGACCTTAGAAGTTATCCTATCCAAATTTCCTTTCTAAAACCTTTTCACATCTATTTCAAGATAAGTGGAAGAGCTAGATATCAAATCTAGACTGATCCATACTTGTGTTAGTTACCTTAACAACTGCGTATTATCGTCATTAACTTCAAGAATTTCAATAGTTATTTATCAACTTGAATACACCATCACTCCCCCTCCCTTATTGGATACTTATCTAATAACAGCCAACATTTACCATTTCTCTGGCTTCATTAGTGAACTGAAATGTATTTGATAGAACTTCTATATTGGTTGCTCGTTCCAATTTGTCACGCCGGTCTGTTGAAATATTAAACCTAACATGGTCGCCTTCCAACAGGGTCACCTTGGATTTTGTATCTTTGTCTCCAAAGGGAAGTTCTTTAGAAATCACAAAGTCAACTTTAATGCGTCCTGGCAATGGGTCATTCTGATGAGAAGGAAAAACTATTTTAGCTGGAGATTTCCCATCCTTCCTAGTTCTAAGTCAAACAAGAAGAACACACAGCAAACCCATGTTATTTATATAATAGACAGTTGTTTAAAGGGAAAAAAGGGGTTGACAACAGCAAATCTACTTTGAAGGTTTGTGTTGTATGGTCACATAACACAACCATAAAATCACAACACAGCACTTAAGATCCTACATTATGATACTGAGAGGTTTTATTTAAGAAAAAACACTTTAGTCTTATGTTTCAAATTTCCAAAACCCTAATACCCCCCTGGTCTCATCTCTTCATTCCTCCACTAAAGAAAACAAACTGGTGCTGGGATGGGAACAAATGTACACCTGAACTGGTGTTTCCAATTTGACAAGTATTATATTTTTCTCCCTTTTTCCTTGTTGCCCAGTAAAAAATAAATACATAAATAAAAACCATACTAATGGCTAAGTCAATCAATGGCTTCTCATACAGTTTATACATATCAAGAAATATTTCATTACCGTGTAATTACTTTAACTGAATGGAATTTCTGTTACTGATGAGGCAAAAAAGTCTCTCCAGAAAAAGACCATTTACCTGGTTTTTACTGGGTACTTTTGGGATAACTTTGGTTACAGTTCCTTCAAAATGTTCAATGCTGATATCTTCAAAAATGACGGTTCCTTGAGGCAATAGTCTGACATCTGTCGCAACTTCTTTACCCTAAATCAAATGGGAGTTGGGTAGGAGATATAATTTTAAGAATTTCCTAAAAATGGAATACACTATTGATCATAAAAGAAGGTCAAAGATGAAGTTAACTGTCTCACATTTCTCTCCTTGATTGTGAATTCCACATCATCTCCAGGCTGTAAGGCCTCTAAGTCACCCTTAAATTCACTATAGTGAAAGAAAATCTCTTTTACAACATCACCTCTTTCAATAAAGCCAAACGCCTCCTGTAGCCAAACAAAAACCAAAAAATAAGATACATTATATACTACTAAGCTATGTATGTATTTATGAGTACAATTTACAATCAATAAGCCTTTTCATAATATACTGCCATGAAAACAATATATTTGGTACAGTCTATTATTATCAATCAAATGTCCCATTTTAAAGAACACAATGTATTAGTGACCAAAGAAATTTTTTTTTTTTTTTTTTTTTTTAAATTTTATTTTATTCATTTTAGAGAGGAGACACAGAGTGAGAGAGAGAGAGAGAGAGAGAGAAAGAGAGAAAGGGGGAGGAGCTGGAAGCATCAACTCCCATATGTGCCTTGACCGAACCAGTGCAGGGTTTTGAACTGGCGACCTCAGTGTTCCCAGGTCGACGGCTTTATCCACTGCGCCACCACAGGTCAGGCAGTGACCAAAGAATTTTAAGAGATTACTTTTAAACAGTGAAACATTTTTAAAGGGACAACAATGGGTAAAAACAAAGACTCAGGGGTTAGTAAAAGAGAGATAAAAGGCTTGGGCGTTTGAAGTATAACTTAAAATAGTCCAAGAAAAAACTCCAGTTTCTCAAATTCGATGACACTTACCTTCAGGGCACAAACTACTCCCTGGCAGCGGGTCTGTTTCTTTTTCAACAGCATAATGTTTCGAGCACTTACAGCACCAGTACTAGAAAGGAGTAATTGGATGGGGATGGGCGGGAAACAAAGAGTGAAAAAAGCATTTGCTTGGTTAGAGATGATGAATTAGTTTTCTCAGGCCTCAAGAACCCTATCACTAGAGCAAACACAAGGTTTATGATACTTGGTCCATTTCATATGGCTTCACACACAAAAATCTTTTGCTCAAACTCCCTAGCCTTCTAAATGAGGAACACCTATCTAGATCATTTTTCTTTTGGACTGTGAAAATAACACCAGGGGTACATGATGTTCTATTTTGCTTTTCTATTGCAACAAAAGAAATAAAGTCACAAACTGCATGCAATCAAAGATGGGGAATGCTCATTTTAGGAAAGTCATTCATTAAACAAACATTTGAGTAGGTATTACTTGCTGCAAGCAAGGGTACTAGAGATAGAGAGATGAGTAAGAGAAGGCCCCTGTTTGCAATGGCCGAATTTACTAACTATTCTGTCAATTTTTTCTGATTAAACAGCCATAAAAGAAAGAGTAAGTGAAGTTATCATAGGGAAAATTTGCTGTGCTTTAAAAAATGATTCACCTTTATTGGAATGCTAAATACACTTCAAGTTGTTACACTGTCCCCATCTTTGACCAGCAGCAATGTAAATCTGATTTTTTTAAAAGATGGCACAGATTGTATAAGATGCAATATTTGCTGATGCAGTTGTTTTAAGAGCTGCAGATCAAGCAATCGCTTCGCTTAATTCTTCACAAACTGTAACCTATTTGTGCTTATTTCAAAAATTGAACAGACTAAGGAAGACACTATAAAAAATCCTACTTGCCTTTGCAACTTACTGCATGCAGTGAAAAGGCTTTAGTCAGAATGAGATTTAAATATCTGATACTTAAAACTTTAGGCAAGTGACTTTATAATATACCTCATTTTACAGATGAAGAAACTAGATGAGGCTGTTCTCAGGATTAACAGCTATTTAATATAATTCTTGGAACATTTAGGAAATTAACAAAGCACTTTCACTGGCTCCCACCTCAAACTCAAACTGTATCTCCTGGTTTCATACTTGAGATTAAACTGAGGTATTCGGACTAAAATTTGCAATATCCATACCTGCAACTCACTCTAATTTCTTTTAGTCTTATCAGAGGTAAGGTTCAAAGCTAACAATTCTGTGCATGCTCTCGGGACTTTTGCTCTTGGAAAGTGCATTCCTAGCACTTTCTCCAGCTTCCTATTTTGAACTTCCTTCTGTACTTGCATCTCTCATCTCACCAACCTCCAAATAAAATTAATCATCCCTGGGATATCTTAGCTACATTTCCCTTAACTGCTTAGGCCGAGGAAATCGTTATATTTAATGTCCATTTACTAGCCTGTCTAGGACTAATATGTAACTGCATATTCAGTATGTTCACCCAGAAACACCAACAGACACCTGAAATTCTAAATGCCATAATAAGTATAATTCTTCTACCACCCTTATCTTAATCCTTCCTGCTGCATCTCCTTAATAGTATCAACTATCAATTACAAAACTTGCTGGCTTTATCTTCTCAATGTGACTTGACTTCTCTACCTAACTACCACTGGCCTATCTGTATTGGGCCTTCATCTTTCAACTGCCTCCAGTCTAGAGCATCCCTACTCTCCATAAGGCTATCATCTCCACCACTTCCAACAATCTAAAGCAGTCATACTTAAAATCCACCAAAGAGTTTTATGAATTTGGGATAGAGTTCAAACATCATCTTCCTATGATCTAGTCAATTCAATCAACTCAAAGTACTTTCCCAAAATGGTACTTCCTTTACCCAGCATGCTCTTTTCCCTCTCATTTCCCTAGTGATTCCACACCTCTCCCTCACAACACTTCTGCTTTCGCAAAACCTTCACTGACCACTGGAATAGCAAGCTCCTTGAAACCTGTTTTAATTATCTTCCTATTTCTGACACCCTGTACAGTGCCCATCACAGACTTGACTTTGAAATGCTTAGCTGATTAATTAAAACTGTAAAAGATCATTAAAATTATTCAGACTTATAAGCTAGGTTTTTAACTCCCTTCAAATTTCTTATTGTAAAAAAAAAAAAAATCACTGAGGTGGGAATAAAGGACTTACTGCTTATTGTTATCAATTACAAAGTTTATTTTATCTCCAGTATCCAGCTGAACGTTCCCTTCCACATCGTCAGGGGTATAGGTCAGATAAAACACTTCCTGTAAATTAATATGTTGTTATTATTACTACATTAGCAGGATGTATCTTTACTGCATACTGTGATTCACTTTAACACCTCTTAAACTGGCATTTTAAGCCAAATTTCTTAAAATTAAATGCTTTATGACAAGCATATTGCTTATTCATATAAACACACACTTCCCCTCCATGATACTGATGACTTCTGCGAGTCCACAGCTGAGCAGCAACCCAACTTCAAAAAGCTTACACACATGGAAGCATTTGCCCAGAAACTATAGTTACATATCAAAAAACCAATTTTTATATAAGGCATTCCAAACAAAAAAGCTGGAGTTAGCGGCTTAAAAAGGAATCAGAAAAAAAAGATCCCCTCCCACAACCCCCCAAAAAGTGAGTAAAAGGAGCCTTCACCTTAATGTTCTAACTAAGGTCACACTTGGGCAAGCTAAGACACTTGGAGGTCCTATAGATTTTTGTTTTTAATTTTTTGATTATACTGCACTTGAAGCATTAGAAACCAAATTTAAAATTGATTATCAACTTCAGCTTACGTTTTCTATTTTGAATTTTAAAGTACGCTAATAGATCACATGGTGGATCAGGCAAAGGTTTAAGAAAAATACACAAGTTTACCCCATTACGTTCGTAGCATACACTCCCTGTTGGACTCTGACCCGGGGCAGCTGGAGATTTACTCTCTAAGTTGTGAGGAACAGCGCACACAACCTACCAGTCAAAAAAAAAAAAATTTCCATTGCTAATCATTTCAGGAGCAGCACTGTGCAATATAAACTGAATTTTAATATCCTCTATACTATACACAGGGATGCATTTTAATATGATCCACAAGAGGATGCCATGCTGCCAGTTTCAAACTTACAGTACATAAACTGACTGTAAGCACAGACTTTGGGTTATCTGTAAAAACCCAAATTGAGTCCTGACCACATTTTCATTTCAGGTCAAGAAATGCCAGTGCTTCTAATATAACTTTAAAATAGTAATCTTTATATACTATATATATCTTTTTTGTGCAAACTGAGGAGATGGGAAGACTCTTCCTTTTCTAAGGTGAAAAATATGCAAATGGGCCCAAGAAAACACAAAGCATCAAAGGCACTAACTTGTCCATCCATTCGGTCTTCAGGGAGGATTTCTGATTTTATCTTCACCAGTTTGACGGCAATGGGTTTCCCAGTCCTCCGGTCAGATGATACTTCGAATTCAACATCATCTAACAGAAAGAAAATGCTATGTTTGTGGTACTAATTTTGACAAAATGACATCTCACTTTCAAGCTAAGCTCAATGTAGCATTTTGAGCTGCCTTACACCAGTGCTTCCCAAAGTGTGTTTCCTGGATCATCAGCAGCTAATACCTGGAATCTTAACAGAAATACTAATTCCTGGGCCCCATTCCAGACCTATTCAAAGGCAAACTTTGGGCATGAGGTATGGCAATCTATGTTTTAACAAGCCTTGAATGAAATTGTGATATATACTGTTTCAAAACCATTGCTTTATTCATATTTTTATTTTCATGGGGATTATACATTACGGCAAGTAAGGCAATATAACAATCACGACCTTTAACAAGTTTTAACCTTTCTATACATCATGTATAAAATGAGAATTAACCAAAGTAATATTATCATTAGGCTTAGTCTCTGGAACACCAAATACTCATGGTTAAATATTATTCTTTTTTTTCCTCAAAGATATTTTAAAAAAACACACCGAGATCTGGTAACTTCAGTTCTGTAATCAGCCATACATTTTCACATGTAAAAGTTGCTTCTATGGTATAAAGATGAATTTTCATGTAGTGTAAGTGGTAACATTGTATTATTTTTTTCAGGTACTACCAAAATAGTACCTAGTAAAAAAATCAAAACTAGCCTGACCAGACGGTGGCGAAGTGGATAGAGCGTCGACTGGGATGCAGAAGACCAAGGTTCAAGACCCCGAGGTCGCCAGCTCAAGCACGGGCCCATCTGGCTTGAGCAAAAGCTCGTCAACTTGGACCCAGGGTCGCTGGCTCCAGCAAGGGGTTCCTCGGTCTGCTGAAGGCCCACGGTCAAGGCATGTGTGAAAAAACAATCAATGAACAAGTATGGTGTCGCAATGGCAATGAAAAACTAATGATCGATGCTTCTCATCTCTCTCCGTTCCTATCTATCCCTCCCTCTGTCCCTGCAAAAAAAAAAAAAAAAAAAAAAAAAAAAAATCAAAACTAACATTATAAAAGTTTAATACTTTTTTTAAAAAATTTTTTATTTTTATTTTATTCATTTTAGAGAGGAGACACAGAGTGAGAGAGAGAGAAAGAGAGAAAGGGGGGAGGAGCTGGAAGCATCAACTCCCATATGTGCCTTGACCAGACCAGTGCAGGGTTTTGAACTGGTGACCTCAGTATTCCCCGGTCGACACTTTATCCACTGCGCCACCACAGGTCAGGCAAAAAGTTTAATACTTTTACAGGCCTAAAATCGAATACGGAATAGGTAGTCATTACTGGAGAAATAACTGTTAAATCTTCCAAGTATCTATTCAAAATATATTCAAAGACACCTTGTAATCTGTTAGTGTTTCATCCTTCAAAATGATCACACTACAATATAAATCAGAATTCTGCTACTTTATATAGACATACTTCAGTAATTGGTAGACTTAGAAAACCAAAACACTCTCATAAACAAGCTGATATGGAAAAGAAATTTGTGATTATTTTTTTAAAAAGGATAATCAACAGATTACCTCCTACTTTTAAGTCCTGCAGGTTGCCATTATACTGTGAACAGTGGAAGAAAAGTCTAGCTTGACGTTCTGAACACTGAATAAATCCATAAGAGGTTAGTAGTTTTTCAATAACCCCGGTTTCACGCAGTGCTGCTGAAGTACCATTGGGGTACCCATTGTGTCCATTGTTGTGGAGAAGGTTTGGATCAAAGCTCATCTGTTTTAAAAAGAAAAAGAACTCACATTACATACTGATCCGTACACAGTTGCAGACGTCTTCAAAATTTTTATAAAAATGGCCCACTTTTGCAGTGGGCCAATCACGGTGCCGTTTGGTTGCTCCACTACTGCCCATCATGAAAGCTGGAATGCCCACTAGTGGGAGGTACGAACCAGGTTGACCAGCACTGCAAAAGTGGGCCGTTTTAATAAAAGTTTGAAGACGTCTGCTTACAGCATTAAGTCTGATGAAGAAATATCTATAATTTTAAATAAAAAAAGGCAAAGAAAATAATGGTAAGATAGTTTGAGGGAAGATTATGGGCTTTCTTTTTTTTTATTCATTTTTAGAGAGGAGACACAGAGTGAGAGAGAGAGAGAGAAAGGGGGGAGGAGCTGGAAGCATCAACTCCCATATGTGCCTTGACCAGACCAGTGCAGGGTTTTGAACTGGCGACCTCAGTGTTCCCAGGTCGACGCTTTATCCACTGCGCCACCACAGGTCAGGCAGATTATGGGCTTTTATCGTTGAAATGTTAATTTAATTAATAAAATGTTTCAGAGTAAATATTTCAATTACTATGGGAAATATTTTGGCCCACTTTATGATAGAATTTGCACTTACCAGACAAACAAAATTTCCGGAGGCTAGTATTAAGGTCAATCAACTATGTTAAGTAAAAGCTGCCTTTATGTTAACTTGAAATTACTAAAACAACAATTTCAAAATAATGGTAACACATTCAAGAGATGGCAACCCAAACTATAAGCATACTTACTTAAGAAATTTGACACCTATTTTGTAACTTAAAAAGAAACCTTATTACTATTTGGTAAGCCATGCATCATAAAGACAATTAAGTTAGTAGAGATTAAAACAATAAACTTTCTATGCAATACTTACTTCAAACTAGAAAATATCAGAATAATGCATGCTTACTTAGGTCCTTTAATGGAAAACTACCCAAAATGTTGAGTTAGAAAACAAGAGTTTTCTAACATAAAACTCATGAAAACAACTCTTCAATTCTAAAAATGTTCAATATTTCACAGGTACCTTTAAGAAGTATTCACCTGTTTTAGATACTGATAAAAACCTCAAAATGCTGTTACATGTTTTTATGATCAGATAAAGAAAACATTCCTTAGTGAAAAGAGGAACTATTTAGGTACAGTCCAATGAAACCTGTTTAGATCATCAAATATTGTCCTCCCACTGGTTATATCATTTAATCATAAAAACAAATTAAGTAAATCGTAAAATAGGACAAAATCTCTAGTAAAGCTTAGGTCTATACAGTGGTACCTTGAGATATGAACAGACCAACATATGTGTTTTTATTTTTAAGTTACGAGCTGTGACTCAGTCCGTATTTTTGTTCAAGATCTGAGCAAAATTCCGAGACACTAGTCGTGATTCAGGAAGCTGCCGGTAGTTGGCGCGTTGGTGCACGGGTCCAGTATTGGCAGTTTGATATATGAGTTGACTGACTTAGGAGCTTGATTACAGACAAATTAAAGTCATATCTCAATGTACCACTGTATTTAACTTACTAGGGCTGCAACACATCCATATCTTAACTAGTTTTAAGCCCATTCATTAAAAATAATTATAAACATTTTGTTCAAGTGTGAAGCTAAGACATTTTTAATAGAAATATGTTAATTAGAAAAAAATTTCTAAAGTTCTAGACAGATAAAGTATGTGGGATGGCCAAACCACACAAGCCAAAGCTATCACTGCTAACTCTTTTGTCATAAATATTGCTCTGTGTTTGCAAAGTATTATTAACTCATTTCATTTTTATAAAAGCCCATGAGAAATTTTTTTTTTCATTTTAACAGTGAGAAAACAGATTTGTCAAAGTCAAATAATAGAGGAGTCAAACCGAGAAGGCCTATGTCTACAAATTGGGCTCTAAACTAGGGCTTCTCAAACTTTAGTTACCTAGTCATCTACTGAAATGGTTAAAATAAAAAATTGATTAAGTAGGGACAGAGGTTTGAGATTCTCCACTTTGAACAGGCTCCCCAAGTGGTACCAATTCTTTTGATTCTTGGGCACACTTTGAATAGCAAGGCCCTACAGTGCTAAACTTATCTTTCCAGATTCAAGGTGAAGAAAACGCTTAGGGAAGTTAGAAAGTGAGTTTGCAGGGTATATATTTCAACCAAATTGAACAGCCCCCCTAAAGTCATGCTTATAACACAAAGCAAAACAAGTCGGGATGCCTGCTTCCCTGACTTACAGATCTCTGATACATGGGGGTCCTCTTTTGTTTTTTTGTCCCAGATGAGGTAGATGAAGATAAAGGTAAAGAAAGTGAAGTAGGGGGTGGAACAGGGGGATGAGGATCTGATGACACAGTAAAAGCATTCTCCATCTCAAACAGCTGTGATAACATAGCATAATGTTTATAACCGTGATAACAATTTAACACACATTTCACAGTCAACCTGTATATCTCTACACATTTACTATCAGGTTATTTTAGCAACTTATAATTCATTTAATCAGATTTCTGTTGACAAAATAAATTATCGTGTCACACTGAAATGTATTTTTAAAGCCCTTACACTGTCCCTAATCTGTAAGATTCACAATTTTTAAAGATTTCTTTTATTCATTTTAGAGAGAGGAGGGGGAGAGAAGGGGAAAGAGCAGGAAGCATCAACTTCCAAATATGCTCTGATTAGGCAAGACTGGGGTTTCAAACTGGCGACTTCAGCATTCCAGGTCAGTGCCACCACAGGTCAGGCAAGATTCACAATTTTTAAAATGTCACAAGGACTCTCTAGTGGTTGCTACAGTCAAGACAATTCAGTCCAATTTCTTCTCAATGTCCTACAACTTTCATAGAATCTAGTATTTCAACCATCTGTCTCCCTAAAGTAGGGTACACACATGATAAGCCAAAGAAAATGTAAGAACTATAGCCTGACCAGGTGGTGGCGCAGTGGAGATAAGAGCGTGGGACTGGGATGCAGAAGATCCAGGTTTGAGACCCTGAGGTCACCAGCTTGGACACAAGGTCACTGGCTCCAGCAAGGGGTTGCTCGGTCTGCTGAAAGCCCGCGGTCAAGGCACATATGAAAAAGTAATCAGCCTGACTGGGCAGTGGCACAGTGGATAGAGCATTGGACTGGGATGCGGAAGACCCAGGTTCGAGACCCCGAGCTCGTCAGCTTGAACCCAAGGTCGCTGGCTCCAGCAAGGGGTGGCTCGGTCTGCTGAAGGCCCGCGGTCAAGGCACATGTGAGAAAGCAACCAATGAACAACTATGGTGTCGCAATGGCAATGAGAAAGTAATGATTGATGCTTCTCACCTCTCTCTGTTACTGTCTGTCTGCCCCTATCTATCCCTTTCTCTAACTTTCTCTCTGTCCTTGTTAAAAAAAAAAAAAAAAAAAAAGCAATCAATGAACAACTAAGGTGTCGCAACGGCAACGAAAAACTGATGATTGATGCTTTTCATCTCTCTCCCTTCCTGTCTGTCCCTATCTATCCTTCTCTCTGACTGTCTCTGTAAAAATACAAACTATATATGTGTATTTTTGCCCAGAGATAAAAACTAGCTTTTATAAATTTCAAAAATTAGCTTTCATATTATATACTTACAGGAGAGGACTTGCTGATTGGTAAATCAGATCACATATCACAAACATTACTTAGATATTGTGAGGAAAAAATGGAGAACTCCAAAAAATTAACAATGATCCTGACCATTTGCTTTCAGCACATTTCAGTTTATATTTGCACAATTAAGAGAATACAAAATTTAGTTACCCAGTTTAACTAAACTGCCCTCACAAATAGATGAATGGTTGAAAAGGGTCCCCCAGAAGATTTTAGACAGATAATGCTTATAAGGCAAGCACAGGCATAGTATGAAAGCGGATACTTTGAATCCTCATACCAGTTCTTTAAAACAAACAAAAAAAACCCAAAACTAAATTACATGTTAAAAAAATGTTTTTTTAAAGTTGATTTGGGAGAAAGAGGAAGGGGGGAGAGAGAGAGAGAGAGAGTGGGTGAAAGAGAGGGGAACATTGATCAGTTTCTGTAAGTGCCCTGATTGGGGATCAAACTGGCAAACTCTGCACTTCTGGATGACACTCTTAACCAATTCAGCTATCCTGCCAGGGCTAGTTCTTTAACTTCTACATTGTGAAATAATGACCATCTAATGAAATCTGACAAGTCTGCCAAAACATTATGTCCAAGACTATGAAACAAACTTGTATCAGCAGCAATAAAACACACTATATGTACTTTGTCCCTCAGATATTAATTCATGGTACTTTTTGCACTGTTAACAGGTAAACTCTAGCCTAACTGGTGGTGGCACAGCGGATAGAGCATCGACCTAGGATACTGAGGACCCAGATTTGAAACCATGAGGTTGCCAACTTGAGCACCGACTCACCAGCCTGAGCATGGGGTCATCAACTTGATCCCATGGTCGGTGGCTTGAAGCCCGAGGTCGGTTTGAACCCTGTGGTCAAGGCACATATGAGAGGCAATTAATGAACAACTAAAGTGCTGCAAGAACAAGTTGATGCTTCTCATCTCTCTCCCTGCCTGCCTGTCTCTAAAATCAAAAAAGACTTTTTATAATATATTGCTCATTTTATCACTGTTCTCTTTGTTCCATGAATTTTATAATGCAAAAGCAATTTAGTCACACAATTTATAAATATGTACACATGTACATATTGACTATACCTGTTATTACTGACAAACAATATGATCAAACTAATTGGAAGATAATTATTCTATATCTGACTCAGATCATGACTTGCAGCTGTGCTTCTTTCTTCTTATTACTAAACAAATAAAACAATGGTTTGATCTGTAATATAGGCAAGGAAGCTGCAAAAACCACCTTCTCAAGCTTCCAGTAGCACCAGCAAAAAAATCTCCAGATTATTTTGCTTTGTTACCTTCTCAATCATCTGGGGCTTTAGTTTTTTCCCTAATTTCTTAGTTTTGCTTTCCTTTGTACATTTTTGACAGCCTTGATCAAAACACTCACTAAATCAGTCCATGTCTTCACATCCCAAGCAAACTTCTTATAAGCCCGACTCATGGTATTTTTCAGGGCCAATTCAACTCCTCCATATTTATTAATGCCCTTTTATGTACTACTTTCACCATTTTTAACAAAAGTCCCTCTTAAAATCTGGGGTTCTATTTCATTTACAAATCTATTTCCTTAATTATTTGCCCTTGAACTGGAATAATTCACAACTACACAATCAGAGCATGTTTTACTGTCAATATCCCCTATTCCAAATTGTTATTTATCCATTTGCAAATATAAACTAACAATATATAACTTAATTTTTGACAGCTATGGGTATATTTATTTACATATTAAAAATGTTCATGTAGCAAACTAACATTCCAATTACAAAGATTAGGCTAAACAAAAAGCACTTCTACTTTAAATCCATTTCTACAACTCATGTCAATGAAATGAAATGAAAACCTTGGTATCTAATCTTTTACCCTGTTGAATGAAAATAAAACGGTATTCCATTTACATTATCTTGTCTAACCCAGAACAATTGATTTTTTAAAAACCAGATGAGGCGGTGCCTGATGGGTGGTGGCACAGTGAACAGGGTGTCAACCTGGGATGCAGAGGTCCCAGCTTTGAAACCCCAAGGTTGCTAGCTTGGGTACAGGCTCATAGGCACAAGGGGTCACTGGCTCTACTGAAGTCCCCTGTCAAGACACATATGAGAAACAATCAATGAACAACTAGAATGCCATAACTATGAGTTGATGCTAATCATCTCTCTCCCATCTTCTCTCACTAGCCTAAAAACAAACAAACAAAAAACACCTAGATGAGGAGGTACGAAGAAACAAATAGAAAAATAAATGGTACAAACGAGCACTCACTTCTTTGGCTCTTCATTCTTTATTATGATAAAGTGATGACTCCTTTCTGAATTTCAAACCTTTATTTCTACTCACTTTAAAAACTTGAGACACACACAAATTTTTTTTTCTTAAATGAGAAGCAAGGCAGAGAGACAGAATCCCACATGCACCCAACCGGGATCCTCCAGCAAGCCCACCAGGGGACGATGCTCTGCCCATCTGGGCCGCTGCTCTGTTGCAACCGGAGCCATTTTAGAGCTTGAGGTGAGGCCATGGTGCCATCCTCAGCGCCTGGGCCAACTCGCTCCAATAAAGTAATGGCTACAGGAGGGGAAGAGAGAGATAGAGGGGAGGAAGAGTAGAGAAACAAATGGTAGCTTCCCCTATATGCCCTGACTGGGAATTGAACCCAGGACATCCACATGCCAGGCCAATGCTCTACTGCTGAGCCAACCAGCCTTAGGCAAGACACTAAAAATTAAAAAGGAAAATTGCCTTTCACAACCTCACCTTCCCAAATTACTACTGTGTAACATTACATACTAGAACATTTTCTCAACTTTGGATTACTAGCTAATGAACACAATAAATTCCCAAAATATACTTTAATTTCAGCCAGTCCCTATCTAAACTACTCCCCTTTTACAAATAAGTTTCTAGCTTGGACAACTGGATAGACTATAGTCAATTCCCTTCAGGCTCATCTTCACATTCAGATGGTCACCAAGTCCTATCACTCCTACCATTAAAACTCATCAGGTCTAGCCTGACCAGGAGGTGGCAGAGTGGATAGAGCGCCGGACTGGGATGCAGAGGACCCAGGTTTGAGACCCCGAGGTCGCCAGCTCGAGCAAGGGGTTACTCGGTCTGCTGAAGGCCCGTAGTCAAGGCACATGTGAGAAAGCAATCAATGAACAACTAAGGTGTCGCAACGAAAAACTGATGATTGATGCTTTTCATCTCTCTCCGTTCCTGTCTGTCTGTCCCTCTCTGTCCCTGTAAAAAAACAACAACAAAAAAACCTCCTCAGGTCCAACTCTTTTACCATACCCTAGTGTTTTTCTTCCTTACACTCCATTGCTCTTAACAGGTCTTTCCATCCTCAGCCTCTCTCTTAAAAGTGACACCATTTGTTTAAGATATACTTCTGAATATATAACTTTAAATTCTGAAGCTATCTCAGTTTTGAAATTAAAAAATCCATTAAACCCTTGCTTATAAACACCTGGCAATAATGGGCCCTTCAGAATCTGCCTCCAGCAAGCCTCCCTTTCCAGTTACCTTCTCCACCCTACAAAACTGTATCTTCTCCTCTGTTCATAATGAACTGCTCAATATATACCATGTTTTCACTTCTCCCTAAATCTACTGTTACCTCTACACCTGTATCAGAAGACTCTTCTCCCTTAGAGTACTGCTCACCTTCAAACATCCCTTCTCTGTAGGTTTTCTTTATCTTCGGTTACCAAGACCCCCAAACAAAGACTATACTGGTCAATCCTACCTGAGGCCCTAACTTCTAAATAGTACAGATGTCTTTCTTTTCTTTTTTAGAAAGGCGGACTGCCACATGCAACGCCTCCTCATTAGGATGTGCCTGGAGTTTTGGAAGCTTGACTACCCTATGTCTCCTACAAAGAGACCTTGAGAACTTGTCTGGGCATTCTAGCAGGGAACACAGCTACTCGTATACCCTTGACCAAAGAGCAAGCCTCTCATCTAGTGGGTAAGATGGTCTTCTTCGGCCAAACGCGCAGTTTCAGGAGAGAAGCCCATGGAGAGGTAAGAGAAGAAGGGGACGCCCAGCCAGCCAGTCAGCCGAATCAACCCTGGCCACAAGTGTGGCGACACTGTCAAAGCTACCCTCACATCTGAGTTTTTCTTTATAAGAGACTAATAAATCACAAGAGATCTGCATAAGCTGATAAATATAACCTTACGTTAAAAATCTCAGTTTTGGCCATAAATACTGTTCCTACCTAACAAGAGACAATAAATTAAATAATCTAGTGTTGATAGTTGAGAATTCAGTTTTCAGAATACTTTTAGAAAAGAACTGATTAAAAAATTTTGTACCTCACCAAATAATTAGAAAATCCAGAATTATAAACCGACTACTGCCAACAGGAAACTACAAACCTACCTCGCAGTGATATTCAAATATTGCACTTTCAGTAGTATTTGCTGATTCTTCTTCTTCAGCACACGTTTCAAAGGATGAAAGTTGCTAGTATTAAAAAAAAAAAAAAAAAAAAAAAAAAAGGAAAGAGCGAGAGAAAGTGATCTATCAAGCTAATAAAGAATACAACTGCTGCTGCACCGGGCAATCTCACAGTACAGCACCGAAGAAAACAAAGACTACTAGCAGCGTTGGGAAGTGCTCTTTCAAAGCTGTTGAGTAGGCACAAACTTCCTGTTTCAGATCAAGTGTTGTGTCTTCAACTTAAGTGTACTCTTCTTTGGTCTTGTTGGTTGTTTCAAGGTATGTTCTTTGCCTGATCTGAACTTGAAGCAGCAGTTTCAGGTGGTAAAGTCTGTTCCGTTACACTTCATACTAGAGATAAAAAATGAAGACATGAATTACAAATCCCATAAAAGAATCCGAGACAGAAGGTATGGTCGAGGAAAAAGCTCATTTCATTTTTTAGAATCATTGGTCAGGCAAGTAGTTCAGCACACTCATCTGATGTTATTTAAGCAACCACTTATGTGCTAACGGATACCTCCTTTAGCATCACACACTCAACCCCAGAAATTATTTCACTGTTGATAGCCACCATCAAGCTCTAACCTACACAGCATAATATTTAGTACAAGTGTTTTATAAACATCTAGCACTGTTAGGTACTGTGGAAAACATAAAAGAAGTTCCCACCTTAGGGGGATTTACACACTTGCTCAGGCTTAAACATGGAAGAAAAGCAGTATATAGGACAAAATGTCAAAAAATTAATTTGCTTAACTAATATCTGGGTACCTACAATGTCACATACTAGAAATACTATGTTTAATCACCACTGCACATGCATCAAAGCAACATGGCAAGCAAAGTCAAAGGGTTTTAATAAGAGGTGAAATTTGAGCTTAATTTGGAGAAATAGGAAGATTTTTTTTTTATAGGGACAGAGAGAAGGATAGATAGGGACAGACAGACAGGAACGGAGAAAGATGAGAAGTATCAATCATCAGTTTTTTGTTGCGACACCTTAGTTGTTCATTGATTGCTTTCTCATATGTGCCTTGACCGCGGGCCTTCAGCAGACCGAGTAACCCCTTGCTCGAGCCAGCGACCTCGGGGTCTCGAACCTGGGTACTTAGCCTCCCAGTCCGACGCTCTATCCACTGTGCGACTGCCTGGTCAGGCAGAAATAGGCAGATTTAAAAAAGAAAACAGTTGAGTATTCTAGGTATGACATATCACATAAGTCCAGCCAGCAGGGACCATGCATATGAGTTTTGATGCCCAGCATCCAGGAAGTTTATTGCATGGATGACTGTGGTAGCAAATGTGGCTTGTTGTTTCCTGAAGGAAACAAATCTCATTGAGCTGTTGCCATATAAATAGAGGAGAAATGTCCACAGAAAAGAAACAATTAAGAAGATATGAAATATATGCCTAAATGAAACCACATAATTGTGCTTTATATTAGTTACACAAATTATTTTGCACTGATTCAAATGTTAACTAAAATGATTGATCTGGAAAAAGAAAAAGGTAGATTTGGTTTTAAGTATGCTGAAGATGAACAGTATATTTGGAAAGCATCACAAATAACTATGAGAGGTCAGAGCTTAAAGTAGGAGGCTTAAATCTAATCACTGATGTTAGTAAAATGCAGGAACAAGAAGTTACTCAATTTCACTAAGTTTCAGTTTCTCACAAGCAAAATGAAAACTCAAGTCATAGCTGATTTGTGCCCTGCTCCTTTCATAGCTATGGCTAACACTCCATGATGTTACATTGTTACTTCAATTATCAACTGTTACATTTGTCTGACCACAAATTTATTTGGATCATTCTTCGATTACCCAAACTAGATATTTATTCTTAGAGCTCTGGTCCTCAAATCATTTGGGAAGCTTTAAAATATATCTACCCAGTCTCTACTCAGAGAATAATTTAACTGACCTGAAGCAGGGTCACTTCTATAATGATTAATTCCTCCCTCTCCACCTCCACACTCCATGTTGCAAGTCTTAACAATATTTCTTTAGATATCCTTTGTCCTAAATGACAGCATGTTATTCCAGCAGTCTAACACATCTGCTAACTTCCAGTGTCAATCAAACCTTTCCATTTTCTGTCAGATAACAGCCAAACTGATCTAAAAATCTAATTTCAACTCCTTGTCCAAAATTCTTACTGATTTTTCCAGCACTCAAGATGGGAAGATCTTAATCCAACTCAATCACCAGCTGGGCAACTTTAAAAAAACAACAACAAAGCCTGAACCCCACAGTTACATTCTAATTTATGTTCACTAATGTTAGGTCCCAGGAGCTGGTGTATTTTCTTTACTGCCTCCCCCCTCCCCAAGGCGTTTCTGACTTGCAGCCAGGGTGTAAGAACCACCACTCAAGGTGTCTCTTTTCTACTTTCCCATCTTTACCTTTTACTGCTCCCCAGTTCCTGTAGATAGGTGCACTACATGTCCACCCGATTCCTTAAACTTGGGAGATGCTTGAATTCTCCACTTCTTTGTACATTTACATAATTTTGCCATTTCAAGGTGTGTGTGTGGGGGGCTTTCTTGATCATCCCAGTACAGACTTATGACCTTAATTTTTACTATGTGAGACAGTAATTCCCACTGCCCACATCATTCTTTTTGGTACCAAATCATTTATGTACTTCATGTCTATGTATTTTGTTCCTCCAGTTTTAATTTCAAATTTCTAAGGAAAAAACCCAGTTTATTTCTTTATTACAGCTTCCTTTAGTGCCTAACCCAGTACTTCCACAGCAGAAAGTAATATAGCAAAAAGGCAGCTGATCCACAATAGGCAAAGGACACTATCACATTCAAGTGGAGACAGTTCAATGGTTTAACCTTAATAACTTAGGTCTATTTATGAACCCAAGACCTCAGAAATTGATGACAATTTCATCAAACTTATAACAAGGGTGTGTATATTACGGGACAAAGAATCAAGAAAAACAACTTACCTTGAAAAACTTGAATGGAATTAACCCAGTTGAGGGTGTTGCATCATGTTAAGAACTATCAGCTTTGTCACTTAGTAAGTAACACAGAAATAAGACACTTCCAAAACCTAAAATCTGAAGCATTGCAGGGCCAGTCTTGGGCATTAATAAAGCCTATCAGGATCTATTAAATCTCAAACAAACCCACCAACTATCATGAATAATTGAGAATGGCTAAATTTGATTTCATGAGTATGGTATCTACACAGCTATGAGATTTCCATGGTTAACTAAATGTCTTTAATCAAATTAACACTTAAAAGATTTCTGTTAGCCTGACCAGGCGGTGGCACAGTGGATAGAGTGTCAGACTGGGATGCCAAGGACCCAGGTTCGAGACCCTGAGGTCGCCAGCTTGAGCGCAGGCTCATCTGGTTTGAGCAAAGCTCATCCAACTTGAGCCCAAGGTTGCTGGCTCAAGCAAGGGGTCAGTCTGCTGTAGCCCCCCAGTCAAGGCATATAAGAGAAAGCAATCAATGAACAACTAAGGTGCTGCAACGAAGAACTTATGCTTCTCATCTCTCTCCCTTTCTGTCCCTCTCTCTCTGTCACAAAAAAAGGAAAAAGAAAAAAGATTTCCATTGGGCATTTAAATAAAATTGGCTACCTGCTCATGCCAAGATTACTAACATTCACAGATGGTTATCAACTTTTGCCTTAATCCTCTGAACATCAGCTCCACCTCTCCAAAAGCCGGACACTTAAGTCACATGAATTACAGAGCACAAATCAAAAAACTAAGGAACAATTTAAATGTGGATCCCACTTTCCCTAATTGCTAAGTAATTAGCTCTTTTTTCCTTGCACTATATGGAAACAGTATAACCATTAGTTAATTACCAACTACTATGCCATGTTGTTTTAGGAGTTAAAGCTAATTTCTTGCCTTGAACAGATAAGCCAAATAATCAATCCCTATTTTACCTGTCTTAAGTTGACTATCACCTGTTTTGTTATTTACTAATGCTTCTAAGTTGGCTCTCTCAAAAGCCTAGCAGAAGCCAAGCAAATAGTAGGCACCAAATTAATAAATGTTGAACTAAAACATTTTTTTATTTTTAAGTGAAAGGAGGGTAGATAGTGAGACAAACTCACACATGCATCCTGACCAGGATCCACCAGGCAAACCCGTCTTAGGCCAATGCTAGAATCAGAGCTATTTTTAGCACCTGAGGCTGATGCTTGGGCTGAGCTATCCTCAGTGTTGGGGCCACACTCAAACCAACCAAGCCACTGGCTGTGGGTGGAGAAGAGGGAGAGAAGGGGGAAAGGGAGAGAAGGGGGAAAGGGGGAAAGGGAGAGAAGGGGGAAAAGGAGGAAATGGAAACGGATGGTCATTTCTCCTGTGTGCCCTGAAAGGGAATTGAACCAGGGATGTCCATACACGAGGCTGATGCTCTACCCATTGAGAAAAGTGGTCAGGGCTGAACTAAAACAATTTGTGATGGCGGTAATACATCTAAAATGTAGCCTGTGGTGACAGAGCACTGACCTGGAACACTGAGGTCACTGGTTGGAAACCTTGGGCTTGCCGGTCAAGGCACTACAACAAGCAATTAATGATCAACTAACGTGAAGCAGCTATAAGTTGATAACTTTTCACTCTTCCCTCTCTCTCTGTAAAAATCAATAAATAAATCTAAAAAAAACAAACACAACCACCTCAAACCATAAAACGTTATCACGTAACCCAGTTTACCATTTTGACAAATTATTGTTTGTATAGCACACTCTTAGGAGAATGTTCATGGAAGGCTACACCAGTCTACAAGTCTCCCCACCACCTAACCCATTTTTCAGAATAACTTCTTCTTTTAAAAGCAAAGAGCCAAAGAGGAAGCACAAGAATAAAAAGGCTCTCTAATTATGAGAAGCAATAAACTAAAGTGAAGCAACTATGAGTTGATGCTTCTCATCCCCCCACTCGCTCTAAGGTTCTCTATTGATTTATATGAATAATATTGTTTCTAACTTCCAGTTCATATTTCTTGATGCATTAACTAAAGAAAGGTTGAAGTATATCACATTCTGCTATAATCTGTATTGCTGAAGTGCTTAACAGCTTTTAATTCATTTTCATGCTTGTATTTAAGGAAAGTAACCAACTTCAAACAGTATACATCAATACCATGTTAAATGAAAGAGAAAATCAAACACTCCAACTATCATTTTTGTGTATGCTTAGTAATAATTATGCTGGCTTGTTAGTTACAGTAACAGCTACTAAACTATTTGAAATTATATACTGATCACTTAACTGCTTCTACATACACTAATACTTTGAAATGGAACAAATACCAGTGTGGAAATAGCTGAAGAAATGCTTCAGACACAAAATCAGTTAATAATGTAGACCAGCACTGTCCAACAGAAATATCGTGTAAGCCATATAAGCAATTTCAAAAATTCCTAACAATCATGTTAAAGTTGAAATAGCCAAAACTATTCAGGTGAAATTAATTATGCATTTCATTTAAGCAAATATAGTCAACTGTTATTTCTACACAATCTAAAAAAATTGCGATTTTTTACATTCCTTGAAACCCAATGTTTATTTTATAATTATAGCACATTTTAATTCAAAATTGTGCATAGATCACGTGCACAATAGCAGACATGGCTAGTGGACACCACACTGGTCAGAGAAGGTACAGAATGATGAAGGCACTTGAATGCCCAATAAAGTAAGAGTAATAAGTCTCTAGGGCAAGGACTTTCCCTGAAAAAAAAAAAAAAAAGAGGCAGACAGTTCTGGCAGACTTGACCATAGCAGGAGTTTGTACTTAAATACATTTGAGAAGCACAAGTGCATGTACTAGCTGGTTACATACTGGCTGTAGCTGCAAACCATGGACAGCCTACACATTCAATGTGAAGAAACTGCTGATGAATTTATTTTCTTCAAATAATTTTTTTAAATTTATTGATTTTTCTTGGGGGGGGAGAGAAAGAAGAGAGAGAAACAGCGATTTGTTGTTCCACTTATTTATGCATTCATTGGTTGATTCTTCATGTGCTCTGACCAAGGATCAAACCCACACCTTGGTGTATTGGGATGAAGCTCTAACCAACTGAGCTACCTGGCCAGGGCAGATCAATTTATTGTCAACTACATGTTAATGTTTTTTTCGCAAACCTGCATTAAGTTTCTGGTGGGCTGGTCAGCAGACTGGGTGTTGAAAAACACTGCTCTATATAAAAATGCTTCAAAAATAAAAGTTTTGAACAGAATACTGCCTGACACACCATATTCAGTTTAATATTCATAATGAAAAAGTGTAGAATAGAATTCCTCAGGTATGACAGTATAAACTAAAAAAAAAGTTTCGTATTTTTCTATTTTTTAACTAGGTAACCATGTATGCAAGTGGAAAACATTCTAATATTAAGACAACGAAATTTTTTAAAATCCTGATTTGGCAGAAAGGATTTAAAAGCAAGAAATTAAGAGGTTCAAGAAAAAGTAAAACAAAAGGGGAGGGGACAAAACAAAAAGAAAAGAAAAAATACATGTCATTCCTACCATAGCAGTTTCACCACTGAAGACATTCTGACGATCAAGTTTTTAAAAATAGTTCCATTCATCTAGCTGTAATTTCCTACTTAAGAAAAAAATCCAAGTTTTACAGCTCTCTAAAAGACAATTTGGGTTTCCGATCTCAAAGTAATTCCCTTATTTTTTAAAAAAGACAAAGCCAAGCCTGTCCTGTGGTGGCGCAGTGGATAAAGCGTCAACCTGGAATACTGAGGTCACAGGTTCAAAACCCTGCACTTGTCTGGTTAAGGCATATATGGGAGTTGATGCTTCCTGCTCCTCCCCCTTTCTCTCTCTCTCTTCTCTAAAATGAATAAATAAAAACAACAAAAAATTAAAAAAAAAATACAAAGCCAAGAAGGCTAATCAATTCTTCTTTAACAAGATGTCAAGATTTAAACCTTTTTTGTAATAAAGTTCTAAAATTCAACTCCTTAAAAAAATCTATCCAAACAGCATTCCTGTTTCAACTACCATGTGTCAAAAGTATGCTTCTCACCGAGAACTGAATGCACTGAACTGTACAATTAGAAAAAAGTTAAAATGGTTACCGTATGTACATTTTACCACAATTTAAAAGAAAAAAACAGTATTTTTAAAATGTTGGCTAGCCCTACACAGTGTGTCTTTTTAGGTAGAGTGAGAGCAGTAGGATAAAGCAGGACATGTCAGCTTTCATACTCATTTTTGATATGCTAGGAATTTACCAGAATTTTCAACTACACTCCAAAGGTCATACTTGTTAAGTCAGAACTTATTTACAAAAAAAGAAAACCTATCTTCTGTGCCTCAAATACTTTACTTTTCAACTCAGCTGCTATAAATACTCATCTCCATGGTAAACATCCAGAGCAGCTGCAAAATCACTCACACTACTATCTCTTTCATTTCCAGCCTAGGGCAAGTAAGAAACAAGCTTGAATATTTATCTAGATATTATGACTCAGGCATACGCCTGTTGAAGTATATAATTCCCTTCTTACCCACAAAAACATACTCATTTTTGGTCAGTATTAAAATGACACTAAGGTATACTGTCTCTCAACACAGTATTGAGAATGCTTGCCTTCTAGAAACCCAAAACGAAAATTACTAAGCGTTTGATCTAGAATAATTAACATTATTTGGTGCCTACATTTTATAAACCGGTACCTTTAGAAGAGAGCTGCCAATTTCTCCTTCTTGATAAAAGCTGTCTCTAAAGGAAATAGATTTAACTACGGCTGTCTTTCAGCGTCCTCCCTCCCCCTCCACTCTGTCTCCCAGCAGTTTAAAGAGGACCACATTCTTTCACTCGTTTTAGGTGCAAAACAAGAATTGCCTAGCACAATGTTCAGATTTATATGTTTGCAGATTAGGACGCTGTTTTAGGGAGTGTCACTTGCCTCACTCATGAGCTAAAGAGAGGAACCATCTGGATGTTTCTAAAGGAAAGCCTTAAAACTAAAAGAACCGTGTCACCAAGATTTCATACTAATAAAAGATCGGATGGTAAAATCCTAGAAAGTGTGTCCGGCCAGGCTTCTAAAAAACTAATGACGAAGCCAAGCTGTCCACTGCACAATGCAGGGCTGGCTCTTGCACCATAAAAGATAGGATGGTAACGAGGACGGATTCCACCGAGCTCTCACAGAGCACGCCCTAACCTGAGGATAGAGGAACAGAGTCATTTGCCTAATAACAGGGACTGGTTCTCTTTCTCTAGCAAGTGTAGAGACCGAAGATAGAAGCTCCAGGTGAGTGGAAGTAAGGATGACAATTCAACCACGGTACAGTGCCAGATGTATCCGGGAAAAGGTGTCTCTAAGCACTTAGATGGAGCGGGGCCTCAACCCATACACAAAGGAGGCGCCACTGCCGCACTGCGCTCTGGTACTCGTAGTCAGATCCCCAAGCAGGTGACAGCCGGGAAACTCCAGGGTCTACAGTAAGGGTAGGCCCTTCTCTGCCTCCGGCTTTCCAGCCTCACACAAAGGACCGCGCCACCACCCCCTCGCCCCGCCCGCCGGGACTTGTAGTTCCCGTTCCCCTCGCCAAGACAGAGAGAAGGAAGCGGTCAAACTACAAGTCCCAGCAGCCTCCGCGCCCTAGTCCCGCACCCCTGCCTCCATCTTGGCTGCAGTCGGAGCGTCCATTTTCGCTCCCTCCCCCCACTTTAGTCACTACCACCGCCACCACGCGCGGTCGCCTAGCCTCGACTCTTCGTTTCGGCTCTGCGGCCTGGCGTCACGCCTAGACAGTTGAACGGGAGCCGGGTGGGAAAACTCAAGGCATAGACTCAGGGTGAGATTTTTCCCTACCCGGAGCTCTAGGAGTGCCCACCTTGACTCAGAAGCCTCTCCCGTTAGTCTTGGTCTTCTCATCCGCCCTTAGCCTGGCTTCTTGCTACCCACAGTTGGACCCTAGGGTCGTACTCACCCCAACAGCTCAGCGCCCCCTCTCCAGCGCCGCCATAAGCAGCACGGCCCGGTACGTAGGAATAAATCTCGCTTCTCTCGCGAGAGTTACGGGCTCCAAGTGCGTGCACAGGAAGGGGAGGGGAGCGCACTTCTAATACGCTTGCGCACGAGGGCCGAGTGACGCCCACTAGGGCGCTGCGCTTAACCACAACCAATATGGTGGCTGCGTTCCACTACTTTACCTCCCCAAATCTGCCAGAAGCAATCTCGGTGTTTGCTGACGACTCCTCTGGGACTCAGGGGACAGAGTGGCAGGTGACTTTTCGGCGTCTCTGATCTTTGCTGACCTGAATATGCTTTAAGCAGCTATACCTGAGTAAACCTTGAGGGCGAACCTTTTGGAGGACATATCCAGGAATGTCACGTAAAGGATTTTTTTTTACCCCAGCAATGATTCTGAAGGTCCCAAACCCCAGTTTTTCCTCACACTCAGTGCAAGCTTACTTTCTCTTGTCTGTTCGTTGGACTCGAATTTTCATTAATATTGAGTCAGATTTTTAGCAAGGTAATTTGGAAGTCTTAAGTGAGAGACCTTTGTCTCCCAGAAACTATACTGCTTGCAACAGAGGGGCGAGAGTAAGCAATACAGCATAATCATTAAAATACAAAAACGATTTTTATATAGACTTTTCTAGTTACCGGAAGATATTCGTAGTGTAATCAAAGAGGCTGAATCTGTAACTAAAAGGTGGAAATCAGAGCAAAGCATCTGGAGTTCTAACAGGAGGCAGTATCCCACTTATGATGTTCAAAGATTTTCTCTCCACCTCAATTACTATTGGTCCAGTCCAATACCACCTCCAAGCCTTCCCACGCTTTCCTTGGCACAGATATTGGCTTCACTTTCAATGCTTTCATAGCTCACTCTATTGTCATTATTGGTCTATACTAGCTAATGATACTTTAGGACAGGGCCTGTGTCCTTCATCTTTGCATCCCGGGTTCCTGGCAGTTCCTGGCATAGACAACTCTCAGAAGCTTGTTGAAGGAACAGCACTGAACAACAGTGTAAGAGGTTGTTAAAAATTGGAATATTCTGTTGGGGAAGTACAGAATGTAGATACATCAAGCCAACTGTTTTGTTTCCTTTGTCCAATTCTTAAATTGACATCTTTCCCAGCAATAGACCTAGTCTAAATAATCTAATCAAGTGTTCCAAAGAAACTGCCCTGGATTCTTCTTGCTCTAGAAACAAGGTCATGTGGAGCTGGGCTAAAAGTAGAATTAGGTCTGAGAGCACACATTCTCAAATATCACAGCAATGGTAAATGTAAAACATAATAGCCTAGCTAAATTCTATAAATACAATTCTATAATAAGAAAGAATAGAGTCTAGATTTCTACCATTACACATAGCTCCTAAAGGCCTTCTTAAATCATTTAACCATCTCATCATCTTCATTTTGAATATCTCAATTTCCTTTAAATTTCTCTTTGATCCATAATTTGTATCGTTACATTTAACAAAATGCAAATATATATTAACCCAGAAGCATACATTTTGGAAAACATATTTTGTCTAGTAAGGACTAAACTTCATAACAAAAAAATGCATATATTGTTTTTGTTTATCATAATTTTTCTTTTCTGAGAAACTGAATTCAACAATGATTCCCTCTATCATGTCAATAAATACATTTCTCTGGCACCTATGTGAGATTCAAAAATAAGCATCCTTTACACATTTGTAAGGTTTTCTTGAGCAGTGATAGACAAGATTTTTCTTAGTTCTCTGTGAAATGACAAAAATTAAGTCAATGTAGAGATTATTTTTAAATAAGGTTACATTTATCCAAGATTTTAAGGACTTTTTATTCTGACATAATGTCCTTCCTATTTAGGAACGTTAAAGGGAATTTCTTTTATAAAATTATGGTAACAGTGGATGATAAAGATATCCATATTCAAGATTTTTTCAAAACAGGCAACAATTTAAAACAAACTCTTTCAAAAGAATAATTATTTCCAACAAAATGTAAATAATTATGCTTTATTCCTAGAACCTTACAATCCAAAATTTTTTATTCATTAACAAGCACAGTTAAAATGCAATATATAAATAAATAACAATTATGTAATAAAATATTTGAATTTAAATAATTATGTGCAACTTTTATATAGCATTTCCCTAAACAATGTCAATATTGCACTTAATGAAAGAATTACTGTATTTCCCCATGTATAAGATGCAAATCTTTTGGAAAAATTTGGGGTCTAAAAACTGGGTGCGTTTTATACAGTGGTTGTAGATTTTTTTACTTGCTTTTTCATGCTTGTTTTTGTGCTTATTGTTGAAGACAGTGATTCGTCATCAGACAATCAGACACAGATGAGGACGAGCTAATGGATGGGAGTTCTGACAGTGATGAGTTGTATGAATTTTATGATGACTAAAACTTGAGTTCAGTAACTTTATGTGATACGTTTATTTTCAAATTTTGGGCCCCCTAATTAAGGTGCGTCTTATACATGGGGAAATATGGTAGGTGGGCATGCTAAGCTGCTACACTAAAAGTAATCACCATAAGGCCAGACCAAGTAGTGGCAAAGTGGATAGAGCGTCAGCCTGGGACTCTGAGGACACAGGTTTAAAACCCTGAGGTAGCTGGCTTGAGTGTGGGATCATAGAAATGACCCCATGGTCTCTGGCTTGAAGCTTAAGGTCGCTGGCTTGAGGGAGGGGTCACTGGCTCAGCTGGAGACCCCAATCAAGGCACATATGAGAAAGCAATTAATGAACAACTAAGCTGCTGCAACTATGAGTTGGTGCTTCTCATCTTTCTCTTCCTGTCTGCTCCCTCTCCCCCCCAAATTAAAAGTAATCACCATAACATTTTAGCTCTGGGAATCCACCAGAGGGAAGGGTGAAGCAAAAGAATATTTATAATTAATCTTAAAATTAGATCTTGATGAAAACCAATTGTACTTGGAATAAAATTCAAACTGTTTTGTCATGGCCTGCAAGAAGGTCCTAAATGATCTAGTCCTCATTAAGTCTCTGACCCCTGGTTCACTGTGATTCAGTTCAAAGGCCATTTTGGCTCCTTAAACATTGATTATCTGTTTCTGCTTTGGCACCCTTACCTTTATTGTTGCCTCTGCCTGGAATGCTCTTTCCCCAAATCATCACATATTTGGCATTTTCTCAGCATTTGGGTTTCAATTCAACTGTTACCAACTCACAACGACCTTTTCTAACATAAAAGTACCTACTATTACCACCACTTTAAAAAAATATTAGCTTGCTTTATTGTCTTCATAATATGTGTTGCCATCCAAAATTAACACATTTATGAATTTAATTATCACCATTCTTCTAAAAATTAGTGCTAGCTTCAGTTCTGTTAGATTCATCATTGTATCCTGTACACCTAGGTCAATGTCTGACATAATAGTAAGTACTTAATAAATATTTGTTGAGCCCTGGCCAGTTGGCTCACAGTAGAGCATCGGCCCAGCATGTGGAAGTCCCGGGCTTGATTCCTGCCAGGGCACACAGGAGAAGCACCCATCTGCTTCTCCACCCTTCCCCCTCTCCTTTCTCTCTATCTCTCTCTTCCCCTCCTACAGCCAAGGCTCCACTAGAGCAAAGTTTGTCCAAGCACTGAGGATGGCTCCATGGCCTCCACCTCAGGCACTAGAAGGCTCCAGTTGCAATGGAGCAATGTTCCAGATGGGCAGAGCATCACCCCCTGGTGGGCATGCCAGCGCATGTGGGAGTCTGTCTCTGCCTCCCCGCTTCTCACTTCAGAAAAATAAAAAATAAAATAAAATAAAATTTGTTTAAAAAATTACACTTAATTATACCTAATACAGTATTGATTGTACATTATGCACTGCAAAATGAAAATATGTTGCAATTTTTACTGACATATTTTATTTATTTTTTACAGGGACAGAGAGAGAGAATCAGAGAGAGAGAGAGATAGGGACAGAAAGACAGGAACGGAGAGAGATGAGAAGCATCAATCATTAGTTTTTCATTGCCGTTGCAACACCATAGCTGTTCATTGATTGCTTTCGCACACGTGCCTTGACCGTGGGCCTTCAGCAGACCGAGCCACGCCTTGCTGGAGCCAGCGACCTTGGGTCCAAGCTGGCAAGCTTTTGCTCAAGCCAGATGGGCCCACGCTCAAGCTGGCGAGCTCGGGCTCTCTAACCTGGGTCTTCCGCATCCCAGTCCAATGCTCTATCCACTGCGTCACCGCCTGGTCAGGCACTGACATTTTTATTACTTACAATTTTATACTTATTAAGAGCTCTCTTAAACTTATTTAGACCTAGATTTTTTTATGTGTATATAAAGTAAAAAAATAAGTAAGTTGGTTAAGGTATTCTGAAAACTTCTCTACAAAGTCCAACTCTTCTTCTGCATCTTTCTTTTTATTAATAAATTTGACCATATTTTAAAATTTCCATTCATCAAGAGGCAGCCTCAAAAATAAAAAAGTCGCCTGACCTGTGGTGGCGCAGTGGATAAAGCGTCGACCTAGGAACACTGAGGTCGCCAGTTTAAAACCCTGCACTGGTCTGGTCAAGGCACATATGGGAGTTGATGCTTCTAGCTCCAACTCCCTTTCTCTCTCTCTCTCTCTCTCTCTCTCTCTCTCTCTCTCTCTGTGTCTCCTCTCTAAAATGAATAAATAAAAATAAGTTTAAAAAAAAGAAAAAATAAATAAAAAAATAAAAAAGTCAATAGACTAGAGCCAGAAATCGTGGTGCAGTGGATAAAGCATCAACCTGGGATGCTGAGGACCCAGGTTCCAAACCCCAAGGTTGCTGGCGTGAGTGCAGGCTCATCTGGCTTGAGTGTGGGGTTGCAAGCTTGAGCATGGGATCATAAACATGATCTCATGGTCGCTGGCTTGAGCCCAAAGGTCGCTGACTTGAGCCCAAGATCACTGGCTTAGGAAGGGGTCACTGGCTTGGCTGGATCCTCTTTTAAGGCACATATGAGAAGGAATAAACTAAAAATGGCAAGTTGATGCTTCTCATCTCTCTCTTCCCATCTTTCTTTCTCTTTAAAAAGAAAAGTCAACGGACTAGAAGAATATATATTTACAACATATGGAACTGACAATGTATTAGTATCATGACTATCTTAAATTAATATATACCAATAAGAAAAAGTAAAAGAGGCAATGATTTAAATGTCTACATAAAAAACCTGTAAAAATAAACATTTGAAATTATGCTCAGCCTCATTAATAAGGGGAATGCATATTTGTTTGAGATGTTAGATAACTTACAAAAGAATTGGAAATATAGTACAGAAAGTTCTCATCAACCCTTTACCAAGTTTTCCATCGTTAATCATACCTAATCTTAGAATAATTTTCAAAACTAGAAAATTAACCTTGACACAGTATTAAACCACAAAATTAATTCAGATTGAATTTGTTTTCAAATATCTATTTCTCTTCCAAAGTCAAATCCAGGCTCCGACCCTGCACTAAGTTGTTATGTCTCCTTAGTATCCTCACTTCTGTGACAGTTCCTCAGTTTTTCCATCTTTTATGATCTGGATGTTTTGGGAAAATATTGTTGAATTGTTTTGTAAACATCCCTCAACTGGGTTTTGTCTGGTGTTTCTCTTGATTAGATTGAGATTGTCATTTGGAAGAATGTTACGGAGGTGATACATCCTTCTCATTGGATCCTCAAAGGGTATATGATGTTGAGATGTACTATTAATAATACTTACTGTTGATCTAAGAATATCCAAACTGGTTTTTTAGTAAAAATTTGAGTGAGAGGATGCGCCTGGAAGCAAGATCTCAACAGACTGAGAATAAATTTGCAGTTTCTTTTATTGGATTTGAAACTGAGGGAACTAAAGGATTACCTCAAGGTAGGAGAAAGCAATACTAGGATTGGATTACTGTAAAGACTGTGCTCTTGAGAGTGGTTATGCTTTAGAACAGGGGTCGGGAACTTTTTGGCTGAGAGAGCCATGAACGCCACATATTTTAAAATGTAATTCCGTGAGAGCCATACAATATGTTTAATACTAAATACAAGTAAATGTATGCATTTTATGTAAGACCAACACTTTTAAAGTACAATAAGTCTCTAAATTCTTTTTAATAATATTGTTATGCTGTTGCTAACCAATTATGAATAAAGTATTTCTTACCATTAATGTGACTTCTGGTCCTGCATGGTTTTGCTGATGGCTTTGTAGTCTGGTTGATACGTGGTGAGGTTAAGCTTCATGCAGGCGTTGAGACTTCCATTCCTTAAACATGAACGTAGCTTGGTCTTAACGTTCTTTAGATGAGAGAAAGACTGCTCACATGCATACGTAGAGCCAAACATTGTCAGTACAGCAATACTCACATGCTACAGTGTGTGGTATGTGACGGGAAGCACATTCCAAGTTTTGACAATCAGCTGGTCCATGGGTTGAAGTTTTTTCATTTCTCCCCACTTGTGTTTGCTCGCCAACTCTGCTTGCTGTCGTGTAAGTCTTTCCAAATCTTCATTCAGTGACGTGAACTGATTCTCCCACATATCTGAAACCTTCAGGTCAGCAGCTCGTAGCTCAAAATCTCTGATGGAGGAACTGGGGATGTAACTCAGGTCGGCACTGTCCATTGCACACTTGTGTGAACGGGTGATGAACTTAAAAAGACAAGTGTGCTTGTTCCAGAAATTCTCCAAAACGTACTTTTAGTGACTGCAGGAGATTAGATGTGAAGCACACTAGCTGCTGGAGATCAAGATGTTGAGCTGGGTCACTTGCTGTGCATGCTTCTTTAAACTCTCCCAGTTTTTCAAAGTGTAGTAAACGACCTGTTTCAATGTAGGCGATGAAGAGTTCCCGCTTGTTTTCAAATGCAAACACTGCTTGTTGAAGGGATAAGACTGTATTTCTAATGCCTTGCATTTTCACATTGAGCTGGTTCAGATATTCAGCCATGTCCACAAGATAGTAGAACTTCAGGAGCCACTCAGTGTTGGCTAACTCAGGATGCTCAACATTTTTTATTTCAAGAAAAGTCCGGATTTCGCTCAGACAAGCCACGAAACGGCTGAGCACCTTCCCTCTTGACAACCAACGCACATTGCTGTGCAGAAGCAGACCAGGATAATTATTCCCAACTTCATCCAGCAGTGTTTTAAACTGGCGATCATTTAAAGCTCAGGCAACAATAAAGGTGATCACCCAAATGACCAGAGACATCACCTCACCAAGCTGCTCGCCACACCTGAGCACAAAGTGCCTCCTGATGTAGGATGCAGTGAAAACTTAGGATGGGTCTCTTTTCATGCTCACAAAGAAGCGCTACAAATCCTCTCTTTTTCCCCACCATGCATGGAGCACCATCAGTACACACCGAAATAAGTTTATCCATTGGTAGATTTTTTTCTTTAGTGAACTCAGTGAAAGACTTGAATAAATCCCCCTCTTGATGTCTCTTTCATAGGCAAAATGGCAAGACTTTCCTCACATAGTGTGTCACCAATGTCATACCTTGCAATCACACTGAACTGGGATAAATGGCTTACGTCTGTTGACCCATGTAAAGCGAGAGAAAAGAATAGTGCTGCATTTATGTCCTTCACTTGATTTGCCATCATGATGGTATGATAGTGAACAGTTCTTGCCAGCAGAGGCATGTCTTTTATTTGTTCGATTATCTTGTGTTTATCCGAAAAGTCATCAAAAAGTTCACTGGCAACATCAAGCATGAATGTTTTGCCATACTCCCCATCTGTGAATGGCTTTCCATTCCTCATAATTGCTAAAGCACCAGCAAAGCTAGCTGAATTCCAGTCACCTTGTTGGGTCCAAACATGACGTTGCTGCTGACTAGCTTGCACTCTGCACAGTAGCTCTTGATATGCTTTCTTCCTGCTGTCCCCCTGCTGGATATTTCAATGCAAATGTAGCATGGTGTGTGTGGAAGTGCCGCTTTATATTTGACCATTTCATCCATGCAATTTTATCATTGCATATTAGATACACTGCAGAACCTGTTCTCTTCACAAAGGCGAATTCCTCTGTCCATTCCTGCTGAAAAGTACAATACTCATCTTTTTTTCTTTTAGCCATCTTCTTCGTCAAAAGGGTTTCTGCAATTAGCTAGCTAACTACTTGATTAAAAGGAGGGAAGTTTACTTCCTGACCTCACAACGACCTGTGTACATTAAGCATTATCCAATAAAAATTTGGTGTTGTCCCGGAGGACAGCTGTGATTGGCTCCAGCCACCCGCAACCATGAACATGAGCAGTAGGAAATGGATTGTAATACATGAGAATATTTTATATTTTTAACATTATTACTTTTTTAGTTAAAGATTTGTCTGTGAGCCAGATGCAGCCATCAAAAGAGCCACATCTAGCTTGTGAGCCATAGGTTCCTGACTGCTGCTTTAGAAGAAAGAATCTAAAAGGGGTATTTCAATGGTGTGTTAACTTAGATACACAGAAACAATGGACAAGGCTTGTTTAAGGCAAAGATCAGCCTTTTACTAAAATTATGCTCCTGGTCCGTGACTACCCAGTTAGGAATTTATGATCAGATCACCCATTGAGGTTACTTGCCATAGAAACTTTTTGTGTCCACATTAATCAGTTGGGCACAGTTGTATCTGCCAGGATTCTTCATAGAATTATTTTCCCTTTATAGTTACTGAATAATTTTGGGGTGGATACTTTGAGACCATACTTGAATAGTGCCCTCCCAAAATTCAGGTCTACTCAGAACTTCAGAATGTAACCTTATTTGGAAATAGGGTCTTTGCAGATATAATCAAGTTAAAATAGCTAATATCCTTAGAAGAGGGAGATTTAGACACAGAGACCTACAGCGAGAACTCAACATGACGACTGAGGCAGAGACTGTAGCGATGCATCAGGGAACTTGAAGATTGCCAGAAACTAGAACGGGCATGGAACACATCCTCTCTCAGAATATCCAGAAAGGCCCAACCTTGCCAAAACCTGGAGTTCAGACTTCCAGCCTCCAGAACTGTGAGAGAATACATGTCTGTCATTTAAAGTCATCCACTTTGTGGTAAATTGTTATAGCAACTGTAGGAAACTAATTCAGAGACTAAGCAAATATCCTTTTCTGCTTAAACTTTAGTCCATTAATTTTAGCATATATTGGTGGATATCGTTTTGGCTCACGGATGTGCTGGTGATTTTCCATACAGAATTACTCTTGACCCACCAATAATACTGGTAACTGAGCATTTCCTAAGAGTGCTTCATTGTTGTCTTCAGGATTTTACTCCAAGCTGCTGAAAGCCACTCTGGTAGGCAGAATTCTAAGGTGGCCACCAAGATCCCCACCAAATGTGTATATGCTTCTTGAGTATGGGTTGGACTGGGGTTTTTAGGGGTTATCACTTGAATTTCCTTTATTGCAAAAGGTATTACTGTAAATGTATTTAAGATCTCTTCTATTCAGTTGGATTAATCATAAGATTATTCTGGTTGGGCCTAACCTAATCAGGTGAGTTCTTAAAAAGGAGTCTGGAGGTGGGAGGTAAGGGAAGTCAGAGAGATGATCTCCTGTTGGCTTTAGAGACCTACAAGTTCTATACCTGCAAGGAAATGAATTTTGTCAACCCTATGAGTTTGAGGTCCAAAGTCTCATTTGACACCTTGATTTCAGCCTTGTGAGATTCTGAGGAAAGAACCAAGTTGAGCCCTGCATGGACTTTTGATTACAGAACTGCAAAATAATAAACGGATGTAGTTTTAAACTGCAAAATTTGCTCTGGCTGGATAGCTCAGTTGGTTAGACCATCATCTGGAAGAGGTTGTTGGTTTGATCCCCAGTCAAGGCACATACAGAACTGATTGATGTTCCAATCTATCTCTCGCTTTCTCCCTTTCTCTCTCTAAAATCAACAAAAAAGCATTTAAACTGCTAAATTTGTGATTTTTATATAGTAGAAAATGTATAGCTGTCCTCCAAGTTCTTCTGTTGGCACTCTCTTGATCTTACAAGTGTTAACAAAAATTTTATGGAAAACAACTAAACTCTATTTCTTCCTCATATGGTCCTTAAATAGTTGTTGATCAAAATATCAAGAGCTTGCCTTTGTCCAGTCATGCTACCAGGAATGCAAACCTACTTTGCTTATGCTTAAAATTAACCATGCCACAATGCCTACATGTATAAAACATATCCCAATTTCAGAGATGTTAGAATATGAAATAAAAATGAATCCTACAATTAGTAATGTGCAGAAATTCACTCCTGTCCATTCCTCATACATTTCCATGAGGCTATGTGAAATGTAGAATGAACTATTTCATCAAAACTCTGCAGGTTCTGCCTCCTCTTTAGAATTCTTAAAGTGACAAAAGTTAAAGCATCCTAAATGTCCATAGAAATTATTTAGAATGATCATTAAAATACAAACTCCTGGATCCCATTTCTGACTTTCAATTTCTATAGTTCAGTGAATCACATTTAGAGGAACACTGAACTAGACCTTTAATGTTTGAATCAAATTAGGCCTAAGGATAGAAGTCAAGGTAGCCCTGGCTGGTTGATTCAGCAGTAAGAGCATCGGCCTGGCTTGTGGAAGTCCTGGGTTCGATTCCCGGCCAGGGCACACAGGAGAAGAGCCATCTGCTTCTCCACCCTTCCACTTCTCCTTTCTCTCTCTCTCTTTCCCTCTCGCAGCCAAGGTTCCATTGGAGCAAAGTTGGCCAGTGCGCTGAGGATGGCTCCATGGCTTCCGCCTCAGCCGCTAGAATGTCTCCGGTTACTACGGAGTAACGCCCCAGATGGGCAGAGCATCACCCCCTGGTGAGCATGCCAGGTGGATCCTGGTCAGGTGCATGAGGGAGTCCGTCTCTCTGCCTCCCTGCTTCTCACTTCAGAAAAATAAAAAAAAGAAATTCAAGGTAATTAAAGTATCGGTAAAATTTAAGCATTTTTCGAGATCCTTCTAAATTTAGTTTGTTTTATAATCTGAATTGTAATCATGTGACTTATAATTTCCATGACGAAATCTCTAAAACCATTTCAGAAACAACTACTTGTACAATTATATTGCCGACTCCATTGTGCCAATTACAAAATACTTATGAAAACCTTACCTAGTTAACAGGCTGCTATACATGTGAAAAAAAAACCTTTGTATTTCCTAATAATTAGACTCATTACTGACTAAAATTAGCTGAGACTGTCTAAATTAGGTTTTTATTATAAAAGATGTTTGTACTAAGATTTTGCAAACCGGTCAAGTCTCTCCATCCACTGCAAAAGAACCGTTAACAGTCACTCAACTCAAAGTGAAAATACATTCTTTCTCTTTAACAACACATTAACACCAGCCAGAATTTATATCATGTGGAGTATTGAAAGCTACTTAGACTGTTACTTCAAGCTTTTGATTTGCCAGGGGGAAAAGTTTACATATAGATTTATCCAGACATCTGAGATGTAAAGAACTTTAAAAACAACGTGAAACAGATAACAGGATACTATGCTATACTTTAATGGGCCATTTGATGAGCACTGCCACTGAAAACTGGCTTTGACAGCTGACAAACTGTATAGGCTACCTACCTCCTGATTAGAATTGTAGCAAATATGGTGTCACTTAGGGAATATACTTAAAGGCAAATGGCTGCGCTAAAAATTTCCTTACTCTTGGGAAGTGAGATAAAAAATGCCCCCTCTTAGGATAGAAATATTTTTCAAATTCTGTGCAAGATTCTGAATAGAAACTTGGTAAGTTCTAAAAGAATGTATACCTAGTCATTAAAACTCACCACTGTAGGCACAGTCCATGAGTATTACTGATATTAGATGCTTTTAGGATATCTTGGGGAGATTTAGTTTTCATAGGAATTAATTTTTTATGGCAGTACAAAAGAAATTTTACATCACACAAAACACTAACAAAAACTTTTTAATACGCCTCTCCCATGCACTATGATGCTTAAAGTTATTAGGAAATATTGACAGGTTTATTATTCAGTACTTCAGTTATTTTGAGGCAAACCTAAACTGATAGTATAACACCGTTATGGCGAACCTATGACACGTGTGTCCAGAGAAGTATGGGGCCGCATGCCAAGGACGTTTCATCCTCAGCTTCTGCACAGCCAGGTGCAGTAGCTGAGGATAAAACATTTGCTGTAGTGTAGACACTCCGTACCGGAGGTCTGTAGGCCAAAACAGAACTCTGGTACAGAGTGTCTAGTTCTGGGACTTTCAATTAGGTCATTTTTCTCGAAGTGATACACCACCCGAGTTATGCTCGGTTTTTTGGCATAACCAACAATTTTGACACACCAAGCTCAAAAGATTGTCCATCACTGGTATAACATGAAGTAATGGGAGTAAACTGAGATGGGGGAATGAGTTCATGAATGAGCCTGCTGACTACTCAGTGTTTGAATCTCAACACAGCACTATGAATGTAGTAAATCATTAGGTGATAAAACTTTGCTTCTTGTGAAAAATGGATCTAAAAAGAAAGCCAACTACTGGTACTAGTAATGAAAAATAACCAAGTAAATGATGATTCTTAACTATAAAATAGAAATTACATATAAATGAAATAGAATGTAGTACCTAAGAACTATGATGTGAATAAACCTATTGTATGCTCTTCATACTAGGTAAACTACCCAAGTTGACAATTTCCTAGTAGGAAAAACTGAAAAATTGATTACTAATATCTAATAAAATAAATAAAAGCTACTTTTAGAATTTGAACTAAATGTGCATGAGAGTGTCAACATACACAGGACACATTTCTCAGCCTTCTTAGAATGTACAATGAGAAAGCTACTACTGGAAAACAAAAACAGTTGACTTATTTTCAAGTATGCTTCCTGAAGACTAGTAGTATGCTCTCTCAAATTAAGAGTAAAGACACAGGCCATGAAGTACCAACTCTTAGCACCAGAGTGACTTAAAACTTCATAGAAGGTGAATGACATTACAAATCAGAGAATCTACCAATCTTGTTCTGCAGAATTGTATTTTTCTCAAGTGAAAAATATTCCAGGTTTATGCCAAATAGATTTAAAAAGCTAATCTCTTTTAAAATTTTTTCATAATTGCAATTTACAATCTTATATAAAATAAAATCATTCTTACACAATGCTCAAAGTTGTAGAGATGTGAAAAAAGAAAAATAAACTTGAAAACACAGTTTATACAAATTGAGGTCCCAGAAATGAAAATGAAAAGTAGTCTCTTAGAGAAAGAATGGTGAAATTCAGTGTGTGTTTTTTACTAACACACCTAAAAACTTTTGTGACAGCCAATTTTGGCTGCCGATTCTAAACTGCCACCTCTTTCCTTTTATCAGCGCTAAATCAAGTCGGAGGCAAGACACTGAAATATTCAAATAGAAAGAGTAGCTTCCTTCCGGGATCAACAATCTCCAGCTATCATTCAGAAGCTGAAGCCATTCAAATGGCTTCGGAAGCAGTGTCCATTGAGTTTTCCTTTCTGACCTGAAGCGACTCACTGCTGATGGACAATAATTCTCGAAGTTCCTTATTTTCAAGCTGGAAAAAAAAAAGTGTATGTTTATTTCTGGTATTTTGACTGTCAAAATGCATCAGAACACTTTGTTTTGGGCCAGAAACATAAAGCATATTCTTAGTAGTAGTAATATAAGAAAAAATTTATTTAAAAAGTCAGAAGTTGAAGAAATGCACTTTAGGAAATGAGTTACAGAAGCAAAAGAAGGGGAGCTTAGGAGAAAGAGAAACCGCACTTAAGGGTTAGGGGGGAGGGGCGAAGGTGTAATCATGCTCCAGGGAGGGAGAGCACCAAGCATATTATTTTAACTTTTAAAGTTTTAAGGAAACAAAAGAACTTAGAGTTCCCCAAAATACTACTTATTTATTCATTGAACAAATTTACTGAGCAATTTTTATATGCTACATGTTAGGACTACAAAAAAAATAAAATAAAAAACAACCAGAATTCCTCTCCACTAGACATATTTATTCACTGCTTGTCATACTCTTCATGGTTCCCACAAGCTATGCTATTTTTCAAATTCCTAATATTTTCACTCTACTCAATCTTCTCTCCTAGAGAGAGGATGGAAAAATGGAGAAAAAACTACTTATTATCCACATAACCAGGTAGCATGTGGTTGTCTTACACACATTATCTTGCAACCATCTGTAGGGTAGGTATCATTGCTTATATCCACATTCTCTTTAAGATGAGGAAGGACACTGTGGCTCATAAAATTCCAAAAACTTGTCCAAACTCAGATGATTTGGATGTGGCATTGCTGAGGTTTCAATATGATGGCCATCTTTTTCTACTTAAAGTATTAAGTAAAATTTGTCTCACATTTCCTTACGGCTGTTTCCATAACTGAGGAGAGTGTTTGAACTTCTAGTATTTGAACTGACTTCTAATTTCTATTCAGGACCCTATCATTTCCTTTGGTTTCCAGATAGGGCAGTTAGCATTCTTCATCCTTATTCTTTGCAGAAAATTCTGGTAAACCACAGTATTTTCAGGATTCAACAAAAGTCTGAGCCTACAGTCATTAAATCTTCTAGCATATAAACTGCTTCCCCCAGTACTTTATATCTCTTTCCTAGCATTTATACCACTTCATATCATGTAAGTACAATAAGTCCTCACTTAACATCACCGATTGGTACTGCAACTTTAAGCAAAACAATGTATAAAGAAACCATGTTTACCATAAGCTAATAATAATATAATCAAGAGTCAAATTCCTATAGCATCTCATCAACATTGATGAAATGACGTTGAATGAAATGAAGTTATTTGAGGATCTGCTGTACTAGTCTTATTCCTTACATTAGACTGTGAGCAGAAACCCTCGCTTTATTTTTCTCTGGTATTTTTCAAAGGGCCCATGATAATATCTGATAATAAGCAGCATTCAAATCATTAATTATGTTTTTCCGTAACAATTTTATGGGTGCACTAACACTTTTCTTTGTATATTATATCCATTCTTTTTCAAAATATTACATGAGCCCAGCTTAGTTGGTTAGAGCGTTGTCATATGCCAAGGTTGCAAGTTTGATTCCTGGTCAGGGCACATACAGAATCAACTAATGAATGCATAAATAAGTGGAATAACAAATCCATTGTTTTGCACTCTCTTTCTCTTTTCCTCTCTGTAAAATCAATAAATAAAAAATCAAAACTTCAAGCCTTATAAAATAAAAAGACAACCACTTTTAATAATTTTTATCTTTATTATTTACTTCAATAATTTTAAATAATATGCCAGTACTGCTATTTCCTTCAGATATTAACTATTTGACTCCTTTTATGGTAGATGAGGGATATTTTTTTGTGTGTGTGACAGAAACAGAGAGACAGAGAGAGGGACAGAAAGGGACAGACAGGAAGGGAGAGATGAGAAGCATCAATTCCTTGTTGTGGCTCTTTGTTGCAGCTCTTTAGTTGTTCATTGATTGCTTTCTCATATGTGCCTTGACTGGGGGTCTACAGCAATGCAAGTGACCCCTTGCTCATGCCAATGACCTTTGGTCTCAAGCCAGAGACCATGGGGTCATGTCTATGATCCCAAGATCAAGCCAGCGACCTTGGGGTTTCTGAACCTGGGTCCTCTGAGTCACAGTCTGATGCTCTATCCACTGGGCCACCGCCTGGTCAGGCTAGATGAGGGAGATTTTATCTATATCTATATCTAGATATAGATAATAGATATAGATAAATATATAGATATATATCTAGATATAGATAATAGATATAAATATATATAGATATTTTTTAATACTATTATGTCTGTGTGGCACCATCTCTTTGTTTTTTTTTTAAGATTTAACTTATTGATTTTACAGAGAGAGGAGGAGAATGAGAAATCTCAACTCAAAGTTGCTTCACTTTAGTTGTTCATTGGTTGCTTGTTGTATGTGCCTTGACCGGGCTAGCTCAGGGTTTTGAACTGGTGACCTCAGTGCTCCAGATCAACACTCTCCACTGCGCCACCACAGGCCAGGCTGATAAGGGATTTTAATTCACATGTAATCTGTCCCTTCCACACTGCTCTCTTGATATGATAATATCTCAATTTCTAGCCAGCACAAAGTTGGCATTTTCATCGTTTGCATTTTTTTTTTTTCTGAAATGGGTTTGGAGTTTTAATTTTAAATCATTAGCACAGAGAAAACATCAATATACTGCAGTGATAGGATACTGATGGCATACCTTCCAGACTCTAAAAGTCCCTAAAATTTTGTGAACCTAAAGTAGCAACAATCTTACCTCCAATTGGGCTAGTTTTTCCTGAATCTTACAAAATTGGTCATCATCCACCTGAACTGCTTTCCTCATCACTTCTCCCATTTCACAGATTCTGTCAATCTGACTCTCAATTTCCTGTGAAGATATTAACACAAAAAGGTGAAAAAGTCATCTTTTCTACACATAGAAGTTCATGAGACCATGTGCATTATGATGTTAAAAGGTTCACTTAATCTTCTACAGAGGTTACATTGGCATTTCACTATAATTTGAGTTACACTGGCATTTCACTATAATTTGATTCTTCGATGGTAAAGCCATAATAAAGTCTACTTCTAGTAATCACAAATAATTTGTTTTCAAAAGATGGCTTCTGGTCTAACCACCCAGTGGATGTTGGACAGCATCTCTAAGTGGCTTTTTAACTTAAACTTGAATACTTTTATTGGCAAAAAGCTCACCACATTCCAATGTACCTTATTCCATCTTTGGACTTATGAGCTAAAATCTTTCTCTTTTCATGTTCAAGTTTTCTCTTCCGGACAAAAGGAAATAAAGTTTACTTTTCTTTTCCAGATGAAAGCCATTCACATATTTAAAATATCCCTGTTTCCTAAGACTTGTTAAGTCAGTAAAATGCTTTCAATGGAATCTAAGATGAAACTTTTAATAAATTCCACTGTGGCAAATAGTGAGGCACCAATCTATTAATCCAGGATTAAATGAAACAATGCATGTGAATGGACAAGACAACTATGAAGCACTTTACAGACATAACAATTACTGGGTCTCCCAAGTTAAATCATAACCTACCCTCTTCTATCTATTCACATCTTTACAAAGCTAAAGGAAAATCAACAGTGAATGGGATAAACTCGAAAGGAAAACAAGTCTATATTTCTTCAAAACAGGCACACAAACTAAAACAATTTCAAGATTTCAGTTTAGTTCATTTAGAATTTATTCATCAAAGTTTCTTACTGCAGAGTGAGACTGGTGAGCTTTCAGGACTGGTTCAGCATCCACTGCTTTTTTAGCAACCATTAACTGTAACATCTGTTTTCGGTATTTGCTCATGATGAGTTCCAAAGCATCCTGATGTTCCTCCAAGGAAACCCATAGCTCTATCAAAAAATAAAATAACTTGGCAGTGATGTCTGAGAGAGAGCTCTCAAAACCAAACTCTTTAACAGCTAGAATTTTATGACACTCCATGAGATATTCTGATTCCATATTTGTAAACACAAATCAGTGTTTAAGTTGACAAAACATAACAGTTAAGGTCAATGAGAAATAAAACTTTCTAGGCAGAGACAGCATAATTTGGTAGAAACACGGGGTTTGGAATTAGAAGACATGGGTTTGAGTTCAGTTTTAGCCCAATACTCTTAAGCAGATCATTTAACCTCTCTGAGCCTACTTCTTATCTGTATTGTAATAATATCTGGCTCATCTATCTCAATATGAAAATATAAGAATACAATAGGATGATACATGTGGAAACCTTCTATAAATTGATATACAAATAATCAGTCATACTACTATCACTAATAATGGTACTTATCAAACCTAAAAATAATATCCTGGGTATAAAATTCAACTCTTCCACTTTGCACAAGAGCATCAGATAACCTTCAATCTTAACTTTAGTACATTTGAATATTTAAACTTTACATTTTAATGCCTTGAGGATATTAACTCTTGTTATGCAAGCCTGCATCTGGGGATATCTAAATAAGCCATGCAATAATTCAACTCTACTAACGACCTCTTTGATAAGGTGCCTGTAAATGTAAAATCAGTCAGACAATCTTGAGAAGGGTAATGTAATAAACTTTATTTTACTGAACCAGCACAGGATAACCCTGTTATTAAAAGTACTGACCTGGAAATACATATAGCACGTGCACTTTAGGAAACAGTTGGGCAGTTTTGCAAGAACTTTCGAAATATTACTGAGTATGAGAAAATCATTATAACTACACAAAAGGCCTGACTAACCTCTGTTTTCCTGCTGCAAGCCTCTAATCTGTGTATTCTCTTGGGACAGCAGAATGTGAGGTTTGTATTTGGACATGTCCTTTATATCGGATGCATCCTCTTGATACTGGACAAACAGAGACAGACTAAGCGCGCCGTAAACAGAACAGCCGCGGATGCAACTGACGACGCAGCAGTCAGGGCTCTAGGACAGCGTTCTCAGCCCCGACCCCGCATGAAGGTCTCACCGCCGTCTCCTGACATCGGGAATACATTCCAGGCGGAGGTCCCACTTGACCTCACCCTCCACCCGTCAAGGGCCCAGAACGTGAGAACACGGACGCCCACCCTCTGCCTGACCTGGTCCGGAAGCACCGTCCCCGCCTCCCGCATCGCCGACACCCGCCGGTGCAGCGCGGCCGACTGATCCACCAGCGACTCGGCGGCCGCATCGTGCTCCCGCAGCCTCTCCAGCAGCGTCTTAGCATCCGTCAGGATCTTCTCGATGGTACAGCTCATAGCGACCACAGGGCCACAGCACTGCACCCCTATAGCAGTCGCTCAGATTGTCCCCAAGCTGTCCCAGCGTCACAGACGTCACTTCCGGGTGCTTAAAAGGCGTCTGGGCAGCCGTCATACGCGCCTGCGTAGTGGCTGTCAAGTCCGGCGATGATCCGCTTTCACCAGCGAGTTCTCGGCGGCCCCGCCCTGCACATAGCAGAGGCCTGCCCTTGTCACGCCCTTGGTTTCCAGTTCTCACGGCCGAGTGGCAAGTGGAGTTTTGCACGGCCGGCCCGCCCCTGAAGTGTCTCTTTTCCCTTTTGGGACGGTGAAACAAGGAAGGGCTTAGGATAGACTAAGCCACAGGAGCCTAAGAGGGGCTGGTTTGGCTCTCTAGAAAAGTTGTGGGGAAGAAATGGGCCTTGGCGGGGTAGTCAAAGAAAAGGGGGCCTTGGAGGCAGGTTCAGGGGTTAGCTCTTGTCCATTGGTCCTCTGGTTGCAAGTCTGGTGGGGACTCTTAGAGTTTAGGAAATGCAGGCCTGAGAGGGAAGAAAGGTGTGGCTGTGCTCCCTACTGGTTTTGACTGATGTGGATTGTTACTCTTTTTTTTTGTAATTAGATTTTTTTAAATTGTGGTAAGATACACTATTTTAACGACATTAAATGTGCAGTTCAGTCGTATTAAGTGCATAGACAATGTTGTGAACCATCATCACCATCCATCTCCAGAATCATTATGCAAAGCTGAAACTGTATCCATTCATCATTACCTCCCCACATTGCCTTCCTCCCAGCCTCTGGCAAACACTGTTCTACTTTCTGTCTCTACAAATTTGACTTCTTTAGTTACCTCATATAAATGGAGCCATACAAATTGTATTTGTCATTTTGTAACTGGTTTATTTCACTTAGCATAATGCTCTCAAGGTTCATCCATGTGCTTCACAATTTCTTTATAAGGCTGAAAATATTTCATTTTTAACATATATCACATTTTGTTAATCTGTTCATCCATAGACAGGCACTTGGGTTGCTTCTACCCTCTAGCTATTGTGAATAATGCTGCTATGAACACAGGTCTGCAGAAGTCTATTTGAGTCGCTGCTTTCAATTCTTTTTGGTGTATACCCAGGAGTAGAATTGCTGAGTCATATGGTAATTCTATTTAAAAAATTTTGAGGAACAACCATAATATTCTCCACAGTGGCTGCACTATTTACATTTTCATCAACAGTGCATAAGGGTTCCAATTTCTCCACATCTTTGATATTTTCTGTACTGACAGGCATCCCTAAAAGTGACAGAAAAGGAGAAGAAACACAGAGACCACACAAGAGGAGATCGGGTAAAGATGAGAGCATAGGTTGGAGTGGTGCATCTACAAGCCAAGGAATACCAAGGAGTGCTTTACAACTACCAGGAGTTAGGAGAAAGGCATAAGATGGATTTTCTCAGAGCCTAAATTTCAGATTTCCATAACTGTAAGACAATAAATTTCTGTTCTCTTAAGCCACTCAGTGGTAATTTGCTATGATGGCCCTAGGAAACTGATACACGCTTACATGTTTTTGTTTTGTTTTGTTTTATTTTAGTGAGAAGAGGGGAGGCAGAGAGACAGACTCTTGCATGTGCCCCAACCAGGATCCACTCGGCAAGTCCACTAGGGGGCAATGCTCTGCCTACCTGGAGCCCTTGCTCCATTTCAACCCATTTTTCAGCGCCTGAGGCAGAGGCCATGGAGCCATCCTCAGTGCCCGGAGCCAACTCGCTCTAATCAAGCCATGGCTGCAGGAGGAGAGGAGAAAAGAGAGAGAGAGAAGCAAGAGGCGGGTGTGTGTGTGTGTGTGTGAACGGCGGCGGTGAGAAACAGATGGATGCTTCTCCTGTGTGCCCTGACTGGGAATTGAACCTGGGACTCTCCAAGACACACTGGAGCGCTACCACTGAGCCAATGGGCTAGTGCCTACATGATTTTTTAAACAATGAAATCACAAGAACATCATTGGTATTGTTATTTATTCTTTTTATATGGAAATTAAAAACAAATAAAAGCAATGACTGGTGAAAATTTTAAATAAACAAAATCAAATCTCATTCAAATTCACAGAAGAGAACCCAAGTAATAGGCATTTGGATATTATCAAAATGTTGGGGAGACAAAGCTGGGTGATCCTAGTTATGAAACCCTATGTATTCTTTACCACTATGCTATAGTGAGTATTAGGGAAGGGTGGGGAGTTGAGAATGTGTTTCTTATTGAGAAAGGAGATAAAATCAGCTGCTAAGAATGCTAGCGGGGGTGGTCAGTGAATTGCACAAAAGTTTGGAGTAAAGTAATTACTGAAGTGAATCAGAGTGGGTATCATTTATCTGTTGCTGCATAATAAACTACCTCAAAACTTAGTGGCTTAAAACAATAACCATTTCTTTTTTTTTTATTTTTTAGAATTTATTTTATTCATTTTAGAGAGGAGACACAGAGTGAGAGAGAAAGGAGAAAGGGGGGAGGAGCTGGAAGCATCAACTCCCATATGTGCCTTGACCAGACCAGTGCAGGGTTTTGAACTGGCAACCTCAGTGTTCCCAGGTCAACGCTTTATCCACTGCGCCACCACAGGCCAGGCCACCATTTCTTTTCTTTTTTTTTTTTTTTTTAAGAAAGAAAGAAACTTTTATCTTTTTTTAATTTTTATTTTATTTTATTAATTTTAGAGAGGAGACACAGAGTGAGAGAGAGAGAAAGAGAGAAAGGGGGGAGGAGCTGGAAGCATCAACTCCCATGTGCCTTGACCAGACCAGTACAGGGTTTTGAACTGGCGACCTCAGTGTTCCCAGGTCGACGCTTTATCCACTGCGCTACCACAGGTCAGGCACCATTTCTTTTCTTCATGAGTGTGTTGGGTAGTCCTTCTGGTCTGGGTCAGGCTCAGCTGATTCTGATTTGTGATAGATTGGTAGGCAGGGGGCTAGCTGGTCCTGGATAGATTCACTGGCCAGTCTGGTGGTACCCCAGCTGTCTACTGGAGTGATACGGGTGACTGGGCCATTTGTCTCTCATCCTCTAGTAAATTAGCCTTGTCTTGTTCACATGGCTATGGGATTAGAAGATCACTCCAAGCCCCAATGTGCACGTTTTTTCAAGTTTCTGCTTACTCATTTATGTACGCTACAATGTCTCATTAGCCAAGCAAATTATGTGGCCAGCCCACATTTAAGGGGTCTGGAGAAATAGATTCTTTTTTTTTTTTTTTTTTTTTTCACAGGGACAGAGAGAGAGAGAGAGTCAGAGAGAGGGATAGATAGGGACAGACAGACAGGAACCGAGAGATGAGAAGCATCAATCATTAGTTTTTCATTGCTGTTGCAACACCATTGTTATTCATTGATTGCTTTCTCACACGTGCCTTGACTGCGGGCCTTCAGCAGACCAAGCACCCCTTGCTGGAACCAGCGACCTTGGGTCCAAGCTGACGAGCTTTTGCTCAAGCCAGATGGGCCCGTGCTCAAGCTAGCGAGCTCGGGGTCTCAAACCTGGGTCTTCCGCATCCCAGTCCGACACTCTATCCACTGCGCCACTGCCTGGTCAGGCTAGATTCCAGTTTTTATGGGAGGGAAAGAATGTGTGTCAATTTTCACAGTCTACCATGAACAGAGAGGTACTGATGTTTAAAGGTAAATGAGAGGTGTTAGAGGTCTGGCTAAAATGAGAAATTATACTTTTGTGGTGGCATGGTTTCCATGATTTTACAATTTTCTGTAGCATGATTCAGCTTCTTAGGGGCTGATTGTAGTACTAGAAGTGGAAGATGGTGAGGCCTTGGGAATCAATGGTGATACCTAGCTGAAGAAGAGGGCAGTAAACCTGGGAGATGGTACTTGGTGGATAGAGTGATACCTAGCTGAGGTAGCAATGGTGCTTCACAGAAGCTGAATCACCCAGTAGAAGGCACCCACCAGAGATCTACTTGTACTGGGACTGTGGTGGGTATTTTAGGACATACATAAATATGAATGAATTTTCCTGAAAGACAAAGGTCTTGGAAGTGTAAGTGGGGCCAAAAGCTCCTACTAGGTTTTAAAATTTTATACATAATATAAATCATGGTTCTTAAGAAGACAGTGGCTTCAATTTTTAATAAATTGAAAAGTTGGATTAGATAAGTAGGCGTGCTTTATTTTTTCCTTTCTTTTTTCTATCTGTGAGTGGTATGTATATGTGTGAGATACTGGCAGGGTTACAACTTTGGCCTTGTTACTCCCAGATGGGTTAGTAGTGATTATGTAGTTGACTTCTAAACTGGACCCATGCCAAAGTTTCTGCTTTTCCACTTATAAGGTTATATATGTTTTAATAAAGGAGTAGGATTGTAATAGGTAATTTCTAAATAACGTGAACATTTTCAGATACCGTTAGACATCTTTTTTCCCTTTAAAAAGTGTTATAGTATTCTTTGGTAAATTTGGTTTAATGGAACACCTTTGTTAAATAGGATAAAGATAGTAACAAAATTTAAATATATTCACTAAAAAGAAAAAAAATCTTTTAAATAATAATAATCACAACAATAATCTACACTTAAGTACTTCTTTGTTTTAGGAATATAATCAACATTTACAGGTATTACATTCACTTTCCACAGCATTTTCTGAGGTAACTAAGAATAAAGTCACCTCTTTTATTTATTTTTTAGTGATTCTTTATTGTTATTTTATTGAAATATAATTGACATACAACACTATATCAATTTCAGGTGTACAACATGATTCAATACATATATATACTGCAAAAGGATCACCATAGTAATCTATCACCACACATAGTTACAACCCTTTCTTATGATGAGAATCCTCCAGATCTACTCTCCTAGCAAATTCAAATATGTTAACTATAGTCACCAGGCTGTACATTACATCCTCAAGACTAATATATTTTGTACCTGAGAGTTTGAATCCCTTGACCGCCTTCATCCATTTTCTGCCCCCACCCCACCTCTGGCGATCACAATCTAGTCCCACACTAGAGTGGTATATTTTTTACAATGGATGTACCTATATTGACACGTCATTATCACCCAAAGTCCATAATTTACATTAGGGTTCATTCTTAGTGCTGTGTATTCTATAATGTTTGATAAATATGTGTCCACCATATAGTATCATGTAGTTTCACTGCCCTACTACAGACTGTCTGTGTTCTGTCATTCATTCCTCCTTCTGCTGATCCTCTGGCAACCACTGGTGCTTTTACTGTCTCCATAGTTTTGCCTTTTCTGGAATGTCATATGCTAGGAATCACACAGTATATAGTCTTTGCAGATTGGCTTCTTTCACTATGCACGGTAGTACTCATTTAAGCTTCCTCCATATCTTTCATGGCTTGATAGCTCATTGCTCTTTAGTGATGAGTAATATTCCATTGCCTTATGTATGACAGTTTATTTACTAATTCACCTACTGAAATACATCTTGTTTGCTCCCAAAAAGTGTTGGAAATCACAAATCAAGCTACTGTAAACATGTGTGAAAACATTTGTGTGAACATAAGTTTCTAACTCCTCCAGGTAAACAGCGAAGAGCCCCACTGCTAGATTGTGCGGTAGGAGCATGTTCAGTTTTGCAGACTTTAAGGGACGCCTGAATGGGTAGTTTGAATCTCTTTTGGCTAAGGATGTCTCCATTTTAAATTCATGGAAGAAGTTTAGTAGTTGGTTACTATAAATGACTTCACCATATTACACTTAAAGAACAGTTTAGAAAGTTGAAAAACACTATGTCATTTAAAAACAATGATTATGAGATTATGAAGTGATTATGATACCTCATAATCTCCATGAGAGAAGAGGTAATTTTTGCTTTTGTTACCATTAATCATTAGCTCCTGTAGAGTGCCTGAAACATAATAGGTACCAAAAATATAGTGGAATGAATGAATGATGCCCTCTGGTCCTCCTGATCAAATTCCATTAGCCTGAATGTAAAACTCTTCAGCATGATTTTGATGGTTAGCCAGACTGGGGGGCCATTGCTGTCACTACATTATATGTAATAGAGTATCCTCACTAATGTCCTGGGTTGGGTCAGTAGGTGGAACTATGACAGAAGAGAAGTCAGCTACTCTTTATTAAGTATTGTGTCCACTGAGGTTCTTATTTGGGGGATGGGGTGGCTTAAACAACAACATTTGTTTCCTACAGTTCTGGAGGCTGGACATCTGAGATCAGGGTGCCAACATGTTTGGGTTCTGGGTGAAGGCCCTCCTCCTGGTTGTGTCCTCACATGGCCTTTCCTTGGTGCAGAGAGAGAGAAAGCTCCACTTAAATGCTTAATTGCTAGCTATAGGAACAAATGCTGGTTGGTTTGAATGGAGAGTTATTTATTTTAAGGATATTGGGTTGCCTACAAAATCACTAGGAAGACTGGAGAATCGGGTTCACAATTGTGCAACCAGAAACGATGTTCAAAATTATGTTGTAGACTTGCCCAGTGAGGACATTACAACCACTGTCCTCATGACTAGAGGAGGTTTCATCTTCAGCTTGCTCTGCAGACAGTTTTTGAATACCTCTGCTGCGTGTTCTAGGAACTTCATCTGCAGTTGCAGCCCCTTCCAGAGAGAGATTCCTGTGCAGTGTTTGCTACTGGGCATGGTTGGGCAAGTGATGTCTGGTCAGTTGAACCTAAGTCATGTGCTCATGGTTTAGCTACAAGCAAGAATGAAAAAACCACATGCTTAGTTTTCATAGAGGAAATAAGTCTCTACCTTACCAACGATCATAAAGAGAGGGAATTTTCCAAACATATTGAAAACAGTCAGATACCAGCTGGCTAGAAAGAATGGTAAATGTTATCTATAAATCCTTATTGTGAGATATGCTAATTATTTATTTCTTCCTTTGCTATGACCTCATAGTTCTTTCTTACCATAGCACTTATCATTCTCAACACCCTGTGTAGTAGTTATTTACATATATGTTCTACTTACCACCTAGAAAGGAATTAAGCATGTTGTATTTATCTTTGCATTCCCTTAGTAACCAATGAAGTGCTTAGTTTATAGTCAGATGGCAAGAGGTTTGGGGTAGTCATTAATATTGGTTTGAGAACCTCTTATTAGGGTGTGCTATGAATGGCTGTAAGCTGAACTAAATTAAAGTTGTGATTAGAGGGGCTGATATCTAAAGTATTCTCATCTGAAAAAATTTCAAACTAGAGTTCTCATGTAATGTTTAATAAATCAAGTCCTGATATTATTAATTCTATAATATCAAATTTCCGGCCCTGGCCAGATAGCTTGTTTGGTTGGAACATTGTCTGGAAGCATAGAGATTGCTGTTTTGATTCCTGGTCAAGGCATATATACAGAAATGACTTGCTTGATGTTCCTGTCTCTCTCTCCCTCTCTCTCTTCTCTCTCCCTCCTCTCTCATTGAAATCAGTAAAAAAATTTTGAAAATTAAATGATAATTAATAGTGAATATTTCTAGAACATTCCTTCCCTGACACTTTAGTTTCATCTGCCATAAGTGATTATAATTATGTTAATTACACAAAAACAATTATTTACATAGACTCTTCCTCCTAATGCCTTTACTTTCCTTTTTTTATTTAATGCCTTTACTTTCTATCACATCTTTTTTTTTTAGGCTGAAGTAAACGGATCAGTTGTTCAAACTTCCAGTGTTTAACTACAGTTTGTTAAAATACTTAAATATGGGTACCAAGTGAAAAATGAGGTTGCAAAAGGTTAACGTTTTCATGCTGTTAATAACTATTAGTGCCACTTCTGCATCTTATCAAAATGATTCAAGCTCATTCTGGCAGGACTCAGCAGAGCAGCTAACAAAGACTTACTTGTTTAAATAACAAGAAAGTTAAGAAATGAGAAAGAGCCACTATTCTTCCACTTTGGCATTAATGTAGAAGGAAGTGCCAAGGAGTCATCAACACTACATTAAAAATGTGAGTACGTTGTTACCCTTTCAATTAGAGCATGTGCTGATCTGTCAGCCGTCAGTGCTCCATAACACAAAACAGGTTGCTAGTGACAAAACAGTCTGCACAATCACTGCGTTTGTTTCTACAATATTATGCCAAACATAATATAATGGCAAGTACAATGAAGAAAAGACTTAGAGTATTTAGTTCTCTATATTTTTAAAATTTTATTTATTAATTTTAGAGAGAGAGAAAGGGAAAGAGAGACAGACAGACAGAAACATTGATCTGTTCCTGTATGTGCCCTGACCAGGCATCGAACCTGCAGCCTTTGCATATCAGGATGAGACTCTCACCAACCAAGCTAGTCGGTCAGGGCTAGTTCTATATATTTTTTTATAATTGATTTTTTTAAAGTTTTATTTTATTCATTTTAGAGAGGAGACAGAGAGAGAGAGAGAGAGAGAGAGAGAGAGAGAGAGAGAGAGAGAGAGAAAGAAAGGGGGGAGGAGCTGGAAGCATCAACTCCCATATGTGCCTTGACCAGACCAGTGCAGGGTTTTGAACTGGCGACCTCAGTGTTCTCAGGTCGACGCTTTATCCACTGCGCCACCACAGGTCAGGCAGGGCTAGCTCTATATTTTAAGGTGCATTTATACAAAATCTCTGACAGTCTAAAATCAACAGAAAAATTTCTACGTAAGGAGTGTCAATATCATAAATGGTAACTCCCAAATTCTCCCTGATATTATTTAGTTTTTGATTCACACAAAGAAGATTCCCCTGTCCCTCAAAATAAGGAGCCTTAGCAGATGCTCCTATATCATTGTCACTTTGGGAAAAGGTAATATATATTTTTAATGTTTTATTTATTTTTTACAGGGACAGAGAAAAAGTCAGAGAGAGAGATGGATAGGGACAAACAGACAGGAACAGAGAGAAATGAGAAGCATCAATCATTAGTTTTTCGTTACCCTTGCGACACCATAGTTGTTCATTGATTGCTTTCTCACACGTGCCTTGACCGTGGGCCTTCAGCAGACCAAGCCACCACTTGCTGGAGCCAGCGACCTTGGGTCCAAGCTGGTGAGCTTTTGCTCAAGCCAGATGGGCCCATGCTCAAGCTGGAGAGCTCGGGGTCTTGAACCTAGGTCTTCCGCATCCCAGTCCAGCACTCCATCCACTGTGCCACCGCCTGGTCAAGCGTAATATTTTTCTCTGAAGATTTTTACTGGTATTATAGAAAAATATTGGGCAGTAATATTCTCTAAAGTCTTTCTATAGAAAAAATATAACTAGATGACTAGAAAAGTATTGCAGCCCTTGAAATTGAGATTATTATTTAATTTCTTCTATCAATATGATTTTTTAAAATGTATAATTTCTGCAGCCATAGGCACATCCTTTCTCTCTGGAGCATACCCACAGATTTTCCCCTCTCCTTCCCTCAAGCCTGTTGGTTCTTTTTCCTAAGCAACAAGCATCCTTCTTTTGTCTCTGTAACTTGTATCCTGAGTCCACACAGTCCATCCAACTGGCTCATTTCTTCTACCTCTGTAACTTTTAAATAAACTTCTGCTTGCATTTAAAAAAAAGAAGAGGCCATTAATATGTTTCTTCATAAGCAGGTGCTAATCAATAAGACATCAAAAATATATAAATTATAATTTTGGGGAACAAAATTTTTGTTGCATCCACGAAAAACACTTGTTCTTACCTAATTCGAGTGTTCTGATCTCAAATCTGACATTAGTTTTTCTCTGTAAGCTAGTTTTTTTTTGCAATTCAAGATTTTAGGTTTTCATCTTATTGTAAAACTTTCAACATTTAGTTTAACATAATGAAGTAGAATGTCTTCTTGGGCATCATCTTTGTGAAAATATAATAATTTATATAATGCAGTAAATATACTAATACACCAAAAGATATGATTGCATCAGAATTTGTCTACAATTTCAAAATATAACATATTAAAACACTTATTTTAATCATAAAATTTGCGCAAAATTTATTTAAATTTTATTCAGGCAAAAATTTGCATTTGTAGCTCTTGCATTTGTGTACTTGTTGAGGACAGTCTCGTTTGATGCTCCAGCAGTAGTCTACCATCATATTTCTGTCCATTGCCCCGATAATGCTTTTCCATCATCTTCAGATCTTGAAGAAAGCATTCTCCCTACTCATCACTAACAGCTCCAAGATTTTTGGGAAACTTATCAAGGTGACTGTTCAGAAAGTGAATCTTAATGCTCATGTTAGATCCAATGTCACGGAAAGCCAACAGCATCCTTTGAACCAGAAGTTCATAGTTTTCTGCTTTTCTGTTGCCAAGGAAGTTCTTTGTAACTGCCACAAGACTCCATGCTGCTTTCTCTTCCTTATTCATCTTCCTGGCAAATTTTTTGTCATTTATGAGGGTTCAAATTTGAGGTTCATCGAATACACCTGCATTTATCTTCTCCAAAGACAAGGCAGTAAAAGCAGAAATAATATGTTGAAAGCATTCACTTTCTCTATTCAAAGCCTGAACAAACTGCTTCATTAAGCCAAATTTTATGTGAAATGGGGGGAAAATGATCCTGTTTCAATTAACTACATGTTCATTCACAATATTTTGCATCCCTACTTCCAGAGCTTCAAGTTTCTGCTACTCCTTCTGTGTCCAGTGTTTCTCCCGAGCTTGGCTTTCCCAAAAACACAGAAAGCAAGGATATTTCGTGAAACCTCTCTGTTGTCCTAGCAGGAAATTTACCATTTTAAGATCCACACAAATGATCCAGTTATGCTCCTCATACTTCAGAAAGTCGAGGACAATTTTTATGTCATTATAATCTTCTCGCAGATGAGTTGAATAACTATTTGGAACTGCTGCATAAACTTACCGTTGTGTAGGAGAACACATTTCAGACTCCATTTAGAGCTGTCAAGAAATAGCCACCATTCTGTTGGACTGTAAGTGGTAACACCTAGCTGGCTGAGAAGATTACTGATATCATGACAGTAAACAAAGTGTTTGTCTTCAGAAAAAAAGTCCACAAAAATTTGTTCATGCTTCCTGAAATGGGATACATTAGCTGGCCGGTGAAGTACGTTCTTTTCTTGAAGCCTGGAGGCTTATATAACTCAGCTGCTTTCTTTGATAGGCCCAAATCTCTCACTAAGTCATTCAATTCGGGTTGGCTAAACTGCTGAGGGGTTAATGACTGCTTGGCATCAGAAGAAGACCCTTCAGATTCTATAACCATTTTCTCATGCATCTTATCAAAATACACATGATCACCATGTTCACTTTCTTCATCCTTAGAAGAAATAAAACCATTGAAAACTGGAACCAGGAGTGTCTCAGAGTGTGGGATAGGCCGTATTGCTGAAGGAATATTAGGATATGTGATCATATGCCGTTTTTTCTTGCCAATGCCCTTTGTATGGATCAGACAGAAATAACAGTCACTGCTGTGGTCCTTAGGTTGATGCCAAACCATGGGAATACCAAAAGTCATTCCTTTGCATTTTCTTTTTGTTCAGTCACAAAGCATTTTTGCACAATTATGACACACAATATGCGGAGCCTAATTCTTGTCTTGATTGCCAAGGGGAACTTGAAAATAGGCAATATATGCATGTGTCACAAATGATGAAATATTGCACGTTTGATGTTGAAGTGTGTAACAGCCACATATATAACAGAAGGTGTCAAGACTATTCTTACATTTATGCCTACTCAAAGAAGACATGATTCAATCTTAAAATAAGAGGGCGTTTTTATCAGATAATAATATTTTACATTTAAAAACAACTACAATTATGTAAAAGCGATGTTTGTAAAACATTAATTGCCTTGTGATTATGTTCAATCCAAGAGTCGTTGCCCTTTAACTCCAATGCATGCCATTAACTGTAAGAAAACGAAATTAAAATTGCATAAAAAGTAGAGCATGCACCAAAGAATGGATTTCAGATTTTGAATCAGTGATGCAAACGATTGTAGAAAAAGTTCTAAAACCTCATGCAACAGAAAATGAAAAAAAATTGTTCCCCAGTGTTATCAATTATAAATATGCAGAACAATCCCTGCCATTATCTACAGATGTCTGTAATATTAAAGTATTAGAAACAAGAGAAATATGAAGAGGAAAATATTTTAGAACAAGTATCAATTTTGTGTTCAACAAGCCTTTATTGAGTATCTCTCATATGGAAGTCATTTGATTAAACACCAGGGAAATGAAACTGAACATAATCTCTGCTTATATGGTATACGTGATTAATTATTTTAGATAAACTTGAATGAAAACAATTATAGCCTAATTATAGAAATAAAGCACTAAGAGATGCATAAACAAAGTGTCAACCACTAAAGCTCAGTTATCCTCCTATAAAATGAGGATAAACAAATCTTGCATTTAAAACAGAAGGTATGCCTGACCAGGTGGGGGCGCAATGGATAGAGCGTTGGACTGGGATGTGGAAGACCCAGGTTTGAGACCCTGAGCTCGCCAGCTTGAGCGTGGGCCCATCTGGCTTGGACCCAAGGTCCCTGGCTCCAGCAAGGGGTTGCTCGGTTTGCTGAAGGCCCGCGGTCAAGGCACATGTGAGGAAGCAATCAATGAACAACTAAAGTGTCGCAATGGCAACGAAAAACTAATGATTGATGCTTCTCACCTCTCTCCATTCCTGTCTGTCTGTCCCTATCTATCCCTCTCTCTGACTCTCTTTCTGTCTCTGAAAATAAAATAAATAAATAAATAAATAAATAAGTAAAATAAAGTAAAACAGAAGGTATCAGACAGTGAACTCCGTAAGTTAGCTATTCTGATTTTCTGGAATGCCAGAGACATTACTTTATTACATCTTCACTTTTAATCTCTGGATAGCTCAGTTGGTTAGCATAGCAGACTTTCATTCTTCATTCATTCATTTATACTTTTTGAACATCTATTATGAGACAGGCCCTGTGATGGGCACTGGTAACACAAATGTGAAGAAAATAGCTGCAGGCCAAGAATCTAATGGAATAGTAATGAACAAAAGATTATGGACCTGCTCCATAGCTACAGATTGGCCCCTTTAGTCAGCAAAGTGCAATGATGAACTAGAAAAAAGCTCAAAGAGCATGTTCAATTGATGATCAGCCACTAGCATCATTTATATATATATATATATATATATATATATATATATATATACATTGCATCTTCTCATTAGCCCTTATATTTTGAATTAGCATTTTAGTTTTTCTGCCTTATTTCTCTAAATTAGTAACATTCTCAATGCTATAAAATTTGAAGCCTTGTGGAGGGAAAGTATTAGAAGGGTGGATCATTTTCTTTTAATAAGTCACTTATAACTTTGTGGTATTCTCATTCGATCTCAGTAGAACAATCTTGTAGAATTACATTTTAAGTCTAATTTTGTTTTTGGAAACATAACCTGGTAATATTGCTTGTGCAATTTCTTAAGTATGTCTTAAACTAAAAACTATACTGTACACTATCTCCTCTGGTCTTTTTCACTTAGTCAACTAAAAAAATAAATAGAATAGAAAATAATGCTCTACATGCCCCATAGTGGACTTGTGGGGTGGATCCTGGTCACGGCGCATGCGGTAGTCTGCCTCTCTACCTCCCCTGCTCTCACTTAATTAAATGCTATTGCTACTATTAATAATGCTCGAAAGGTGGCTTGATACAATAGGAATCTGATTTTTATAAGTTGTAGACATAAACTAGCTGTTACAAACTCGGCTTTTCACATCAGTGGATAAAAAGTATTATTAAAATTATTACCTTTGTATAAAAGAATACAGATAACTATGCCAAGAGATATGCTATAGCTAGCTCTTCAGGATTTTTTCATAATAAATGAAAAACAATACCAAAATAACTAGAATACTGCTATAATTAGTTGCAGTAGTTTTGGAAGAGCTGTTACTTTGCCCAGATCCTATTCTTTGTTTAAATTTTGTTGACAAGCATTTTATAAATGATTAGAGGAGGTGGTTTCTGTTTCATTAATGAAGTTGATAATGGTTAATTATTAATATGGAGTAAACTGTTCAAACCCAGATCAAGAATGAAAAACCAGTTATGTAGAAATTATTCAGCTGTACTAAATGTGATTTCCTTTTGCTATTAAAAATCTCAAAACATTTGAAAACACTTGAGAGAGAGAGAAAAAACCAATTAAACCATCTATTTTGTAACTTTCTTACTGTTTTGTTTAGAATTGAAAGTCACATCTAGTTTAGTTTTCAAATTCCATGAAATAGCTCCAAAACAGAAAATGGAATTCACTTGGTCTTAGCATAAAATGAAAACCAGTACAAGTTTGACACATTCTTTTGGGTTGCTTAATATGAACTCTAACTGTATAGACTGGCTTTAAAAAAAAAATGAGGTGAGATTGATGTAATGTAACATAATTAACCACTTTAAAGTGGACATTTCAGTGCTATTTAGTACATTCAGTGTTATGCAACTACCATAGTTCTAAAACATTTTATCATTCTGAAAGGAAAGCTCATACCCGTTAAGCTATTACTCCCCATTCACCCACCCCAGATCTTGGCAACCACCAATTTGTGTTCTGTCTATAATGAACTTACCTATTCTGGATATTTCATGGAATGGAATAATTAGAATGGAATACCTTGATCTTTTGTATCTACCTTCTTTCACTTAATGTTTTTGAGGTTCATCCACATTGTAGCATATATCAGTATTTTCTTTTCTTTCTTTCTTTCTTTCTTTTTTTTTTACAGGGACAGAGAGAGAGTCAGAGAGAGGGATAGATAGGGACAGACAGACAGGAACAGAGAGAGATGAGAAGCATCAATCATCAATTTTTTGTTGTGACACCTTAGTTGTTCATTGATTGCTTTATGTGCCTTGACCGTGGGCCTTCAGCAGACCCAGCAACCCCTTGCTGAAGCCAGCAACCTTGGGTCCAAGCTGGCGAGCTTTTGCTCAAGCCAGATGGGCCCATGCTCAAGCTGGCAAGCTCGGGGTCTCGAACCTGGGTCTTCCGCATCTAAACCTGGGTCTTCCACATCTAAACCTGGGTCTTCCACATCCCAGTCCGACGCTCTATCCACTGCGCCACCGCCTGGTCAGGTTATTTCTTTTTATGACTTAATATTTCACTGAATGTTCATACCACAATTTGTTTATCCATTCATCTATTAGCAAACATTTATATATTTCCATCTTTTGGCTAACATGATAGTACTGTTATGGATATGTATTAGTTTGATTACCTGTTTTAAGTGGGTAAGGTACTTAACAAGTAGAATTGCTTGTCATATAGTAATTCTATTTAAGTTTTTGAAGAATCACAAACTATTTTCCATAACACTGAACAACATTTTACATTCCTATCAGCAATGTAGGAGAGGGTTCCAATTTCTCTACATGCTCACCAATATTTATTTTCTGTTTTTTGGTGTGCTTTTTTATTATAATTATAGCTATCTTAAGGGGTATAAAGTTGTATCTCATGGTTTTCATTTACATTTACCTAGTGGCCGATGATGTTCAGTATCTTTTCATGTGTTTGTTAACTATTTGTATATCTTCTTTGGAGAAATGTCTATTCAAATCCTTTGCCCATTTCATTTTTCCTTTTCTTTCTTTCTTTTTTTTTTTTTTTGATAGAGACAGAGTCAGAGAGAGGGACAGATAGGGACAGAGAGGAAGGGAGAGAGATGAGAAGCATCAATTCTTTGTGGTGGCACCTTAGCTGTTCGTTGATTGCTTTCTCATACGTGCCTTGACCAGGGGGCTACAGCAGAGCCAGTGACCCCTTGCTCAAGACAATGACCTTGGACTCAAGCCAGTGACCTTGGGGTCATGTCTATGATCCTACGCTTAAGATGGCGACCCCGCGCTCTAGTTGGTGAGCCTCCGCTGAAGCTGGATGAGCCTGTGCCCAAACTGGTGACCTTGGGGTTTCTGAACCTGGGTCCTCTGCGTACCAGTCTGATGCTCTATACACTGTGCCACCACCTGGTCAGGCTACCCATTTTTTCAATTGGATTTCTTGTCTTTTTGATGTTGAGTTATAAGGGTTCTTTAAATATTCTGGATACTAGACCATTATCAGATATATGACAAATATTTTATCCCATTTTGTAGATTTTCTTTTCACCTTCTTGGTAATGTTCTTTGATGCACAAAAGTGTTTAGGTTTGATGATGTTCAATTTATCCATATTTTCTTTTGTTACTCATACTTCTGATGTTATATCTAAGAAACCATTCCCAAACCCAAGATCATAAGAGTCTATCCCTATGTTTTTCTTCCAAGAGATTTATTGTTTTAGCTCTGATATTTAGTTCAGTAAGCCATTCTGAATTAATGTTTTTATATAGTATGAGGTAGGGGTCCAACTTCATACCTTGCAGTTAGATAGCTAATTGTTCCATCACCATTTGTTAAAGACACTATTCCCCCATTGAATGGTATTGACACACTTGCTGAAAATAAATTAGCCATAGATGTATAGGTTAGAGACTGGCTTTTTAATTACTGCAGAACCAAATGGACATTTTCATCTTACCACAACGATTGTCTAAAATTTGATCCAGACTAATGGGGATGTGTAAGAATTTTCTAGGTGTTACATGTTCTGGTCTCTGGGATAGGAAGCACTAAGGTTTGAATCACATCTCTGCACTTATTTGTCAGTGATCTCAAGCAAATAGCAATCTGCTTCTATAGGACAATGTCCAGAAGTTTCTTAGTTGAATTAATTATGATGCTGATTGTTGGTATGTTGCCCCAAACTACAGTCATGCTTATGAACTGTGATTCTTTTACTACAGTGACAACTGGGTGGAGAAGGGAGTTTACTGGATCTTTTCTTTATGATCAAGTGTATTGTATAAGAAAATAGTTTGTTATTTTTTTTTAATTTCTTTTTATTTTATTCATTTTAGAGAGGAGACAGAGAGAGAGAGAGAGAGAGAGAGAGAAAGGGGGGAGGAGCTGGAAGCATCAACTCCCATGTGCCTTGACCAGACCAGTACAGGGTTTTGAACTGGCGACCTCAGTGTTCCCAGGTCGACGCTTTATCCACTGCGCCACCACAGGTCAGGCTTGAAAATAGTTTGTTATTTACTCTCTCATTGCACATGCTGTTCCCCTTACACCTTCTTCTTAGTGGTGTGAACTCATAACTACCTGTGAAAGCAAACTGTGTGCCTCTTTGTCTAAGTTTGTGTTCTGAGACATCACATTGATAGTTTGACATTGGCCATGGTGAGTAAATATACACCAAATGTTACAAGTCAAGTTTATTATTTTTCCAGTGAGTTGGTTCACTAACTCACCACTGCTTCCACTCCTGTCTTGCCTTGCCAATTTTTAATAATTTTTTAAAGACTTAGTTTGAGTGAAATCTTACTCTGGAAATCTTCACTCACCTGGTATAGGTCCAGTGTACCTCCTGTCTGCTTCCATAGAAGCTGGTGCATAACTCTATTTCCTTCTCACGAACTTTTTGAGGATCAAATTCTGTATCAGTCAGGATTTGGCAAAAGGGAACCAGAGATTTTTAAAGGATTTCTTATGAGAAATTAGTTGATGCAGTTGTGGATGTTGGCTAAGCAAGTCCAAGGTCTATTAGCAGGTGGTCAGGAAGGAAAGTTCACCAGCAGGGTAGAGCACATGGGCAAGAGTTGTTTGGAGTCTTCTTTTCCAAACCCTCTCCTCTCTGCATCATTAGTCTCTCCCCTCTTCTCTGTAATCATTCCCATCTTCTTACAAATGTAGTCTACTATTTCATGTTAAAAACAGCAACAAGGCCCTGGCCTGCTGGCTCAGCGGTAGGGTCTCAGTCTGGCGTGTGGAAGTCCAGGGTCCGATTCCCAGCCCAGGCACACTGGAGAAGCGACCATCTGCTTCTCCACCCTTCCCCCTCTCCTTTCTCTCTATTTCTTTCTTCCCCTCCCGCAGCCACGGCCTCAGCGGAACAACACCCCATAGGGGCCGAGCATCGCCCCCCAGTGAGCATTCGGGGTGGTTCCCTGTCCCGTGCATGCAGGAGTCTGTCTGACCTACCCCCCTTCTCACTTCGCAAAAAGGTAAATAAAAAATAAAAACAGCAACAAAATAAAACAGGAAAATCTATAACCTAAAAACTCAGTCTAGAGACCATTCCACGTCTCTCATCCCCTTCATAACTAAACTTCTAGCCAAATAAATAGAAAATGTTATATCCATTGTGTTTTGTGACCTCACCTTCCATCCAATCTTCAGTCCACTGGAATCTGGTTTCCCTCTCACCACATCATTAAAACCCCTGTTGTGAAAGTCATATAGGCCCTAATCATCCAGATTTAGGCCCTAAATCTTCCCAGATGACAATTCAACTTTATAACAAAGTGGGCTAGATTTGTAACTCTTTTAGATCATTTGTTACTGATAATGTAACAATGTTAATATTTATTTTAAATGGCATGTATCTATCTTGGCTAGCTGTGTATTGAGTGGCAGTGTAAAAAGAGTTAAGCTTCAAGAGATTTCCCCATTTATGCTTATTAAAGAATATCTGTGATTATAAATAGAATGCTCAGGTGACAGTAGCCTGTGTTAAATTTCAAAATATGTTCTGCTTTCACTATTTGAAAATATTAACACATATTTGCCCATATCTTTAAGTATCTCGGAATGAGTAGTATGCTAATGTCATAGTAAATAAATGGTATTATTGTACTATTACAAACTAGGGTAATATGTGTAAAGATATATACCTAAAGTTCTTAATGAATTATTCATTGTAAAACTATACAAGGAAGCTGATTGACAATGAATTATAATAGCACAGATATAATCAGGGTAGAATTGAGGAGATGAAGGTCAAGCTGATATGAATTGGTGAAAAGTTTGAATCATTGCACATTTGAATATGTATCATTTGAATACAGAAACCTATAATTCTACTTATAAGTAAAAGTTAAAATTGGGAATTGTTTAATAATAAAATTAATTTATAAATTACCACTGTACACTTATAATGAAAGGGCTGAAATTCTTTTAAAAATATATTCTCATAAGAAACAAATGTTTCTTATAAATATTTAGAACTTAGGCAGTGCTTCTAAAAATATCAAATATTAACCTGACCAGGCAGTGGCGCAGTGGATAGAGGATTGGCCTGGGATGCAGAGGACCCAGGTTTGAAACCCCAAGGTCACTGGCTTGAGCACAGGCTCACCAGCTTGAGTGCAGGGTCAATGGCTTGAGCGCAGGATCATAGACATGACCCCATGGTTGCCTGCTTGAGCCCAAAGGTTGCTGGCTTGAAGCCCAAATACTATATACTTGATACATATTATATACAGTGTATCAAATACTATATGTGAGGTTAGTCTTTTTAAGTGTAAAGTTGCCAGGAGAGTGTCACTTTTTCTTCTTCTTCCTCTTTCTCTTCCTCTTCTTCTTCAAAAATTTTATTTATTTTACAGAGAGAAGAGGAGGAGCAACAAGAGGTATCAACTCATAGTTGCTTCATTTTAGTTGTTCCTTTCTTGCTTGTCACATGGGCCCTGATTGTGCAAGCCCAAAGTTTTGAACTGGCAATCTCAGCATTCCAGGTCAACACTCCATCCACCACACTACCACAGGCCAGGCCAGAGTGTCACTTCTTTTAAGACATAATTTGGATCCTGGTTTTGAAATGTTAAGATCAACAGAAATGAATTATAATCTTATTATTATTATTCTTTGATTCAATTAAAATTCACAGATACAGAGCCTATTATTTAAAAAAGTAAGCAAAACTTTGTGACATGACTTTCAGGTTTTATCATTAGTTCTGCCCTGTAGTAGAGGAGGACCATTGAAGAATTCTGCATTAGTCTAGTAGTTGCAAAGTCAAAACTGGCTGTGTTGGGAACAGTAGAGGTGTATACTGAAGCTGTGCAATGTTATGTGAACATGGGACTGAGGCCAGAACCTAGACTCAGATATAGGTCATCAGGTCAGACATGGTGGGACTTGAAGAATAGGCATTTGGTGGTGGGACATGTTTGTAACCTTGCCTTCTTAGAAATGCCTTAAAGGGATGAGACTATGAACCTAGTATTCAACATACTTTGTTTATGTAAGTGACATTAAAAAAAATCATAATGAAGTTATTTATCTATTCCATTCAACTGCTTGGATTTTCACTGATTTTTATCTCTGCTATTAACTAGTTATGAGAACTTGAAAAAGGAGTAGTTTCTATTTGTTGTTTTTTAAAACTTTTATTTAAAAATTATATTTAATAAGGGGATATTGATCAATAAGAGTACATAGATGTTAAGTAAACATTTCTATAGCATTTAAACTGAGTTGTTTCTCTTTGAATTGCAGTTTTTCTTGGCCATAAAACGAGAGGGTTGGACTAGATGATTTATACACATCTCACATTGTACCAACTTATGAATTATTATTCACACATATAATTGGCTTTAACAAAAATTTTTGTGGCTAATGAAAAGTTGAATTTAGCACCTGTATTAGCAGAATTTGAATGAATGAAAATGTTTTTCTTCCTGTGTATATTGCTTCGTAGTTTGTAGAGGCCCGATGTTTGTAACCAAAATGGGAAAATGTCAAATTCAAGCAAGAAAACAAACTATTTATTAAGTAAACAATAAGGAACTCTGGAGGAGTATGACCTAAAGGTCCCAAAGGCCTCTATCCTTGATGATCTGGTTATTATTTGATTTATGTCAGCTTGAAACTGCTCTTGTTTTGACCCAAGAGGGGATTGTGTAGAAAGTTGGTCTCTGAGATAGAGCTGAAACATTGGTCTGCAGAGTGTCTGGAGCCTAAGGGTATGTAGAGTGCCCCTGTCTTCTCCTTGATAAACAGGGAAAGGGTCCAGTTTGCTCCATCTGGAAAGCTGAAGTTGTTACTGAAACTATATTTGTCTGGTGAGGACAAGGACAATTCCCAGTACTTTTATTTAACTGTGAGTATGCTGTCTTCTAAAATATAAGAACATTTTATAATTTTATGCCATCTAAATTAAATATAGATATTAATTTTGTTGGTGACTTACTTATTTTAAACTATTATTAAAGTGTAAGATGTTAATAAAAGGATGTTTTATGAGATTTTTAGTTTCCATTAATTTTGCAAAGTGGAGAAGACAATTGTTACTATAATAGTCAAACTATCAAAAGCATTTTCTGGTGCGTGCAGGCGGCTGCATCGGGGTGCAGAAGATGGCGGTCTCCAAAGGAGTTAAAGTTCCTCGTAATTTTCGCTTGTTGGAAGAACTTGAAGAAGGACAAAAAGGAGTAGGCGATGGTACAGTTAGCTGGGGCCTTGAAGATGATGAAGATATGACACTTACAAGGTGGACAGGCATGATTATTGGGCCACCAAGGGTAGATGCACGGAGCATACCAGTGTTAGCAAAATGGCAAAATTCATATAGCATTAAAGTTGTACTTCAAGAACTAAGACGTTTAATGATGTCCAAAGAAAATATGAAGCTTCCACAGCCACCAGAAGGACAAACATACAATTAATTTTAGTGGATCTCAAACTTGTCTTAAATCTTCTACTCATGTTAATGTCTTGATTAAATGTCAAAATGCAAAATATCCACATATTAAGTAAAAGAATTCCAGCTGCTAAAAATGACCTGGACATTTATAGGAATATATTTATTATATGTATACACATTAAGTTTTCAGGTAATGGGAGGAAAACATGCAGCACAATTTTTTTTAAGTCATTTAAACATAAACCTGGAATATTCAAAATAGAATTCAGGTTTACAAGATGAAAATATGGTGAGAAGTGTCAGAGAGCTATGGAAACGTGTGTTTTTAAAAAGTAGAAGTCTCAAGAAGGAAAATGAAACGGCATGCTTATCCATCTTGCTTAGTGAAAGAGCTTCAGTTTAAATTGTCTAAAGTACAGTAATATTGTCACCATTGTTTTAATTTTTGAAGTGGTATGGATGCTGAACACCAAAAGCATCAAAAATATGTTCAGCATTGTGTTGATACCTGTATTTATTTTAAAAATATGTCCTGGGGAAAGTCGATAAATTTCTCTTAAAAGCTGTTTCTGTAACGAACATGGTAAATATTTGTTTATAGTCTTTGTTTGACAAACCATGCATTTTAAGTTGAAGTGAAATCAGCATAAAGATAATAGGTATATGGATATGTGATTTTGAGATTAAAGTTAGTCTTAAAATGTAAATAAAATGTGGATCGTGTCCTTAAAAAAAAAAAAAAAAAAAAGCATTTTCTCCTTGAAAATAAGGAATTTAATTAAGTAAATTATACACTAATTTAGTTTTCTCCTAAAGAATGACAAAGCAATTTTGGACTGTAGTTGGACTTTACATTTGATATAATGATATTGTTATATTTTTAAGTGAAAACTATTTTTAAATTAAGAACTTATCGATTAAATATATTTTATGCTATGAAGCAACAGGTTATATTGTAAATTCAAAGCACCTTGAAATATATTCTGATAAAGACGTAGTTGGGAATTATATTTCTGTTGAAAATGGTGTGATGATATAATTATGAAAATTATTCCAAATTAGGGAAATAGACACAAGCTGTATTCCTACCTATCTAAAGTATATAAAAATATTAATTTCAGTTATGAATTTTATAAATATTTAATTTTTTCCTTAAGCTGTAAAAATAACTTGACATAATAGAAATGGAATACTTTTTCATTTAAAACTATATATGGTATTGTATGATTGCATTTATATGAAATGTGTGGGACAGGCAAATCCATAGAAACAAAGTTGATTAGTGGCTGCCAGAGACTGGGGATGTGGGGAGGAGGCAATGGGGAGTACCTACTTATGGGTTTGGGAGTTCATTTTGGGGTGATGAAAATTTCTGGAATTAGATGGTGGTGATAGTTTCACACTGTGTGAATATTCTCAAAATCATTGTATGCTTTAAAAGAATAAATTTTATGTTATGTAAATTACATCCCAATACCCAGTAAAGCTGTATAATAAAACTTTGAGTACCTTACAATGTAAAATTCTTTATGTATTCTATAAAGGATAGATTTTTATTAAAGAATCAAGAAACTTTGATTTGTATTTTTATTTAATCATATTCTTTTTATTTTCCTTGGTTTCAAGAAGCTCAGAGAATATTGGCTCATAGAAGATCTACTATGAAATATATTTTTATAATTATGTATCATATAGCACTATCATTCTTTTTTTAGTAGAGGATTATGAACATATTAATGTTTTCTTATGAAGCAATCTACTTTTCAGTTAAATCAGTTTTGAGCACTGCATTATTTATAACTCAAGTGACATTTATTACAAAAGTAGAAATGCAAAAACTGTATAATTCTTTAACATATAAATATAGTTTTCAAAAATCAATTTTTTTCTGTTAAAGTTCTAGATATATGAAGATTTAGAAAGAACAACTTATGGTTAAGATTAAAGATGTAATTTTATTTATGAATTAAGCATCTTTCAGTAAAATAGCTATTATAGTCTTTTAAAATATGGTTTTTATAAAGTTCTATTTACTAAAGAAAAAATATAGACTTTGCTCATGCTAAATTGATTATCTTGATAAAAGTTTCTCTCTTGACTAAGTTATTTTTTGTTTTAAATAAATATTTACTAGGAAAGATAACAAAATAGAATCATTCCAGGCCCATTGTAACTTTTCACTTTACTTTAACAAGATAGAACATTTTCTATTACATACCTCTCTCTATGTTATTAATTTAACTTAATGTTTTAAAACTAATTTTAGGAAGATTATTTCTGAAATTTCTTTTACTCTGCCATATTTATTTTAATACTTTTTTAAAACGTTTAAAAATTTGAAGAAAAACATAATTAATGAAAAACATTATGTACAAAATAATATGACTATTACCATTGGTCCCATTTATGCCCTGGAATATAACTAATTCATAAACTGATAAAAATAGGTCTACTTTACAAAATATTTTTAGGCATTTATTTATCAGTATGGGAAAGTACTGGTTTTAGAACATTGTTTATGATATGAACCCTAACGGTGGCTTTATAAGATGCTTATGTTTGTGTTTGTCAAGATATTACCAGTGTTTTTATTTTAAAGTGAAAGGAGGGGAGATAGACAGACTCCCACATGCACCCTGACTGGACTCCACCCAACAACCCCATCTGGGCCAATGCTTGAATTAACCAAGCTATCCTTAGCACCTAAGGCCAGCGCTGGAACCCATCAAGCCACTGGCTGCAAGAGGGGAAGAGAGAAAGAAGGGGGAGAGACAGGGGAAAGAAGCAGATCTCTTCTCACATGTGCCCTGACTGAGGATTGAACCCAGAAGTCCATATGCTGGACTGATGATCTATCCACTGAGCCAACCGGCCAGGGCCACCAGTTCTTTTCTACTGGGCTGCCTCTTGTTTGTTCCATATTATTTCTCAAATGAAGTCTCATTCAGCAAAGTCTATATCTAAGCAGTACCAAATACTTTTTAATTTTTAGGCAGTGGGAATGTTGGAAGAATGTAAATGGCATTGTGGTTTTTTTCCCTTTTTTGAGTGATATTTTAGTTTTTTCTTACCTTACTGAGAACTTAGTACATTCCTCAAGAGATGATTTTAGAGTCATATTTTCCTGGATTTAAGTTATTTCTCTAACATATGCTAAATTAGGATAGCCAGTTACCAATCTAAGTAATTATTTTCATAAATCCTGCTTTATACTGTATTACTCTAATTTTAGCAATAATCATATTTTTAAAAATTAGAAACCCTTGTATTTTCATATTACTTAACCTAAAATTATGTAATGCATCTAGAAAGAACAGAATTTTTTTTTTAATTTTTATTTTATTCATTTTTTTTTTTAGAGAGGAGACACAGAGTGAGAGAGAGAGAGAGAGAGAGAGAGAAAGGGGGGAGGAGCTGGAAGCTCAACTCCCATATGTGCCTTGACCAGAGCAGTGCAGGGTTTTGAACTGGCGACCTCAGTGTTCCCAGGTCGACGCTTTATCCACTGCGCCACCACAGGTCAGGCCGAAAGAACAGAATTTTAAATGATTAGTTCTCCTTCTTCAGTCTTATATCTTTAGAAGTCTACATGATATCTGGGTATGAAGAACCTACTAACAATTAACATATATGGGTTAAAACCCAACTCAACAGGCAGAAGAGTGCCAAGATTCTTTGTGTTCCTTCTATGTTCATTGTGTCCTTAGCTTAATAAATTACATGATGTCAGTTGACTCTCACAGTAGTAGTACTAAAATTTTGGCATCATTTCCTCAATTCCTCCTATTTCCCAGGGCTCAACATTTCATGGTAATGTGAATAGTCATTTTTCTCTATAGAGTACTGTTAACATTTTTTATGTCTAATCTAACCTTGTGCAAATTCATATTCTCTTGTAATTATACTATTAGTTTCGTGTCCATTTGTCCATTCTTTTTTGTTCAATCTGACTTCAACTGCTATAATAACAATCTTCCAATTTTATTGTTATATTCTTATTCAATAAACACCAATACAATATTCTGTTTATATCACACTACATGTTATAATCAAATCCAAACTCTTTAGTCAAAGATCTTCACTATTTCAAATTCCCAGGTTGGAGATCTTCAGGTTATCATGCCCAATCAGACTAAATCCTTCCTGTATCCCTGTCTTAGTCTGCTCAGACTGCCATAACAAAATATCATTATCTCATTTTATAAAAAAAAAATAGACTTAGTCCATTCAAAAAAATTACAAGATATTTTCTTTGCCAGTCAAGGATTAAACCTCTAGATACAGTAGCTCAACTGCTATACCAACTGACTTTCTATGTTGCTTCCAACATATAATTAATGTGGAAATTTCTCTACTATAAAAGGTCTAAATTTATAATTTGGAGATAAAAATTAATTTTTAATTTATGTCTAGGATGACTATGTACCTCTAAGTAAACAGGTATTATGGAAAGAAAAGGTGAAAGTAATGTAGCAAATTAAATTGCTGTGTACATACTTGCCAAGAAAAGTTCTTTGTAAAAAGAAAGTCTATGATCATATATGTGTATAAATAATATAAGACAATTTTCATCAAATTCTATAATGTTCTTTGCTGTACCCAAACATTTGGTATGAATTTTGTAACATCACAGGTTTGCTCACAAAAATTCAATGCAAATCAAAGAAACTCCGAAAGAACTTTAAGCAGAAAAATAGTTTTGACTCTAGCATCAAAGAGAAAGAGGTAGGAGTAGACAACAAGCTTGTATCATCCACCCCTAGATCTGGAAAAGTGGTGAGACTCTTCTCATAAGATTTTTTTTTTCTTTAATGATATGTCTTGTTAAATAACTATGCATTATAGTTTCCCCTATATTTCTTATAGATCCAGGAGAGCATGGAACTAACTCAAGAAGAATATCAGCTTATTAATAACATTGTGACTGCTCATCAAAAATATACAATTCCTTTAGAAGAAACAAAAAAAAATTGTATGTGGTCCATTACCGGCAAGAAATAATTTATAATTAATTATGTTAGAAAATATGAGCATAAACATAAAAGTTTAAAGTTAGAAGAGTTATTTGAAAGAAAATAAAATTTTTGTTAATTTTATTTCTTTTTGTTGATTAGCTGCAGAAATATGAATATCCCGAAATGAACTTTTTGCAACTTTCAGAAACAGTAGTCCTACGCATACAAGGGTTAATGAATTTTACCAAGGAACTTCCAGGTAATCACTTTATCTTTAGATAAAAATAAATTTAACTCTTAATTTTTAAGAAGTTCCTTTCTTAAAAGGAAGAAGACATTATAATAAAGCAAAAACCTCTATTTCCCCACCAAAACGGCTTCTAAATTAAAAAACATGTTTATTTTGTCTGCTTTAATCAATCAGGTGGCTAAAAGTATTAGTATTTTAAAATAGTCAAAAGATTTTAAAAAAGTTAGACTTAAGACAATCAATGTGATTCACAGTATGTTTTATTTCATTTTTACTTTCTGGAAATACATTTTTTAAAAGTATTATCTTCTTTATTATTATTATTTTTATTTTATTAATTTTAGAGAGAGAAGAAGAGGGAAGGAGGGAGAGAGAGAGAGATGGGAACATCGATCTGTTTCTGTATGTACCCTCATGGGGATCAAATTGGCAACCTCTGCACTTTGGGATGATGATCTAACCAACCAAGCTATCCAGCCAGGAAAAATTGTTTTTGTTTTTTAGATAAACCATGACACAAAATTTGCTATTAAATAAAAATAAATCAAGCCACTCTTGCCTAAAACTTATCTATTTACAAGAACAGATAACTCACTGTAAAAATAAATTCTTCAAGGCTAGAGTATATTAAATTTGTTTTTTCTATAGGAAAGATTATCTAGTTCTGATAAAAGTGTCCCAAAATATTGCCACCTGGAATCAAGAATTTTATTCAGATTTGAAGTTACATATCATGATTATTTTAAGGGAAGATAACTGAACAAATAATATAAAATGTTAAATCCTATACCTGAATATGATCTTCACATTATCTACTTCAAACAATTATATAATCTTTTCTTAAAGGATTTAAAAATTTGACCAATGAGGATCAGACTGCATTACAGAAGGAATCAGAAACTGAAGTGATGTTTCTTCATGCAGCCCAACTTTATAAAGAATGTCTTGCATCAGCTTCTGAAAGTAAAAAAGGCCAATTAACTCAATCTTAATGTTAATAGTTACTATTAAAATTAGCAACAAATTTATAACATTGAGCTATTTTTTTCTTATACTTTAATTTTACTATTTATTATAGGAATAATTACTTCATAATAGCTGTTTATAGTTTTCCAATTTATTGGTCTAGCTTTTACCTTTTTTATTTTAAGAGAAAGCCATTCTTTATTATACAGCATCATGGAAAAATATTTTTGGAGGGTCTTCTATATAATATTTATGTAAAATATGAACTCTTTATCTAGCTTTATGTTTCAGTAATAATTATAAAGCTACCTTTCACTGGGAACATTTTCTATCTAACAGTTTAGAGAGATTGAATTTATTATCTGTATAAAGACTTTTTAAAAACCAGAATTTATTTTTCCCTTTTGCTAGGTACTATGAGATTACCAGCTAATTCACTGAATTGTTACAATCATAGTGGTGATGGAAGTGCTATTTATTCCATGGAAATGTTTTGCAACAAAGGCTGTTCTTCCACTACGCTGACTGGTAATATAAAATACAATATAAAATATTAATTAGATTTAAAAAAATAATTAGTCAGATATAATGTTTCATTTTTTATATGTCTTTGAGAAAAAAATAATACCTGTAATAGCAATATATTCTGTTTTGATGAAACTACATTTGATATTAATCTTTTCAGGTACTGTTGAAGAATTTATTGGCATGCTGTTTTACTTCTACAGAAGAATGAGTGAGCTTAATATTACTTATACTGAATATGCTCTGTTGCAGCAACAACTGTGTTTTTTTCAGGTAAAAACCACTCAGCAGTAAAACTCTGGGTTAAGTTTGGCAATGTAATCATGAAGTTTGTGGTTACTATATTATTCATTGATGCCAAAAGTATTACTTTTGTTTCCTCAAAATTGCCTTCAGCTTACAAACATGCTGTAATTTCTTGCTTCTTAAAATTGCCTTATTGACCTCATATCCCCCTTTCAGCTAGTCTGCCATTTCTCTGTTCAGTATTACAGGAAAAAAAAATTTTTTTTAGAGTTGTCGACACTCCTGCCTCCATTTTCCTCTTCTTATTCACTCCTTACTGAACCCAATACAGTGAGATTTCATCCCCTCCTTTCCATTCCCTCATATCTTGTAAAGATCTCCAGTGATTTGGCATTGCTGATGTTACTAGTCAGTTCTTAGTGCTCATCTTACTTGACCAATCAGCTACATATGACAGAGCAGATAACTCCCTCTCTTAGAACACACACTCATCACTTGGCTTTGGTTGATCACTCCCTCCTTGACATGCTTCTGCCAACTTCCACTACCCATTTGATTTCCAGGGCATCATTTCTATTGATTTTCATTCTCTGCTGCTCTCTCTCTCTCTCTCTCTCTTGTTAATCCATCCTGATCACCCACACTGATACATGTCAGAGTGTCCCCGGGGCTCAGTTCTCTTTCATTTTATATTACTTCCTTTGAAATTTCATTCTATCTCATGGGTTTAACTGCCATCTATATGCTGCTAATGCCCAAACTTACATACCAACCTGGACTGCTCCCCTAACTCCATTACAAGGTCTATTCAAGACTTTAATTTGGATGTCCAATAGGCATATCAAATCTAACATGTCCAAAGGTGAACTCTTGTTCTCCCCTCTGACCCTCCTGTTTTCCTCATCTCTACTAAATGTCATCTCCATTCTTCAAGTTGCATAATCCAAACTTCTAGTAATCATCTTTCACTTCTTTTTCTTACACCTATATTAAATATATAGCAAATCCTATTGACTCTAGCCTCAAAATATATCCAGAATTCTTACTCTGTCCCTGCTGCTTTAATTAGAACTACCATTCTGTCTTTTCTGTTTTCTGCCCTTGCATTTATTCTCTATAGAGTAACCAGAGTGATTCTTTGAAAACAAGCCAGGCCATGCCATTCCTCTGATCATACCTCTTTAATGGCTTTCTCTTTTACACAGATTAAAGACAACGTTCTTTTCATCATTGCTTACTACTATCCATATTGCTTCTGATGTATATAGTACTTGAAAATTTCAATCAGGCTCCTGTCACAAGTTCTTAAATTGACAAATTTTGGAAAGCTCTTTTCCTAGATAGCTACACGGCACCCTCTTTTTTACCATCTCAGATCTCTGCTAAAAGTCATTTACTTTTGATTATCCTTTTAACAATAGCTACTTCCCCTCCACCCTATATTCTTACTCCCTTTTATTTTTTCCATAACACTTAGCACTGTCATATTATGAATTTTTAAAATTTATTGATTTTAGAGAGAGAGAGATTTGTTATTTCAGTTATTTATGCATTCATTGGTTGATTATTGTATGTGCCCTGACTAGGGATCAAACCTGCACCTTTGGTGTATTAGGATAACACTCTAATCAACTGAGTTACCTGGCCAGGGCCTGTCATACTATATTTTATTTTTAAACAATGTGAATATTTTCTCCCATACTACTACCAGAACCAGAATATAAGTTCAATGAGGACAAAAAATTTTGTCATGTTCACTGTTGTTATCTCCAACAAAATGACTGGATAAATGAATGCTGGTTAACTATGAAGAAATACTCTTTATAGAGTATTATGAAGTTTAAATAAGATATTTCATAGATGCAAGTTACTTAGCATAATATCTGGTCTATATTAAGAATTCAGTAAATATTTGCTATTTTTATTATTTAAAAGCTGTATTTTTAAAAAATTCATTACCTTGTACCATTTTTCTAGCATTCAATAAAATATATATATGATCATGTTTTTCAGATCGTCCATGCCTTAAAAATAAGCAACATGTGGAAAATTTACAAGAAGCAATTTTACAAATTTTGTACAAATATTCAAAAATTTACCATCCAGAAGACCTACAGCATTTTGCTCGTCTCATAGGGAGGCTCACCGAACTGAGAACACTCAATCACAGCCATTCAGAAATACTTAGCATTTGGAAAACTAAGGACCCTAAATTGGCTAGTTTACTCTCTGAGAAATGGAATCTGTATTCACATTGCTGAAACTTTAAAACATTGTGGTTTTTCTTAAAATTTCTAAATCTAGATTGTTTACTTTATCATTATAGGATGACTGATTTGAAAAACATGAACAGCATTACTATGTTACCAATATATCACCATAAAATTGACAACATCAGAGCTCATCAAATTTTGTGGAATATAAGACCATCACTAGAGTGATATAGAAGATTCCATTCAAGATTCGACTCAAAAGAAGCAACGGTTATTGTTACTGCATATTTCCTTCAAAAGGGAATAATGCTCAATGAAGTTCTTACCTGAAAAAACATTTTTTATTTAGTATAAAATTGAATGAAAAAGATAGATTTCTTAGAAATGAAAATGGTTATATCTAGTAGAAACAATGTAATCAGAATAAAGACAGTTTGTGAACCTCATTAATTAATGCCCAATTGATAAATAAGGAACTAAAATTTTATAGCATTCCTGTTATAGCAATTTATGATTAAGGAGGAAAAAGATCTATGTTCAACTCTTACTTTTCCTTAATGTCTTATAAAAAGAGATCTTTTATAAGCCCCAATTAAGAAATTTGTGATGAGAATTAAATTACAAGAGAGTACAACAGGGGGCAAGATGGCAATGGAGTAAGCAGATGTACCAACTTTCAACTCCCAGAACCAAAGTGGATTATAACTTGATTTTAAGAACCATCATCTGGATAAACCAACGTTGAACTGGACTAAGAGGACTCTTCAACCGGGGAACACTGAAGAAGCAACATTGAGACTGGTAGGAAAAGCAAAAACGCAGAAAGGGCTCCCCAGCTCCCCGGAGTGAAAGGCAGCCCGGAGAGACTTGTGTGGGGGGAAGAGAGGCCAGCGGAAGGGTAGGGACCTGGGTCTCAGGAGCAAAGCCTCAGCCTATAGCACCAGAGCCTAGAAGAGGTGTATGGACAGTATTGAGCTGTGAAACAGGTTAGGGTACTGTTTGTGAGAAAGAGAGAGTTGTCTCAAACCTAGGATTCTTTTTAAAGGGACGGTGCAGAAAACCTCTCACAACCACTCACACGAGACTCCGGGAGACAGGGAGAGAGGATAGGACCAGAGCAGCGGGAAGAGAGTGCGGTGTGGAAGGCACAAGGAGAAAAGCTTTGAGGGACAACCACCCTAAACCCTGGGCTGAGTCACTCCACAAATCTGAAACAATATTTCCCCTGGAACCAGCAGAGGGAAGCAGGACACCAGCCAAACAGGCTCCCCTGCAGCATTTAGAGCATTGTTGCTTAGAAGGAAGGAGCTTTCAGGACTACAGTATGGAGTGTTAGGGTCTGAGCTGCAATGCCCCCACCAACACTGCTGAAGGCTTGCTGGAGGGTGGGCGGCGGGACGCGGAAGCGCGGTTCCGTTGGCATGGGCAGAGGCTGAGCTGGCTGGCGTGAGCTCGGTCTAGCCCAGCGGGGGCGGAGGGGATGCGTGAAAGTGGTCTGGCGGCTGCAGGCCTGCCTGTGACCCCACCTGTGGGGGAAAAGCAGGAGCCCAGAATGGGCAGAGATCTGCTGCTGGGCAGGGGCTAGTGGGCGGGCAGCCTCACCTGGCCTCCGAGGCTTGAAGCCCTGCACGAACCGACTTTGCCTGCTGAGGTGGGGCGGAAGCCCAAGCTCGCAGTTGAGCATGCACCAGCAGCCTGGCTGAAGAGCCGAGGTTGGCGGGGGTGGGGCGAAAGCCTGGCTTGCAGCTGAGCGTGCACCAGAAGCCCCTCTGGCCGGAGGAACAGGCTGACAGGGACCCACAGCTAAGCAAAAGTGCTCACCCTTGCCCTTGGTGCCCAGGTTTGTGGCCCGAGTGTGGTGTGCAATCCCACCAATGGGAGAGGGGCAAAGGCTGAGACTGACTGAGGCTTAAAGAGCGTGTCACGAGAACATAGCCCCTCCCGCGAAGGCGAGGTGGAGACCGCAGCAGCAGCTGCAGCACCGGCACCAGCAACACTCACACCCAATCACTCTAGGCAGCGGCAGAGGGGGTGGTGGGCCTGCAGACAGACCACACCTAGGGAACACAGAGGCAACACCCATTGGACTCCAGTAGCCAAACCCTTTTTACACCCAGACAAAATGGGCAGGCAGAGGAATACAACCCAAATGAATCAAGAGAAATCCCCAGAGAAGGACCTGAATGAACCAGAAATAACCAAATTACCAGAGGCAGAGTTTAAAATAATGATAGTTAAGATGTTCAAAGAGCTTAGAGCAACAATGGATAGTCATTACAAACACCTAAATAAAGAGATAACAAGTATAAAAAAGGAAATTGAAATAATAAAAAAGAATCAGACAGAAATAACAAATAAAGTATCAGAACTGAAGACCACAATGGAAGGAATTTGAAAGCAGGATGGATGAAGCTGAGGATCAAATCAGTGAGTTAAAGGACAAAATAAACAAAGGCACAGAAGCAGAGCAGAAAAAAGAAAAGAGACTCAAAAAATCTGAGGAAACTCTAAGGGAGCTCTGTGACAACATGAAGAGAAATAACATCCGCATCATAGGGGTTCCCGAAGATGAAGAGAAAGAACAAGGTATAGAAACATTGTTCAATCAAATCATAGCTGACAACTTCCCTAAATTAAGACTGGAAAACGTTTCAACATTCAAGAAGCACAGAGAACTCCATTAAAGAGAAACCCGAAGAAATCTAGACCAAGACACATCATAGTTAAAATACCAAAGCTAAGTGATAAAGAGAAAAATTTAAAAGCTGCTAGAGAAAAAAAGGCTATCACCTACAAAGGAGCCCCCATAAGGATGACATCTAACTTCTCAACAGAAACACTTGAGGCCAGAAGGGAATGGCAAGATATATTCAAAGTAATGCAGAACAAGAACCTACCACCAAGACTACTCTATCCAGCAAGGCTAACGTTTAAAATCGAAGGAGGAATAAAGAGCTTCCCAGACAAAAGAAACATCAAGAAATTTATTAAAACCAAACCAATTCTGCAAGAGATGCTAAGGGGCCTGTTGTGAACAGTTCAAAGGGGGAAAAGAATATAGGAAAAGAAGAATACAACTTTAAAAAATAAAATGGCAATAAACAACTACATATCAATAATAACCTTAAATGTAAATGGATTAAATGATCCAATCAAAAGACATAGGGTAGCTGCATGGATAAAGAAACAGGACCCATACATATGCTGTCTACAAGAGACACACTTTAAAACAAAAGATGCACATAGACTGAAGGTAAAAGGATGGAAAAAAATATTTCATGCAAATGAAAATGAAAAAAAAGCTGGGTTAGCAATACTTATATATGACAAAGTGGACTTTAAAACAAAGACTGTAGTAAGGGATAAAGAAGGACACTACATAATGATAAAGGGAACAATTCAACAGGAAGATATAACCATTATAAATATCTATGCACCAAACATAGGAGCCCCGACATACATAAAGCAGACTTTGATGGATATAAAGGGTGAGATTAACAGCAATAGTATAATAGTAGGTGATTTTAATACCCCAGTAACATCACTGGATAGATCCTCAAAAAAGAAAATTAATAAAGAAAAAGCAGACTTAAAGGATACACTAGATCAACTCGATTTAATAGATATCTTCAGAACTTTTCACCCTAAAGCAGTAGAATATACATTCTTTTCAAGCTCCCATGGTACAATCTCTAGGATAGACCACATGTTAGGACACAAAAGTGGTCTCAACAAATTTAAGAAGACTGAAATCATATCAAGCATTTTCTCTGATCACAATGGCATGAAACTAGAAATTAACCACAAAAGAAAAACTGAAAAATACTCAAACACTTGGAAACTAAATAGCATGTTATTAAATGACGAATGGATTAACAATGAGATCAAAGAAGAAATAAAAAAGTTTCTAGAAACAAATGATAATGAGCATACATCAACTCAAAATTTATTGGACACAGTAAAAGCAGTTCTGAGAGGGAAGTTCATAGCACTACAGACATACCATAAGAAGCTAGAAAAAGCTCAAATAAGCAACTTGACCTTCCACCTAAAAGAACTAGAAAAACAACAGCAAATAAAGCCCAGGACTAGTAGAAGGAAGGAAATAATAAAGATCAGAGCAGAAATAAATGACATAGAGGCTAAGGAAACAATACAGAGGATCAATGAAACCAGGAGCTGGTTCTTTAAAAAGGTAAACAAGATTGACGAACCTTTAACTAGACTCACCAAGAAAAAAAGAGAGAGGACTCAAATAAATAGAATTAGAAATGAGAGTGGAGAAATAACAAATGACACAACAAAAATACAAAGTATTGTAAGAAAATACTATGAAGAACTCTATGCCAAAAAATTAGACAACCTAGGTGAAATGGACAAATTTCTTGAATCATACAATCTTCCAAAAATCAATCTGGAAGAATCAGAACACCTAAACAGACCAATTACAACAAATGAGATTGAAACAGTTATCAAGAAACTCCCAACAAAGAAAAGTTTTGGACCTGATGGCTTCACTGGTGAATTCTACCAAAAATTCAAAGAAGAACTAACACCTATCCTTCTCAGGTATTTCAAAAAATTCAGGAGGAAGGAAGACTTCCAAACTCCTTTTATGAGGCGAGCATAATTCTGATCCCGAAACCAGGCAAAGACAACACAAAGAAAGAAAATTATAGGCCAATATCCCTGATGAATTTAGATGCTAAAATTCTCAACATAATATTAGCCAACCAGATCCAGCAATATATGAAAAAAATCATACACCATGATCAAGTGGGATTTATTCTGGAGAGGCAAGACTGGTTCAATATTCACAAATCAATCAATGTGATTCATCACATAAACAAAAGGAAGGACAAAAATCACATGATAATTTCAATAGATGCAGAAAAGGCATTTGATAAAATCCAGCACCCATTCATGCTCAAAACTCTTAGTAAAGTGGGAATACAGGGATCATTCCTTAACATGATAAAGGCCATCTACAATAAACAGACAGCAAACATCTTACTAAATGGACAAAAATTAAAAGCAATCCCCTTAACATCAGAAAACAGGCAGGGATGCCCCCTTTCACCACTTTTATTCAACATAGTTCTGGAAGTCCTAGCTACAGCAATCAGACAAGAAGAAGAAATAAAAGGCATCCAAATTGGAAAAGAAGAAGTAAAACTGTCACTATTTGCAGATGATATGATATTGTATATTGAAAACCCTAAAGTCTCAGTCAAAAAACTACTGGACCTTATAAATGAATTCAGCAAGGTGGCAGGATATAAAATTAATACTCAGAAATCAGAGGCATTTCTATATACCAACAATGAACTGTCAGCAAAAGAAATTAAGGAAACAATCCCCTTCACTATTGCAGCCAAAAAAATAAAGTACCTAGGAATAAGTTTAACCAAGGAGGTTAAGGACTTGTACTCGGAAAATTATAAAACGTTGATAAAAGAAACAAGGAAGATACAAACAAGTGGAAGCATATACCGTGCTCATGGCTAGGAAGAATAAACATCATTAAAATGTCTATATTACCCAAAGCAATTTATAAATTCAATGCAATACCAATTAAAATACCAATGACATACTTCAAAGATATAGAACACATATTCCAAAAATTTATATGGAACCAAAAAAGAACACGAATAGCCTCAGCAATCTTAAAAAGAAAAAATAAAGCAGGAGGTATCACTCTTCCAGATATCAAGGTTTACTACAAGGCCATTATACTCAAGACAGCCTGGTACTGGCATAAGAACAGGCACATAGATCAATAGAACAGAACAGAGAACCCAGAAATAAACCCACACCTTTATGGACAACTGATATTTGACAAAGGAGGAAAGAGCATACAATGGAGTAAAGACAGCCTCTTTAAAATATGGTGTTGGGGAAATTGGATATCTACCTGGAAAAAAATGAAACTAGACCATCAACTTACACCATTCACAAAAACAAACTCAAAATTGATAAAAGACTTAAATGTAAGCCGTGAAACCATAAGCATCTTAGAAGAAAACATAGGTAGTAAGCTCTCCGACATCTGTTGCAGCAATATATTTGCCTATTTATCTCCACGGGCAAATGAAATAAAAGGCAGGATAAAGAAATGGGACTATATCAAACTAAAAAGTTTTTGCATAGTTAAAGACAATAAGAACAGAATAAAAAGACCAACCACACAATGGGAGAATATATTCGACAATACATCTGATAAGGGGTTAATAACCAAAATTTATAAAGAACTTATAAAACTCAACACCAGGAAGACAAACAATCCAATCAAAAAATGGGCAAAAGAATAGAAATTTCTTCAAAGAGGACATACAGGTGGCCAATAGGCATATGAAAAAATGCTCAACGTCACTAATCATTAGAGAAATGCAAATTAAAATCACAATGAGATATCACCTCACACCAGTCAGAATGGCGCTCATCAGCAAAACAACACAGAATAAGTGCTGACGAGGTTGTGGAGAAAAGGGAACCCTCTTGCACTGCTGGTGGGAATGCAGACTGGTGCAGCCACTGTAAAAAACAGTATGGAGATTCCTCAAAAAATTAAAAATCGAACTGCCTTTTGACCCGGCTATCCCACTTTTAGGAATATACCCTAAGAACACCATAGCACTGTTCGAAAAGAAGAAATGCGCCCCCATGTTCGTAGCAGCATTATTCACAATAGCGAAGATCTGGAAACAGCCCAAGTGTCTATCAGAGGATGAGTGGATTAAAAAGCTTTCGTACATATATATACTATGGAATACTACTCAGCCATAAGAGATGATGACATCAGATCATTTACAAGAAAATGGATGGACCTTGATAACATTATACGGAGTGAAATAAGTAAAACAGAAGAAAACTGAGAACTGCATGATTTCATACATAGGTGGGACATAAAAACGAGACTATGAGACATGGACAAGAGTGTGGTGGTTATGGGGTTGTGGGAGGAAGGAGAGGGAGAGAGAGGGGGGTAGGGAGGGGCACAAAGAAAACCAGATAGAAGGTGACAGAGGACAATTTGACTTTGGGTGATGGGTATGCAACATAATTGAATGACAAGATAACCTGGAGATGTTTTCTTTGAACATATGTACCCTGATTTATTAATGTCATCCCATTAAAATTAATTTAAAAAATTTTGTGATGATAAGATACTGAAAAAGTTAAAGTAACAAATCATTAAAACATTTTTAACACATATTGGGAAATTTAGCACGATTTATAGCTCATTCTGGTAGAAGGTACTTACCCATCATTTTGCCAACATGTTTGGTAGAAAAAAATGAAGTTCTTAAAATCTTTTCACAAATATTTTTATTCTTGTGAGCATGAAAATAATAGAGTGCTTATATGTTGAAAATAAATTTCATGTAAAAGTGAGAAATTCTATGATGGCACTATTGTTTTGAAAGACTGGATACAAGTAAATAAAATGCTGTGAATTAAATTAATATTAGGAGTAGCATTTTGGTTTTCAATAAAGAAAAGATGACCATAGTTGAATTTTTCATTGTTGTAAAACTTAAATAAAACTGAAATATTTAATTTATACCCTCAGTTTAGGAAGATATTACTAAATGCATCAGTTGTTGCCTGCAGGGGGTACCTTGTGCATATTCTTGGAGGGAGCATTTTATCATTTTTAGGGCACCTAGACTGTATTCTCTTTCTTTTTTTTATTTAGACAGTTCTTAGAATGTAAAATGAGTAACATTTGATCATCCTTTCCAGCTCAAAAATTTTGTACTTTTAGCAGAAACTAGTGTGATAGATTAAATTTATATAAAATAAAATGGGGTATTTAAAAATATTACTAAAGTCCTTTGGAAAGCATTAGTTATATACATGGAGAGATTTAGAAAACACAGTCAAACTGTTCAAAATGAGTCATGTTATTGCTCAAACCTAGATTCTTAGCGCCACAATATTTATTTAAGTTTATTAAAGCTGGGGACAGTGAAAAAGGAAAGACCTAGAATAGAAGAAGCAACAGGAGAAAGCCTAGGTGGGGCTGCTTAGGTTCTCTAGAAAATTTATAAGAAAGAAAGGAGCCTACATTGGGAAGCAAGAGAAAAGGGGACCTTGGATTCAGGGGCTTAGCTCAGGAGAAGTTGCTATAGCCCATTGCTCCCCAGGTTGGGAATCTGGTGGAGACTCTTATTAGAGTTTAGGAGAGGCACACCTGTGGGGAAGAAGGTGTGTGTGGCGGGGAAGTGCTGGTGTGCCCTGGAAGGAAGTGTGCTGGGTCCTTTGCTTCAGGGTTTTTTTAAACTGTTTTTTCTTAATTTTATTCAGAGAGGAGACACAGAGTGAGAGAGAGAGAGAAAGAGAGAAGGAGCTGGAAGCATCAACTCCCATATGTGCCTTGACCAGACCAGTGCAGGGTTTTGAACTGGCAACCTCAGTGTTCCCAGGTCGACACTTTATCCACTGCACCACCACAGGTCAGGCGCTTCAGGGTTTTTAAAGACTAGAAGTTAAGGATAGGATTTCCATAGAATATTCAGCACCTTGACATTTATTGTATCTAGTCTCTCAAGCCTGAAGTGAGGCAGTCACCTTAGCTCAGTGGTTCTTAAAGTGTGTGCCAGGGCACACTAGTGCACCCTAGAAGATTTCCAGGTGCACCCTATGGTATTCCAGAGAAATATGTGCCTTTTGGGGACCAAAAAACCAACAGCGTTTTTGGAGTTTAGATTTTTTGGGGAGAGAGGTGTGGGAAATTGGCTGTAAACTGACAGTCTGCCCAACCTCCCACCTCACTTGCCTGATTAGGTTGCAAAAGGCTGTTAAGCTGTGGTGCTGGATTGTTTACACTACCCCCATGTTTGGGGAAAGACTGGGGGCAAGTTTCTTTTATCCTTTGGTGTCAAGTTAAGATGATATGTATGGTGGGGGTTTTAGATGATTAAACATAAGGAATTGTCTCTTAAAGCCTTCTGGGTTTCTATAAAAGAAGAATATGTGGCACTATCTAAAAAAGCTTTGAACATTTTACTACAATTTTCAACATCCTATTTATGTGAATTAGGATTTTCTACCCTCAACACAATTAAGAGTAAAAAAGAAATTCTTAAATGTATTGACGAGGAAATGAGAGTTTGCCTTTCAAATATATGCCCAAACATTAAAGAAATCACTAGGACACATCAAGCTCATGTTTCTCATAAACATAAGAATGAAAAAAACTTAACACATTGACACGGGACCTGCCGAATTTACTAAATCTTACTAAAAATATATCTATGTATATAAAAAGATAACGTTTTTGTCCATTTTTAATTTTTTAATCCCTTTTTTACAAATTCCAAAAAAGCATAACTCAAAAAGTGTAACATAAAAATGTTTTTTAATGTCAGAATAAATTTAATTTCGTAGTATTTATTTTGTTTAATTACCATAAAAGCACACTTGAAATTTAATTTTTTCTTTAATATTTGACTTAATTATTATAACATATTTCTCAGAAATTTATATATAGTGTGCCTACAATTATTTGTAGGATTTTAAATGTGCCCCGACTTCAAAAAGTTTGAGAACCACTGCTTTAGACTATTCTCATTTGCTGCTATTACAAAGTCATCAAATCCTATTTCTTTCAGTTCCTATCTTTCATACTTGAAACCTCTTTTTCACCACCACTATCGCTATCTTAGCTCAGGTCTTTATACCTCACCTAGGCTATTGAAACTTTATCTGTACCTCATCTCATAATTTTAAACCTTTTTCATACTACAAATTTTCCTCTGAACCTGATCATACCTCCCTCGCTGCTCAAAATTCTTCAAGATTCCCACCCATAAAGGCTAAAATCCAAGTCTTTGTAAGGCCTTCATATCTGCTCTTTAAGTCTCCAGTCTCATCTCTTGCCATTTTTCCACATCATCCTCACAACCTACACCACACTTCTTGGACCCACTCGGTCTTGTACCAATCTCTCTTACAATTCCAGTGCCTTTGCCTAACTTCCTTCTGCCAGGAATTCTCTTTCCCCCATTCCGTATCTAGCCAACTTTGTTCACCCCTTTATTCTTTACTGAAGTAGTACCAGAAGTGTATCACATCACAAAGCCTCCCCTGACCCCACAAGCTGCTGTGAGCTCCCCTTTCCCGATGTCCTAGCGACTCCTTAAAAATTACTACATTTAAATAATGACACCGAGCTATAATTGTTTGCCTATCTCCTTCCTGTGACTCTTGGAGGACAGAATGGATCTTTAACTCGGCTCCCACCTATCACAGCACCCAACAGTCCTAGCATTCTTCGACAAAAGCAGAAACTTAAAGAATGTGAACTGTAAAGAGTAACACTCAGGAAGGAATTGTCACCAACCAAAGAAGAAGTCTCGCGAGATGTTGGTCTCACGAGTTTGGCACGCTCACGTGCTTGACGGTTATTTAACCGTTAAACGGTTGCTCACCTTGCCCAACTCCGCCCTGCCGGCTGCGCAGGCAGAGCGGCTTCCCGCCTTTTCGGAGGTTCGGAGGCCGAAGCTCTCGTCGGTTCTCTTTGGGCCCTCCTAGGTGGCAGGTGGCGGTTCTCGTGGACTTTCAAGGTATTACCGGGTAGGCGTGCCTTAGTGGATGACAGAACCTAGAGCTGGGCCATTTTTGATAATGTGCCTCCCTCCTTAGGCGGCCGGAGCTGGCGCTGGGAGTTCGGCTCAGAACCTGAGGCAGTTTCTTCCCGGGAGGTGTTGTGTCGTAACAGGGGAGGTGGGCACGGGAACAGGCTTTCCTTCCAGGCGGTCACAGCATGGTGCCATGTTCGAGTTCTGGTGAATTTAGAAGTCCCGACCGCATGGCCATTAGTGGGGCGTGGGGAGCGGGAACAAATATGGGTGCTTGTACTCGACCGGCCCAGCGACAAGCGACGCTGTGGGCTTTCATTGGAGCAGAGTTCCTGTCCGGTCCACTCCCATAGTTGGCCGTGGATCTAAAACACCACCTTTGAAAATAAAGAAAAACCTTAAGAACCTTATATGAGTGAAATAAGTAAATCAGAAAAAGCTAATAACTGTGATTTCACACATAGGTGGGATATAAAATTGAGGCGTATGGACAGATAAAAGTGAAGTGGTTATCAGGGGGAGGGGGATGTGTGTAAAGAGGGACAAATATAAGGTGATGGAAAATGATTTGAATTTGAGTGACGGATATACAACATAATCAACAGTTCAAATGCTATAGAAATATTTTCCTGAAACCTATGTACTCTTATTGAGCAATGTCACCCTATTAAATTTAATTTTCTAAATAAAATAAATAAATAAAAATCCCCAAAATGGTGTATTATTGAAACAGTGTAAAATACCTCACCCCCTTGGGGCCATAGGTCATCCTGACTGCCAGAGAAAATGGAAAAGCAGAAGCCTTTTAAGTTGTTTGTCCCACCGAGATTGGGTAGCAGTCAGGTGTCTGCAGTGAAACCCCAGACCTCCGGAGGAGAGGCTAATTTTTTCAAGGTAAGTGTATGTTTTGCATCTTGAATTTATTAGTAATTTTGGGCAAATGAGGCAAAGTAGTGGTGATATTTTGCTGAATATTTGTTTTCAATAACTGGTCTGACTTACCCAAGAATTTTGAATAGAGTTGTTTGGGATGAACAGGGAGCTGACTTAATGTCTGTAGGCATCGCTCACTCAGAGACGTGATCGCCTTGGTTGTAGAACTCTGTAGACATAATGGAACCTAATTTTAATTCTTTCTCTTAAGTGACTAGAGGCAACTTATATACCATGCTGTAGTAAAATATAAATTAGAAAAGTAGGATCAAGGAGAATTAAGAACATTGGGACAAATACGTTGACATACTAGTAAAAATTACCATAAGGTGTGACTAAACTTAGAATTTGCCTCTGAGCTTCCTGGTTGATGGGATGAAAAGAGAAATTTCTGTTGTAATTTTTTTTAAGCACTCACGAGAGAGAGAGAGAGAGAGAGAGAGAGAGAGAGAGATGAGAGGCATGATCAGTTCTTCCTTTCATCACCTTAGTTGTTCATGGATTGCTTTCTAATATGTGCCTTGACTGGGGGGCTCCAGCTGAGCCAGTGACCCCTTGGTCAATCCAGTAACCTTGGGCTCAAGCCAGTGTGACCTTTGGGCTGAAGTCAGAAACCACAGGGTCATGTCTATGATCCCATGCTGAAGCCAGTGACTCTGCGCTCAAGCTGGTAACCTTGGGGTTTTGAACCTGGTCCCTCTGCGTCCCAGGTTGATGCTCTATCCACTGTGCCACTGCCAGGTCAGGCTGTAGTAAAGTTCTTATCAAAAGGAAGAATTATGCCAAGTTTCTTGAGTGAAATGGAGCTTTTTCTACTAAATTATTTAAAATTTTTCTCATGCTGAACTTTATATTGGAGGTGGAATGAAACAATATTTAAATTTTTATATGATGTAGAAAAATTCTTATGTCTCTATAGCCAAGAATGTAACTTTAAAATATATAGCAGTGGTTCTTAACCTGGGTTCTGTCGAACCCTAGGGGTTTGATGAGTCGGTCTCAGGGCTTCGGAGAAGCCTCTGACGCGGAGGTGAAGACACACTTGTGTAAAGTTGTGATGACATGCCCCCGCTTGGCCATCACTTGCTGCAGAGGATCATGTTACATTGCTTGGCCAAAAAGTGCTGCGAGGAATTTAGTGTGCGCAGTAGTCAATGGCTGTTGTAATTGTACATTGTGTGGTTTCTTTCTTAATATTTTAATCCATACTAAATATGTCGAGCAAAAAAAGAAAGTGGTTGGACGAATATGTACAACATGGATTCACATGTATCACCGAACGGGATGGGAGTCAGCGTCTTATCTGCATGATATGCAATGCCAAGTTGAGCAACTCTAGTCTCGCACCAGCAAAACTAAATTTGGAAAAAAAATCCTATTTTATTTATCACTAAAGAAGGGTTCAGTGAATGCGTATATGAAACTGGTGGGTTTGGTACCTCAAAAAAGGTTAAGAACCACTGCTATATAGTAAAGATAATTTCTAGTTATATCATGGGAAAGATCATAATGAAATTGAAGCAAACTACTGTAATATCCTATGCTCTAATTAAAATTACTAATATTATTCTTGAATAATACTTATAAAGTATGTATTGCATAATTGATAGTTTAGCTTCATCTTAAAAGTGAAAATACTTAAGTTTTTTGCTTTGTTTATGTAGCAAAAGCATTTGATATTTTAAACACTGTATATATTAAAGGACTTAAAATTATAGTCACTTCTTTAAGCAGATGCATATTACATATTACAGTTATCATAGTGGTATGGGACAGTATGCTTAAGAACTTCTTTGTGTTTCTAGAATTTCAACAAAGAATTTCAACAAATTAAAGATGATACTGCTTTTCCATTTGCAATGACTAACCTCTCCAAAAATGACAGAAATATTGATTCAGGTAGGAGACTGGAAAATCAATATTATCACCTCATATAGGAGCATTTTTAAAATGCACACTGCTAGATATTGAAAATATAATATATTATATTGATAGCCTTCACATTAAAGCTAGACAAAACAATATGTAAATTAATAAAATAGAAACAGATTCATAGATAAGGAGAATTGACTGACAGCTGTCACAGGAGAATGGGATTGGCTGAAAAAGGTGAAGCAAAGGAAAAAATTTACAGACACAGACAACAGTGGGGGGATTGCAGGAAGTGGAGGGTGTGAGGGAGGAGGTACAAGGTGTGGTGGAGGAGGTGCAAGGGTGTGGGGGAGGAAGTGGTGATGGAGGGAGACTGAATTTGGGATGGAGAACACACAATGCAATATACAGGTGATGTATTGTAGAATTGTCACCTTAAACCAGTATAATTTTAACAATGTCACCCCAATAAATTTAATAAATAATTTTAAAACAATGAAAAATAAGATGTTGGCATATTTAAAACCAGTTGTCTTTTATCTTGCAGATGCTGCTTTACAAAAAGTTAACTTTTTGCCCATGCTTGAACAGGTCAGTTAAGTATAGTGCTTTATAGAGATAATCTGTTTGAGTATTAAATTCCTTGCTTGAAAAAAAAAATTATTCACCTGAAACCTATATAATTTTATTAACCAATGTCACCCCATTAATTCAATTAAAAAGAAAAAAAATTCTTTAGTTGTTGGATTGCTAGTCTTAATTATTTAATTGCTGCTATTTAGAAACTCTCATTAGAAATATTTTCTTACAAGAAACATAAATTTTTTTTTTAGGTTGATAATTCTGACAGTTGTCACTACCAGGAAGGACTAAATAATTCTGATTTTGAGGTCAGAAGATTTCCCATTCATATGAAATTTCTTGTAATTAGAATATCACTTATTATTTGTATATATATATTTAGAAAAGCAGTATCTCTTAGAAGCTTTTTTTATGTTAATGTTTTAAAGTATACCCTTTGTCTCCCCCCCTTTTCTTTTCTTTTAATCTGAAACACTAGGCTTCCTAGGTTGTAATAGCATCTGCTGTTTTTAGGGGCAATTTTAAATCATAAAAATCAACAGAAGAGGGGAGATATAATATTTGAAAAGGCTGAGAATCAAGCCAGTATTTTACAGTTTTTATTAGTAGGTATGATTGGCTGGTTTACTGTGTAAGGAATTTATAGGGCATACTATATATTTTATTTTAGTTGTAAAATACATCCTTGCTAATGGCATATAGGTGTCTTTAAAATGAAGAGAAATTCCATGGTGCTGCATGTTTATTGCTTTGGTTATAGTATCACAGAATTTAAAAGTATGGAACTTATTTACATATTTTGATAACAGAGTATCAGTGAGGAGAAATCAGTGTGATTCTTAAACAAATAAACTCTGGCATCTACATTATAGTATGGAAATAAATGGATAATGCAGGACATCCAAATAAAATCTCAGGTTAAATGAAAGTTAGATCTTGTGTTCACTATTATTTTTCTTGTCATTATGTTTTAAACTTTATGTCCTTTAGTCCTCAAACTCTTTATATTACCAAAACATTTCAAGTCTATTGTTAAAATTTATAGATTTCTTGTAGAGTGATTTATTTTAGCTTTATTTCAGCCAGATTCTCTCACTGACTAAAATATTTCTAATTTCTGGCTTAGGTACATTTTGAAGTTATTCAGCAAGGTATAACTTAGTCAAATGACCAGTAACATTAATAGTTTAAAATGTTAATGTAACTTTTAGTATGCCATTAGGGCATAAATGGAGTAATTTTGTCTCAACTATTCAGATATTATTATACTCATGGATATTCTCAATAGGTAGATATAGTTAGATTATACTAAAATTTTGAACAATTAACAAGCTTTGAAAACCTATTTGAACAGAATTCAGAGCCAATGAGCAGACTATATTCAAAATTATATAAGGAGGCTGGAAAGATTAAGAAGTGGAAAGTGAATGTTGAATCTGAGCTGAAGCAGAAAGAAAATAAGTTGCAAGAAAACAGAAAGATAATTGAAGCACAGCGGAAAGCCATTCAGGAACTACAGGTATAAGGGACTTTGGAGTTGAAAATGTAGTATAGTAAATCTTATTGTAATACTATTTAAAATAGAACATTTAAAATAGTATTCTTTTTCTAGGTAAGTTGCATTTTTTTTGTTTCTGTGATGTAGATTTTAAGGACAGTGCATTTTTTTTTTTTTGTATATTTCTGAAGTAAAAAGCAGGAGGGAGACGGAGAGACAGACTCCCACATGCACTCGACCGGGATCCACCCAGCATGCCCACCAGGGGACGATGCTCTGCCCATCTGGGGAATTGCTTTGTTGCAACCGGAGCCATTTTAGCGCCTGAGGAAGAGGCCATGGAGCCGTCCTCAGCGCCCAGGCCAACTTTGCTTCAGTGAAGCCTTGGCTGCAGGAAGTGTAGGGGAAGAGAGAGAGAAAAAAAGTAGAGGGGGAAGGGTGGAGAAGCAGATGGTAGCTTCTCCTGTGTGCCCTGGCCAGGAATCGAACCTGGGACTTCCACACTCTGGGCCGATGCTCTACCGCTGAGCGAACTGGCCAGGGCCAGGACAGTGCTTTTCTGAAGTTTCATTGATATTAGTTACATTTCAGCTTTAGGAGGTATACAGAGGACAGGTTGCACAAAATAATGCAAATGATTAGGGGAATAATAAATTACTTTAGATAAAGATTGATTTAATTCTAATTTGTTGAGTTTTATTTTTATTAAATCCTATTGCTAAAGATGTTTTGTTTCATAGAAATCTCTTGTTTTGGAATATGACATAGATAAAACTATAAATTTGAAACTGTTTAGCTTAGATTTGATGGCATAGTGATAGAAAAATGTTGAGAAAATGCAACATTGGGTTAGGACAAAGATAAAACATTTCATAGTGTTTAGGGAAGGTAATGTTGCATTAAAATGTAGTTGGATGTCTTTTTTTATGATGATTCAGCAGACTTGAATTTTGACTGATGAAAGTGAGACCCATTGTCTTATGGGAAATCTATAAGCTGTGACAAAAAAGTACTTTTTGGTGTTCAGAGAACTCCTCTAGACCATCATAGCATGTTAGCAAAGAAATACTGCTTTTGGTTTGTCCACATAGCAAAAGCATTTAATGCTTTAAACACTATCCATTAAAAGATCTGCAATATAGTCACTTCTTTAAGTAGATGTACATTACATATGTAACTACATATTACACTGCTTGCTATAATACTCATTTATTTTGCTAAGCAAAATGTGATGAACTGTTATTCTATTTTGTAAATTAGTTTGAAAATGAAAAAGTAAGTTTGAAATTAGAAGAAGGACTTCAAGAAAATAAAGATTTAATAAAAGAGTAAGTAATGACAAATTTGTTCTTTCCAAATTTATTATTAAAATAATTTACAAAAATTTATTGAGTACTTTCTGTTATGTAATACTAACTATATGTAGAATTCCACCTGGTGCTGTGGAGAAATAAAGACAGACAGGTTTTACATTCTTGTATTTGGCAAATTGTAGTCACTGACTGCTATTAACATCTCAATTTAAAAAATGTCAGGCAGGAGAAACTATTTGGTTTCAAAAAGTTGCCTGATAATCCTGTATTTACAACTGCCTATGTATATTGTCTACCTTTCTGTTTGACTATTGTTTTAGGTACAGCACTTGCAAAATAGGGCTCAAGTTCAAGCTAATTCTCAAATTCCTATTTTTTGCCAGAGGTTCAATGATTCTTTCATTTATTTGGGCTTAAAACTTTAGTAATCATCTTTGACTTTTCCTTTTCTTTGTTCTAGGCAATAGTTAAGCATTATTTTATATATTTATCACCTCATTCAGCTTCTATCATGCAGAATTTAATAGAAAAGTATAATTGTTGCCTGACCAGGTAGTGGTATAGTGGATAGGAGTGTTGACCTGGGACTCTGGGAACCGAGGTTCAAAACACTGAGGTGGCTGGCTTGAGTGCAGGCTCACCAGCTTGAGCGTGGAGTCGCCAGTTTGAGAATGGGATTATATACATGATCCTATGGTCACTGGTTTGAGCCCAAAGGTCATTGGTTTGAAGCCCAGGGTTGATGGCTTGAGTAAGGAGTCATTGGCTCAGCTTGAGGCTCCTCTTCCCACCTTGGTCAAGGCACATATGAGAAACAATCTGTGAACAGCTAAAGTGATGCAGCTACAAGTTGATGTTTCTCATCTCTTCCTTACTGTCTCTCTCGCTAAAAAAAAAAAAGTGATTGTTTAATTCAGCTGCCAAGTAAGTATTGGTTAGAATATAATGTCTGGGTTCACATAGAGTGCTGAATTTGTTTATTCTTACCTGCTTTAAGTTAAACATGCTAAATATGGTTCTAGAAGCCTGTCTCTGTCAGTGAAGTTGCTAAGTGAAAAATGCTGTTGCACTAGACTGTAGCTTAATTGAAAGTCAACCTGGAAAAATTTAAATGTCACACCTTAATGTTTTCTCTGCTTAAATGAAGTTTGGTTATAGGGGGAAGGGAGAGAGAAGAAGTTTCTAACATTGTGTGCCTGTTGTATGTTTGATACTGGCCACTTTTATATGTGTATGTTGATTGAGTTTCTATAAGATAGATCATGACTTACATCTTCCAAAACTCTTGGAATTTCCTAAGTGTTGAGAGTGACAGTGATATCTCTTGTTGGTTGATGAGGTGACTTTTGAACTCTAAGGATGGAGTGGTTACCAGGAAAATCAGTTAGGTGATTAGAGGAATGGAACTTTCAGTCCTCTTGCCCGTATTACCACTTCCAGAGACAGGAAAGGACCTGGAGGTTGAATCATTTGCCAGTGACCAGTGATTTAATCAATCATGACAATGTAAAGAAGCTTCCAGAAAAACCTGATAGTGTTCAGATAACTTACAGGTTGGTGAATTCCTGTAAGATTTAGGAAGAAAGTGTGAAAGCACACATTTTTTCCCTATACCTTGTCCATCCATCTTTTCCATCTGGCTGTTCCTGAGTTACATCCTTTTATAATAAACTGGTGATCTAGTAAGTAACATGTTTCTCTGAACTTTGTTAGCCATTCTAGGAAATTAATTAAAACTAAGGAGGAGGTTTTGGGAACCTCTGATGTTAGCCAGTATGTTCTAAGTATAGGAAATAACCTGGGCTTGTGACTGGTGTCTGAAGTCCAAGGAGTAGGTCATGTTTATTGAAGAGGCTGTCTTTTTTCTATTGTATATTCTTGACTCCTTTGTCATGATTGAGTTGATCATATGTGTTTTTTGTTTATTACTGGGCTATTCTGTTTCACTGATCTATGTGTTTGTTTTTATGTCGATACTAGACTGTTTAGATTACTATAGCTTTGTAATATACATAGTTTGAAATCAGGAATTTGATGCCTCCGGCTTTGTTTTCTCTCAAGATTGCTTTGACTATTCAGGATCTTTTTCATTTTATACAAATTTTGTTTTATTTCTGTGAAAAATGCTTTTGAAATTTTCATAGGGTTTGTACTGAATCTCTAGATTGCTTTAGCTGGTATGGACATTTTTAATATATCTTTTAATCCATGAGTGCAGAATATCTTTGTATTTGTGTCTTAACAGTTTTCAGTGTGTAGGTCTTTCACCTCCTTAAATTTATTCCTAGGTATCTTTTTTTTCCATGTATTTGTAGGTGGTATTGTTTTCTTAATCAGTGTATAAAAAGCAACTGATTTTTGTGTATTGCTTTTGTATCTTACAACTTTACTGAGCTTATTTTAAAAGTTTTTTTTTTGTGTGTGGAATATTCAGGGTTTTTTTCTTTAAATATATGATAGCATGCCATCTGTAAATAGTAACAGTTTTACCTCTTCCTTTCCTATTTGGTTTCCTTTTATTTTCTTGCCTAATTGCTCTAAGTTTCCTAATACTATGCTGAATGAAAGTGGTAAGAGTAGGCCTCCTTGTCTTGTATCTGATCTTAAAAGAAAAGCTTTCAGCTTTTCACCTTGTTAGATGTTGGCTTGTAACATATGGCCTTTATTATGTTGAGGTACCATTCTCTTTCTACCCACTTTGTTGAGAAATGAATATTGAATTGTCATATGCTTTCTTGGTATATTTTGAGGTGATCAGAGGTATTATTATCCACATAATGAATGGCTAGCAGAAAATGACCCATTTTATGTTTTGAAGGTAAGTCAGCTGGAATATTTATAGGTTAATTAGTAAATGAAAAGCCCAACCCTCTCCTCCTCTTTTTTTTTTCTTAGGCAAACATGGAACCATTTTCTGAAATATTTTTTTAAATAATAATATAATTTTTTATTTTTCTGAAGTGAGAAGTGGGGAGGCAGAGAGACAGACTCCTGCATGTGCCTACTGGGATCCACCTGGCAAACCAACTAGGGGGTGATGCTCTGCTCAAATGGGGCGTTGCTCCATTGCAACTGGAGCCATTCTAGTGCCTGTGGTGGATGGAGGCCATGGAGTCATCCTCAGCGCCCAGGCCAACTTTGTTCCAATGGAGCCTTGGCTACAGGACGGGAAGAGAGAGATAGAGAGAAAGGAGAGGAGGAAGAGTCGAGAAGCAGATGGTTGCTTCTCCTGTGAGTCCTGGCCAGGAATTGAACCCAGGACTTCCACACTCTGGGCCGACGCTCTACTGCTGAGCCAACTGGCCAGGGTATTGATAGATTATTGATAGATACTTTGGTAGAAACTTGTTAAGTATTTATTCCTTTTACTTTTAAAGGGAGACTTTACAATTAGCAAAGCCCATTTTTTCTTCACAAAGTGATTTATAAACAATATGTGATATATAAAAAATTTAATGTTTAAGAATTCCTATAAAAATGTAATAGTTATGTTTCATAATTTTTATATATGTTTTTGCTTGCAATCAATTTAAACTTAGGCTAATTCTTTTCTTTGTTCCAGGAATAATGCTACAAGGCATTTATGTAATTTACTGAAAGAAACCTGTACCAGATCTACAGAAAAGACAAAGAAATGTAAATATCTTTCTTGTTCTATGTGATTGTATCAATTTATTATTATCTATTATTTAATGGTGGTGGTGAGAGCAGAAGAAATTATCTTGTCACTGTTTAGTTTCAGGCTCTCTAGTCTGAGATCAGATGATGGTTTGAAGAAACTTTTAAACATTTTTTAGGTGATCTCTTAAATGAACTAAAGATTATACCTTGATGTGACACAGATTTTTATTTCATAAGAAATTCTTAATACTTGCCTTATTATATATGTGGTCATTTCTTTATGACTATATCTTTCTCTCTCATTGAGGCCATATTATCTTGGTTCTGTTGAGGATATCAAGTAGTTTTCTGAAATTTTTATTTGGATTCTGTAGGGTTTCTTTTCAGAGGTAGGCTGTTTAACATCTTTCATGTTTCCTTTCCTTTGACAATATTTTCTCATAGGCATTATATAGATTTTCTCCCCCTATACATCACTGAAAAAGGCAAGAACTATCTAGATTAAATAAACTAAGTGATAAACTGACTTTTGTCTTAATTTACCTCCCCTGGTTTAGTGTTTTAATCCTGTTTTCATGTTTATAATTATATGGCAGGTCACTGAGCAGTTTGTAAAGTTTTCAGCTTACATAGTTATATTTTCCTTCTTCCCCTTCTGTCTGGTTTTCTGGTACTGTGACAAATTTTGCAGAGTATATGATTTTGAGTCATTTTAATCAACAAACTCAGCTGTAATGCTGGTGGCTGAGGCCAGACAGGTCCACATTGGATTTGGGTAGACGGTAGAGAAACTGCAGAGCCAGAAAGCCTTGGGCCATTCCATTTAATAAAGTCTCACAATGGTGAACAAGCACACAGGCACGGGAAAACCATCTCTCGGGCAAACAAATAGCAAGAATGGCACCTCACAGTGGCGGGCAGGCAATCTGCCATCTGCCATCCTCCTGAGTGCAAGCACCCATACTGTTCTATATAGGCTATGCACGCGTACCTCTCCCAGGGGCTCACACACTAATCAAACAAAGTACTTGCAGCTGGTACATCAGCAAGCAAGCCTAACACAGCTGCCCACATTCCATTCTGTTAGGGTTGCTCGCTTCACAATAGGTACATTCCATACATACCAAAAATGACATTTACAAAGGTACTGTTCACAGTGTCTCTCTGAGCACTCTACCCAGGGAGTTAGCTGGAGGCCACCTCTAGTCCCTTACCCCACAGTACCAACAAGGCCACTCACCGTAGATGGGGACCCATACAGTTCACTGCCATGTCCATTGAAGAAAGTGACCTTGGTGTGTCTATGCAACTGGGTGAGAAACAGTCCATGATAGACAGCCCGGCTGTCTGTGCAAATCACCAAAGTAAAAAGTCCATTACAGGCAGTGCCAACACCTGCTGCACATTAAAAGGGCACCAGTGGATTGCCAATTTCACATGGGGCTCTCCAGCCCCCTTTCCTTCTTTGTTGGACCAGTCCCTTGGCTTTCCTCCTAGTCAAACTGGGACAACATGTCTGAGGATCCTGAAACCTGAATGCCAGCCATTTTCCTGATTGATGCAGGGGCCACACGCTTCCCCCATTTTTCAGCGGCTGGAACCTCTCTTCTGACTCAAGCTTCTGCCAAAGCTCCAACAAGACTTTATTAGGCTTGCCATCTAATTTCTCCCTATCTACCTCAGCTGCAATCAAATCTACCGACATCTGTGTTTGGGTAACTTTCACAGGTCCATTTCTCTTGCTAGTTGAGGTGGCAGAATGGGCAGCAGCCTCACAGCCTTACGGTTCATCTCTGTTCTGAAGAGCATGACGCCATCCACCCCCTATGTCTTGCAACCAAACCAAGCAGGCTGTCAGGGGCTCAGTAGGTTTCTGCCTGAATTTCACCCCCTACTCCATCAGCTCTGCCTGGGCAAAAAGGGCCAGACCACAGAGTGCTCCACTACTTGGGTAGGAGGTTATGTATATCCCTGGGGGACTCTAGGCTGCTGGGTCTTTACCCTCTTGGTGACCACCGACATGGCTGCAAGTCTGTGGATGGCAGTTGCAGCTCAAACTTACCCCTCAGAAGAGTTGGAAATGCCTGCTCTTGCCGACTCAGAGCCACTCTGCTGGCAGGAATGCAGCTCTGTTTTCCATGTCCACTTCAGCTCTTGTGGCTGCCGGCTCTTGGCCTGAAGCCAAGACTCGAGCTCCTGAATCCACAGTTGTCTCTCCAACAGCTGCTGGTGCCAACGTTCTTCTTCCATGGCAAACTGCAATTTGCAAACCCATAATTTCTTCTCTGGTGTTCACGTTGTCGTTTCCACTTGGTCTGCAGATTATCCTGGAGCTTTTGACCTCTGGCAGCTTCTTGCACAGAGCTCTTGGTTTCTTCTCACAGGGTTGTAAAATAATACCCAGCCCATGGTCCCCAACAGGAGAGCCACTGGGAACAACCACTCTTCTATTCCACACTTCAAGGGTGTTGGTGGCTCCATACCAACCTGCTCCGGATCCTGCCCACTATGCCAGTGGCCAAGGTCAGGCAGGTCCACACTAGATTCAGGCAGACGGTAGAGAAACTGTAGAGCCAGAAAGCCTTGGGCCATTCTGTTTAATAAAGCCTCACAATGGCAGACAAGCACATAAGCAGGGGAAAACTGCTTTCAGGCAAACAAACAGCAAGAATGGCCCCTCCATGGTGGGCAGGCAATTTGACATCTGCAATCTCCCTGAGCACAAGCACCCATGCCTTATATAGGCTATGCACACGTACCTCTGCCACGTGCTCACGCACTAATCAAGCAAAATGCTTGCAGCCAGTATACCAGTGAATAAGCCTAACACAGCTGCCCCACACTCAACCATAAGCAAATTTTTTATATTTTAAAATGTTAAAAATTATAATTAAAAAAATCACAGCCCTGGCCGGTTGCTCAGTGGTAGAGTGTCAACCTGGCATATGGAAGTCCTGGGTTCGATTCCTGATCAGGGCACACAGGAGAAGCAACCATGTGCTTCTTCACCCCTCCCCTTCTCCCTTCTCTTTCACTAACTCTTTCTCTTCTCTTCTCATACAGCCATGGCTCAATTGATTTGAGCACATTGGCCCCAGGCACTGAGGATGGTTCCGTGTAGCCTCTACTTCAGGTGCTAAAAATAGCTTGGTTGCTACCATGGTCCTAGATCAGCAGAACATTGGCCCCAGATGGGGGTTGCTGGGTGGATCCTGGTCAGGTCACATGTAGGAGTCTGTCTCTGTATCTCTCCTACTCTAACTAAAAGAAAACAAAAAAACATAATGCCTTGATTCTGCTGGTATGGAAAAATTTAATCTTAGTAAACTTGGGAGATTTTCCCTTAGTTTATATTTAAATTTGGGAGTGCCTTTGTAGTACTGTGTGGTAGAGAGGGACATTTGTTTCTCAGTCATCTATCCATTGAGACTAATCATTTCAATTGGTATTTAGTTAATGGCCCACATGAGTTGCTGTTGAGTTATCTCTTGTATGTCTTTAAGGAACCATTCAAGTCCACTGGTTCTCTGTGCTTTATCCCCACTATACTCACTTGCACAGGATATCGAAACAAGGGAAACCTTGAAGCTATCTAAGTCCCTATCTGTCTAGATATATTTCACAGCCATTTTTCCCTCAGGTTTTGTCATCTTTCTTGAGCCCTATTGCAGAAAAAGGCACAGTCCTACTCTGCTCTTGGTTTGCTCAAACCATCTGGTGTTTTTGTGGTCCCTCAACCTGAGGCTTAGTCTGGTGAATGGAGAGGCTATATCTTCCAGAAGCTAATGAGCTCTCTTAGCTTCCCTTCGTAAAGACCTCTTCACAAACTGGTAAATATTTCTTAGACCTAGAAGATGGGAAGCTTTGTTCTGACCCATATATTTTTAAAATCTATTACTTGTTCATGTCCTGGATCCTTCTGCTAACTGCAACACTTGGATTTTGAAACTCAAAATACTTTTTTCTTGCTTTTTGTTGAATCATGTTTTTTTAATCTGTTTTTTTTTTCTTTCTTTTTTTATAGGGATAGAGAGAGTGTCAGAGTCAGAGAGAGGGATAGATAGGGATAGACAGACAGGAACGGAGAGAGGTGAGAAGCATCAATCATTAGTTTTTCGTTACCCTTGCAACACCATAGTTGTTCATTGATTGCTTTCTCACAAGTGCCTTGACGGTGGGCTTTCAGCAGACCGAGTAACCCCTCGCTGGAGCCAGCGACCTTGGGTCCAAGCTGGCAAGCTTTTGCTCAAGCCAGATGGGTTCGCGCTCAACCTGGCAACCTTGGGGTCTCGAACTTGGGTCTTCCGCATCCCAGTCTGACACTCTATCCACTGTGCCACTGCCTGGTCAGGCGAATCATGTTTTTTAAGGCAATGAATACTGTAATGTCTAGTTGCCCAATATGAGGCAGAGTAGGTTGTGTGTGTGTGTTTATGAGAGAGAGGGAGAGAATGAGAGAAACAGAGACAGAAACACATAGACAAGGAGCTAAGGGTGAAGGGAAGGTGGGAGAGAGGGAAAGAAAGGGGATAGGCAGGAGAAAGAAGGGAGTAAGTTCGGGGGTTGGGGAAATAGATTGATAGATGAATGAATCAATGGATAAGTATTAAGAAGAAAGATTAAAAAGGTAGGCTTATATTTTTACAGTATTTTATCACTGCATCAGATACTCTGCTACCAGAGTTCCTGCTCTCTCCTGACCGCTGTAAACGGTATTTTCTTTTCTGTAGTCTTATTTATTTGATTTTTCAGTACTTGCCTGCTGGAAGAATGACTTGGAGGGCATTTTGGTAGTAGTGGTGATAGTGGTATTGGGAAGATTGAAGGTGTTGGTGATAGAATGCAGTTCTTTAGTACAAATAGTTTCTGAGGAACAGAGAAGGTTTGTTGCTGGGTGTTAGGTAGTGAAAATGAGACAGAAGAATGAACTTTCTGTTCATTCAAATGATGTGATTGATCTGCCTCTATTTCCTCAAAATTTCCAGACTTTTACTATTCAAATAAAATTTCATTGTTGCTGGGTGTTAGGTAGTGAAAATGAGACAGAAGAATGAACTTTCTGTTCATTCAAATGATGTGATTGATCTGCCTCTATTTCCTCAAAATTTCCAGACTTTTACTATTCAAATAAAAATGATTCAGCTCATGTTCCACATGCTATGATTAGTTCAGATCTCTCTCCAGTATTTTTGAGGTGTTTAGGATACTTGTATTCTTCTAAAGTCAGTTCATGTATCCCTTTTTTGGTTGGTTGGCTCCTCGTTGATATTTGAGTTTATAATAGCTGCTGTTCTCTTGTTTTGCTGCTTGTTTAAGTGAATGTGGGACCAATACCCTACAATTCAATGTGGTTTCTGGCCTTACTTGTGGAAATGATTAAGGGATAGTGACATTTTCTTAATACTGCCTTGTACCTTTATTTCCTACAATACTATCTACAAACACTAAGTTTTACTGACTTTACTAAGGCTTGAGTATAGTTCAAGGGAACCATTGCTCACTTAAAGCACCTAAAAAAAAAGAAAATCATAAAGGATTCATAGGGGATTTCTCTCTGGGGTCATTCATAAAACTTACTCTTCCTGTCTTGAGGTTTAGCTTTCCTTTTGCCTCCTCAGAGATAAAGCAAGCTTTAACTTTCATGTATACCTTGTGAATCTTAAATATACAAAGGAAAAAATACTTTATAGAATAGCTGTTAAACCCCTACTTATTGAAAAGGTTAAAATTACAAATGTATTTTACAAAGCTTGATAGAATTAATGGAAATTAATTGTATGGAAATTAGAGAAAATCAAACACTACCAAGCTTTTGAGGTTGATATGAAGAACAACTGTGCCTTACTATTAAACTGCTTTTGGTGCTACTTTAGATGATTCAAAAGATAGAACAATGCCCTTCATTAACAGAGAATTTTAAATATTCTAATGTTTTCCTGAGGCATTTTGAGTATTATCTTGTTAGCATCATAATTGTTTTAAAATTTAATTTTAAAATATTTTATTTTAATAATAGATGAATATGAACGGGAAGAAACTAAGCAAGTTTATATGGATCTAAATAGTAACGTTGAGGTAAGTGGTAGTAAAATTTTAATATTTTAGACAGAGGTATTTCTAAGCAAGGTAGAGTGATAGCTTCAAAGATATAGAAAACTGTTTTTCCTAAGGGAATTATTATTTATTGGTGACATATGGTAATATCAGCAATAAAATTCCTAATGAGTATTAATGTTTTGTTATTGAGTAGCTATTTATTTATTTTCAAAAATTGAATTTATTGAGGTGACATTGGTTAACATAGGTTTCAGGTGCTCAATTCTACAACACATCTCTGTACACTGTATTGTTTGTTTATCCTACCCCCCAAGTCCAGTCTTTGTCCACTACTGTTTATCCTCTCATAACCTTGTCCACCTTTCCTATACTCCTGTTATCACCACACTGTTGTCTGTGTCTGTGAGGGTTTTTTGCCTATTTTTGCTCTACCCCATTTACCTCCTTCACTCCCACACCCTGCTGTTGGTAGCCTTAGAATTTACATGTTTGTGACACCGTCTAACTTAAATTTATCAAATATTTATGAACTCTGTCAGACACTAGCACATTGTGACACATAATCACTAATTTGAAAAACAGTATTTTAATCTGTCTGGTTCCCGCTTGACCTGTCTTATCCCATTCTGTCATTCTCCAGTTTGCTTCTCTGCTATAGTCACTTTTCCTTTTTATGTTTCTCAGACTTTAAGTTCTTTCTGATCTTGGCTCTTTGAAATTGTTCTCTCTGTATAGAACTTTTGTGTTCTTTATTATTACCCCCTTACTACTTTATCTAAAATATCTCTCTATTAAATTATTAATCTTCTCACCTTATTTAACTTCTCTGAAGAGCACTTAAAACGTTATGATATGTGTGTGTGTATGTATGTGTTATCATACTGGAATATAAGTTCCAGTAGGATAAGGACTTCGTCTTATTTCCTAAGTGTCTAAAACAGTGTCTAGCACATAATAGACACTCAATAACTATTTGTTAGTTAACTAAACAAATTATCTAATTTTGCAAATCAATATTTGTTAAATATTGAATGAACTCATGCTCCTAGATGATGAACATATAATTTGGACTCCAATGGGAACAAACCTCACAGAGGCTATGCTTTAGTGGGGAAGAAAGATATTAAATAAGTAAAAATAAAGATAAATGATAGATTTTGATACTAAGGATATTATGTAAATGACTATAATACTACTAATAATTTTATTGCTGTTTTATATAACTTATCTTTAGTACCTTTAAGCACTGAGAAGCTAACACAATAGGCACTCAGTAAATTTTTAGAAATATTTAATTAAAAGTTATAGGGTTTTCCTTATTCAGTGTTACATGGTTTTAAATCTAATGACCATGTGATACAAATTTATTAATATTTTTATAGTTTGAAGAATGCTATTTAAAAAGTCTAAGTATGATTCTTAAAACTTAAACTTTATATTTCAGAAAATGATAATGGCTTTTGAAGAACTTCGTGTGCAAGCTGAGAATTCCAGACTAGAAATGTGTTTTAAATGTAGGGATCCTATTTAATTTTTATGTTACTCTTCTGCTATTTATATTTTATTAGATTCTGTTAATGTTTTTATACCTTCAGCTTGCTGCCTCAACTCTTTGGATTTTTCTGTCGTATGTGGTTTTGTAAGCCCCTCAAAATCTTGTGGAGTAGGGCAGGGAATTGATATAAGTTAAAAATACATATGCCTGACCAGGCGGTGGCGCGGTGGATAGAACGTCGAACTGGGATGCGAAAGACCCAGGTTCGAGACCCCGAGCTTCCCAGCTTGAGCGCGGGCCCATCTGGTTTGAGCAAAAGCTCACCAGCTTGGACCCAAGGTCGCTGGCTCCAGCAAGTGGTGGCTCAGTCTGCTGAAGGCCCGCGGTCAAGGCACATGTGAGAAAGCAATCAATGAACAACTATGGTGTCGCAAGGGTAACGAAAAACTAATGATTGATGCTTCTCATCTCTCTCCATTCCTGTCTGTCTGTCTGTCCCTATCTATCCTTCTCTGACTCTCTCTCTGTCCTGTTAAAAAAAAAAAAAAAGAGAGAGAGAGAGAAAAAATACATATAAAAATACTTTAACTTTGAAGCTACATTTTCCCAGAAGTAAAACTTATTATAGTTTGTATTTAATTTTCAGAAGTGTGATTTGGTCTTGTTACATTTTTTGGTACAGTTCCATGTAAAAATAATAAGGCATATTTAAAATCTGTTATTTCAGGTTAGTGTGTTATAAAGAACTTATTATATATGTGTTATAAAAATAGAATTTTTAAAAGTCATTGTAACTTTAACATTAAATTCAGTATTTTACTAAATTTAGCAAGAAAACAGAAGTTTTTGCTTGTTAGAAACATTTGAGGTTTACTATCTAGATAAATAAGGAAATGCGATAAAATACCAGAAACTTAAAATTATATTTGTTATACAGTTATATTAAGATACTAAAGTATATTTGATTTATTTTTAAAGTAAAGGAAGATTATGAAAAAATCCAACACCTTGAAGAAGAATACAAGCAAGAAGTAAATGACAAGGAAAAGCAGGTGTGTTTTTAAAATTAACTCTTGGTATATTCTATATTTGCTAATTTATAAAATACATAAAATTTCAAAAGAAATTTGTATTTGCTGACTGTACAATAAATTTTTAGTATAGAATTTTAGTATTATAGATATTCAAATATTCAGTCTTTTGCCTACCAGAATTAATTTCCATTGACTCAAATATACACACACAATGAATGCTGGTTCTTTTTAAAATAATCAAGGAATCTTCTACATTATTATTTTTTCTTTGAGAGAGAGAGGGAGACTCAGACGGAAAGGGAAAGAGAGAGGGAGGAGAGAGATGAGAAGCATCAATTCATAGTTGCTTTACTTTAGTTGTTCATTGCTTGCTTTTCATATATGTCTTGAATTGGGGCGTTCCAGCTGAGCTAGTGACCCCTTGCTTAAGCCAGTGACCTTGGGCCCAAACCAGAAGCCTTGGGCTTCAAGTCAGTGACATTTGGGCTCAAGCCAGCGACCTTGGGATAGTTTTGATGATTCTGCGTTCAAGCCAGTGACCCTGTGCTCAGGCCAACAAGCTCACATTCAAGCTGGTGACTTCTGGGTTTTGAACCAAAGACCAAAGTGTTCTGGGTTCATACTCTATCCACTGCACCACCACTGGTTTGAAAATCTATATTATTTATATTAGTGAGTAAATGAACATTGCTGTAAAAAATATTTTATTTTGTAAAATCTTCTGGTCAGAAGAAACCTCATAAAATATGAAGATGATGACCATTGACCACTCAGCCTACATTTTGTACTTTATTTTGAAATGGACTCATCATGACACCAGTGAAAGTGAATTAAACCTCTTTTTTTCTTCTTTCTATTGTCATAGTGCAAGGCTTGAAAATGGTGAGTCTGTGTTCTTTGGCGTTCATAAGAATGTTGGTTTCAGATAATAATTATGCCAACTTTATCAGTTTCAAGCCTTCTGCTTCCCAATGAAGAACAATATGTCGAAAGGAATCCTCTTTGTTTCCCTGTTTTTCCAGAGTTTTCCTTCTCTGATTTGCCATATCATACCTTATCATGACGGATAACAAGGATACGCAATAGTAGCAAAAGTTAATTAAAAGTACAGAGAAGATATCAGAGTGTTATTTTAGTATTGGTTTAATGATAGAAAATTTATGTGTTATGTTTATTTTGAAAGAGTTAGCAATTTTCTATATTTTAACTGTCTTAAACCAGATTTCTGAAAGAGGGAGGTCTTTTTAAAAGTGAAAAGTATGATTATAAAGAACACAAAAATAGAATGCAGCTCTAAATAACTTATTGGAGTTCTGGGTGCATTGACAGAACTTACAGATTATTGGGGTTCCCTGTAAAATGATAGTGTGGCCAGCTAGTGTTTTTATTGGGGACTCCTAAATGTCGTTATTTTTAACACTTTTTTCTTTACATTTCTGCCTGGGGTTATAAATTTGGCTGATGGCATTTTGGAGCTAGGTTGGCAGGGTGGAAAGACAGGCTGAGTCTTCTTATTCCATGTGCTGACATTTCAGTTATAACCTTCGCCCCCACCATCCCCTATGCCTGATATACTCAGATTTAGAGATTCTCTTTTTCTATTTGATTATGTCTGTGTCTGTTTCAAGGATAGAGTAGGGTTAGTTCTCTGACTACATTCACTATCAGGGAGTAGAGTCCAGGAAAGGAGAGTTAAGTGAACCTAGGAAGGTCTTCTATTCTTTATGGACTTTAAGATAGTTTCCTTATAGTCTTCTGTTTTATACCTACCTTCCATAGTGTCTGTTGCCTCTTATACCCTGAAAGATTCTGGGGTTCTTTGGGATGGACTTACCTTGCTTCTCATTAGTATCTTCCTTGCACAGGCTCTTAGGTTTGACCTTGCTTTTCTATGCTAAATCATTTTCCATTCTTTTCAACTGCTTTCTTTACATACTGTGGTTTATATGATAGAAGTCTCATGCCATCTTGAATCTTCAGGTCTTCAGCTTATCTTTATAAGTTTATCTTTTCCTTTTCTTCACATACACTCAATATTCTAGCCATCTGAATATTTTCAGTTCTCTTGATGAAGAATGATCTCTTGATCCTTTATGTTCTTGTATGAGTCTAGAATGCTTATTTTCCCATGTTTGATTTATTTCTACTTGTCTATCAACACTTGATTCAGTCCTCTGAGAAGGATGAATTTTTGGTTACGTCCCCCCAAGACTGATATAGGTGGGCCATTTCCAATTCCTGTAACGTTTTTGTCCCATTACTAATAATATTCAAGTACAGTTGTTTGTTTCCTGGTCCAGGTAATGAGTTTTTTGAAGGTAGGTACCTCATTTCTGTGTATCCATGCTTATTATGGTTTCTGGAATGATGTGGATGCTCAGTAAGATTTATGAAATAAATGAACCAACTAGATTTTATTATGTAATATTTTCAGTAATAAGTTAAAATGCACGCTATAATATTGGGTATATCATATTATAGTAAGTCCTCACTTCATGTCATCAGTAGGTTCTTGGAACTGGCAAAATGATGTATAGCACTGGGGAACAAAATTTTTGTTGCATCCACAAAAACACTTGTTCTTACCTATTTCAAAAGTGTGCTGATCTCAAATCTGACATTAGTTTTTTTCTGTAAGCTACAGTTTTTTTTGCAATTCAAGATTTTAGGTTTTTATTTTATTGTAAAATTTTCAACATTTACTTTAACATAATGAAGTAGAATGTCTTCTTGGGCATCATCTTTCTTTTTTTCCAGGTTTTATTTTTAATTGAAAAATGGAAGAACATTTAGAACAGTTGAAAGGGGAGGGGCGTCAAGGATATTGTGGCCTCCCTCACCATTTTCCGAGTTTCTTTTTTGCTTTCTTCTTACTGTGTGTTGTTCTGATGCCTGCACTGACCAGTTGCAGCATGGGTGAGAAGAAAGATGTACAAAAAATAAACACAGTATAAATACTATTGTGAGTGGTGTTTTAAAAAATCACCAGGCAGTTTGGAATGACTCAATACACATGTTCCCCATACAATTCGGCATATTTTGATTTACAATGCCATCCCAGCAGCCCAGCAGGTTAAGAAGGTTAGAAGTCAAGGAAATTAAAGGTTATTAGCATTCCACTGTTGTCAGGCTGCACAAATGGAATATATGTCTTTTCAAATACACTTTGAAAAATTAAGAGTTTCTAGGGTTTAAGGGATTCAGAGTCATCACTCCAATCTGGATTTTGTTCTTTGTTTCAGTTTTTTTTTTCTTCTTTTGCATTTGACCTGGATCATGTTCTAAATCCCCATCTTTCATGTTCCATAATTCCATGACATGTTACTTATTGCTGAAAGATAACCTGGGTGAGGTCTTTGATGGCTCCATGAAGCCAGTTACCCCATCTTCCTGCCTTTCTCTCCTGCTGTCTTCTTGGCATAAGATCACCATCCGCTTTCTCCCCTTCATATTTCTGCTGTTCTCTTTTCTTTTTTTTTTATTAACTTTAATGGGGTGACACCAATAAATCAGGGTACATATGTACAATGAAAACATCTCCAGATTATCTTATCATTCAATTGTGCTGCATACCCATTACCCAAAGTCAAATTGTCCTCTGTCACCTTCTATCTGGTTTTCCCTGTACCCCTCCCCTTCTCCCTATTGCACCCTCCTTTCCCTCCCCCCATCCCGTAACCACCACACTCTTGTTCATGTCTCATAGTCTCACTTTAATGTCCCACCTATGTATGAAATCATGCTGTTCTCAGATTTTTTTTTTCTGATTCACTTATTTCACTCCGTATAATGTTATCAAGGTACATCCATTTTGTTGTAAATGATCCGATGTCATCATTTCTTAGGGCTGAATATTGTTCCATAGTATATATATACCAAAGCTTTTTAATCCACTCGTCTTCTGATGGACACTTGGGCTGTTTCCAGATCTTCGCTATTGTGAACAATGCTGCCACAAACATGGGGGCGCATATCTACTTTTCGAACAGTGTTATGGTGTTCTTAGGGTATATTCCTAAAAGTGGGATAGCCGGGTCAAAAGGCAGTTCGACTTTTAATTTTTTGAGGAATCTCCAAACTGTTTTCCACAGTGTCTGCACCAGTCTGCATTCCCACCAGCAGTGCAGAAGGGTTTCCTTTTCTCCACATCCTCGCCAGCACTTGTTCTGTGTTGTTTTGCTGATGAGCGCCATTCTGACTGGTGTGAGGTGATATCTCATTGTGGTTTTAATTTGCATTTCTCTAATGATTAGTGATGTTGAGCATTTTTTCATATGTCTTTTGGCCATCTGTATGTCTTCTTTGGAGAAATTTCTATTCATTTCTTTTGCCCATTTTTTGATTGGATTGTTTGTCTTCCTGGTGTTGAGTTTTATAAGTTCTTTATAAATTTTGGTTATTAACCCCTTATCAGACGTGCTGTCGAATATGTTCTCCCATTGTGTGGTTTGTCTTTTTATTCTGTTCTTATTGTCTTTAGCTGTGCAAAAGCTTTTTAGTTTGATGTAGTCCCATTTGTTTATCTTGCCTTTAATTTCATTTGCCCGTGGAGATAAATCGGCAAATAAATTGCTGCTATAGATGTCGGAGAGCTTGCTGCCTATGTTTTCTTCTAAGATGCTTATAGTTTCACGGCTTATGTTTAAGTCTTTTATCTATTTTGAATTTGTTTTTGTGCATGGTGTAAGTTGATGGTCTAGTTTCATTTTTTTGCAGGTAGATGTCCAATTTTCCCAGCACCATTTGTTAAAGAGGCTGTCTTCACTCCATTGTATGTTCTTTCCTCCTTTGTCAAATATCAGTTGTCCATAAAGGTGTGGGTTTATTTCTGGGTTTTCTGTTCTGTTACATTGATCACTGTGCCTGTTCTTATGCCAGTACCAGGCAGTCTTGAGTATAATGGCCTTGTAGTAAACCTTGATATCCGGAAGAGTGATGCCTCCTGCTTTATTTTTTCTTTTTAAGATTGCTGAGGCTATTCGTGTTCTTTTTTGGTTCCATATACATTTTTGGAATATGTTTTCTATATCTTTGAAGTATGTCATTGGTATTTTAATTGGTATAGCATTGAATTTATAAATTGCTTTGGGTAATATAGACATTTTAATGATGTTTATTCTTCCTAGCCATGAGCACGGTATATGCTTCCATTTGTTTGTATCTTCCTCGATTTCTTTTATCAATGTTTTATAATTTTCCGAGTACAAGTCCTTAACCTCCTTGGTTAAGTTTACTCCTAGGTATTTTATTTTCTTGGCTGCAATAGTAAAGGGGATTGATTCCTTAATTTCTTTTGCTGACTGTTCATTGTTTGTATATAGAAATGCCTCTGATTTCTGAGTATTAATTTTATATCCTGCCACCTTGCTGAATTCATTTATAAGGCCCAGTAGTTTGACTGAGACTTTAGGGTTTTCTATGTACAATATCATATCATCTGCAAATAGTGACAGTTTTACTTCTTCTTTTCCAATTTGGATGCCTTTTATTTCTTCTTTTTGTCTGATTGCTGTAGCTAGGACTTCCAGAACTATGTTGAATAAAAGTGGTAAAAGTGGGCAACCCTGCCTGGTTCCTGATCTTAAGGGGATTGCTTTTAATTTTTGTCCATTTAGTATGATGTTTGCTGCGGGTTTGTCATAGATGGCCTTTATCATGTTAATGAATGTTCCTTGTATTCCCACTTTACTGAGAGTTTTAAGCATGAATGGGTGCTGGATTTTATCAAATGCCTTTTCTGCATCTATTGAAATTATCATGTGATTTTTGTCCTTCCTTTTGTTTATGTGATGAATCACATTGATTGATTTGCGAATATTGAACCAGCCTTGCCTCTCCAGAATAAATCCCACTTGATCATGGTGTATGATTTTTTTCATATATTGCTGGATCTGGTTGGCTAATATTTTGTTGAGAATTTTAGCGTCTAAATTCATCAAGGATATAGGCCTATAATTTTCTTTCTTTGTGTTGTCTTTGCCTGGTTTTGGGATCAGAATTATGCTCACCTCATAAAAGGAGTTTGGAAGTCTTCCTTCCTCTTGAATTTTTTGAAATAGCTTGAGGAGGATAGGAGTTAGTTCTTCTTTGAATTTTTGATAGAATTCACTTGTGAAGCCATCAGGCCCAGGACTTTTCTTTTTTGGGAGTTTTTTGATAACTGTTTCAATCTCATCTGTTGTAATTGGTCTGTTTAGGTGCTCTGATTCTTCCTGATTGATTTTTGGAAGTTTATATGATTCAAGAAAGTTGTCCATTTCATCTAGATTGTCTAATTTTTTGGCATAGAGTTCTTCATAGTATTTTCTTACAATGCTTTGTATCTCTGTTGTATTAGTTGTAATTTCTCCACTGTCCTTTCTAGTTTTATCTATTTGAGACCTCTCTCTTTTTTTCTTGGTGAGTCTAGTTAAGGGTTCATCAATCTTGTTTACCTTTTCAAAGAACCAGCTTCTGGTTTCATTGATCCTCTGTATTGTTTCCTTCGCCTCTATGTCATTTATTTCTGCTCTGATCTTTATTATTTCCTTCCTTCTACTTGTCTTGGGTTTTATTTGCTGTTGTTTTTCAAGTTCTTTTAGCTGCAGGGTTAAGTTGCTTATATGATCTTTTTCTAGCTTCTTATGATATGCCTGTAGTGCAATAAACTTCCCTCTCAGAACTGCTTTTGCTGTGTCCCATAGATTTTGAGTTGACGTATGCTCATTATCATTTGTTTCTAGAAACTTTTTTATTTCTTCTTTGATCTCAATGTTAATCCATTCATTATTTAATATCATGCTATTTAGTTTCCAAGTGTTTGAGTATTTTTCAGTTTTTCTTTTGTGGTTCATTTCTAGTTTCATGTGATTGTGATCAGAGAAAATGCTTGATATAATTTCAATCTTCTTAAATTTGTTGAGGCCTTTTTTGTGTCCTAACGTGTGGTCTATCCTAGAAAACGTACCATGAGCGCTTGAGAAGAATGTATATTCTACTGCTTTAGGGTGAAAAGTTCTGAATATATCTATTAAATCAAGTTGATCTAGTGTCTCCTTTAAGTATGCTGTTTCTTTATTGATTTTCTTTCTTGTGGATCTATCCAGTGTTGTTAGTAGGGTATTGAAATCCCCTACTATTATAGTATTACTGTTAATCTCGCCCTTTATATCCATCAAAGTCTGCTTTATGAATGTCGGGGCTCCTATATTTGGTGCGTAGATATTTATAATAGTTATATCTTCCTGTTGAATTGTTCCCTTTATCATTATGTAGTGTCCTTCTTTATCTCTTACTACAGTCTTTGTTTTAAAGTCCATTTGTCAGATATAAATACTGCTACCCCGGCTTTTTTTTCATTTCCATTTGCATGAAATATTTTTTTCCACCCTTTTACCTTCAGTTTATGTGCATCTTTTTGTTTTAAGGTGTGTCTCTTGTAGACAGCATATGTATGGGTCCTGTTTCTTTATCCACGCTGCTACCTATGTCTTTTGATTGGATCATTTAATCCATTTACATTTAAGGTTATTATTGATATGTAGTTGTTTATTGCCATTTTATTCTTTAAACCTGTATATATATATATTTTTTTGCTATATTTTTTCCTCCCTTTGAACTGTTCACACTAGGCCCCTTAGAATCTCTTGCAGGATTGGTTTGGTTTTAATGAATTCCTTGAGGTTTTCTTTGTCTGGAAAGCTCTTTATTTCTCCTTTAATTTTAAACGTTAGCTTTGCTGGATAGAGTAGTCTTGGTTGTAGGTTCTTGTTCTGCATTACTTTGATTATATCTTGCCATTCCCTCTGGCCTCAAGTGTTTCTGTTGAGAAGTCCGATGTCATCCTAATGGGGGCTCCTTTGTAGGTGAGACTTTTTTTCTCTAGCAGCTTTCAAGGTTTTTTCTTTATCTATTAGCTTTGGTATTTTAACTATGATGTGTCTTGGTGTAGATCTTTTTGGGTTTCTCTTTAATGGAGTTCTGTGTGCCTCTTGAACATGTGGAATGTTTCCCAGCCTTAATTTAGGGAAATTTTCTGCTATGATTTGATTGAACACAGGTTCCATTTCCTGTCCTCTTTCCTCTTCTTCAGGCACCCCTATGATGCGAATATTGTTTCTCTTCATGTTGTCACAGAGCTCCCTTAGTGTTTCCTCACATTTTTTGAATCTCTTTTTCTTTTTTTTCTCTGCTTCTGTAACTATGTTTATTGTGTCCTCTAACTCACTGATTCGATCCTCAGCGTGATTCATTCTGCTTTTAATTCCTTCCATTGTGGTCTTCAGTTCTGATACTATATTTGTCATTTCTGTCTGGTTCTTTTTTATTATTTCAATTTCATTTTTTATACTTGTTATCTCTTTATTTAGGTGCTCATAGTGACTATCCATTGTTGATCTAATTTCTTTGAACATCCTAACTATCATTATTCTAAAATCTGCTTCTGGTAGTTTGGTTATATCTGGTTCATTCAGGTCCTTCTCTGGGGATTTCTCTTGGTTCATTTGGTTTGCATTCCTTTGCCTGCCCATTTTATCTGAGTGTAAGCAAGTTCTGGCCACTGGGGTCCAGTATGTGTTGCCTTTGTGTTCTCTAGGTGTGGTCTGTCTGCAGGCTTGCCACCCCCTCTGCCGCTGCCTAGGGCGGTTGTGTGTGGGCGTTGCCAGCGCCGGCTCACTGCAGCTATTGCTGTGATTTCTGCCTCTCCTTTGCGGGAGGGGCTGTCACTCAAGTCACTAGCTTTAGCACCCAGGGCAGAGGTGAGCACCTTTGCTCAGCTGCGGAACCAGCCTTTTTCCGGAGGGCTTATGCCCAGCCCCCTCAGTCAGAGCCTGCTCGCCACCCTTTCGTGGGTTGGGCGGGGCTTTTGTCGTGCTCTCAGCTGTGAGCCTTTGCCCGTCCAGAATTTAGCCCCGCCCTCGAGGCCAGGGCCCTCTTGCGCAGGGACTGAAACCGAAAACCGTGGATTATTTGGTTGGGTGTGTTTGCTGGCGTGAGATCAGCTGCTAACTTCCGGTGGTTCCGGGTCCTACCCCGCCCCCACGCTCGGAGCAAGCTCCGGCACGTAGGGTGGTAATCCACAGTTTCTCTGGCCGGGCAGGGCGAGCAGCGTGAGCTCAGCCGCGCACTTCCGCTGGTCTCAGTGTCTCCCTCACCTCCGCCTTAGGAGCCCGCTCGCGCACACAGATGGCATACCGCAGTTTCTCCGTCTGGGCGGGGTTGGCAGCGTGAGCTCAGCCGCGGGCCCCTCGCCCGTCTCTGGTCTTAGCCCCGTGCCTGCAGTCAGGGCTGGCTAGCGTAAGGTCGCAGAGCTATCTCTGCCCGTATTTTTCCCCACAAGTGGGGTCACAGGCGGCCCGCAGCTGCCGGACAGCTTTTGCGCGTCCCCTCCGCCCTTGCTAGGCTAGCCTGAGCTCACACCGTTCCGCCCACACCGACAGGACCGCGTTTCAGCGTCCTGTCCCAACCATAGGCTTCAGCAACCTCAGGGGGCTAGAAGTGCCCTAAGTCTCCACACTGTGGGCCTGGGAGCTCCCTCCTTCTAAGCAGCTCTGCTCTAATTGCCGCGGGAGAGCTTGTTTGGCTAGTGTCCTGTCTCCCTTTGCTGGTATTGCTAGTTCCAGGGGAAATTTTCGTTTTCGATTAGGGAAGTGACTTAGCCCATGGGTCGGGGTGGCTGTCCCTCAGAGTGTCTCCGTGCCTTCAGTCCACTCTTTGTTCCCACTGCTCTGTTCCTCTCCTCTGTCCCAGTTCCCCGGAGCCCCGGGTGCCTGGTTGTGAGAGAGGCTTTCTGAGCTGTCCCTTTAAAAAGATTTTTGGGTCTGAGAAAACTCTCTCTTTTTCACAAATAGTATCCTCACTTGCTTCACAGCTCGATACTATCCAAACGCCTCTTCTAGGCTCTGGGACTGCAGGCTGGGGCTTGGTTCCTGGGACCCAGGTCCCTCCCTCTCCGCCAAACTCTCTTCCCGCCACGCGGGTCTCTCCGGGCTGCCGTTTGCTCCGGGGAGCTGGGCAGCCCTCTTTGCATTTTCGCTATTCCTACCAGTCTCAATGTGGCTTCTGCAGTGTTCCTTGGTTGAAGAGTCCACTTAGTTTAGCTCAAAGTTGGTTTATCCAGATGATGGTTTTTAAAATTGAGTTGTAATCCACTTTGGTTCTGGGAGTTGGAAGTTGGTACGTCCGCCTACTCCATCGCCATCTTCCCTCCTCTCTTGGGCATCATCTTTGAGAAAATATAGTAATTTATATAATGCAGTAAATACGCTCATACACTAAAAGATATGATTGCATCAGAATTTGACTACAATTTTGAAATACAACATATTAAAACACTTATATTAATCATAAAATTTGCGCAAAACTTACTTAAATTTTATTCAGGCAAAAATTTGCGTTGTGTAGCTCTTGCGTTTGTGTACTTGTTGAGGACAATCTCGTTTGATGCTCCAGCAGTAGTCTGCCATTGTATTTCTGTTTCATCGCCCTGATAACACTCTTCCATTGTTTTCAGACCTTTTAAAAAATTTTTTATTTTTAATTTTTTTAAAATTATTTTATTTTTTATTACAGGGACAGAGAGAGAGTCAGAGAGAGGGATAAATAGGGACAGACAGACAGGAGCGGAGAGAGGTGAGAAGCATCAATCATTAGGTTTTTGTTGCCGTTGCAACACCTTAGTTGTTCATTGATTGCTTTCTCACATGTGCCTTGACCACGGACCTTCAGCAGACTGAGCAACCTCTTGCTGGAGCCAGCCACCTTGGGTCCAACTGGTGAGCTTTTTGCTCAAGCCATATGGGCCTGCGCTCAAGCTGGCAAGCTCGGGGTCTCGAACCTGGGTCTTCCGCATCCCAGTCCGACGCTTTATCCACTGCACCACTGCCTGGTCAGGCTGTCTTCAGATCTTGATGAAAGTGTTCTCCCTGCTCATCACTAACAGCTCCAAGATTTTCTGGAAACTTATCGAGGTGACTTTTCAGGAAGTGAATCTTAATGCATAATGAAGTAGAATGTCTTTTTGGGCATCATCTTTGTGAAAATATAATAATTTGAGGTCCATCAAATATACCTGCTTTTATCTTCTCGAAAGACAAGGCATGAAAAGCAGAAATAATATGTTGAAAGCATTCACTTTCTCTATTCAAAGCCTGAACAAATTGCTTTATTAAGCCAAGTTTAATGTGAAGTCGGGGAAAAATGATCCTGTCTCTCTTAACTACAGGTTCATTCACAATATTTTGCATCCCTACTTCCAGAACTTCATGTTTTGGCCACTCCTTCTGTGTCCAGTGTTTCTCCCGAGCTCGGCTGTCCCACAAACACAGAAAGCAAGGATACTTCGTGAAACCTCTCTGTTGTCCTAGCAGGAAATTTACCATTTTAAGATCCACACAAATGATCCAGTTATGCTCCTCATACTTCAGAAAGTCGAGGACAATTTTTATGTCATTATAATCTTCTTGCAGATGAATTGAATAACCAGTTAGGACCGCAGCATAAACATTACCGTTGTGTAGGAGAACACATTTCACACTCCGTTGAGAGCTGTCAAGAAATAGCCGCCATTCTGTTGGACTGTAAGTGGTAATACCTAGCTGGCTGAGAAGACTACTGATATCATGACAGTAAACAAAGTGTTTGTCTTCGGAAAAATAGTCCACAAAAATTTGTTCATGCTTTCTGAAATGGGATATTTTAGCTAACCAGTGAAGTACATTTTTTTTTGAAGCCTAGAGGCTAATAACTCAGCTGCTTTCTTTGCTTTCTTACTAAGTCATTCAATGCAGGTTGGCTAAACTGCTGAGGGGTTAATGACTGCTTGGCATCAGAAAAAGACCCTTCAGATTCTACAACCATTTCCTCATGCATCTTATCAAAATACACTTGATCACCGTGTTCACTTTCTTTGTCCTTAGAAGAAATAAAACTATTGAAAACTGGAACCGGGAGTGTCTCAGAGTGTGGGATAGGTCGTATTGCTGAAGGAATATTAGGATATGCAACCATATGCCGTTTTTTTCTTGCCAGTGCCCTTTGTATGGATCAGATAGAAATAACAGTCACTTCTGTGGTCCTTAGGTTGGCGCCAAACCATGGGAATACCAAAAGGCATTCCTTTGCATTTTCCTTTTGTCCAGTCACGAAGCATTTCCTCACAATTAGGACACACAACATGAGGAGCCCAATTCTTGTCTTGATCGCCAAGGGGAATTTGAAAATAGATAATATACGCATGTGTCACAAATGATGAAATATTGCGTGTTTGACGTTGAGGTGTGTAACAGCCACATATACAACCGAAGGTGTCAGGACTATTTTTACATTTACACCTACTCAAAGAAGCCATGAGCCAGTCCTAAAACGAAATATGAGGGTATTTCTATCAGATAATAACTTCTTACATTAAAAAACAACTACAATTATATAAAAGTGATGTTTGTAAAACATTAATTGCCTTGTGGTTATGTTCAATCCAAGAGTCGTTGCCCTTTAACTCCAATTTAAAAACCAATGCATGCCATTAACTGTAACAAAAGGAAATTAACATTGCATAAGAACTAGAGCATTCACTAAAAAACAGTTTTCAGATTTGGAATCAGCGATGCAAAAATATAGAAAACGTTCTAAAACCTCATGCAACAGAAAATGGAAAAAAATTGTTCCCCAGTGTAATGAAACCAATTTTATCGTAGGCTAATTGATATAAACAAAAGGAGGTTCCTCTGGAATCTCATCAAAATTATACAAAACAATAGTGAATGAAACATTGTTTTTGAGTACCTGCTGCAGGTTCTTATTCATTCATTTAATAAAGGATTTTTGTACAAGCTTATATTAAATGCTAGGTACAGCCAGTTCAAAAGGATATCAATAAGGACATAAAATAATCATAGGTGATGATAAATGCTAAGGTGTCATATTTTATTTTTTATATATATAATGTTATTTAATATTTAATTTTAGGTATCGCTGCTATTGCTTCAAAACACTGAGAAAGAAAATAAAATAAAAGAGTTAACATTGCTGCTAAAGGAATCCAGAGATAAAGTTAATCAATTAGAAGGAAAAATAAGTAAGAGTTTATATAATAAAGTATAACATATATATGTCTTATGTATTTCTGTTTATATGTTTTAATTTTGGGCTTTCATTACAATTTTGTTGTAATCTTTTCTAGTGCTGTAATTCCCAATCTGGGATGAATCAATTTAAGGAGAGCATGACAGAGTCACTTAGGGAGCTTCTTCAAAGTACATATGCTCCTCTTTTACCTTTGCATACTCTCACTTTGTTTAGTTTTAACGAAGTGCTCTATGAGAACAGGTATCTATGTCTTTTTGTTCACTGATGCATTCCAGGAACAATGTCCGGCACATATTTAGGCACTCAATAAATATTTTATGAATGAATGAATACTATTGGAGCACAATGGAAGGAATTATTAATTATTTCTGGAGGAAGACATTTAGAAAGGCATTTAGGGAAAAATTGTTGAACTAGACCTCACATGACCAAAGTTTCTTTTTTAAAAATTTATATGTTTTAGTGAGGGGACAGAGAGAGAAAGAGAGGGAGAAAGAAGTGGGGGAGCAGGAAGCATCCACTCCCATATGTGCCTTGACCAGCCAAGCTCAGGGTTTTGAACTGGCAACCTCAGCGTTCCAGGTTGATACTTTATCCACTGAGCCACCACAGGTCAGGCTTTTTTAAAAAATATGTATTTTAAGGCTTTATTCATTTTAGAGAGGAGAGAGAGAAAGAGAGATAAGAGGGGAGGAGCAGGAAGCATCAACTCCCATTTGTCCCTTGACTGGGCAAGCCAAGGGTTTCAAATTGGCAAACTCAGTGTTCCAGTTCAACGCTTTATCTACTGTGCCACTGCAGGTCAGGGACATGACCAGAGTTTCATGAGTCAAATGGAAAGAGAGAATGCATGCAGAGAAATGGCTTGTGTATTTCAAGGAAGTGTGAAAGGGTATATTTCAAACACTAATTAGTTTATCTGTATCTTGAACTCAGGTAGATGAGGCTGGAAAAGAATGTTTGAATCAGATTATGAAGGATCTTGAATGTCATGTTATGTTGAGACTGTTTTACTGAACTTTTCCGAATTTGTTCAAGTGGCAGGGTACTTGGTAGGCCTAATACACTTTATGAAGCACTGGCACCTTTTAGAGCATCATGTAGGTCTTGTTGTATTGGCTACTTTTCTCTTAAAAACTTGCTTTTTCACATAGCAAATAATTATCTAGTTCTCTCTAACATATACTTGCTCATTTCTTTTTTTAAAAGATTTTATTTATTAATTTTAGAGAGAGGATAGAAAGGGGAGGAGTGGGAAGCATCAACTTGTAGTAGTTGCTTCCTGTATGTTCCTTGACCAGGCAAGCCAGGGTTTATAATTGGAAACCTCAGCATTCCAGGTCACTGCTTGTATGTACTGTGTCATCACAGGTCAGGTGCCTATTCATTTCACATTACTGTATGGAAATGTATATCTATTCCATCTTCCCAGAAGTAGAAGTCCTAGTGTCATTACTTTAAAAAAAAAAAATTAAGTGAGAGCATGGGAGGCAGAGAGACAGACTCCCACATGCACTCTGCAAACCCCCTATGAGATGATGGTCTGCCCATCTGGGGCATTGCTCTGTTGTTTGGCAACCAAGCTATTTTTAGTGTCTGAGGCAGATACCTTGGAGCCATCCTCAGTGCCAGGGCCAGCTCACTTGAGCCAGTCAAGCCATGGCTGCAGGAGAGATAAGAGAGAGAAAAGGGTGCAGGGGGGGAGAAGCAGATGGTTGCTTCTCCTTTGTTTCCTGACCGGGATTGAACTGGGACATCCACACGCCCTGCTGATGCACTACCACTGAGCCAGTGGGCCAGGGCCTCATTACTTTTTATTATTCCAATTTTTACCCTTGACTGCTTTGAAAGTTATGTGTTTCTATTTTTTAGTGGTTACTGGAGATATTACAGCATGAATTGACTATTTTTCAATGTGTAAAATTAATATATTTACCTTCTCTAGTTATTCAAGGACTTCAGAATATTGATTACATTTAGTTCTATCTTCTGTTTTTGTCTTATACAGTGGTCCCTCATCTATCACAGGGGTTAAATTCCAGAACCTCCTGGGATAGGCAAAAATTCACGAAGTAGCACCCTTATATTTATTTTATTATTTATATATATTTTAAGTCTTTATAAACCATCCCCACACTGTTATAAACCTTTCCCACACTGTTATTAACCTTTCCCATACTTATTTTACTGCAAAAATAATTAAAATAATGAATATATAAAAATACCTATATACTGCAAAATCTTGTGATACAGCGAAAAATTCGTGATACAAAATTTGATATATACAATTTTTAAAAATCCGTGAATGGTGAGACTGCATCAAGTGAACCATGATATGGTGAGGGATGACTGTATATTTTTTGTTTTGTATTTTAATTCTATAAATAAGACATTATTATTACTATTTTATATAGGCAGTGTTTATTTGGTTTTACCTATGTATTTCCTCTTAATTCTGTTTTTTTACATCTCAGGCCTTTCATTTGGATCATATCCTTTTTGCCTTAAAGGCAAATATTGAGAATATCATTTAGTAAGAATATGCTTGTGATCTCTCTTCCATTTTATTTGTCTGAAAATTTGTTTATTCATTCTAATCCATAAAAGATATCTTTGCATGATATGTTATTTCTAGGATGGCACACTCATTTCTAGAAATTTCTTTTAGCACACCAAAGGTATCATCCTGCTTACTTTTGACACCCTTTGTTTATTGGAAGAAAGTTATTTTAATTGTTTTCTTTTTAATTGAATTTATTGGGGTGACATTGGTTATCAAAACCATATAGGTTTCAAGTCTGCATTGGGTGCCCATTGCCCAAAGTAAAGTTTCTTTCCGTCTCCATTTATCCCTTCTTTGCCCTCTTCCACCTCCCCTCATCCCCCTTTTCTTCTGGCTATCACCATACTCTTGTCTGTGACTATGTGTTTTATATATATGTTATATATATTTTTCTTAATCCTTTCATCTTTTTTCATCCAGTCCCCCAACCCCCCTTCTCTCTGACAGCTGTCAGTCTGTTCTTTGTATCCTTTTTTTTGGTATTTTTTTTACTTAGAGATTAAATTTAATGGGGCAACATTGGTCCATAAGAACACATAGGTTTCTTTGTATTTCCTAGTAAGTATTACCTATCTACAACTTTCTGTTTCAGAATTACAGAATGAAAACTTAAAGGAATCAAATGAGAAGCAGGATCATTTGACATCAGAACTAGAAGATTGCAAAATGTCTTTGCAAAGATGTGTGGTATGATTTAAAAACTGATTACTGTGTGATAAGTCACACTATGCATCAGTCAACTATTTATTGAATGATAATATGATGTACCAGGACCCAGAGCTTCAAATAGAGAAGATACAATCCCAGTCACAAAATGCTTATACTGTAGTTGAATTAGAGACATTGGATAAAAACCACATTAAAATTATAACAAATACAAGACTATACTAGGTATCAACAGTGTGGTTCAGGGAAAAATTGCTATGATCTAAGAGTTGTAAGAGCATTATGGGCGGGATTGGCTAGGTAGTCTCCATGGAGAGTTTGGGGCTAGAGGTGAGCTTTGGAGGAATGGTGAATTGAAATAAGAGTATTGGATGGCGTAGAAAAGAGGAATGAGCAGGCAAGGAGGGACAGCAAATCACGGATGAGTTCAGCTTTTTTCCTTAAGGGCCTTGGATTATAGTTTCTGTTTTGTATTTCATTTCCTTTAGAGTGCTCAAAAGACTTTAGAGGAAGATTTGCAGATAGCCACAAAAAAAATATACCAGCTCACAGAAGAAAAAGAAGCTCAAATGGAAGAATTTAATAAAGCTAAAGCTGCTCATTCATTTGTGGTTACTGATCTTAATACTACTATCTGCAACTTGAAAGAATTACTGACTACAGAACACCAGAGGTAAGTATATCTCTTATTAGCTGAGTAAAAATGATTTACTTCTAATACTTAGTGCTATTTTCATTGTCAACTGACTTGTAGTTCCCATAACAATTGTGATCAAGTCTTTTTTTGTTGTTTTTGTTTTGTATAAACTAGGAATACATTTTAAGTTTGTATTGGCTTGGTATCCTAGGAAAAGGTAGTAGGTATTTTCTAGAATAGCTCCAACATATACTTTGCCATAGAGTCAAGCTATCTAGATAAGCTGGTAAGTGCTGATGTAGTGATATGATATATTTAATTAAACTGATTATTAACTTCATAGAAATATCTTCTTATGGGGAAGTGGGGTTTGTTTTACTGAGGTCTGTAACCTTCTTTCTGATTTATAAAATTAACCTGGTATAAAGAATGTACTCAAACATTTTTATTAAATTAATGGATTAATAAATATGATTAATTATAAAATAAGCTATTATTTGTCTAAAATGAGTTAAAAACTTACTGTTTTTCACTACTTTGTATTAAGGAGAAATTCATTAAAGTTGTGCTATGAAGCCTGTGTAATTATTTTTAATTGGTATTTCTTCTCTACTGCTTGAGTCTGGTGAAGGAAGGAAAGCTGGCTTTTCCAGCTGATCTAATCTAATATATTCATAATTGTCCTATCTAGTTGATTTGCAGATTTAAAAATTTTAAGTGATCTTAGATGTCATCTGTTTCAATTAACCCTCAATTTTATAGATGAGGAAACAGAAAGCCAGAGGAATTAAGCAAATTGCACAAGTTTTTATATTTATATTGTTTCTAAGGCATTCAGTATAATAGTAGTTGCATACTCAATCTTAGAGTTCTAGGATGCATTAATTTGATTATCATCAATAACTAAGAAACAGATAAATTGTGACTGCAAGCTTTGAAGTTTTATGTAGATTAATATACAACTATGTATTTATAATAGCAATACCTTATTTTAAAATGTTATGCCCCCTGGCACAGACTAGATACTCAAAAATGTTTAATTATTGAATGAATGAATCTGTGCTAAGATATATTGTTGCTAAATTGCACCAATTTTAGTTACTAGATGAATTCTGAATAAGAATATTTTATGTTGTAAACTAATAATATGTTTTTTAAGATTGGAAAAAAGTGAAGATCAATTGAAAATACTTACCATGGAGCTTCAGGAGAAATCAAGTGAACTGGGTAAGATTTAGAGAATATTACATGTATATCATATTTTTTTATTTTCATTTTTTTTTTTTTAGAGACAGAGAGAGTCAGAGAGAGGGATAGATAGGGACAGACAGACAGGAATGGAGAGAGATGAGAAGCATCAATCATCAGTTTTTTGTTACGACTCCTTAGTTCATTGATTGCTTTCTCATATGTGCCTTGACCATGGGCCTCCAGCAAACCGAGTAACCCCTTGCTGAAGCCAGTGACCTTAGGTCCAAGCTGGTGAGCTTTCTTTGCTCAAACCAGATGAGCCCGCGCTCAAGCTGGCAACCTCGGGGTCTTGAACCTGGGTCTTCCCCATCCTAGTCCGACGCTCTATCCACTGCGCCACCGTCTGGTCAGGCCAATATTAGTCAAATTTAGAAACAAACACTAATTCAGAATAAAATATAGTTTTTCCTCTGTCATTTACCAATAGTGATTGTTTGATAATTTTTATTTGATTTTTCAAAGATGGGAAATTTAAATCTTAAGAAAGACTTTAAACAGTTCAAATCTATTCTGTTGCAATTTTAAGAGCAATCTCATTGCCTAAGTTTAGACTCTTTAAGAATGAGCTGTCTTTTAGTTGCTCATTTAAAGAGTGAAATAATGCATATCAAGTTAATGACAACTATAAATACAAAACTTTTGTCTGTCAAATAATATTTTCTCAGTTTCTTGGTACAGTTTGCTTTGCTTCTTCATGTGTCTCCCTTGTTGAATTCAATCTGATATTGCTCTTAATAGGTTTTGCTCCTGTGGTCAATTTTTGTGTATATACCTGTGTTTGCTTTCACTCTGTCTATATAACAGATTCTCCCTCTAGTGCTTTCTATTGCTGCTGCTGCTTATTATTATTAGATATTATATTGATATTAGATAATGTAACTATTGAATTTAGATTTTGATTTTTATTCTTCAGTTAACTTGGGATACATAATTAGGAACATAACAGACATGATTTTTGTTCTAATGAAATCTACTTAGGGAGACATGTCAAACAATCACAAACATATTTAATATTCAAATTGGGGTAAGCGCTATGAAGGAAATGAAATGATGCAATGGAAGAAAATAAGAGGACCTATTTAGATTTGGCAGTCAGTGATGGTAATGTGTCTGGTGTTTTAAAAATGTTGTTCAACTACTGCTCACAAAAATAGGGGGTCAGGGAACATGCTGATACTCTAGTACTTTCAGCCATTTGTATAGTGCATTTTCACCAATGAAATAAAAGTTGGTTTTGCATTTCATTTTCATAATTGAACAACTTTCTTTGACTTGTTGTTTGCTTTTCTAATGTTCTTTAAAAAAAAATCAAATGCTTCTTTTTTATTGCTTCATATTCATTTTTAAATATCCCTTAATTTTTGTGAGCAGTATATATATACTTTCAAAAACGTGATTGGGGGTGAGAGAAAGATGGAGATGTGCTCAGTCCCACTATCTTTAATCCTTGAGTTTAAAAAATTAACTGTTTTTACTTAAACCTAACCTTCATAGTTAAATAAACTTTGCATGTGACAGGTTTTTCTTTTAGACTCTACATTGGCATTTCAATTTTATTAATTTTTCCTTAAAGATTCTGGGCAATTATTACAAGTATTTGGTTTTTACTAATATACAGTTTTACAGTATATAATTATATTTCCAATAGTTAATAATCCTTAACAGTGAGGAAAGACAATGTTTCAGATATAATAAAATTTAGGTGACAGACATAATTTTCTTACATCAAATGTAAGAAAGAATAAAGCAGGAGGTATGGGTTAGAAAGACTTTATAGTTCATTATCCTGATGTTGAATTCATGGAGCTATAGAAAGAAAAGCATTGTAAAGCATTATTATTTAAGGTGACAAGAAAGAAAGGTGTTAACAAAGAAAACGGGGGCAAGAGTTAGGAAACAAGAAATCTGAATAATGCAAGGTCTAGAAAATCAAAGAGATAAAAGTAGAGTGGTTAATAGTATCAGATGCCCAAAAGCTACACAATAATGAGAACAAAGAATTACCCTACAAAATGGTTATTGGTGATCTTTGAGATCATAATTTTATTAATATCATGGAGATAGGCGTTAGTTCTGCATGGGGTTAAAAAAGAAGTTTGTAGATAACAAACAGGAATTTGTCTGCCAAACAAAACTGAGATTTGACTGTAGTATGAAAGGGCAGAAAGGTCAATCAGATACTTACATATTAGAATAGATGTTTAGCTGTGATGAGGTAAATTAAAGATTTCTCTATAGAGAGTTAACGTATATTGGTAATAGAGCAATGAAAGTCTCAGAGGAGCTGGGAGTGTTGACATCCAGAGTACCATGGTTAGAGTTAGCTGGAGCCAAGTGAATCACTTCTTGTAAGTTTGGAGTGAAGATATAGAAGAGGCCAGATGTTTAGAGAGAATGATGAGTTGAAGAAGGTAAAAGCACATATGCTGCATGACTACATTCTGAATAGATTGATTGCTTTTTATTTTTTAATGAACTTTGGGGTCATTTGATTGTTGAATTAACTTTATAGAAACATTATTAATGTTTATCCCTTATTTTTATATAGTTCCATTTGGATTTCCTCTATACTTTAGGGCAGTGATTTTCAATCTTTTTTATTAATGGCACACATAATTAATTTTTAAAGTTTTCTGGCACACTAAAAAATGTATTTTTGTCGACCTAACAAAACATAGGTATAATTTAATTCATGCACATTGGATGGCTATTGTGCTGGTTGTTGTCATGTTTTCATTTGACAATGTAGAGGAAAAGAGGCCCGTGCCCCTGACTAAATAGGTATTTCATGTTTTAGAAATCTTGCAGCACACTGGTTGAAAATTCTGCTTTAGATACTCTGGTTGCATTCATCCATCTCTTAGTTTTCCCCTTTCAAATGGTATTATTCTTACTTTCAGTCTCTCCTTTTCTAGTCTTTTAATCTAGCTTTTAATACATTTATATTCCTTTGCTTATTTTAGAAGAGATGACTAAGCTTAAAAATAACCAAGAAGAAGAACTTGAAGAATTGAAGAAAATCTTAGTAAGTATTAGTTTCTCTTATATATAGTAATTACTTTTCAAATCCACGGATTTTGACTCTCACACTAGAGATGTTTTATGCTAATTTTTTCAGCTAAAATATAAAAAAATTGCATTTGTTTTTTAGTAAAGCTACATTCTTATCTATACTAATATTTATACATCTTGATAACTGTCTTGGTGTCTTTATATTATTTGAACACATGTTGACAATGACAGTGCATTTAAATGATAAAATATGCATGTTATATAGCTGATTGTCAATTTGGTATGTCTTTGTTACATTTGGGCCACAAAGCTGCAGTTTTGAGAAATATATATAGATACATAGTATATTCCATTTAGTGTTCAGGTAGAATCATGTTTCATAAATTTGCTAGGATATGCTTTCATTATATTTTAATTGATAGACCTTGTGGGCTATAGGTGCCCTGGCCAGTTGGCTCAGTGCATAGATTGTTGACCCAGTTTGCAGACATCCTGGGTTCATTCCCCTGTCAGGGCACACATGAGAAGTGACCATCTGCTTCTTTTTTCTTTTCTCTCCTGCTTTCTTTCTTTCCCTCTCGCAGCCAGTGGCTCGATTGGTTTGAGCATCAGCTTGGTGGAGGAATGGGGGTTGGGGGGACTGAGGATAGCTCAGTTGATTAGAGCATTGGCCACAGATATGGGGATTGCTGGATGGAATCCCGCTCGCTCGGGGCTCATGCGGCAGTCTCTCAATCTCCCTTCTCTTCACTTAAAAAAATAAAAGGCAATTATCTCCTTCTCCTTCTTTCATGCCCCTCTATTCCTTCTTGTCCTCCTCCTTCTCTCTTTTATTTTTAACAACCTAATAAAAATGTAAAAATCATTCTTAGGTTAAAAGCATACAAAAGGAAACTGCAGGCTGATTTGTCTTGCAGACTGTAGTTTGCCTCCCCTTGCTACAGAAGACAGTGCAGTTTATGATTATAGATATTTAATTTTAGGTTTAACCTATCACATCTTGACCTGATTTTGCAACTCCTAATTCTTTCATCTTTTGGGAGCATTATTTCCAGATACTCATCCTTTCTATATTGAATTAGAAGGTGGTAGTAGTGAGAAAAAATGGATGCTTTTGAGAGATATTTAAGATTTAAATACTTCAGATTGGTGTGGGGTGATATTACCATTTGTTGAAAAGATTCTCCCTTTCTTGTTGAATGTTTTTACACATTTATAAAAATCTGATTTACCATATTCATGTGGGTCTAGATCTGGACTATTTCTGTTTTCCTTGATCTATTTGTCTATCAGTAGACAGTGAAGCACATTTTTTTTGTGCAAGATAAGGACAAATAGGATTAATATAATAATAACTAATAAATGCTAATAAATTTGAATAATTTATGCATAAGTTAAGATTTGATTTTAATAACCTGTATGATTTTTTTTAAATAAGAAAATTTCAGGGCTTTGTCCATTAAATCTCATTGTCATATTTAGTTTTGGAATTTACTTACTAATAACTTGTTTTCTCTTTTAAAAAAATATTATCCAAAGAGAAATTCATAATTTTCTCCACAACTTTATTTAGGCAGCTTGATTATTTTTAATATGTGTGTTTTTATATTGTCATGATTTATTAATGTTTTTAAATAGGCAGAAAACCAAAAGCTTTTAGATGAAAAGAAACACTTTGAGAAGATTGTTGAAGAATTAAAAGGAACAGAGCAAGAACTAACGGAACTTCTCCAAACCAGACAGGTGTGTTTAAAATGGATACATTATCTTTCACATATTTTGTTAGTAGAGTACAGATTTACAGAATAGATTATGGTGTAGCTATTAGCTTGTGAAAGAGTTCCTCACAGAATTTCTTTTTAAAATATGTATTCCTGCTACATTTAAAATGCTAATGATTGATTTAGACATACGTAGAGGACTTCCATATTATAGATAATGCGGGAGAGAAAGGTCAACATTTAAGATACCAATAGTATGTACACAATGCCATGGCTATAACAATTAGATTTCTTGATGCTTTGCGTATGTCTTAATTGATACATTTAAAAGTTAAATACATTAAAAGTAGCCTTTATTAAGTCCTTGGTTTACAAGAATTTTTATAACATTCGTGTTATAATTTTAGAATGTCTTTTATTTGAAAAAATGTTTTCAGACCATAATAGTATTATAGCTATTTTATTATAATAGTAAAAAGGGCTTAGTTTTTAACATACTAATTTTATTAATATATTTCCTCTTAATAATATAACATTTTAATCTAAATTAATTACTTGGTAGAGTAAAAGTGATAAAAGAATTTTATAATATATAAATACAATTTTACTAGTTGAGCTTCAGAATATCAAGATGGGATTTACCAACATTTGTCATAGTTTGTTGTTTTAAAATTATGATGGTTATAGCATTGAATCTACTTAAATTTTAAAAACTTGACATATTTTTACCAAATTTTTGCCAAATATGTGACTTGCTTGCATAGAATGATCAAGATTTTTAAGTGAGAAAATTGTAAAAATATTTGCTGTGGTTATACACATTTATTTTCCAGAAAACAGTACATGATTTGGAAACACAATTAACTGCTATTGCGGCAAGTGAACAGGAGTATTCAAAACAGGTTACAGAACTGAAAACTGAGCTTGAAAACGAGAAGTATGTTTTTGTCTATTTATAAAATAGTTTATATATTCAATTATTGAGTTTTTTGGTATTTAATAATAAATTAGTAAATTATGTTCAATATTTATCTGAATGCGTTTCAAGTCATATTTATTCCTAAATATTAAAATAATTTATAAATTTTGTTGCTAAGGGAAGTATAATGACATAAAAAAGTACATCATAACATTAAGAATTGCCTAATATTAATATATTACTTTTCTTGGAAATACTTAGTTCCTCATAAAAACAGTTATTTGCAATTTTAACTAGTTATTTTGTTAAATTATTTAATTGGTTCATATTGATGAAATGAGAAAAGGCAAATTTATTCTTTACATTGACCAAATAAAATTTAACTGAATGATTTACCTACTCAGTAATTTTAGTTTCGAGAGAAAGTAGGAGGAAATAATTATTGTGTTACAATTTACAGAGAAGTGAACTCAAGTAGCCAGTCTACTGATGAATGTGATTTTTTTCTCTTTGATTGTTTCTCAACTCTAGGTAAAAAAGAGAAGTAAGCAGCTTACTCAGAATCTTGTTTCTTCCCTTTCAGCTCCCATTCCCTGTCTCTGATACATTTTGAACAGTAGTTTTTTAGGGATTCTGAGTAAAATTCATTAACCAAAATTCTTTTAATAAATAGACTGATTAGTTATTTATACTTTAGTATAAATTTGTTATCCTTGGTGTATTTACTTTTTCAACCTCTCATTTTTATTAATGAAAACTTTTACCTACTTTAAAATATTTTTATTGATTGATTTTAGAGAGGAAAAGGGTGCGGGGGGAGAGAAAGGGAAACATCAATTTGTTTTTTTCAATTATTTATGCATTCACTGTTTGATTCTTGTTTGTGCCCTGACTGGGGCAACCTTGGCATGTTGGGATGATGCTCTAACTTACTAAGCTGCCCAACCAGGACCTTTTATCTACTTTATTTTATTTATTTATTTATTTATTTATTTATTTATTTATTTATTTATTTATTTATTTATTTATTTATATTTTAGTGAGAGAAGGGGAGGCAGAGAGACAGATTCCCGCATGCTCCCCAGCCAGAATTCACCCAGCAGCCCATTAGGGGGTGATGCTCTGTTGAAACTGAAGCCATTTTTTTAGCACCTTAGGTGGAGGCTGTAGAGCCATCCTCAATGCCCAAGGCCATCTCTCTCGAGCCAATTGAGCCATCGCTGTGGGAGGGGAAGAAAGAGAGAGAGAGAGAGAGAGAGAGAGAGAGAAGGGAGAGGTGTGGAGAAGCAGATGGTTGCTTCTCCTGTGTGCCCTGACCGGGAATCGAACCTGGGACATCCACATGCCAGGTCAATGCTTTACCACTGAGCCAATCTGACCAGGGTCCTTTTATCTACTATTTGATGAATTTCCAGTATCAGTAAAGTAGTAGGAGATAATAGGTGCTCCTGAAATCATTCCATAAAGCCACACATTTTTTTTCCTGTATTTAAAAATGCTCCTACCTGCAGCCAGTAACAGCAATAATCTTTTTTCCAGTGTAGAACATTTGAAACCTTGTAAGAGCAGTTTAACTGTTTGCACAAAGGTAGTTTATTTTAATTAAAAATAGTTCGTGCTTCATGTACTACTCTAATCAGGTCATCAGAATTTTGAAAGTTTCTAACAGACAGTCTATTAGAGAGAAAAATTATATGAAAAATGTAATGTACCCTTTAAAATATGTGAGAAAATATGGGGTGTTATGGTGTGGGAGTATGCAAGGAAATAGATGACATCTTGATAAACTTATAGAAAAATTTTAAACATGTACAAAGTAGAGGGAATAAATAATGTAATGAACAAGCACGTACCTATTGCCCCAGCCTCAGAAATTATTAACTAATGGCCAAACTTAATTAATTTACCCTTCTTCTAGCCCTTCCCTCCTTTTCTGTAAGACTATTTTGAATTAAATTTCACATCACATGATTTCATATGTAAGTATTTTGATATGACTTTTTTTTTTTTAAAAAAAAGGCTTAAGAATACTGAACTAACTGCAAGCTACAGCAGGCTTTCACTGGAGAACAAAGAACTAGCACAAGAAACAAGTGAAATGAATTTAGAACTCAATAAACAGCAAGAAGATATTAATGTGAGTTGAAAAATAAAGTACCAGTGACTTAGTTTTCTTACCTGTAAAATTAAGGGGGTAGAATAGATGACCTCTATGATTCTTTCAGCTTTAAGTGTTTGATTATCTTAGATCTGATACTTTGTTTCAGAAGAAAAATATATTGATCTTAGATGATGATAATGAACAACAGAATATAGAGACGACTCAATGATAAAGTTAATTTAGTTTTAAGCATCAAAATTTGTGTAAAATATTTATTCAGGTACTTATTAAGTAAATCATATAAAACATTGGAGTATACAGAGATGAATAAAATATCATTCTTCCTCTCTAGGACCTTGTAACTCAGTAGAAAAAATGCTCAACTAACTTAAACAAAATAGTATATGTGTTGTTTGGGGGACAAAGTGTTATCCAAGTTTACAGGATCACTTCTGCATTGGTGGAAGAGAAGGCTTCAGAGTGAATATAGTATTGATTTTAGTCTCGGAGATTAATTATGAAGTTCAGTGGGTAACAATAAGTGGAAACTCATTCCCTTGTAGCTACAGCAGTATGAGCAAATGATGCATCTCAAAGTATGGCTGCAAAACAGCAAATAAGACTTGTTTTGTTAGCTGATGAATAGAAATTGCTAAGGGAATAAAGGCTGGAAATGTATTTGTGGAACTATGCAGGTTAGCTCATTCTCTTGCTTTATATGTAACTAAATTTTATGTCTTAAATACTAGTTACAGTTGTATTTTTGTTAAAACAAGATATCTAATATAAACAATATTATTTCTTTAGAATAACAAAAAGGAAGAAAAAAGGATGTTGAAACAAATAGAAAATCTAGAAGAAACAGAAACACAATTAAGGCAAGACTAATAGTTGGCCTCTTGTCTGGCAAAAGATTTTTAGTATTTGTTTCTATTAACTTGTTAGAGGTTAGATTAAACTAATATAAAGTAAAAAATTAGACTTAAATTACTGCTTTGGAATCCTACTTAAAAATAAAGTTGTAATGTCTATTTTATACTTAGAGCTGAAATAGTGAAATTAGACGTGGAAGTTAATGTAATTTTTAAATTTAGAAATGAAATTTAATAGGGTGACTTTGATCAATAAGAGTACTACATAAGTTTCAAGTAAACATTTCTGTAGCATCTGAACTATTTGCATTGTGTGCCCATTACTGAAAGTCAAATCACTATGTGAGAAGTTAATTTTAAAGAATTGTAAGCTTTCCAGTATTTATTATTTATTAATTAAGATACACTAATCATATGCCAGAATATTTAGACAAGAAACAAAAATTTCATATTAAGCATTATCCATATTTCTATGTGTTTTCACAGTTATCTGTTTTAATGTCTGTATACCAGTCAAGCAAATAGATATGGCATTTTTTATTTTAATCTTTTATATTTTTGGATATTTACATTTTACAGTTTTACTACCATAAATAGTACTGTAGAAAACATCTCAGCAAAACATCTTATTTTGAATTTGATAGGATAAATTTCAAGTAGAATTTATTGAGTTAGAGGAATGATTATTTCAATGACTTGATAGTCTAATGGTTTCTAATAGGTTAGATTTGTTGTAAACCATGCAATACAACCAATATTTTATGAAAATATTGGTTCCAAAATGTTTTAATTGATTTGGGGTATTATCATTAATTGATTGATAATGTAACAGATAAAAACAACTCATTGTTCTTGTCATTTGTCCTTTAATTTTGGGGGGGGGGTAAGCAGAATTTTTTATGTTTGCTTGCTAGAATATTTTCTCAAATTTTTTATACCTGTTACCCCTAGTATTTTAAGGTCTTGATTTATTTTCTTACTGATTTAATTAAGTGTTAAAAAATATATATTAATCCTGCCCTGGCAGGTTGTTGGCTCAGTGGTAGAGCATTGACCTGGTGTGTGGAAGTCCCAGGTTTATTTCCTGGTCAGGGCACACAGGAGAAGCGCCCATCTGCTTCTCCACCCTTCCCCTCTCCTTTCTTTCTATCTCTCTCTTCCCCTCCTGCAGCCAAGGCTCCATTGGAGCAAAGTAGGCCTGGGCACTGAGGATGGCTCCATGGCCTCTGCCTCAGGTGCTATAATGGCTCCTGTTGCAAGAGAGCAACGCCCCAGATGATTGCCCCCTAGTGGACAATTGGGTGGATTCTGGTTGGGTGCATGCTGGAGTCTGTCTCTGCCTCCCTGCTTCTCACTTCAGAATAATACAAAAATAAAAAAATATATATATATATTGTGTGTGTGTGTGTGTGTGTGTATATATATATATATATATATAATTTATTTATTTATTTACAGAGACAAGAGAGAGGGATAAATAGGGACAGACAGACAGGATCGGAGAGGGATGAGAAGCATCAATTATCAGGTTTTTTTTGTTGTGACATCTTAGTTGTGCATTGATTGCTTTCTCATTTGTGCCTTGACGGTGGGACTTCAGCAGACTGAGTAACCCCTTGCTGGAGCCAAGGACTTTGGGTCCAAACGGGTGTGCTTTTGCTCAAACCAGATAAGCCCACGCTCAAGCTGGTGACCTTGGGGTCTCGAACCTAAGTCCTTTCGCATCCCAGTCCAACGCTCTATCCACTGCACCACCGCCTGGTCAGGCTGTATATATAGTGTGTCCCTAAAGTCATGGTGCACTTTTGACCGTGTGACCAGTCAAAAGTGCATCATGACTTTACGGACACACTGTATATTTTAATCCTTTATCTTATTTACAGCACAGATTTTTATCAGTCTGTTGTTTTTCTTTCACTTTGGTTAATTCTTTTGTCACACAGAAATTTTTTGATTTTGTATTAAATCTAATTGTCTTTTCTTTTGTAATTTTTCTCATTGCTTTTATGCTTACTTAGAATTTTTTTTTGCCTGAAATCAAATATTGATTTTTTCTTTAGTTCATTTTAAAATTGATGTATTGATATTGAGTTTATTTTGTACTTTTGGAAATAAAACTATTTCAAGAGATCAGTTTACTCTTTTTTTTTTTTTACAGCGACAGAGAGTCAGAGAGAGGGATAGATAGGGACAGACAGACAGGAACGGAGAGAGATGAGAAGCATCAATCATCAGTTTTTTGTTGCTGTTGTGACATCTTAGTTGTTCATTGATTGCTTTCTCATATGTACCTTGACCGCGGGCCTTCAGCAGACTGAGTAACCCCTTGCTGGAGCCAGCGACTTTGGGTCCAAGCTTGAGCTTTTTGCTCAAACCAGATGAGCTATGGGTCTATGACCTGGTTTTTGATATGCAGTATTTTCATGTTTATTATTTTATAAATAACCTGTTTTTATGTTTTAAGTTTTCTTTCAGTTCATTAGTAGTTTAGATGATTTTCAAACATATAAGTGCTTTTGTTGGTACTTATATTCTGAAGTATTGTTTTGATTTTTTTTGATGAATGTAGTCATTAAAACTTACTGCTATTTTAAATTGTTTGAGATTTCCTTTAGACCTAATATACCCCCCCCCCATAGGTTTGTTATAGGATTATATGAGTTAATGTGACTAAAGAGCTGAGCACAGTGCTTGATACAAAGTTAATATTTTTCAGATTTGGAAAGTCATCCTTTTAAAAAAAGTATTTTTTTAAATGGTTTTTGGAGAGAGAAGGGCGGGGGAGAGAGAAACACTGATATGTTGTTTTACATATTTATGCATTCATTGGTTAATTTTTGTATGTGCCCTGACCAGGTATTGAACCACAACCTTGGTGTATTAGGACAATGCTGTAAACAATTGAGCTCCCCAGCCAGGGCCTGGAAAGTTATCTTTTATCATAAGTCTAATGATGGATTTTGTCCTTTTTGCTCAGTTTTCTTTTTCTGAAGTAGCTCTTATTTATAGATTAAATCTATGTGATTAAGCCACTATATATTTTAGGGATAAATAGTAAAGACATATTATAGGGAAAGACTGCTTTTTATTTAAGAGAATTCAAATTATTTGAATAACATCTTTTAGTACAACTACCTACTTTGTGGACTTTTAAATACTCAGTTAAAATATCCTGGATTCAGTTTCACAAGGCCAGTCATTCCACACAATTGAAAATTATTCCATGCATACAGGTTAGAGACTGAGAAACATATTAGTGGTAACAAAAGATACTCTAGCTAGAAATAGCTTCAAGTATCCATCTGAGAACAAGCTCTACTGTTTTCATGTGCAACACAGAGTTTTAATTAATATTTTTTAAAAATTAAACTTATTGGGGTAACATTGGTTAATAACATAAAAATTTCAGGTGTACCTCATTATAGTATGACCCCTGGTATACTGCCTGCTAACCACTTGAAATCTAGTATCCTTCTGTTGTTATATATTTGACCCCTTTGTCTCCCCCCCCCCTTTAAAAGTTTTTAAAAGGATAATTCTTGCTTATGGTACAAAATTTAAAGAGACAAAGGAACACATGGGCCAGAAAGCTATCTTTCTTGTCTTTGTCTCTGCTATCCAGTTGCCTTCCCCCAGGGTATCACTGCTTCTTGTGTGTATTTTCAGAGCTATTCTATTGCATGTATAAGGATGTATATGTATTCAGATATCTCAGTCATGCACTTTTTTATTAAACGCACTTGTTTAATGTATTTGGTTTATTTGAATAAAATTATGACTATGTCTTAGAATGATGATTACTTTATGACTAAGAGAGCATAAAATCTTGATTTAAATAAGCATCAAGTGTTTAAAGGAGTATTTTTTAATAGAAAAATGACTATAAGGACCCAGATCATTAATTTCAAAAAATATATATAAATTAATTTAAATATGAGTGAATTGTGCCTACACTAGAATCTATGTAAACACAATTAATTTTTAAAAAGAGTGAATTGTGCCTACTTAGTATTAGTGCATGAAAATTACCCAGCAAAATAAAAATATAAACCAACAAAATTTAATAGTCAACCATTTTAGAAATCCAGAAAAGGAATAAATAAAAATATAAATTTTATCACAATGTCACTCTTTTATTTATTTTAAGGAATGAGCTGGAATCTGTGAGAGAAGAACTAAAGCAGAAAGAAAATGAAGTTAAATGTCAATTGGACAAGAGTGAGGAAAATGTATGTTATATTTAATAATAGATGATATCACAAAATCTCAAATCATAAATGCATTACCATGTGTTTAAAAAGTAAAATTAAGTATACTGTTGCGCCTGACTGGCAGTGGCGCAGTGGATGGAGCGTCGGACTGAGATGCAGAGGACCCAGGTTTGAGACCCCCAGGTTGCCAGCTTGAGCGCGGGCTCATCTAGCTTGAGCAAAAAAAAAAAGCTCACCAGCTTGGACCCAAGGTCGCTGGCTTGATCAAGGGGTTACTTGGTTTGCTGAAGGCCCGCGGTCAAGGTACATATATGAGAAAGCAATCAATGAACAACTAAAGTGTCGCAACAAAAAACTGATGATTGATGCTTCTCATCTCTCTCCATTCCTGTCTGTCTGTCCCTGTCTATCTCTCTCTCTGACTCTTTCTCTGTCCCTGTAAAAATAAATAAGTAAATAAAAAATAAAAAGGTAAAATGAAGTATACTGTTGAATAAATAACTAGTTATCTAGGGACTATTGTAGGTTGTTGACCTTTGAAATATAGGCCGAGCTTGGTTATTTTGCTTATATCAGTGGTTCTTAACCTTTTTTGAGGTACCGAACCCACCAGTTTCATGTGCGCATTCACTGAACCCTTCTTTAGTGATAAATAAAATACAATTTTTTTTTCCAAATTCAAGACATAGGTATATGTTTTTTTACTGGTGCACAAAATGAGCCGTGCATGAACATCACCTTGCTCAAAGAATAAAACCAACAAAGTGCATGAACTCACAACAAATTACGGTATTACTTTATTCTGGCCTCCGCGGCAGAGGCTTCTCCGAACTCCTGAGACCGACTCATCAAACCCCTAGTGTTCGATAGAACCCAGGTTAAGAACCACTGGCTTATATGGTTTATATCTAGTATAAATAATAGTAAATATAATATAAATGATTAATATTTAATGTGATATAACATTTTAGGGTAAATAAAAGGCTCATGCTTTAGTACTAATGTGGAATACACTGTTAAATTGAGTAATAAGTTTGTGCTATGTTTTGGTGGATATGATTTAATAACTTGAGGTAGGAAGAAGGTTTTTAGGGAAGAATATCATACAAGTGGAGTAGTACAAATTATGTGACACGATTATAGTATATAATGTATATAGTAGGAGAAAATTGTGCAGAAATAGATCAGACTAGATTGTGAAGGCCTTGACTGTGTTTTTTCATTCACTCAACAAATAATATTGACTACTTACTATGTGCCAGGCACTGTTCTGGGTGCTGACTTTAGAATTTATTTGTTTTGGTAGACAATAGTGACCTAGTTAAGTTTTTCTTTTTATTAGGGAAGTAATATTTTTTAATTTTTAAGAATGGAATAGAGGGTGGTGAAAAGCACTGAAATTAACTGGAAAGCTATAAAAATAGTCTTGAAAGTTCCAGAAAAGGTATTGGAGAGGACTGTGGTCTTGTGGTTAGTGAATAGAGTAATCTGTCCAGGCCTGAGTTGCGTGTTCACTTCTGGAGACCAATTAGCCTCCACTGAACTATAGGGACTGAGCAGGGTCTCTGGAATTTACACTAAGGGAATCTTTGCAGAGAAAAATTGTGGCCAGATCAAAATGTAGATCCTCTATGTAATTTCTGTTGGAGACCCTAGAAGAGACAGCTGATCCAAACTTAAGTTAGGACAAGCAAGCTTTCTGGGAAAAATTGCATTTAATTTGGAACCTTAGATTAATAGGAATTTGTGGAAGGTAGAGGGGTAAACACAAGTATATTAGGGAGAAGAAGGGTATTCCAAGCCACACACACACACACACACACACACACACACACACACACTGGAAAGTATGAGGAAGCTGTCATATTTAAGCAAGTATAGAAGTTCATCATGGTGCCTGACCTGTCATGGCACAGTGGATAAAGCGTCGACCTGGGAACACTGAGGTCGCCAGTTCAAAACCCTGCACTGGTCTGGTCAAGGCACATATGGGAGTTGATGCTTCCAGCTCCTCCCTCCTTTCTCTCTTTCTCTCTCACTCTGTGTCTCCTCTCTAAAATGAATAAAATAAACAAGAAAAGTTCATCGTGGCTCAAAGGTGGGTTTAAGGTAGTGATGATCATGGGGAGAGAGGTGAGTAGATAATTTAGGTCTCAGAAGCTATACTTAAGAGTTTTGATCTGAGGAGTGTCGTAATTATATTTACATTTTAGAAAGTTGTAAGTCTATTGAAATAGTCCAAGGATGAGATGGTTTAGATTAACAAATGTTTGTGAAAAATGTGGTTAAGAGATTATAAACATTTATATGCAAGACAATTAAAAAAAATCAAGATGAATTGGGAAAGTTGGTAAAATATTGCCAAGTGTTGCTGAACTAAGATAATAATGATGAACATTAATATATAAACATTAACATAAAGTACAGTTTTTAAAGAAAGGACACTGAAATAAACTGGAAGTTCTGATAACTATTTTTGTAGAAACAAAAGGCAGCTTTATAATTCTATTTCTAAAATATACTTGTAGAATAAAATGACAGTTCTGTTAACATGTTTAATCTGATGTCAAATACTATTTTTTAGGTTCGAAACATTGAATGTGAAGTATTAAAAAAAGATAAACAAATGAAGATATTAGAAAACAAGGTATTATCAAATTACAAAAATGTTTGGGAATAGAGACTTTGTAATATTATATATATGACTAGATTTTTTGGGCCAGCCTTTATAGAAATCTCAGTTCTCCTTTGAAGGCTTTGAGGAATAATATAGAATTTTCACTGTAGGTTTCTTTGAAGAGGCTCTGGGTTCATGAGTAGTTCACAGTGCTTCAAAGAGCAAAGTTTCATTAAATTCCTCTTGAGCTATCTCTTTCCTTTCCCAAATTTCATACTTTGAGAAGCTGCATTTGTTATGGGTAGCTTTAGAGTGGCAAGATGCTTTTAATAAAATCATTCTTAGACATCTCTTCCATCTCTCAGGAGATGCAGAAAAATTTCTGCTTTCTTTATATGAAATGTTTTCACTGCCTGGCTATTCATTCCAATTCACTTCTTCCTTCCCTGCACTTCACTACACACTGGTCCTAAATCTGACTTTTTATATAATGAGTAGTTCTCTGGAAAGCATAGTTCCCTTTCTGAAGTTCTGGCCTCTAATAGTCAATACCATTTTTTTTCTATTTAGAATTCTGATGAATAAAATTCTTGATTACTGTGCACAAGAATTATTTTACTTAAACATGAGCTGTGATAGTTTAATACTTTTTCACAATTTCTGAACAGTCCTAAAATTTGAGACTATTTAAATTTAAAAGGATTTAAAACTTATAAGTTACTTTATTTTTTATAATCTTATTCAGAAAGAAGGAAGAGCGAGATGGTACAGTGAGTGTTACAAGGAAAATATTTAACATAGTATTTTGTACTTATGAGAGAGATCACATGTTTTTTCATTAGAGTTTCTCTTTATGTTAATGGAATGTTATTTTAGGATGCTTTAGGAATCTGTGCTACTTTTATGGTACTCCAGATATTTTGGTTGCTAATACCTCTTATTCCAATTCAGCTTGTGTACCCAGGTGAAGTAGTCCCTCAGAGTGAGATATAATAAAGCGGTTCAGCTGATATTTCTCTAACAGGAATTAAAATATAGTTAGGAGGATACAGAATATCATATCCCTTCCCCATAGATAATAAGTAAAAGAGATCTCAGAAATGGAATTGTTTTTAAAGTACTGTATTTTCCCATGTATAAGACACTCCCATGTATAAGACACACCTTAATTTTGGGGCCCAAAATTTGAAAAAATATGTATTACATAAAGTTATTGAACTCAACTTTTATTCATCATAAAATTCATACAACTCCTCATCACTGTCAAAACTCCTATCCATTAGCTTGTCCCCATCTGTGTCTGATGATGAATCACTGTCTTCATGTATTGCCTCATCCTTAGTTCCATCTATAGCATTTGAAATGTCACACTTCTACAACACACCCAGTTTTTAGACACCAAATTTTTCGGAAAAAAAGGTGCATGGGGAAATACAGTAGTTGAATTCAAATGTTACTTAAATATTAAGAATTAAGAATTTCAAATTTGTATTAAGATAATCTTTATTAAAAATTGTACTTGTTCACATGATTTTAGACATTAATGGAATTATTTAACAACATGATTTTTATGTGACTTTTATATTACTTTATATAATATTTTTAGTTTGGAATTACTTATTATGACTGGAATATTGAATAAAATAATTGTAATTTCTCATAATTTTTTAGTGTAACAATTTAAAAAAACAAGTTGAAAATAAAATCAAGACTATTGAAGAACTCCAACAGGAGGTATGTACTGATTCTCAATATCTAACTTAAACAGATTTTTTCACTCCAGTTTTAGAGACTACCGATTTCCTTTTCCTTAGTAATTTCAGTCTAAGTAAGGTGGCCGTGCAGGATTGAGTCACTTTGCTAGTAAATCTAATTCTTTATCTTTAACTTTTAACAGAATAAGGCCTTAAAGAAAAAGGGTACAGTGGAAAGCAAGCAACTGAATGTTTATGAGATAAAGGTATTTGGAATCATTATTTTTGTTTTTAAAATAGTAGTAAATAGATGAGAATTTAATAATTTATACCCTGTAGCTGTTATTTTCAAATATATCTTTTCAGATTGTGGGAATAAATTCTTTTAATTGTAAGAGTGCTTATCTGTGATTTAACTGTGTTATCTAAACAGCTTAAAGATATATGTGTAGGTATGTATATGTATGTATTAATACTTCTTACACATACATTGAAAATTGAGCTCAAATAGTAGGCTTGGGGTAGAGCCTTGGGATCTACATTTTTAAAAAGCTCCATATATGGTTACCTTCTGCACAAGGTATTTGATAACCATTGACTTTGTAGGAAACAGACTCCTGGAATGTAAGCTCATGATGTCAAGGCCATATTTTGTTTGTTTCTTAGTTCTAATTCCTTGAGATATAATTTAGTAATAAAAAGCATGATTTTAAAGTATACAGTTTGATGAGCTTTGAAAAATATTTTTACAACTGTAAAAGCAACAATAATCAAGAGCCAGGATTGCCCTGGCTGGTGGCACAGTGGATAGAATGTTGTCACGGATGCCGAGGTCACTGGTTCGATCGTGGTGTCACTGGCTTGATCCCAAGAGTGCTGCCTTGACCTGGAGATCACTGATTTGAGCCTCCCCCTTCACTTGCCTATTCTCTTTTCCTCTCCTTTCCTCTCCCTTCCTGTCTCTCTCAAAAAACAAAAATAAGGTTGTTTCCATCATCCCAGAAAGTTCCCTCATGTCCGTTTGCAGTCCAAACCTTGTTCCCCAAAGACAACCAATGTTCTGCTTTCTGTTCTGTAAATTTGTCTATTCCAAAACTTTATTTAATTGGAACCTTGCCAAATATGTTTCTTGTTATATGGATTATATTTTTCAGCCTGTTCTGAGATTCACCATGTTCCTATAGATCAATGGGTCTTTTTTTTCTTCTTTACTGCTTAGTTATATTCCGCTGTATGAATATAACAAATTTGTTAATATAGTCTGCTAATGGACATTTGAATTGTTTTCAATTTTTTATCACTATGAATAAAGCTATGAATTTTCTTGTATAATAGTTTAACTGGACAGTTTTGCATTTCTCTTAAGTAAATATCTAGGGAAAGAATTTTTGGGTCATAGAGGTAGATTATGTTTAGTTTTATAAGAAACAACCAAATAATTTTCCAAAGTGATTTTACACTACTACTAGCAATGTATGAAAGGTCTTGTCCAGTGGTAGTCAGTCTGGTCCCTATCGCCCACTAGTGGGTGTTCTAGATTTCATGGTGGGCAATAGCGGAGCAACCAAATGCTATATAGTAAGTTGTTTTATAAAGATTTATTCTGCCAAACTTAGCGAAAATTCGACATAAAGTATACTTGGTAAGTAATTATTATTATATGCTTTAACTTGCTGTAACTCTGCTTTATAAATTTTCTAAAGTAAAGTTACTTCCCTACTTTATAAATAAATCACCATTACTGTGGAACTGGTGGGCGGTTAGAAAATTTTACTACTAACAGAGATACAAAAGTGGGCGGTAGGTATAAAAAAGGTTGACTACCCCTGGCCTAGTCTATATCCCACTTCCATTTGGTGTTGACAGTCTTTTTAATTTCAGCCATTCTGTGGGCAAAGCCCAGCATCATGGGTATGAGATAGTTTAGTCATACAACAACCTACACTTAGTTTCCTGCTGAATTATTGTTACCTTGAAATTTTTAATAATTTATGAACTAGGCATCCCTTCTTTTCATTTTGCATTGAGCTCTACAAATTATGTAGCTGGTCTTGCGTGTGGCTTTATTTTCTATTTCTTATAATAGTGTTGAACATTTTTTCATGAGCTGTTTAGTCATTTGTATATTTCCTTTATGAAGTATGTATTCAAGTATTTTGTCCTTTTTTTATTTTTTATTGTGGTAAAATACCCATACATAAAATTTACCATCTTAACTTTTTTAAAAACTGTACAGTTCATTTACATTGTTGTGCAACCAATCTTCAGGACTCTTTATCTCATAAAACTGAAACTCTATACCAATGGTTCTTAACCTTTATTGAGGTACGGAACCCACCAGTTTCATATGCGCATTCACCGAACCCTTCTTTAGTGATAAATAAAATACGATTTTTTTCCCCCAAATTCAAGACATAGGTATATGTTTTTTTACTGGTGCACAAAATGAGCCGTGCATGAACATCACCTTGCTCAAAGAATAAAACCAACAAAGTGCATGAACTCACAACAAATTACGGTATTACTTTATTCTGGCCTCCGCGGCAGAGGCTTCTCTGAACCCCTGAGACCAACTCATCGAACCCCTAGGGTTTGATAGAACCCAGGTTAAGAACCACTGCTCTATACCCATTAAACATTCCCTGTTCCATCCTCCTCATTGTCCCTGGCAACTACTATTCTCTGGCCTATGAATTTGACTACTCTAGATACCTCATATAAGTTAAAAAATAGATTATTTTTCTTTTTGTGACTGCTTGTCAATTTCTGATAAAAAGGCAGAATTTTGTTAGAGATGCATTGAAATGGGAGAAAATATTTGTAAATCATGTATTTGGTAATGATGTAGTATCTATAATATATAAAGAACACTTCCAATTCAATAGCAAAAGTCAGTCACAGAAAGACAAATACTGTATGATTCCACATTGATATGAGGTGTTAAGGCCATGTTTTACCTACGTAACAGTTTGGTAACAGTTTGACTGTTACCTAAAACAGTCAAACTCATAAAAGCAAAGATTAAAATGATGATTACCAAGGGTTGGGGGTGAGGGGCAAATAGGAAGTTATTCCTCTTTGTATGAGGTTTTAGTTATGCAAGCTAGAGTAGTTCTAGAGATCTTCTGTACAGCATAGTACCTACAGTCAATAATGTATTGTGCACTTAAAAATTTATTAACAATTCGCTTTATCGAATAAAACTGCATGGGTTTGTGGCAAAAAAAAATTTATTAACAGGGTAGATCTTAAGTGTTATTATGACAAAAAACAACAACAAAGGGACAAAAGGAAACTTTTGGAGGTGATGTATATGTCTAAAACCTTGATTGTGGTGATGGTTTCATAGGTGTATGTATATGTCCACACTCATCAAATTGTAGACAAGGAATATGTGTAGTTTTTTTATATTAGTTGTACCTCAAAAAATCTGTTTGGTTTTTTTTCAAAGCATGTGCTTTTTCTTTGAATCACCTGGATGTTCTGCACAAATGGAATAGCTACTTATTGTAATAGAACATACTGAACTGAGACTAAACAATTTAAATATTTTGTGAAGCTCATTAAAAATTAAAATATGGCCCTGGCAGGTTGGCTCAGTGGTAGAGTGTCAGCCCAGCATGTGGAAGTCCTGGGTTTGATTCCCTGTCAGGGCACACAGGAGAAGCGACCATTTGCTTCTTTGCTTCTCCCCTCCCTTCTCTCTCTTTTTTTCTCTTCCTCTCGTGCAGCCATGGCTCGGTTGGAGCAAGTTGGGCCCAGGTGCTGAGGATAGCTCCATGGTCTTCACCTCAGGCGCTAAAAAATGGCTCTGGTTTCAATAGAGCAGTGACCCCAGAAGGGCAGAGCATCGGCCTTGTAGGGGGCTTGCCAAGTATATTCTGGGTGGGGAACATGTGGGAGTCTGTCTCTGTGCCTCCCTGTCTCTTACTTAATAAAATAAATTTGGCTGTTTTAAAAATATTACTTGTCTAATCTAAATATGTATTTTAGGAGAGAAGATAGTGTTTATGAAAAATAAAGTTCATCTTACCATATGAAAAACAGAAAATGATCTAACAATAATTTCCGTGAATAAGTAATCATTAACGATTCAGAGAACCACAAAATGATTACGGTATTTTCAAGAAATCCACAGCATTTACTAATGTTCATGCTAATTTTCTTTCTTTTTTTACTAAAAGGTCAGTAAATTAGAGTTAGAACTAGAAGGTGCAAAACAAAAATTTAAAGAAATGTCTGACAGCTATCAAAAAGAAATTGAGGGAAAAAAGGTATCAGAAGAAAATCTTTTGGGAGAGGTATGAAAAACTAAATATTTGTTATACTAACACTCTATATTGGTTTATTAAATAGCATTTTAAGAGAAAAATACATTTCTTTTTAAATTGACTTTAAAAAGTGCAACAAATTTATATTAGGTACAGTTTCTTATAGAAGCTAAAAGTACCTTGTTAATCTAAGTATTTGAGTATTGAGTAGTATATAATTTATTTTAAAAAGGTTAAATGATCATTATAGTGTTATGCAGTCATCTCACTTAATAGTGCACCTTATAGTAAACCAAAACAGTAATGCATTTTCTACTTGGCTTTGCTAAATTTCTGGTGTTTGATTTCTGCATTTTATATAATAGCATGTGGTCTCTGCATTTTATATCATAGCAAATTATCTCTACATTTAAGTTAAATTTGTCCTTTTGTGCTTAATTTTAAGAAACACTTAATTGATCTGTTAGGTTGAGAAAGCAAAAGTAATAGCTGATGATGCTGTAAGATTACAGAAAGAAATTGATATACGATGTCAACATAAAATAGCTGAAATGGTTGCACTTATGGAAAAGCATAAGGTAATATTTTTTCCTTTTGTGTAATGCAAATTATTGAATCCATATTTATGCGTAAAATAGTGAAAATCAAGATAGCACTCTGATTTATCTGAAAAATTATTGGTAATTTTTTCTAATAATTATAGATATTTATGTGTATAGATATAGATAGCATTTTAGTATTTTAGCTGGAATGTCCTTGATCTCTCATTTCTCTATGTTCAATTCTTATTTTTAATTGGTTAATAAAATTTTATAGGCTTCAGGTATACATTTTAATTGGAAACACTGAATTTCATAATTTTAAAAGTAGGTTAGAAACACCAGGACCTTTTAGAAAAGTGGCTGATTGTATTGTGTGTTCACCACCCCAAGTCAAGTCTCCTTTGATCACCATTTATCCCCTCTTTATCCTCTTCTGCATCCCTACATTCAAATCTTAACCAGACAAGGCTTAGCGTGGATGTCACTTTAAGGAAATCTCTCCTTATCATCTATGATGGAATATTGGTCACTCTTTTTCTGATTTTTTCCTTAGTAGTCTCTTACAGCTCTTTTCACCGTGTACTTACTTGAGTATATACCCAGGATATATATTTTGTTATATTTGTATCCTCTATGTGTGTCTAACATACATGAGGCTAAATAAATTTTTATCAATGGGATAAGTACGTAGATGAAAAACTTAATGTTTGTTGTGTTAGTGAGTGTGCTCTACTTTTTATTGTTGTTTAAAATAGTCTGTTAGCAAATTAAGCCTTTATTCTTTTCAGGATTTGGAGAGGAGGTGGGCTATGCCTACCTATCCATCTTTAAAAATTGTTGTTGGGATATAACATTATTATGAGGTAGCCAATGAGGATTAAAAAAAAAACTCTTAAAGTTTGTGAACTCATAAGTTTAAACATATTTGGTGTATATCTTAATTCAGTGCAACTTTTATTCTTTGGCACAGGAGCCTCTTCAAATTGGTTGGCAAGTCCTTTTGACTTGACTTTTAATAGTTCTTGATAGCTTTCTTGCTCTTTTATGACAGTGTTCAAGACTCATTTTGTATTTCTTGCCTCAGATGTGAAATCAGCCACTTTTCTAAGAGGTCCTAGTGTTTCTAGCCTATTTTTAAAATTATGAAATTTAGTGTTTCCAATTGGAAAGAATTATTTTAAGACGGTTATCTATGTTTCATTGTTTATGTAATTGAAAAATTAAAAAATAAATATATATATTATTGAATTTATAATCATTATTCTCTTCGAATTTTAAATGCACAAGGATATCAGTCACATTAAAACATAATCTGTTTGGGTTCTAATATACTTAAAAAATTTTTCTGTTTAATGTAGCACCAGTATGATAAAATCATTGAAGAAAGAGACTCAGAATTAGGACTTTGTAAGAACAGAGAACAAGAACAGTCATCAATGAAAGCATCTTTGGTGAGATACAAAACAAACAGCCATAAAAGCCAATTTTCATGTCAATATAGCAGGTGGTAAAGAATAATATTAAATAAAGCCATAATTTTTGAGTTACAGAATAAAAAATCTTAGATATGAAAGGGATTTTATAGGTCTTGTTGTTAAGTGTGTTCCCAGTTTACTTTTTGAAAAGGTGAAATTAATATTTTTTTTTCAAACGGTAAGTTATAAACTATATAGTTAAGAAATAAATTTGGAGCTCTGATTGAGATTGGGAGAGGTGGGATAGGAAAGATTGAGAAAAATGAATAGGAGAGATACATAGTGTTATAAATATTTTAGTGTAAATGATAAAACATTTGTCTAAATAAAATCTTTATGTTCACCTAGCAGCTTTCATATTAGTAGGTTTTTCAAGTGTATATGTTTTTATAAGTAAATTTATTTCTCTATAAAATCTAAATTTATTTGAAACACTAGTTTACGTTCATGCATTTCTAAACTTCATATTCCTTTTTCTTCAGGAGATTGAATTATCCAACCTCAAAAATGAACTTTTGTCTACTAGGAAACAACTTGAAATAGAAAGAGAAGAAAAAGTAGGTTTTGTGGCATTATGAAGTAACTAATTGTAAGGGTTAGGTACAGCTTTGTGCTTTTATAAATGTTATATTAGAAAAGAACATAAAACATTTGGGTAACTGGATTTAAAAACAGTTTTTTCCCATCAGCTCTTTTTCAAAAGTATTTATAATATAGCTTAATATCAGAGAGTGTGATGCCTCCCACTTTGTTGTTCTTTCTCAGGATTGCTATGGCTACTTACCATCTTTTACGGTTTCATATAAAATTTGGATAGTTTTTTCTACTTCTGTAAAAAGTGCCGTTGGTATTGTTTTTTTTTTTTCCCTTAAGTGAGAAGTAGGGAGGCAGAGAGACAGACTCCGGCATGCACCCCCACTGGGATCCACCAAGAAAGCCCACTAGGCGGCGATGCTCTGCCCATCTGGGGCATTGCTCCATTGCTCAGCAACAGAGCTCTTCCTAGCACTTGAGGTGGAGGCCATGGAGCCATCCTCAGTGTCCAGGGCCGACTCTCTCCAACCAAGCCATTGCTGCAGGAGCGGAAGGGAAAGAGAGAGAGAAATGAGAGGGGGAGGGGTGGAGAAGCAGATGGGTGCCTCGCCTGTGTGCCCTGACCAGGAATTGAACCCAGGACATCCACATGCCAGGCCAATGCTCTACCACTGAGCCTACTGGCCAGTGTCAAATACTTTTAATATATCTATTGAGATATATGATTTTTATCCTTTATTCTGTTAATGGGGTGTATCACATTAGTTGATTTGAAAATATTGAACCATCCTTTCATCCCAGGGATAAATCCCACTTGATCATGCTGTTTGATGCTTTTAATGTGCTGTTGGAATCTGCTAATATTTTTGTTGAGGATTTTTACATCTGTTTTTATCAAGAATATTGGCCTATAGTTTTCTTTTCTTGCAATGCCCTTCTCTGGCATTGTAAAATGAATTTGGAAGTGTTTCTTCCTCCTTAGTTTTTATTTTGTTAGATTTTTAAAAGGGTTGGTATTCTCTTGTATGTTTGGTAGAATTCACCAGTAAAGCGATCAGGTTTTGGTCTTTTATTTTTGGGAGGTTTTTGATTACTGATTCTATCTCCTTATTTTTATTGATATGTTCTTATATTTTTTATGATTCATTCTTGGTAGGTATGTGTTTCTAGGAATGTATTCATTTCTTCTAGGCTATCTAATTTGTTGATGTGTAATTGTTTTAGTAATCTCTTATTTTGTATTTCTGTGGTATTTGTCATTAATATCTCTTACGTTTCTGATTTTATTTGACTCTTTTCTCTCTTTTTAAATAGTTTAGCTAAAGATGTCAGTTATGTTTATAGTTTCAAATAATCAGTTCTTAGTTTCATTCATCTTTTTTGTTGTTTTTCTGGTCTCAATTTCATTAATTTCTGTTCTGATCTTTATTTTTTCTTTTTGCTAACTTTGGGCTTAGTTTGTTTTTCTTTCTTGAGGTGTAAAGTTAGGTATTTTGTTTAAGATCTTTCTTTTTTCTTAAATGTAGGTGTTTATTTCTATAAACTTTCCTCAGAACTCCTTGTGTCCTGTAAGTTTTGGTATGGTATTTCTATTTTCATTGTTTCAAGATATTTTTGGATTTCCCTTTTGATTTCTTCTTTGACCCATTGATTGTTGATTGTGTTTTGATTTTCACACATTTATAAATATTTCAGTATTTCTCCTATTATTGGTTTTTAATTTTGTATCATTGTAATTAGATGCATACTTTCTTTAAATTTTTTTTGTTAAGACTTATAATCTTGCATCTGATTTATCCTGGAGATGTTCTATATGTATTTAAGAATAGATATTGTTTTGTTGGGTAGAAAGTTGTATATATGTTTGTTAGGTTTGTTTGCTCTAAAGCATAGTTTGTATCCAATGTTTCTTTACTTATTTCTGTCTGGATGATTTATCTATTGTTGAAGGTGGGATACTGAAGTCCCCTATTATCATTGTAATTTTCTCTGTTTCTCCCTTCAGATACATTAGTATTTGATTAATATATTTAGGTGCTCTGCTCTTAGGTGCAAATATATTTATAATTGTTTTATTTTCTTCCTGAATTGACTTCTTTAGCATTGTATAATGACCTTCTTTATCTCTTGTTACAGCTTTTGGTTTAAAGTTTATTTTATCTGATATATGTATAGCTATTCCTATTCTCTTTTGGTTTCCATGTGTATGGCATATCTTTTTTCATCCCTTCACTTTCTGAGTATGAATGTCCTTAAGATTAGATGGATCTTTTTCTTGTAGGCAGCATATCTTTGGACCATGTTTATATATCTATTTAGCTACTCTGTGTATTTTGCTTGGAGAATTTAGTTCATTTACATTTAAAGTAATTATTGTTAGGTATAGAGTTCCTAATGCCATCTATTGCTTTCTGGCTGTTTTTCTGGTAGTTCTAAGTACCATCCAGTCATTGGTGGTTGATAGGATATGTAATGAGAACATTATTTTTATATTGGCTTACTGCTAGCTTCTTTCATGGTGAAGTGGGTTCACTGGTTAGGAGCAACTCTGTGGGAAAGATACCACAGTATACACAAGACATTCACTGAGGAGAGATATTGACACAGGATTTATGGGCAGGCAAGACAAATTTTTCTAAAATTCTGTGCATTGGAACTTTCCTTTCTCTGAGAACTTTAAGACTTCTTGGGACTGTAACAATTCTGTTTTCTAGATGATTGTCATATTAAAGACATACTACATATTTTATGTGGACCAGGTTTCTTTTCTTCCTTTTCCTTTTCCTCTTCCCCTTCCTCCTCCTCTTCCTCTTCTTCCTCCTCCTCCTTCTTTTTCTTCTTCTTCTTCTTCTTCTTCTTTTTTTTTTTTACTAAATACACACTCCCTAATCTCCAGGAAAAGTGGTGTATTATTTCTTATGTATTTTTTACTTTTCTATACTTTCTTTTTATCCTTCATCTCTGTTAATCTCATATTGAAAGTTCATTATTCAAGATCAACACACAGAGAAAAAGTGAATCCTCTGCTAACAGCCCATAATATTTTGAATCATTTTGCAGCTCTTTACAGTTTGTTACCTGTGTGTATTCCTTACTGTATAATCTGATCCATTCACTTTATGATTCATATTTTTAAAAGATTTACTCAAGATTCCATAGATACATACTAGAAACAGATCAGATTTGAATAAAAAAGATATTCAAAACCAAATAATATTTCTGCAAAAAAGAACTAAGTTGTTTTTCTATTTTTTAAAATTCATCTTATAAAATGTATGGGTCAGTATTTTTTCTTGTTTATACTTAGGAAAGATTTTGATAATATGAACATTCATTTGTGATAAAAGTAATGACTACATTTTATGTATTTGATATTCATTTTTAATAGGAAAACCTCAAAAGAGAGGCAGAAGAAAACACAGTTACTCTCAAAGAAAAAAGTGACAAGGTAAAAGTTTTATATGATTTACAGTTTTTCTTTATAGCCAATTCATTCTATAAACAACTACTTACAAACTTTTTTGTTCACAAATAGTAAAAGAACATTTAAAATATATCACACAATTTTATTTCCTAAGTTGTTTATTTCTACTTATTAGTTCAGAAGCATTAGCTTAAGAGTTTAAAGCAGTTTTCATTTGGAAATATAGAGATTTAAATCTTTTATATTTTTATTGTATAAGATATTAAATTAGGTACTGTTGCGTTTTTTGAGAACTTTCCAATGTTAGAGGAAGGATATTTTCATTAAAAATTCTAAAGCTTATGATTAGATTATGTCTAATTTTGGGTTTGAAAGAGCTAAATAAATGATTCAGTGATTGCTTCTCATACATGCCCTGGTCGAGTTTCGAGCTCACAAATTTGGCTTAGCTGGACAACGTTCTATCCATTGAGCAACCTGGTCAGGGTGTTATAGAGTTTGTTTTGACTTGTGTAATTCCAACAATATATGCATGTTGTTTATATCTATTATTAAGTAAATTTGTAAATGCCTTATATCTGGGGGCCTGGATCTATCTACCTTGCAAATAATGAGAAAATGGTCAAAGAAATAAAATAATTTAAATAGGGTTTTAAATTTTATACTTTATTCGAAAATTATTGAAATACCACAGGCCTTTAAATTATGAAATCCTTAGGTTTATCTTAAATTTATCAAACATATCTGAGTTTGGGCAAGTTACTTAACTTCTTCATAGCTCAGTATCTGAGCTTATATTTGTAAAGAATTTAAAATATTGCTTAGCACATAGGAAACACCATATAAGTGTTTGTTCGAAAAGCACCATGCTACAGGGAAATGTTAATTCTCAGACTTGGCCACATGGTGGTGTAGTTGCCATTCTCAGTCATAAATCCATGAAAGCAGTTATATTTTGGAGACTCCTGATAAATCCAGAGAGTAGAATTAATTTGTTTTCATCAAAATTGTGTTATCAGTTATGATGTAGAAATATTTAGAAAAAAGGATGCAGAAATGAAACTCTGAAAAAATGCTACTAAAATACATACATGCTAGAAAAAGGACAATGAAGTAAGATTACTAGGACTGGGCAAGAAACCTACAAATTACCATATTATCACCTTGATTATATAAATGGATAAAGTTAAGCCTGAAGATACTAAATGATTTACTTAAAATCACTCAGCAAGGTAGTAAAAGATCCTTGAAAAAAGAGTATACTTGACAGCTAGTCCAATGTTTTTTATAGCACTTGTGGTCATGTCATAATCCTGTCCCCTGTCCCCTCCTAATTTGAACAATGAATCTATTCATACTGCAGATTAAGGCATATATAAGGATTCTATAAAGAAAAATATAGAGATTTTTCTTTATAGAATCCTCAGGGTTTTGTCAGATAAGAGAATTGAGATATCTTGTTTTCATAGCAACTCTTTGAAGACAAAGAGGGACAGTTACCATTAACATCTTAAATAGAAAAATAAAGTGACAGAATTATTTAATTAATTAATTATGTAATATATTCAAAGATATAATCAATAATAAGTTTGGGGGTAATTCCAGTGTTATTTCTACTAGTTGCTACACTTTAATTAAAATGACATTTAATGATGATTTTATTCTCTTCTATTGTCCAATGTAGAAAACACAGACATCTTTTTTGGAAACACTTGAAACTAGTTACCGGAAATTTGATTCTAAAGCAGCTCCTTTACAAAATATATCTCAAAACTTTACATCAGCTGATCACAGCAAACCCAAAGATAAAAGAGACTACTTGTGGACATCAGCCAAAAGTACTTTATCTACACCACTACCAAAGGTTGGTTGATAAAATTTCAAAAGAAGTAGTATTTTATTTTTTAATTAAAAAGCAATTCTAGTATTTTTTTTTTATTTATTTGAGTCCTCTCTCTTTTTTTCTTGGTGAGTCTAGTTAAAGGTTCATCAATCTTGTTTACCTTTTCAAAGAACCAGCTTCTGGTTTCATTGATCCTCTGTATTGTTTCCTCTATGTCATTTATTTCTGCTCTGATCTTTATTATTTCCTTCCTTCTACTTGTCTTGGGTTTTATTTGCTGTTGTTTTTCTAATTCTTTTAGCTGCAGGGTCAGGTTGTTTATTTGAGCTTTTTCTAGCTTCTTATGATATGCCTGTAGTGCAATAAACTTCCCTCTCAGAACTGCTTTTGCTGTGTCCCATAAATTTTGAGTTGATGTATGCTCATTATCATTTGTTTCTAGAAACTTTTTTATTTCTTCTTTGATCTCATTGTTAATCCATTCATTATTTAATATCATGCTATTTAGTTTCCAAGTGTTTGAGTATTTTTCAGTTTTTCTTTTGTGGTTCATTTCTAGTTTCATGTCATTGTGATCAGAGAAAATGCTTGATATGATTTCAATCTTCTTAAATTTATTGAGACCATTTTTTGTGTCCTAACATGTGGTCTATCCTAGAAAACGTACCATGAGCGCTTGAGAAGAATGTATATTCTACTGCTTTAGGGTGAAAAGTTCTGAAGATATCTATTAAATCAAGTTGATCTAGTGTCTCCTTTAAGTCTGCTGTTTCTTTATTAATTTTCTTTCTTGAGGATCTATCCAATGTTGTTAGAGGGGTATTGAAATCCCCTACTATGATAGTATTGCTGTTAATCTCGCCCTTTATATCCATCAAAGTCTGCTTTATGTATGTTGGGGCTCCCATATTTGGTGCATAGATATTTATAATAGTTATATCTTCCTGTTGAATTGTTCCCTTTATCATTATGTAGTGTCCTTCTTTATCTCTTACTATAGCCTTTGTTTTAAAGTCCATTTTGTCAGATATAAGTACTGCTACCCCGGCTTTTTTTTCATTTCCATTTGCCTGAAATATTTTTTTCCATCCTTTTACGTTCAGTCTATGTGAGTCTTTTGTTTTAAGGTGTGTCTCTTGTAGACAGCATATGTATGGGTCCTGTTTCTTTATCCATGCAGCTACCCTATGTCTTTTGATTGGATCATTTAATCCATTTACATTTAAGGTTATTATTGATATGTAGTTGTTTATTGCCATTTTATTCTTTAAAGTTGTATTCTTCTTTTGCTATATTCTTTTCTCCCTTTAAAATGTTCACAACAGTCCCCTTAGTATCTCTTGCAGAATTGGTTTGGTTTTTATGAATTCCTTGAGGCTTTCTTTTTCTGGGAAGCTCTTTATTTCTCCTTCAATTTTAAACGTTAGCCTTGCTGGATAGAGTAGTCTTGGTTGTAGGTTCTTGTTCTGCATTACTTTGATTATTTTTTGCCATTCCCTTCTGGCCTCAAGTGTTTCTGTTGAGAAGTCTGATGTCATCCTTATGGGGGCTCCTGTGTAGGTGATAGCCTTTTTTTCCCTAGCAGCTTTTAAAATTTTTTCTTTATCCATTAGCTTTGGTATTTTAACTATGATGTGTCTTGGTGTCGATCTTTTTGGGTTTCTCTTTAATGGAGTTCTGTGTGCTTCTTGAACGTGTGGAGTGTTTCCCAGCCTTAATTTAGGGAAGTTTTCTGCTATGATTTCATTGAACAAAGTTTCCATTTCCTGTCCTCTCTCCTCTTCTTCAGGTACCCCTATGATGCGAATGTTGTTTCTCTTCAGGTTGTCACAGAGCTCCCTTAGAGTTTCCTCACATTTTTTGAGTCTCTTTTCCTTTTTCTTCTCTGTTTCTGTGCCTTTGTTTATTGTGTCCTCTAACTCGCTTATTCGATCTTCAGCGTGATTCATCCTGCTTTTAATTCCTTCCATTGTGGTCTTCAGTTCTGATACTGTATTTGTCATTTCTGTCTGATTCTTTTTTATTTCAATTTCGTTTTTTATACTTGTTATCTCTTTATTTAGGTGTTCATAATGACTATTCATTGTTGCTCTAATTTCTTTGAACATCCTAACTATCATTATTCTAAATTCTGCATCTGGTAATTTGGTTATATCTGGTTCATTCAGGTCCTTTTCTGGGGATTTCTCTTGATTCATTTGGTTTGCATTCCTCTGCCGGCCCATTTTGTCTGTGTATAAGCAAGTTGTGGCCACTGGAGTCCAGTAGGTGTTGCCTTTGTGTTCTTTATGTGTGGTCTGTCTTCAGGCCCCTCACCCCCTCTGCCACTGCCTAGGGTGGTTGGGTATGGGCGTTGCCAGAGCCGGCCCTCTGTGGCTTTTGCTGTGATTTCTGCCTCTCCTCCGTGAGGGGCTGTCACTCAAGCCACAAGCCTCAGGACCAAGGATAGAGGTGAGCACCTTTACTCAGCTACGGACCAGCCTATTTCCGGACTTCCGCCCAGAACCAGCAGTCGGAGCCTGCTCGCTACAGTTTCGTGGGTTAGGCGGGGCTTTTGACGTGCTCTCAGCTGTAAGCTTTTGCCCGTCCGGAGCTTTAGCCCCGCCATCGAGGCCAGGGCCCTTCTGCGCAGGGTCGGAAACCAAGGTTTATTGGGGCGGGCAGTGTTTGCTGGCTTCCGCTCAGCTGCGGACTTCCGCTCGTCCGGGACTCTACCCCGCCCCTGCATTCGGAGCCCGCTCGTGCACGTGGGATGGCAAATCACGGTTTCTCCGGCCGGGCGGGGATATTAGCGTGGGCTCAGCTGCGAGCTTCCACTTGTCTCGGGGTCTACCACGTCCCCGCGCCCGCTTGCGCACGCAGAATGGCAAACCTCGGTTTCTCCGGCCGGGCGGGGCTGGTAGCGTGAGCTCAGCCGCAAGCCCCCCTGCCGTCCCTGGTCCTAGCCCGGTCCCCGCGGTCAGGGCCGGCTTGCGCAGAGTCGCAGAGCAGATTTCTGCCCGTTCCTGGCCTCCCGCTTTGTCCCCGTAAGTGGGATTAAAGGCCGGCCCGCAGCTTCCGGACCGCTTTCGCGCGTCCCCTCTGACCCTGCTGGGCTAGACCGAGCTCCCACCGGCTTGGCCTCCGCCCACGCCGATAGAACCGCGTTTCAGTGTCCTGCCGCCCACCATGCCCTTTAGCAACCCTCAGCAGAGTAGGATGGGACCTAATACTCCACACTGTAGGCCTGGGAGCTCCCCACTTGTTTCACAGCTCAAAACTGTCCAAACGCCTCTTCTAGGCTCTGGGACTGTAGACTGGGGCTTGGTTCCTGCGACCCAGGTCCCTCCCTCTCTGCCAAACTCTCCTCCCGCCACGCGGGTCTCTCCAGGCTGCCGTTTGCTCCGGGGAGCTGGGCAGCCCTCTTCGCTTTTCGCTATTCCTACCAGTCTCAATGTGGCTTCTTCTGTGTTCCTTGATTGAAGAGTCCACTTAGTTTTGTTCAAAGTTGGTTTATCCAGGTGATGGTTCTTAAAATTGAGTTGTAATCCACTTTGGTTCTGGGAGTTGGAAGTTGGTACGTCCGCCTACTCCGTTGCCATCTTGCTCCCCCGCAATTCTAGTATTATATACAGTGGTCCCTTGTCTGTCGTGGGGTTAGGTTCCAGAGCCCCCCTGTGATAGGCGAAAATCCGTGAAGTAGAGATCTTGTATTTATTTTATTATTTATATATATTTTAAGGCTTTATAAACCCTCCACAAACTCTTATAAACCTTTCCCACACTGTTATTAACCTTTCCCACACTCTTATAAACACTTTCTCTGTGTTTTCCATATGTGCAAGTCTTTGTCTACTCATCTGCCATACGTTATGTATTTTATTTTGATTTAATATTCTTTTAATATGTTTTAATTAATATTTTTATATTGTTTTCAATTTTTAGGCTAGAAAATGCTTATTTTACCACAAAAAATAATTAAAATAATACATATATAAAAATACCTATATACTGCAAAATTCCGTGATACAAAAAAAATCCCGTGTATATTGATACAAAATTAGATATATACAATTTAAAAATCTACGATACAGTGAGACCATGAAAAGTGAACCACAACATGGTGAGGGATGACTATACCATAATCTAGTATCAGACATAAATGTAAAATTGATTTCTTGAAAGTTTAAATTTTTTGTGATACCAGCATGAAATGCTTTTGTTTTATTTTTCTATCACTGTCCACAGCTTAATGGCATCTTGGTCAGATTCCATAGCTTTCTAGTATTCACCAATACATAGGTCCCTGATGGGGAAATCTGGGTTTGACTTGACATTTTTCAGTGTCCCTTTGCTATTTGTTACACATCATCTTTTTGGATTTTTTTTTTTTTGTATTTTTCTAAAGTGAGAAGTGGGGAGGCAGAGAGACATGCACCGACTGGGATCCACACGGCAAGTCCACTACGGGGTGATGCTCTGCCCATCTGGGACATTGCTCTGTTGCAACTGGAGCCATTCTAGCACTTGAGGCAGAGGCCATGGAGCCTCTGCGCCAGGGCCAACTTTGCTCTAATGGAGCCTTGGCTGCAGGAGGGGAAGAGAGATAGAGAGAAAGGAGAGGGGGAAAGGTGAAGAAGCAGATGGGTGCTTCTCCTGTGTGTCCTGACCGGGAATTGAACCTGGGACTTCCACACGCTGGGCCCATGCTCTATGGTGAGCCAACTGGCCAGGACCAGTTACACATCATTCTTGCTGCTGGGTTCTTTACTGAGCAGTCAGTCCTCACAGGGCAAGTGCTATTAGCAAAGTAGCTCAATTCTAGCTGCTTCCACATGTTCACTTAAATCCATTGGAATTCATTCAACCTTTCCATGATAAATGGCAGTGTAGAATGCTTTACTTCTGATCTCTGTCCCTAATTTATTTTTACTCTGCTCAGCCAGGCGCAGAGACAGATAAACAATTTTTTTGCCTACATTTATATCTAACTAGAGAATGAGATGCCAATCCCCCCTTCTTGAAGGCACATCTAATCTTTATAAGACTGCTGTTAGTTATTTCCTCATGTTTTGGGAATTGAGGAGAAAAGTATCTCTACCTGTCTCTACCTCTCTAAGCTAAAATTTCATGCATTCCCCTCCTACTTTCCTCAAAATAACTGGGAAGAAGAGAGTTGTTTGCTGATTATAAGCCTCAGAGAAGGACCTGACATTAATTATAGAATGTGGATTACTAGCACCTTCCTTCTCAGGTTTGTGCCCCAGCTGACAATTCCAGAGCAAAAGAAGGAGTCTCATTCACAATCTGTGATACATACATTATCCAACTCATGAAAATTATGAAAATTAAACTACATAGTTTAGAGAGGCTTTTATATAAAGTTCTCTTATATTTACTACATTTTTCAGAATATAAAGTGATCTCCATTAAAGAATGAACTTACGTAAAAAATATTTTAATTGAAATATATGGAAGATGAATGCACAGATCTTAATTACACAATAGATGAATTCTTACAAACCAAATATAACCTTATAATCACTCAGATTAAAACATGGAATATTACAGTATTATAACCTCAGAAGAGGTTGTTATTCTCTTTCCTCCTCCAAGGCCAACTACTGTCCTAACTTCTTTTGCTTGTCAATATTCTTAATAACATGATTATAGTTATACAATTTCCACTATTCAATATTTTATATAAAACCAGTTGCAATATACACAATTTTCAAATGTAGCAGTATATATCAAACTACATAGGTGTGAAAAGTTTACACATCATTATGAAGATAACTTAAGAATATCTTCAGAAGCCTGACCAGGCCATGGCGCAGTGGATAGAGTGTCGGACTGGGATGCGGAAGACCCAGGTTTGAGACCCGAGCTTGCCAGCTTGAGCTCGATCCCGCCGTCAAGGCACATGTGAGAAAGCAATCAATGAACAACTATGGTGTCGCAATGGCAACGAGAAACTAATGATTGATGCTTCTCACCTCTCTCCTTTCCTGTCTGTCTGTCCCTATCTATTCCTCTGTCTGACTCTCTCTCTGTCCCTGTAAAAAAATAAAAAAGGAATAAAAATTTTTAAAAAAGAATATCTTCAGGAAAATAAACATTTAGCCAGTCCTTTCAGCTCTATAAAATATGATTAGAAATATACTTAAAAATATAATTTAAAAAATCTAAACCATGATAGTAGGCAATTAAGGAGGTAGTTTCCTACACAGTTCCAACTTCTAATATTAGATGTACTACTACCTGTTTTTGCATTTTTTTAAGTAGAACTATATTCTTTTTGCTTTGGCTTTTTAAACTTAATATAGTTGTGGGTTCATTCATATTGTTGCTTTATTTTTATTTCTCTCGTATTTTATTGTGCATCTGCACTACAGTTTATCTGTTATACAGTTAAAAGACATTTGGGTAGTTTCCAAATTGGGTTTTATGTATAGTGTTGCTATAAATTTCTACTACTTAACATGTATGTATTCTAGTACTTAGCATGTAGGTTGGATATATTCCTAGGTTATAGGCTTACCCATAATACCTTCCATCTTAATAGATACTGCCTGAGCTGTTTTTACTCTGATACAAAATGTGTGTGTTGTGTGTATTTTTCCCTACACTCCAGTTTTCCAACTCTCCAGACACTAACTGGGTGTTTTACAATTTAATTCACTGCTGACCATAACTATCTGGACTTAATGTAGACACAATGATTAAGGGCTCAGTCCCACAAGACTGCTTCCACTTCAGATGCTAGTCACAGTGTCAGCTTGCTGCTTGTACCACTGACTAGCTGGCTATAAATTGGGGGTTCCAATAATCTCCTTCTCAATTTACTGGCATGACTTACAGTACTCAGGAAATTACTTATTATTTTCAGTTTATTATAAAGGATAAACTCAGGAACAGCCAAATGGAAAAGATACATAGTCAAAAATGAGATCAAGGAAGATCTGAAGTTACTTTGAGATAAATGAACATGAACAAGCAACAGTCTAAAACCTATGGGACACAATGAAAACAGTCCTAAAAGGGAAATTTATAACAATACAGGCCTACCTCTAGAAGCAAGAAAAATCTCAAATGAACAATCTAACCTTACATGTAGAGGAACTAGAAAAAGAATAACAAACAAAGCCCAAAGAGAGTAGAAGGAAGGCAATAATAATGGTCAAGATGGTGGCTTAGGTAACCACATCATAATTATAGCTAAAGTACATAACAATCATCATTCAGAACCACCTGAAATCTAGCTGAATAAAAGTCCTACACCTAAGGATTTAAGGAAGAAGCCACACCAAGACTAGTAGGAGGAGTGGAGATGTGGAACAGGCTGGTCCTATACACACATGATGGTGGATAAAAATTGGGAAGGATATCTTGACTTTGGAAGTCTCCATTGAGGAGCAAGAGGTCCCACCCCAGGGTTCCAGTGATGAGAAGAGAAATCTCCATAACTTTTAGCTGTTAAAACAAGTAGGTATTGAGGCTGAGTCCTAGGCAGTTTCTCTTAAAGAGCTTCCTCTGGCTCCCTCTGATCTCCAGTGCTGGGATAGCAGCTCAAAAGACAGTAAGGGACATAAGGGAAGGAACTGAATTGTCTGGCATCGGACTGGGAGCTGAGGAGGAGCTTTCTACCAGACAAAAGTGCTTGCAGAGGCCATTCATTATTCCTTTGATTAGCCCTGCCTGCATAGAGCCAGGAGACTGTGCCATATCTGTGTCTTCATCAACCTGGCTATTACTATTTACCCTGCCCTGGTGATTGCTTGAGACCCTGCCCCACCAAACTTGAAGCCCCACCCAAGCTGTTTCTAGTGGCTTTTCTATACAAATGGCCTGTCCTGGCTCACACTTCAGACTTTCCTAAAATTTCTCAAAGAACTAGCATCTGGCCTCAATGTACCCTAAACCTCTTGCTAAGTGGCTGTAGGCTAAGCACTCACAGCAGCCAGCCATGGTTTGCAGAAAGGCCTCTCCTGGGCACCTCCAAGCCCACCACAAGTAGGAGCCATCTGGAGACCACTTTATAGCTCAAATTGAGTATCCCTGGGCAGAACCCAGGCTGCAGCTGACCTTGGCCTGCACCTCTTAGGAGGCCCCAGAGCCAGTACACCTGGTGGACAGCTTCAGACCACTTCAAAGAATCATCTAAACACTTCCACCTTGACACTCCCAAGAGGCAGATTCAAGAGGCACAGAGTCCTGCTGAAGTAATTTCTGTTTTTAGAATGGGCCCCTGCCCAACTGATCCTCCATGGCAGTTGGTGGTCACAGCCAGTCCTTTACAGCTGACTTGCCTTGGGGTAAATCCCTCCCAATGATGTGCCAACAACAATCAAGTTTCCACTACAACAGGAGGATGTACACAGCTCAAAGAGGGTGCACCATGAGTGCCCAGCTAGGGTGAATGGAGAATCTGTGGCCACTGGACTCTATAGGACACCTACTACATTAGACCACTTTCCTAATCTCAGGCAACATTGCAGCTCTACAAAGTATATGGAAACAAACACAGGGAGGCTGCCAAAATGAAGAGGCAAAGAAATATGTCCCAAATGAAAGAACATAACAAACCTCCAGAAAAAGAATTAAACAAATTGGAGACAAGCTATTTACTAGATGCAGAGTTCAAAACACTGGTTATAAAGATGCTCAATGAACTTAGGGGAAGAGTAGTTGAACTTAGAACTTCAACAGCATTAAAAAAGGACAAATAAACCATTAAAAAGTCAGAAATGATGATATAATAACTGAAATGAAGAACTATTTACAAGGAATTAACAGTATAATAGATGAGGCTGAGAAATCAGCAATTTGGAATATAAGGAAGCAAAAACACCCAATTAGAGCCTCAGAATGAAAAAAGAGTCCAAATAAATGAACACAGTGTAAGGAGCCTCTGGGACAACTTCATGCATACTAACATTCACATCATGGAGTTGCCAGAAGGAGAAGAGATAGAAGAAATTGAAAACCTGTATGAAAAAATGATAGAAAAATTTCCTGACCTGGTAAAGGAAATAGACATACAGGTTCAGGAAGCATAGAGAATCCCAAACAAGATGAACTCAAAGAGGCCCACACCAAGACACATCATAAAAATGCACAAGGTTAAAGACAAAGAATCTTAAAAGCAGCAAGAAAAAGCAGTTAACCTACAAGGGAGCTCCCTTAAGACTGTCAGCTGATACCTCTACAGAAACTTTGCAGGCCAGAGGGATTGGCAAGAAATATTGAAAGTGATGAAGAGCAACCAATATTACTCTACCCAGTAAAGTTATCATTTAGAATTGAAGGACATATAAAGAGCTTCCCAGACAAGGAAATGCTAAAGGAGTTCATCACCACCAAACAGTATTATGTGAAATGTTGTTAGAGTCTTCTTTAAGGAGGAGGGGTGGGAGAGGGAAGAGGAGAAAAAATATGAACAATGAAATGGCAATAATACTTATCTATCAACAAATGAATTTGAAAAAAACAAAATAAATGAACAAGCAGAAGAGAAACAGACTCAGATACAGAGAACATTTTGATGATTGTCAGATGGTAGGGAGTTTGGGGATATGGATGAAAAAGGTGAAGGCATTAAGAAGTACAGATTTGCCTGACCAGGCGGTGGTGCAGTGGATAGAGCGTCGGACTGGGATTTAGAGGACCCAGGTTTGAGACCTTGAGCTTGCCAGCTTGAGCGTGGGCCTATCTGGCTTGAATGAAAGCTTGCCAGCTTGGAGCCAAGGTCGCTGGCTCCAGCAAGGGGTGGCTGGGTCTGCTGAAGGCCCACGGTCAAGGCACGTGTGAGAAAGCAATCAATGAACAACTATGGTGTCTCAAAGGCAATGAAAAACGAATGATTGATGCTTCTCATCTCTCTCTGTTCCTGTCTGTCTATTCCTATCTATCCCTCTCTCTGACTCTCTCTCTCTGTCCCTGTAAAAAAAAAAAAAAAAAAAAGACAGATTTGTTGCTACAGAATAGTCAGGAGGATGTAAAAGTACAGTATAGAAAATTATAGTCAATATTTTAATAACTATGTATAGTGTCAGTTGGGTACTAGATTTATCAGGATGATCACTTAGTTATATAATGTCTAATCACTGGGGTGTACACCTGAAACTAATATAATATTGTATGTCAACTATAATTGAAAAATTAAAAATCTAACTAAAAAATAGATTAGAATAGAAATAAATGAAATAGAAAACCATACAGAAGGTCAATGAAATCAACCACTGGTGCTCTGAAAAGATAAACAAAATTGAAAAACCACTGACCAGATTCATCAAGAAAAAGAGAGAGAGCCCAAATAAAATCAGAAATGAAAGAGAAGTAACAACTGGTACCACAGAAATATAAAGGATTGTAAGAAAATATTACAGACAACTTATATGCCAACAAATTGGACAACCTGGATGAAATGGATAAACTCCCACAAACATACAATCTTCCAAAACTTAATTAGTAAGAATCAGAAAAATCTCAGCAGACTGATTACTTGAAAAACTATAAGACACTGAAGCAAGATATCAAAGAAGATACAAATAAATGGAAGTATTTACCTTCCATTTATTTGTTCATGGATAGGAAGAAGTAATATTTTTAAAATGTCCACACTATCCAAAACAACCTATATGTTCAACACAATCCTTGTCAAAATATCAATGGCGTATCTCACAGAACTAGAACAAATAATCCAAATATTTATGGAAGCACAAAAAACCCTGACTTGCTTCAGCAATATTGAAAAAGAACAAAGTTGGGTGTATCATGCTACCCAGTATCAAATATTACTAAAAAGCCATAGTAATCAAATAACATGATACTGGCATTAAAACAGACATTTGGATAAATGAGGTGAATAGAGAGCCCAGAAATAAAACCATTTCTATATGGTTAATTAATATTTGACAAAGGAGGCAAGGATATATAATGGAGTAGACAGTGTCTTAAATAAATGGTGCTGGGAAAACAGGAAAGATTCATGCAAAAAAAAAAAAAAGATAATTGACCACCTTCTTTCAGCTTATATAAGAATAAATTCAAAATGGATTAAAGACTTAAATATAAGATGCAAAATCATAAAAATTCTAGAAGAAAGCACAGGCAGTAAAATCCCTGACATTTCCCTGACAAATATATTTTCTGATGTATCTCCTTGAGCAAGGGAAACAAAACAAAACAAAAAAAATAAGGCTATATTAAACTTAAAAGTTTTTGCACAGCAAAGGAAACCATCAAAAAATGAAGACAGCCTACTAAATGGGAGAATATATTTGCTAATGATATATCTGATAAGGGGTTAACGTAGAAAATTTATAAAGAACTTGTAGCACTCAACACCAAAAAAAAAAAAAAAAAAAATCCAGTTTAAAAAATGGGCAGAATATCTGAATAGACACTTCTCTGAAGAGGACACACAGAAGGCCAATAGACATGAAAAGATGCTCAATGTCAATAATTGTCATAGAAATGCAAATTAAAGTCACAATGAGATGTCACCTCACACCTGTCAGAATGGTTTTCATCAATAAATCCACAAATAACAAGTCTTGGCAAGGTGTGGGAGAAAAGGGAACCCTGTGCACTGTTGGTGGGAATGCAGATTGGTGAAGCCACTATGGGAAAACAGTATGGTGAACTCTGTGAATCAGACTCTTTCCTCTCCTCAGGGTTTGTTGTTGTTTCTGCTTGTCATAGTTGTTATTGTTTGGTTAGTGACTTTTCTAAGCTAATCCTCAAAGTTTGTATTCTTTGAGTGCCACTGAAGTCTCCATTTGATTAGTTTTATATTTAGCTAATGTTTGAACAGTTGAGATTTCCTTAAACTCTTGAATCAAAAAAATCTCCCACACTTTGCCAAAGGACTGTAAGTTTGTATACGGGCATGCTTTTCACATTAGTTAGATGGTTGACAACTCAGCCTTAGCCTTCAATTCCTGCTTGTGCAGGCCCTCAAGATCTGCCAGAGGTAAGAGCTTAGGACCTTTTCAGATCTTTACCATGCTTATTCACAGCATGTGCATGCTCATGGCTTTCTGTATTTCCAGGAATATGACAGACCTTTTCATTTTCATGGACATCTCATTTATAAGCTGTACTACTAAAGTTTTTGTTTAGTTTATCATTTGCCCCAACTGTTAATCATTGCCTCAGGCAGCTGCAAATTTAAAACACTTGCCTGTAATTGTTTTTGAAAAATGCTACTCCCGCCTGACCAGGTGGTGGCGCAGTGGATAGAGCGTCAGACTGGGATGTGGAGGACCCAGGTTCGAGACCCCGAGGTCGCCAGCTTGAGCGTGAGCTCATCTGACTTGAGCAAAAAACTCGCCAGTTTGGACCCAAGGTTGCTGGCTCAAGTAAGGGGTTACTCACTCTGCTGAAGGCCCCCAGTCAAGGCACATATGAGAAAGCAATCAATGAACAACTAAGGTGTCGCAACGAAAAATTGATGATTGATGCTTCTCATCTCTCTCTGTTCCTGTCTGTCTGTTCCTATCTACCCCTCTCTCTGTCCCTGTAAAAATAAATAAATAAATAAAAATCAGTTGTCTTCATTGGTTTAAAAAAAAAAAAAAAAGAGAAAAATGCTACTCCCTACCCCACACACCAAAGAGAAAGCTTTTTGAGAAAGCTTTTTGTATTGGGTGAGCTCTGAGACAGGTCAGTAACAAACTGCCTTGTAAGTGAGGTCTTCCAAAAAAACACTAGGCATAATGACAATATTTTGGGAATAAAACTTTGAAAGAACCTCCAGTTCTGTTCTTCTCTGCTTAGTGGCTGCCAGGCTGGACCAGGGATGTGGGCTGTTATTTTTTAAGGGTAACATAGAGATGGAGAGTGGGCAATGGGATAAAGAAAAGTTAAGACCCCACAAAGCTTGCTGTTCTTATAAATGTTCAGCCACTGGAAAAAAGTCTTTAGCCCTGGCTAGGTAGCTAAGTTGGTTAGAGTGTCATTCCAGTATGCCAAGATTGCAGGTTCAATCCCTGGTCAGAGCACATGTAAGAATCAGCCAGTGACCCTCGCCGGTTGGCTCAGTGGTAGAGCATCAGTGTGTGGATATTCGGGTTTGATTCCCAGTCAGGGCACACAGGAGAGGTGACCATCTGCTGAACAACCCCTCCCCCTCTTCTCTCTCTCTCACCCCCCCTTCCCACAGCCATGGCTCAACTAATTCAAGTGAGTTGGTCCTGGGTGCTGAAGATGGCTCCCTGGCCTCGACCTCAGATGCTAAAAATAGCTTGGTTGCCAAGCAATTGAGCAATACCCCAGATAGGCAGAGCATCGCCCCATAGGGAGCTTGCTAAGTGGATCTGAGTCTGGAAACATGCGGGAGTCTGTCTCTCTGCCTCCCTGCTCAATTAAAAAAAAATCAGCCAATGAATGCATGAATAAATGGAACAACAACAAATTAATATCTGTATCTCTTTCCCTTCCCCTTCCTCTCTATCTGAAAATCAATAAATCAAATATTTTTTAAAAATCTCCACGTTATGACAAGATTTGCTTAATTCCCAGAGTTCTAAGAATGCTGATACTATTTTTAATCAGTATTCTCTTTGTTTTATGGGAGAGTGAATTTTCAGAGCTTTTTCTGCCATTTTTGCTGATGTCACTGACCTTACTTTTTAAAGACACTTTTTAAAATATTATAAAATTTTCCCGGGCCAGTGACTCAGTGGATAGAATATCAACCTGGGGCATGGATATCTTGGGTTCAATTTCTGGTCAGGGCACACAGGAGAAGCGACCATCTCTGCTTCTCTTCTTTTCTTCCTCCCACTTCTCTCCCTCTTCTCCTCTCGCAGCCAGTGGCTAAGTTGGTTCAAGTATCAGCCCCAGGTGCTGAGGATAGCTCCTTTGGAGCACATCAGTCTCAGGCACTAAAAATCGAAGTTCATATTGTATATTTTTTAAAGAAATTTATAAAAGTTTTTATTACCAAGAACATCTGAATTAAATTTTTATCCCAGATTTGTACTCTGTATATATGCCAATAATAATGTAGAGTTATTGATTACTAAACACTCAACTTGCCTTTGTTAATAACATGTTTTATATGATGGAATAATGTATTTCTTTTTAGGCATACACTGTGAAGACACCAACAAAACTAAAAACTCAACAAAGAGAAAATAAGAATGTACCCATTGAAGAAAATACTAAAAAGAGAAAAATGGTCTTTGAGTTTGATATTAATTCAGATAGTTCAGAATCTATGGATCTTTTGGTAAGCATGTTGCAAATAATAATTATTTGTTTGCATTATTGTTTATTTCTTGATAAATATGTATAATATCTGTTCATAATATCTATCAATGTAATACTGAAGGACAGTAGAACTCCAGTATAATAGAACCTTATTTTTTACAGCATTTTAAAGAAATTGGGGTTCACATAATTTTTATAAATTACAGAAAACATGGAATTTTTAAATACTTGCAAAAAAAAAAAATACTTGCTATAACATAGTTGACATGAGTTAATTAACCATATTCTTTCCCAGAAGAGTGTTGTAAAGGAGCTTTACCACATTTTCTTTTTCTTTTTAAAAAAATAAATGTTTGGTGAATATTTTTTAATATTGCTGCAGCCAAATTTGTTATTCAGGGACCCTCTTGATTTTGCATATTATACATGTTTATTTTACACCAGTTATTGGTTGAAATCTATATCGAGGTATTGGTTGACAACTATAACATTATCATTTTTAAAGAGTTAATTCTTGCCTGACCTCTGGTGATGCAGTGGATAAAGCATTGACTTGGAATGCTGACGTCACCGGTTTGAAACCCTGGGTTTGCCTGGTCAAACCACATACTGCTCCTTCCCCACCCGCTTTCTTTCTCTCTTCTCTCTAAAAATCAATAAATAAAATTATTTTAAAAAAGAGTTCATTATTGCCTGACCAGGTGGTGGCGCAGTGGATAGAGCGTGGGACTGGGATGCGGAAGTCCCAGGTTCGAGACCCTGAGGTCGACAGCTTGAGCTCGGGCCCATCTGGTTTGAGCAAAAGCTCGCCAGCTTGGACCCAAGGTAGCTGGCTCCAACTAGGGGTGACTCGGTCTGCTTAAAGCCTGCAGTCAAGGCACATACATGTGAGAAAGCAATCAATGAACAATTATGGTGTCACAACGGCAACGAAAAACTAATGATTGATGCTTCTCACCTCTCTCTGTTCCTGTCTGTTCCTATCTATCCCTCTCTCTGACTCTCTCTGTCCCTGTAAAAAAAGGAAAAAAAAAAAAAAGACCCAAATGTGAAAGGCAAAAAAGAAAAAAAAGAGTTAATTATTAAAGGCGGCCTGTTTATGGAGGATATTTCTCCTAGTACTTTGTATGACTAATTACTTCCTTTCATGAGTGTATTCACATATACCAGATTTTCTAAAGACACAATAATTTATGGAGAATCCTCAATAAACTTAGCCTGACCAGGCGATGGCACAGTGGATAGAGCATCAGACTGGGATGCAGAGGACCCCGAGCTCACCAGCTTGAGCGCGGACTTATCTGGCTTGAGCAAAAAAGCTCACCAGTTTGGACCCAAGGTTGCTGGTTCCAGCAAGGGGTTACTCAGTCTGCTGAAGGCCCCTGGTCAAGGCACATATGAGAAAGCAATCAATGAACAAGTAAGGTGTCGCAACGAAAAAAACCTGATGATTGATGCTTCTCATCTCTCTCTGTTCCTGTCTGTCTGTCCCTATCTATCCCTCTCTCTGATTCTCTCTGTCCCTGTAAAAAATAAATAAATATATAAAATAAACTTAGATTTATTTCATTTAAAAACAGAGGGAGGGAAGAAGGGAAGGGAGAGAGGGAAGAAGGGAAGAAGGAAAGACCAGCTTTCGGCAGCACTATCATCTCTGCGTGCACCATTTCAGCTGTACAGCAATTTGTGTTTTGTGTCTTGGATATTTTTCATCAAACCCCTCCCAAGATGTCTACCAAGAGGAAATTGTCTTTGTCTATAGCCTACTCAATTTACTACCAAATTGTGTTTCCACCGGTCTGTCGGAACCAATCGTGGTCGTAAGTTGAGCCCTAGCTGTAAATGATTAGTTACTGTTCACCAAGTAAAGATTTAATGATATTTTACAACATACTTTTAAAATAACTTCTCTTTTCTAAGCTGGTCAGTTGGTGCATACTAGTTCTAAACATACAGTGTTACCCTGACACGAGTTTAATTTGTTTCATGGCTGAGCTTGTGACTCAATTTGCTCGTGTGTCAAATCAAATTTCCCCATTTAAATTAATGGGAATGCAATTCATCCATCTGGCCCCCAAAAACCACATGAATTTTTTGTTTTATATGCTTTTAAATAAGGAAATATACTTTATAAATAACAAATACACACATGCAAATATATATACACACACATAATAAGAGAGAATGTAAAGAAATAAACTGTTTTGCCTGACCTGTGGTGGCGCAGTGGATAAAGTATCGACCTGGGAACACTGAGGTCACCAGTTCTAAACCCTGCACTGGTCTGGTCAGGGCACATATGGGAGTTGATGCTTCCAGCTCCTCCCCCCTTTCTCTCTTTCTCTATCTCTCTCTCTCACTCTGTGTCTCCTCTCTAAAATGAATAAATAAAAAAGAAATAAACTGTTTTATGAAGTGTATTTACCTTTAAGTTCAGGCAAAGATGCTGGCAGAGGGGGAGGGGAAATTAGCATATCAATGACCCTTCCCAAGCAGGAAGGTAATTAACAATTTCACAAACAGCTGCCTATCACCAGTTTTAACAATAAAAGTGAGAAAACTCAAAAAACACAAATTTTACAAGCTCATTTGCCCAACATTCATGATTCAAGTATCTGCTTGTGACTTAAAGCAAAAAATCCTGCGACTGACTGCTCGTCTCTCAAATTGCTCATGATTTCATGATTTAAAGTGCTCGTGTGTCAAGGTACCACTGTATTTGAAAAGGCAGCTCTTTATGAATTACTAAATTATGTTAAAATCTTAGAATTCATGAAAATATGAATATTTTCACCCATGAAGCCTCTGAAGTTCTTTTTAAATGTGACTGTAATGAGCAGGAAAAAATAATGTGAAGTGTTTGCTTACTTGACTAAACTTGTGTAGCTTATTCATTAAGAAGATGGATTCTGGAGCCAACTTACCTGGATTTGAATCCTGGTTCTACTTCTTACTAGCTGTATGATCTTGAGGAAGTTACTTGATATTTGTGTGTCTCAGTTCCTCCCCTTTAAAGTGAGAATAATTGTGTACCTGCTTCACAAAACTGTTATATTAAAGCTAAAATATGCAAAGTGCTTAAAACAGTATCTGACTTAAAGTACTAAATAAGTGTTAGCTGTTATTATTTGGGAGAATTGCAATACTCAGAACTTAAAAATTGGTATATGATTATAATTTTTCTTGTATTTTTTTAAGTGAGAAGTGGGGAGGCTGAGAAACAGATTCTCACATATACCTGACCAGGATCCACCTGGCAAGCCTACCAGGAGGTGATGCTCTGCCCATCTGGGGCATTGCTCTGTTGCAACTGGAGCCATTCTAGCACCTGAAGTGGAGGCCATGGCACCATCCTCAGTGCCTGGACAAGTGTTCCTATGGAGCCTTGGCTGCAGGAGGGGAAGAGAGAGAGAGATAGAGAGGAAGGAGAGGGAGAAAGGTGGAGAAACAGATGGTTGCTTCTCCTGTGTGCCCTGACTGGAAATCAAATCTGGGACATCCACACACCAGGCCGATGCTCTACCACTGAGCCAACCAGTTTCTTATATAGAGAGCTTAAGTATGAGTTTGAATAAGTTTGGTTGGGGTAAGGGAAAGAGAAAGTGGTAATGTAAAGACTCTGAAACTGAAATAGAAATTAGAAAACACTATTCATACGTATCTTGTATTTCACATAACCTTTCAGGAATATACAGTGTGTCCGTAAAGTCATGGTGCACTTTTTACCAGTCACAGGTCAAAAGTGCACCATGACTTTACGGACACTCTGTAGTTAGTAGAATTTAAAATCCAGATCTTTGGCAGATTGAGGTTATTTTGTCATAGTCTTCTTTCTTTAGTTTTTCTTCTCTCATCTCTCTCCTTTTCTCTCTCTCCCCCATCTTCTGTCTTCCTCCCTCTTCCTTTGCCTCTTCCTCTTCCTCCTCTTATGTGGAATGTAGACAAAATTTTAATAATGTAATAATAATGATGGCAGCCCCCAAATTATATTTTTGTATTTTTTTAAGAGCATGGTTACTGAGGAAGAGACAATGAAAAACCTAAGCAAGCATAATTATTCAACAACTTCTCATTTTTGTGTCAGAACACCAGAAAAGGTAACTGATAAATTTATTTCAGAAAGCAAATTTCAAACTCTAGGCTTTATTATTCTTTTATTAAACATTATGATTTTATTTTGTCCTCAGACCCCTTCATCTCTAACAACCCCTGGATCTGCACGGAAGTTTGGAGCTATGAGGAAAATGCGGGATGACCGTTGGACTGTAATTGCTAAAGTGGATAGGAAAAAAAAACTAAAGGAAGCAGAAAGTCTATTTGTTTAATTTAAGGAAACCAATGTGATTCAGGATGCTAATAAATAAAATTTAGAGTTAATTTTTTCTCACTTTATAAAGAGTCAAACTTTTCTGAAATTGAGTCTTTCTAATATTTGCATAAATTGTTTCTTTATATTTTTATATTTTGTTTTAAAAGTGAAATAACCACATGTTATCTGAAAACTTATAATTGTATTTGGATAATTAGATGATTGCATTTTGTTTTTACCTTTTCTTGTATTCATGAAAACTGTTTTGACTAAGTTTTCAAATTGTAAAATTAGCCGTTGAACTCTAGGAACAGATTAAGATTTACTCTCAGTTCTTTACTATTAAAATATTTTGGATGCATCAAAATGCCTCTCCTTGATTCTTTGAAGTCATATAGACAACTAATTATTAACATTTTAATAATATTATTCATTTTAAAAAATCTTGAGCTCATTTTGCCCAATTTTACAGTTCTGAAACCGCTTTACTTAGTTATAGAATTGACAAATTTTTTTAGTTGCTGAAAAAAAGGCTATAGCAGTATGACTTCCTAAACTACTTCATTTATTCAGCATTCATTAAAACAAATATTTATGGAGTGTCTACTAAGGGTTAAGCACAGTTCTAGATACAGGGATATAACAGTGAAAAAGCAAATCCTCTTTTCTTCTAGAGCTTACATTTTAGTGAGGGAAATAGCCGATAAAGAAAATAAGCAAAGCATACAGTATATTAGTTAATGGCAATTGCTAAGGAGAAATAAAACGGGGAAGAGTGTTAGGAAGTATGAAGGAGGTTGACATTTTATGTAGGGTGGCCCTCACTGAAATGACAGTTGAATAATAAGTAAACCTGTGGCTATCCAAGGGAAATCATTTTTTGGCAAAAGAAACAGGAAATACAAAGGCCCAAAGGTGGGGTGTGCTTAGAGACAGCTCTAGGGTAGTGATTTAAATTTGGGAGCCAACAGCATATTTAAAGTTATTAAAGTAGTCCTGGTGAGAGATGGAAAATTTTGTTTGAATGAAAGTTTAAGTTCCAGACTTTTGGATTAGATCTAATACATGTCCTAAGAAAAACATCCATAACTTTTATTACTCAACTCCTAAAATGTCTCCTACTTCATGTAAATGTAAAAATTAATGATGTAAAAGAGCAAGTTGCTTTGGTCGATACAAAGGTTAGAAATAAATTATTCATATTCAGGCAACCTGAATTCAGAATAATTAATAGTCCACAGGCTTGAGTAGTATATCAAGAACTTTAATCAGAGTAGGTCAACTGTAGGTGAGAAATAGGAAATGACAAATAGGAGACAGATACGATTTAACATTATTTAAGTTTTAATAAATAATTTAGAGCTGGAAGGAGGCAGAAAGATAATTTCAGCACATTAGTAATTTGAGGCCTATAAAAGTAATCAAAAGGAAAAGAGTTTAAAAAAATGACTTTAATATTATATGCACTTACATTATTTACATCATGCATACATATCATATAAAACCAAAGAAAACTATCACTCTGCAGTGTAGAAATGTTCTTAAGATGTATTAATTTTAACAAAATATTAACCATAATGCAGCAGCGTATTTAATTCAAGGTTTTAATAATATCCTATATGCTAAATATAATCTGATAGTATCTCCAATAGTCTTCCCCTCTTTTTAAAATAAAGAACTTCAAGAGCAGAGTAAAAGGGTTTTAATAAATATGCTCTCTTTTTTTCCCTTTTGCTTTCTGCCTTACTCTGTTCTCTCCACAAACAATCAGGGTCCCCCTCTGCTAAATTCCCCTGTGCTAGGTAACCTTTGCGAAGAACATAGGGTGTATTCTTCCCTCTTTTTATCCATGACAGATAGATATATTGTATTTAGTTCAGTGGTTCTTAACCTTTTTTGAGGTACTGAACCCACCAGTTTCATATGCGCATTCAACGAACCCTTCTTTAGTGATAAATAAAATATGATTTTTTTCCCCAAATTCAAGACATAGGTATATGTTTTTTTACTGGTGTACAAAATGAGCCGTGCATGAATATCACCTTGCTCAAAGAACAAAACCAACAAAGTGCATGAACTCACAACAAATTACGGTATTACTTTATTCTGGCCTCCGCGGCAGAGGCTTCTCTTAACCCCTGAGACCGATTCATCGAACCCCTAGGGTTCAATAGAACCCAGGTTAAGAACCACTGATTTAGTTAGTTATGCTTTTACATATGCATGCATATATGCAGTTAATTTACAAACATGGAAAAGGATGTATGCTTTTCAGAGTTTTGCTTTAGTAACTCATGAAAATCTGTCTAAAACATGATATAGTTACAATTCATTCTTTTAAATGGCTGTGTAATATTTCATTGATGTACCATCATTTAGCTATTTATCTATTAGAGTGTGGTAGAGACCTTTATAATCACTTTATCCAGTTCTCTTCTTTCAGGTACATGAGAAATTACACTTCCTCTCCCACCTTAGTGAAGCTATATAATGAGTTCTGGCCAATGGATTTTAGGTAGAAGTGATGTGTATTAATTACTGTCCTTTTGTGCCAGAGTATTTAAGAGCATGAGACCCTCTATAACACTCCTTATCCTACTGTAGCAATGTGTGATGGTACAGATGATGTAACCTCTGTCATCCTAGGTCCCTGAGTGAAAATTTCATGGAGTAAAGTTGCCCCATTAACCCATTATGGCAGGGGTGCCCACACTTTTTCACCTTGTGAGCTACTTATAAGATGACCAAGTCAAAATGATCTACCTACAATAAAAATGCAAAACATAAATTTATTTCTTCTATATTATTATTTAAGTTACTATTATTACTATTTAATATTATGTATTCTTCTTTCACCTTTCTCCTTCTCAGCTATCTTTTCGGAGGAAAGTCAATGTCATAGTTTTTATGAACAGTCTGAAAAAGCTGCTCCACATTTCCCTTTGGAATAGCAACGGCACACAGACAGATGATGCAAACGCACTTAGAATATGACATAGTGAAAAAAATCCCCTCCCATTCCGTATGAAAGTGGTAGGTTTTAGGCTTCTTACTCAGACCAGCTATGGCACTCATTTTTATACCCTTTGTTGTATTTAGTTTAAATAAATTTAAGGCTAACTACGCAGCAATGTAACTGAACAAGTTAGCGCAGTTTAACGTGCATGCGTAGGGTGTCAAAAATTCAGACGTCAGATTGGCTACCCTGTATGCCAATCAAAAGACAAATGTCTTTTTAATGTCATGCGATCTACCCACACTTCCTTCGCAATGGACCAGTAGATCACGATCGATCGACGTATTGAGCACCCCTGCATTATGGTCTTATTGTGTGAATAAGAAATAAGACTTTGTGGTGTTAAGCCTCTGAGAGTTTGGGATTGTTAATGTTGGCATAGCCTACTCCATCTTAACTGATATAATGAAAATTTTCTTTGTTCCAGTTTTTTTGCACTTAAACAAAAGCATTATAAACAATGCTAATGTTTGTGATTTTATTTCTATAAAATAAATTAATTTTGAAATTTATGAAGAGATATATATATTAAAATTTTAATAGATGTTGCCTAGGAGCGACAGCAAAAATATGTAATCACTTGTATGAAAATATATATTAGATTACTAATATAGAAAAGTTGAAAGTATGTTCTATGATAAAAATAGAATCTACTAACTAAACATTATTTTCTTATAAAACTGCTAAGTAATATAAAATGCAGTATAGATTATTTAATTATTCCATTAATTTCCAAATTACCTTTCAATTTTAAAAACGTCATTTGCTTGATGTTGCTGTCTGTAGTTAAAAAACGCCTCTTTCTAAACTAAGATTTGTCAAAGGAAAATGCATTCGTTTTTTTCAATCTCTTTCCCAGTAAATTGATGGTCGTTAAATTAACTAGTCTCAATAAGTAGAAAAGTTTCTTTTTTCACCAACAAAATTGTTCATAGTGTTGAATCCTCTCTTAGCTTAATATGAAATTAAATTCCATTAAAAGTTCTCTTGCTTTTATAATAGATCTGAGATTTTTCTATATTGTTTATCAGCTAAATTAGAAATGTAGTTCATTGAATGATCATGTATAATTAAGTCAAAACTACTTCTTTAGGCCAGACCACAGGCATGATGTGTTAGTTCAAAGTACGGGACTTGTTCGGATGACTGAGTTTGGAACCCTAGTTTTCCCATTCAAGTTCTGAATAACCTCTGTGGCTCAGTTTTCTGATCTGTAAAATGCTGATGATTATAACTAGAGAAAATGAGTTGATAGACTTTTTTTTTTCCGGGACAGAGAGAGAGTCAGAGAGAGGGATAAACACAGACGGAGAGTGATGAGAAGCATCAATCATCAGTTTTTCATTGAGACACCTTAGTTGTTCATTGATTGCTTTTTCATATATGCCTTGACCATGGGCCTTCAGCAGACCGAGTAACCCCTTGCTCGAGCCAGCGATCTTGGGTCCAAGGTGGTGAGCTTTTTTTTTTTTTTTTTTTTTTGCTCAAGCCAGATGAACCGACGCTCAAGCTGGCGACCTCAGGGTTTCAAACCTGGTTCCTCTGCATCCCAGTCCTACGCTCTGTCCTCTGCGCCACCGCCTGGTCAGGCTTGATAGGCGTTTTGAAAGGTGTCTAGCACAAAGCAAGTGCTATAATAATTGTTAGCTCTAATTTTTATTAATAAAATTAATGTTATGAATGCTTGTAATAGGTGGCCTTTCAGTGGGTTTTAATGAATTTGACTGACTATATGAAGGTAAAAATTTAACAGGGATGGTGAAAAAGAGAGGACTTGTATTCTTGAAGTTTCCTACCTCCAAATTGGCCCTATGGACTCACTATTCTTAGAATCCATCCTGTCCTGGGAGTACCTGAAGTGTCAGCAGATCCCATATTTTCAGACTGGTATCTGTGGTAGTCATTGTTACCACACCCCTGCTTCTCCCAGGTTCCGTGTAACCTGGTTAAGTTGGGGGCTGCAGTTTCTACAAAAGTAAACATGAGGGCTACCTCGGAACAGCTTTCTTCAGTACTAAATGGCTCCAGTTTATGAAAAGCCAGATTGGCAAGGAGCATTGGTCTCCTGGTGCCAGCTGCATTGACTGAGTACCCCTGCTGTGTTGAAATCTGCATCTGTTTTGGAAGATTCAGAATGGAGTCTAGGGGAGCCAAGGCAGGTTAGCTGGCTGGCCAACAGGTAGATGAACCCAAGGCTGGGCCTCTGGCAGCAGCACCTATTGATGGTCCTCAGGATCCAGAAAAGGTGCATGACTGTGGAATGGTTTGTAGCAGGGAGAAGATAATGATAATGCTTGGGGAGGTGGAGATTTTTGTCTAAGGAATTTGTATCCTATAACCTTGATAAACTCAGTTTCAGTAGCATTTTTGTGGATTCCTTAGGATTTCTGTGTAAGATGTTTGTGTCATCTACAGATAAAGAAATTTTTACTTCTTCCTTTTCAGTCTATATCCGAAGTTTTGAAATATTTGTCAGCTAAATCAAGAATATAGCTTGCCTGACCAGGCGATGGCGCAGTGAATAGAGCATTGGACCGGGACGCAGAGGACCCAGGTTTGAGACCTCGATGTTGCCCCCTTTAGCGCAGGCTCATCTGGTTTGAGCAAGGCTCACCAGCTTGAGCCCAAGGCCGCTGGCTCAAGCAAGGGGTCACTCGGTCTGCTGTAGCCCCCTAACCCACCCCACCCCCGGTCAAGGCACATATGAGGAATCAATCAATGAACAACTAAGGTGCTGCAACGAAGATTAATGCTTCTCCTCTCTCTCCCTTCCTGTCTGTCCCTATCTGTCCCTCTCTCTGGCTCTGTCTCCATCACACACACACATACACACACACATACACACACACACACACACTTGCTTCTAATCATATTTAGTGCTTCTTTAAAGGAAAAAAAGAATATAGTTTATTGGGAGGAGTGGTGGTGAGGGAGTTGGAAGAAGGTATAAGGATAAATGGTCATGGACAGACTTGGGGTGGTGAACAGACAATACAATGTACTGATGATGTGTTGTGGAACTGTGCACCTGAAACCTGTATAATTTTATTTATTTTTATTTTATTGATTTTAATTTATTGTGTTTACATAGATTCTAATGTTGCCCCGAATGCATCCCCCCTTCCCCGTATTCCCCTCAACATCTCCCTTGTCCCCCTCCCTACATCCCCTCCCCTCTTCTCTTCAGGATTATCCCATCCTATCATCCCCTTTCCCTCTGTCCTCTTTTCCTCTGGTCCCTTTGGTCCCTCCTCTGTCTCAATTCCGTTCCTCAGTTCACATTGTTCATTGGACTCCTCAAATGAGTGAGGTCATATGATATTTTTCTTTCTCTGCCTGGCTTATTTCACTTAACGTAATAGTTTCCAGGTCCATTCATGTTGTCGCAAAAAGTAAGATTTCCTTTTTTCATGGCCCCATAGTGTTCCATTGCGTATATGTACCATAGCTTTTTTTGGGGGGGGGGCAGACTAAATAGAAAGCTTTTTAAAATTTATTTTTATTTTTATATTAATTTTAATGGGGGGACATTAATAAATCAGGGTACATATGTTCAAAGAAAACATCTCCAGGTTATCTTATCATTCAATTATGTTGCATACCCGTCACCCAAAGTCAAATTGTCCTCTGTCACCTTCTATCTGGTTTTATTTGTGCCCCTCCCCTCCCCCCTCTCCCTCCCTCCCTCTTCCCCCCCCCCCCCCGCCCCCGTAACCCCACACTCTTGTCCATGTCTCATAGTCTCGCTTTTATGTTCCATGTACCATAGCTTTTTAATCCACTCGTCCCCTGACGGACACTTGAGCTGTTTCCAGATCTTTGCTATTGTGAACAATGCTGCCATAAACATGGGGGTGCATTTCTTCTTTTGAGTCAGTGCTATGGTGTTTTTGGGATATATTCCTAAAAGTGGGATGGCTGGGTCAAAAGGCAGTTCCATTTTTAAATTTTTGAGGAATCTCCATACTGTTTCCCACAGTGGCTGCACCAGTCTGCATTCCCACCAGCAGTGCAGGAAGGTTCCCTTTTCTCCACATCCTCACCAGCACTTACTATGTGTAGTTTTGTTAATGTGCGCCATTCTGACTGATGTGAGGTAATATCTCATTGTGGTTTTAATTTGTATTTCTCTAATGATTAGTGATGTTGAACATTTTTTCATCTATTGGCCATCTGTATGTCTTTGGAGAAGTGTCTATTCATTTCTTTTGCCCATTTTGTGATTGGATTGTTTGTCTTCCTCATGTTGAGTTTTACAAGTTTTTTTAAAATTTTGGTTATTAACCCCTTATCAGATGTATTGTTGAATATGTTCTCCCATTGTATGGTTTGTCTTTTTATTCTGTTCATATTGTCCTTAGCTGTGTGAAAGCTTTTTAATTTTATATAGTCCCATTTGTTTATCTTGTCTTTTATTTCGCTTGCCTGTGGAGATAAATCAGCAAATATATTGTTGCAAGGGATGTCAGAGAGCTTACTGCCTCTAGGATGCTTATGGTTTCACAACTTACATTTAAGTCTTTTATCCATTTTGAGTTTATTTTTGTGAATGGTGTAAGTTGGTGGTCTAGTTTCATTTCTTTGCAGGTAGCTGTCCAATTTTCCCAACACCATTTGTTAAAGAGACTGTCTTTACTCCATTGTATGCTATTACTACCCTTGTCAAATATCAATTATTCATAAAGGTGTGGGTTTATTTCTGGGTTCTCTGTTCTGTTCCATTGATCTATATATTCCTGTTTTTATGCAAGTACCAAGCTGTTTTGAGTACAATGACCTTGTAGTATAACTTGATACCAGGAAGTGTGATACCACCCACTTTATTCTTTTTCAAGATTGCTGAGGCTATTTATGTTCTTTTTTGGTTTCATATTAAATTTGGAATATGTGTTCTATATTTTTGATGTATGTCATTGGTATTTTCATTGGTATTGCATTAAATTTATAAATTGCTTTGGATATTATAGACAGTTTAATGATGTTTATTCTTTCTTTCCATGAACACAGTATATGCTTGCACATGTTTGTATCTTCCTTGATTACTTTTATCGATGGTTTATAATTTTCCGAGTACAAGTCTTTAATCTCCTTGGTTAAATTTACTCGTAGGTACTTTTTTTGTTGTTGTTGCAATAGTGAAGGGGATTGTTTCCTTAATTTCTCTTTCTGACAGTTCATTGTTAGTGTATAAAAATGCCTCTGATTCCCGAGTATTAATTTTATATCTTGCCACCTTGCTGAATTCATTTATCAGGTCCAGTAGTTTTTTTGACTGAGACTTTAGGGTTTTCTATGTACAGTATCATACCATCTGTAAATAATGATAGTTTTACTTCTTTTCCAATTTGGATGCCTTTTCTTTCTTCTTCTTGTCTGATTGCTGTGGCTAGGACTTCCAGAACTATGTTGAATAAGAGAGGTGAAAGGGGGCACCCCTGCCTTGTTTCTGATCTTAAGGGGATTGCTTTTCATTTTAGCCCATTGAATATGATGTTTGCTGTGGGTTTGTCATAGATGGCCTTTATCATGTTGAGGTATGTTCCCTGTATCCCCACTTTGCTGAGAGTTTTGATCATAAATGGGTGCTGGATTTTATCAAATTCAAGGGTTGTTAAGTCCTAAACTGGTGCTTTCCGTATCTGGCCACTGAATATGCCTTACCTGGACCTCCCTGTCTGGGGCCTGGCACAGATCAGTGGGGGTCACTGCCTTTAACTGGTTCTTACCACCTTTATGGAGCTACAGCCAATCCAGATCTTGTGATGCCTCTGCTGGGCCCAGGTGCCATTATATATATCAGCTGCACTCCTAGGCTTGCTTTGATCTACTCTTGGCCTAGGGGAAGTTCTTTTAAAAGTTCAAGTTGCCCTGAGGTCCCCTTTCTGTTGCCTCTTATTACTGGCTACTTGTTGGGCTCAGTACTGTGCTTAGGTACAGTATTGGATGTGGCCTGCTCCTTAGCCTCAGGTGTCATTGCATCCAGACTTTTTATTTTATTTTATTTTGTATTTTTCTTCTTTTTCAGCACTCAGTAGTGTGTAGTCAGAGGCGTCCAGTGGGTGTGGCCCCTGTGCTACCCTTGTGCGATCTGTCCACTGGCAGCAGCTGCTGTTGCTGCCTAGGACCTTTGGGCTCAGGTGTTGCTGGCCTCAGTCCACCTCTGCAGCCACAGAAGCCTCCACTACTGCTGAGGGCCCGCCTGCGTCACTGGCAAGTTTGCACAGGGGTTTGGGTCTCTGTAGCATCTGCTGCGGCCTCCACCCCCGCGGGTGGGCCGGCGCACACTGCTCGAAGTGCTTCCCCGGCTGCCTCAGCGTCGCTGGGGGGGTTTGCGCCCGGGTTCAAACCTCCACGACACCTGCCGGGCTCCCACCTCCGCAAGGACGGGGTGACCGATGCGACTCTTTTCCGACCCTTCCCCCACCCCCAGATGACCCAGCTTCCGCTGCTGCTGAGGGCGCACCCACATCACCGGCAGGTCTGTGCGCCGGAACCGACCTCCGCAGCGGCCTCCATGACTTCCGCCCTCGTTGGAGGGCTTGCAAGCATTCGCCGGGAACCTTCTGCTGTTTCTGGGGTCTCTGCCCCCGCCAAGGGTGGGCTCACGCCACAGGCAGGACTGTGTGCAAGCACCGACCTCTGCAGTGGCCGCTGCGGTTCCTGTTTTCCCTGCCGGCCCACGTGCTCTCGCTTGGACTGCCCTAGCCCCCGCAGCCGCGCCCTGCCGCCTCTAGTCCTCTGGCCCCCAGTGAGCACTCAGCAGCGCGGGGGTGGTAGAGGGAGGTATAGCTTAGACCTGTGCACTCACTATTTGTGTCCCTAATGTGCTTCCTGCCTCTAACTGGGGCAGGTGATCCTCCAGTGGCCGGGGTAATTTCTTCCCTTTGCTGATGCGGCTATTCCCAGGAAAAATGTTCACTTTAGATTTGGGGAGTGACTCAGCCCAGGGGTTAGGGTGTCCATCCCTCAAAGTGTCTCCCCTTTTGCCACCGAGACCAGTCTTACCCGTGGCAACTCTAGTCCTCACAGTGCTCCCTGCTTCTGTAGCTCCCGGAAAGTGGCTGTGAGAGAGGCTCTCCCTGTAGTCCCTTTAATACAGAGCCTGGGTCCGAGAATTCTGCCTCCTCCCAAACAGTATCTAGGCTCTTTTCTCCGCCAAATATAGTCCAGAAGCCCCTTCTAGGCTCCAGGGCTCAAGGCTGGGATTTCGGTTTGGGGGCTGAGGACCCCTAACTCGCTGGGCAACCCTCCCCATCACGAGAGTCCCTCTCGGGCCAGGCTCGCTCCCGGGAGCAGGGCAGCCCTTTCCGCGTTTCCACCTTTCCTATCAGTCTCAGTGTGGGTTCTTTGGTGGTCATTGGCTGTAGAATCCTCTTAGTTTAGTCCAAAATTGGTCTTTCAAGATGAGTGTTCTCAGAATTAAGTTGTAATCCACCTTGGTTCTGGGAAGTAGGAGTTGGAGCGTCCCCCTACTCTGTGGCTATCTTGTCTCCCCCTCTGTATTTTCTTTTTTATATACCCTCTATGGCATTTATTTCTCCTCTAATCTTTATTTATTCCTTTTCTTCCTCTGGGATTTATTTGTTGTTTTTCTAGTTTTATTTTTCTAGTCCTTTCTGATGCAGGATTAAGTTGTTTATTTGAGCTTTTTCTTACTTCTTAAGGTATGCCTGTAATGCAGTGGTTCTTAACCTTTTTTGAGGTACCGAACCCACCAGTTTCATATGCGCATTCAACGAACCCTTCTTTAGTGATAAATAAAATATGATTTTTTCCCCAAATTCAAGACATAGGTATTATGTTTTTTTACTGGTGCACAAAATGAGCCGTGCATGAACATCACCTTGCTCAAAGAACAAAACCAACAAAGTGCATGAACTCACAACAAATTACGGTATTACTTTATTCTGGCCTCCGTGGCAGAGGCTTCTCCGAACCCCTGAGACCAACTCATCGAACCCCTAGGTTCGATAGAACCCAGGTTAAGGACCACTGCTGTATTGCTATAAACTTCCCTCTCAGAATGGCTTTTGCTGTGTCCCACAAACTTTGAATTGTTCTATGTATATTTTATTTTTTTCAAGAAAATTTTTTATTTATTCATTGATCTTGTTGTTAACCCATTCAAGCCTCCAAGAGTTTGAATGCTTTTGTTTTTTTATTGTTGATTTTTTGTTTCATGCTCCTGTGATCAGAGAAAATGCTTGATTTTATTTCAATCTTCTTAAATTTATTGAGACTTGTTTTGTGTCCTAACATGTGGTCTATCCTAGAGAATGTACTATGAGCACTTGAGAAGAATGTATATTCTGCTGCTTTAGGGCGAAATGTTATGAAGATGTCAATTAAATCCAGTTGATCTACTGTGTCATTTAAGGCTGTTGTTTCTTTGTTAATTTTCTGTCTCTAGGTCTAGGATCTATCCATTGATGTTAGTGGGGTATTAAACTCCCGTATTATTATAGTATTGCTGTCGTTCTGGCTCTTTATGTCCATCAAAATATACACAGGTGCTCCTATATTATCTGCATAAATATTTTCAATGGTTATATCCTCCTGTAGGATTGCTCCCTTTTTTATTATGTAGTGACCTTCTTATCCTTTTATACAGCCTTTGTTTTGTTTGTTTTTTCTACAGGGACAGTGAGAGAGTCAGAGAGAGGGATAGATAGAGACAGACAGACAGGAATGGAGAGAAATGAGAAGCATCAATCATCAGTTTTTTCTTGCTACAGCAGACCGAGCAACCCCTTGCTGGAGCCAGCGACCTTGGGTCCAAGCTGGCCAGCTTTTGCTCAAGCCAGATGGGCCCTAGCTCACGCTGGAGACCTTGGGTCTCAAAACTAAGGCTTCCACATCTCACGCTCTATCTACTGAACCACTGCCTGGTCAGGCTACAGCCTTTGTTTTAAAGTATATTTTGTCAGATAAAGTATTGGTACCTCAGCATTTTAAAAATTTTCATTTGTGTGAAAAAGTTTTTTCCATCCCTTCACTTTCAATCTATGTGCATTTTATTTCTGAGGTGGGTTTCTTATACACAGCATATGTACATGTCCTGTTTTCTTATCTATGATGCTATCCTATGTCTTTTGATTGGAACATTTAATCCATTTACATTTAAGATTATTAATGACATATATTTATTTATGGTCATTTTAAGCCATTCTGAGAGGGAAGTTTATAGCATTTATTTTTTCAATTTACATTCTTATTTTTAAAGATATTTTTTACTTTGCTTTTTTTTTTTTTTTTTTTAAAGAAAATCCTTTACCATTTCTTGCAGGACTGGTTTGGATGTAATGAATTCCTTCAGGCTTTTTTGTCCTGGAAACTTTATATCTTTCCTTTAAATTTAAATCATTGCCTTGCTGGATAAAGTAGCCTTGGTTGTAGGTTCTTGTTTTGTATCACTTTGAATATTACCTGCCAATCCATCCATTCTGGCTTCAAGTGTTTCTGTTCAGAAGTTGTATGTCATCTTTATAGCGGCTCCTCTGTAGGTAATTAACTACTTTTCTCTTACACCTTTTAGTATCCTTTTATGTCTTTTAATATTGGCACTTTAATTATGATGTGTCTCGGTGTAGGCCACCTTGTGTTTCTATTTAATGGTACTCTCTGTGCTTCTTGATGTTATGTGACGTTTCCATTCATAAATTTAAAGAAAATTTCAGTTATGATTTTCTGAAAGACGTACTTCATCCCTTCTTCCAAGGTTCCCCGGGCAAGCGCAGGAGTCCTGGGAACACACCGCTGAAGCGCTGCCCAGGCGGATGTCACTGGCCCTTGTCGTCCCCCGCCTCGGCCCTGACCCCGGCCCCGACCCCGCATCCGGCCCGGGCCCTCCTCCGGCAAACCTTGTGCAAGTCGCTGTGGCCATTAGACAGACCACTGACCGTCGCACAGGTCCCCAACGTGTGGTTGGGACGACACACCTTCGGCCCCCGTGCATAATGACAGGGCGCTGAGGGGGTTCTCTTGGCAGCCCACGTAAAGCCGCGGCGACGGACCAGGTGGCACCCGGAGCTTGTGCGCGTGCCTAACAGGGGGCCTGGCGTAGCCCAGGCACCTAGGGCGCGGAACGCTGAGGAGACCTGCAAGCCAGGCGTCTCTTCTTGGGCCACCGGAGGCCGGTGGCAGGCGTCTACGGCCATACCACCCTGAACGCGCCCGATCTCGTCTGATCTCGGAAGCTAAGCAGGGTCGGGCCTGGTTAGTACTTGGATGGGAGACCGCCTGGGAATACCGGGTGCTGTAGGCTTTTTGCCTGCCGCCACCCACCCTTCTTTTTCCTGACTTTCCCTTGGCCACAGGCTCGCTTGCCCACAAGCGGGCCGGCGTGGATGGCGGGTGCGGTGGGCTGGGGTGCGGTGAGGTGTTGTGGGGCGAGGCACAGGAGGAGAGCCACTGCACCCGAATGCACCCGGCCTACCGGCAGCTGAGAGCCCGGGAACGGCCCTCCTCCGCCTTGAGTGCCAGGTCACTCCACGAAACAAGTGGCAGGCCGTCTGTTGGCCGCATTGACTTTAAAAGCAGGTTCAGCGTGGGCTCAGCGGATAGTGTGGATCTGGGATAAGTAAAGGACCCGGGTTCGAAGCCCCAAGGGAACGGCGGGCTGCAAACAGACTTGGAGTCCTCGTGTCTCAGATTAACAGAGCACAGTGTCCCACCTGGACCAAACTAGATGTACGTCTCTGCGTTTTCCCTCCTCTTCCTTCCGCCGAGCCCACTCAGGTCTTCAACGCCGCGCGCTGGTCGAGGCAGGCATAGCACCTGGAGGTGGCCCTGGCCACTACTGCCCCAGCCTGGTAGTCCACCCCTACCTACCAGGGGCTGTCGCCCAGTAGCGCGTGTGCTCAGCTGCCCCCTGCCCTCCACCTGCCCCGGAGCAGGGTCCTGCCAGTCCCTTTTAATCCGTGGGCGCTCGCAGTGCAACTCAGTCCATGCTCCTGTGCAAACCGGTCCTTGGGAGGTTTGGGAGGGTGGAAGGGGTGGGGGAGAGTTCTGGGGGAGCGGTGTATGTGTGTGTGTGTGTGTGTGTGTGTGTGTGTGTGTGTGTGTGTGTGTGTGTGTTGGGGGGCTCCACCGCGGGTGCGGGGCAGCGAGAGGACCTCTCGCACTCCAGAGAGCACGCCTACACCTGGCGACCGGGGCGACTCTCCCGCCCCCAGGTGGAGTTGAAGGCTTCCGGCGCCGCCGCTTAGTCCACCGGTTCCCCGGGCAAGCGCAGGTGTCCTGGGAACACACCGCTGCAGCGCTGCCCAGGCGGATGTCACTGGCCCTTGTCGTCCCCGGCCTCGGCCCTGACCCCGGCCCCGACCCCGCATCCGGCCCGGGCCCTCCTCCGGCAAACCTTGTGCAAGTCGCTGTGGCCATTAGACAGACCACTGACCGTCGCTCAGGTCCCCAGCGTGTGGTTGGGACGGCACACCTTCGGCCCCCGTGCATAATGACAGGGCGCTGAGGGGGTTCTCTTGGCAGCCCACGTAAAGCCGCGGCGACGGACCAGGTGGCACCCGGAGCTTGTGCGCGTGCCTAACAGGGGGCCTGGCGTAGCCCAGGCACCTAGGGCGCGGAACGCTGAGGAGACCTGCAAGCCAGGCGTCTCTTCTTGGGCCACCGGAGGCCGGTGGCAGGCGTCTACGGCCATACCACCCTGAACGCGCCCGATCTCGTCTGATCTCGGAAGCTAAGCAGGGTCGGGCCTGGTTAGTACTTGGATGGGAGACCGCCTGGGAATACCGGGTGCTGTAGGCTTTTTGCCTGCCGCCACCCACCCTTCTTTTTCCTGACTTTCCCTTGGCCACAGGCTCGCTTGCCCACAAGCCGGCCGACGTGGATGGCGGGTGCGGTGGGCTGGGGTGCGGTGAGGTGTTGTGGGGCGAGGCACAGGGAGAGAGCCACTGCACCCGAATGCACCCGGCCTACCGGCAGCTGAGAGCCCGGGAACGGCCCTCCTCCGCCTTGAGTGCCAGGTCACTCCACGAAACAAGTGGCAGGCCGTCTGTTGGCCGCATTGACTTTAAAAGCAGGTTCAGCGTGGGCTCAGCGGATAGTGTGGATCTGGGATAAGTAAAGGACCCGGGTTCGAAGCCCCAAGGGAACGGCGGGCTGCAAACAGACTTGGAGTCCTCGTGTCTCAGATTAACAGAGCACAGTGTCCCACCTGGACCAAACTAGATGTACGTCTCTGCGTTTTCCCTCCTCTTCCTTCCGCCGAGCCCACTCAGGTCTTCAACGCCGCGCGCTGGTCGAGGCAGGCATAGCACCTGGAGGTGGCCCTGGCCACTACTGCCCCAGCCTGGTAGTCCACCCCTACCTACCAGGGGCTGTCGCCCAGTAGCGCGTGTGCTCAGCTGCCCCCTGCCCTCCTGCACTCCACCTGCCCCGGAGCAGGGTCCTGCCAGTCCCTTTTAATCCGTGGGCGCTCGCAGTGCAACTCAGTCCATGCTCCTGTGCAAACCGGTCCTTGGGAGGTTTGGGAGGGTGGAAGGGGTGGGGGAGAATTCTGGGGGAGCGGTGTATGTGTGTGTGTGTGTGTGTGTGTGTGTGTGTGTGTGTGTGTGTGTGTTGGGGGGCTCCACCGCGGGTGCGGGGCAGCGAGAGGACCTCTCGCACTCCAGAGAGCACGCCTACACCTGGCGACCGGGGCGACTCTCCCGCCCCCAGGTGGAGTTGAAGGCCTCCGGCGCCGCCGCTTAGTCCACCGGTTCCCCGGGCAAGCGCAGGAGTCCTGGGAACACACCGCTGCAGCGCTGCCCAGGCGGATGTCACTGGCCCTTGTCGTCCCCGGCCTCGGCCCTGACCCCGGCCCCGACCCCGCATCCGGCCCGGGCCCTCCTCCGGCAAACCTTGTGCAAGTCGCTGTGGCCATTAGACAGACCACTGACCGTCGCTCAGGTCCCCAGCGTGTGGTTGGGACGGCACACCTTCGGCCCCCGTGCATAATGACAGGGCGCTGAGGGGGTTCTCTTGGCAGCCCACCTAAAGCCGCGGCGACGGACCAGGTGGCACCCGGAGCTTGTGCGCGTGCCTAACAGGGGGCCTGGCGTAGCCCAGGCACCTAGGGCGCGGAACGCTGAGGAGACCTGCAAGCCAGGCGTCTCTTCTTGGGCCACCGGAGGCCGGTGGCAGGCGTCTACGGCCATACCACCCTGAACGCGCCCGATCTCGTCTTATCTCGGAAGCTAAGCAGGGTCGGGCCTGGTTAGTACTTGGATGGGAGACCGCCTGGGAATACCGGGTGCTGTAGGCTTTTTGCCTGCCGCCACCCACCCTTCTTTTTCCTGACTTTCCCTTGGCCACAGGCTCGCTTGCCCACAAGCCGGCCGACGTGGATGGCGGGTGCGGTGGGCTGGGGTGCGGTGAGGTGTTGTGGGGCGAGGCACAGGGAGAGAGCCACTGCACCCGAATGCACCCGGCCTACCGGCAGCTGAGAGCCCGGGAACGGCCCTCCTCCGCCTTGAGTGCCAGGTCACTCCACGAAACAAGTGGCAGGCCGTCTGTTGGCCGCATTGACTTTAAAAGCAGGTTCAGCGTGGGCTCAGCGGATAGTGTGGATCTGGGATAAGTAAAGGACCCGGGTTCGAAGCCCCAAGGGAACGGCGGGCTGCAAACAGACTTGGAGTCCTCGTGTCTCAGATTAACAGAGCACAGTGTCCCACCTGGACCAAACTAGATGTACGTCTCTGCGTTTTCCCTCCTCTTCCTTCCGCCGAGCCCACTCAGGTCTTCAACGCCGCGCGCTGGTCGAGGCAGGCATAGCACCTGGAGGTGGCCCTGGCCACTACTGCCCCAGCCTGGTAGTCCACCCCTACCTACCAGGGGCTGTCGCCCAGTAGCGCGTGTGCTCAGCTGCCCCCTGCCCTCCACCTGCCCCGGAGCAGGGTCCTGCCAGTCCCTTTTAATCCGTGGGCGCTCGCAGTGCAACTCAGTCCATGCTCCTGTGCAAACCGGTCCTTGGGAGGTTTGGGAGGGTGGAAGGGGTGGGGGAGAGTTCTGGGGGAGCGGTGTATGTGTGTGTGTGTGTGTGTGTGTGTGTGTGTGTGTGTGTGTGTGTGTGTGTGTGTGTTGGGGGGCTCCACCGCGGGTGCGGGGCAGCGAGAGGACCTCTCGCACTCCAGAGAGCACGCCTACACCTGGCGACCGGGGCGACTCTCCCGCCCCCAGGTGGAGTTGAAGGCTTCCGGCGCCGCCGCTTAGTCCACCGGTTCCCCGGGCAAGCGCAGGTGTCCTGGGAACACACCGCTGCAGCGCTGCCCAGGCGGATGTCACTGGCCCTTGTCGTCCCCGGCCTCGGCCCTGACCCCGGCCCCGACCCCGCATCCGGCCCGGGCCCTCCTCCGGCAAACCTTGTGCAAGTCGCTGTGGCCATTAGACAGACCACTGACCGTCGCTCAGGTCCCCAGCGTGTGGTTGGGACGGCACACCTTCGGCCCCCGTGCATAATGACAGGGCGCTGAGGGGGTTCTCTTGGCAGCCCACGTAAAGCCGCGGCGACGGACCAGGTGGCACCCGGAGCTTGTGCGCGTGCCTAACAGGGGGCCTGGCGTAGCCCAGGCACCTAGGGCGCGGAACGCTGAGGAGACCTGCAAGCCAGGCGTCTCTTCTTGGGCCACCGGAGGCCGGTGGCAGGCGTCTACGGCCATACCACCCTGAACGCGCCCGATCTCGTCTGATCTCGGAAGCTAAGCAGGGTCGGGCCTGGTTAGTACTTGGATGGGAGACCGCCTGGGAATACCGGGTGCTGTAGGCTTTTTGCCTGCCGCCACCCACCCTTCTTTTTCCTGACTTTCCCTTGGCCACAGGCTCGCTTGCCCACAAGCCGGCCGACGTGGATGGCGGGTGCGGTGGGCTGGGGTGCGGTGAGGTGTTGTGGGGCGAGGCACAGGGAGAGAGCCACTGCACCCGAATGCACCCGGCCTACCGGCAGCTGAGAGCCCGGGAACGGCCCTCCTCCGCCTTGAGTGCCAGGTCACTCCACGAAACAAGTGGCAGGCCGTCTGTTGGCCGCATTGACTTTAAAAGCAGGTTCAGCGTGGGCTCAGCGGATAGTGTGGATCTGGGATAAGTAAAGGACCCGGGTTCGAAGCCCCAAGGGAACGGCGGGCTGCAAACAGACTTGGAGTCCTCGTGTCTCAGATTAACAGAGCACAGTGTCCCACCTGGACCAAACTAGATGTACGTCTCTGCGTTTTCCCTCCTCTTCCTTCCGCCGAGCCCACTCAGGTCTTCAACGCCGCGCGCTGGTCGAGGCAGGCATAGCACCTGGAGGTGGCCCTGGCCACTACTGCCCCAGCCTGGTAGTCCACCCCTACCTACCAGGGGCTGTCGCCCAGTAGCGCGTGTGCTCAGCTGCCCCCTGCCCTCCTGCACTCCACCTGCCCCGGAGCAGGGTCCTGCCAGTCCCTTTTAATCCGTGGGCGCTCGCAGTGCAACTCAGTCCATGCTCCTGTGCAAACCGGTCCTTGGGAGGTTTGGGAGGGTGGAAGGGGTGGGGGAGAATTCTGGGGGAGCGGTGTATGTGTGTGTGTGTGTGTGTGTGTGTGTGTGTGTGTGTGTGTGTGTGTTGGGGGGCTCCACCGCGGGTGCGGGGCAGCGAGAGGACCTCTCGCACTCCAGAGAGCACGCCTACACCTGGCGACCGGGGCGACTCTCCCGCCCCCAGGTGGAGTTGAAGGCCTCCGGCGCCGCCGCTTAGTCCACCGGTTCCCCGGGCAAGCGCAGGAGTCCTGGGAACACACCGCTGCAGCGCTGCCCAGGCGGATGTCACTGGCCCTTGTCGTCCCCGGCCTCGGCCCTGACCCCGGCCCCGACCCCGCATCCGGCCCGGGCCCTCCTCCGGCAAACCTTGTGCAAGTCGCTGTGGCCATTAGACAGACCACTGACCGTCGCTCAGGTCCCCAGCGTGTGGTTGGGACGGCACACCTTCGGCCCCCGTGCATAATGACAGGGCGCTGAGGGGGTTCTCTTGGCAGCCCACCTAAAGCCGCGGCGACGGACCAGGTGGCACCCGGAGCTTGTGCGCGTGCCTAACAGGGGGCCTGGCGTAGCCCAGGCACCTAGGGCGCGGAACGCTGAGGAGACCTGCAAGCCAGGCGTCTCTTCTTGGGCCACCGGAGGCCGGTGGCAGGCGTCTACGGCCATACCACCCTGAACGCGCCCGATCTCGTCTTATCTCGGAAGCTAAGCAGGGTCGGGCCTGGTTAGTACTTGGATGGGAGACCGCCTGGGAATACCGGGTGCTGTAGGCTTTTTGCCTGCCGCCACCCACCCTTCTTTTTCCTGACTTTCCCTTGGCCACAGGCTCGCTTGCCCACAAGCCGGCCGACGTGGATGGCGGGTGCGGTGGGCTGGGGTGCGGTGAGGTGTTGTGGGGCGAGGCACAGGGAGAGAGCCACTGCACCCGAATGCACCCGGCCTACCGGCAGCTGAGAGCCCGGGAACGGCCCTCCTCCGCCTTGAGTGCCAGGTCACTCCACGAAACAAGTGGCAGGCCGTCTGTTGGCCGCATTGACTTTAAAAGCAGGTTCAGCGTGGGCTCAGCGGATAGTGTGGATCTGGGATAAGTAAAGGACCCGGGTTCGAAGCCCCAAGGGAACGGCGGGCTGCAAACAGACTTGGAGTCCTCGTGTCTCAGATTAACAGAGCACAGTGTCCCACCTGGACCAAACTAGATGTACGTCTCTGCGTTTTCCCTCCTCTTCCTTCCGCCGAGCCCACTCAGGTCTTCAACGCCGCGCGCTGGTCGAGGCAGGCATAGCACCTGGAGGTGGCCCTGGCCACTACTGCCCCAGCCTGGTAGTCCACCCCTACCTACCAGGGGCTGTCGCCCAGTAGCGCGTGTGCTCAGCTGCCCCCTGCCCTCCTGCACTCCACCTGCCCCGGAGCAGGGTCCTGCCAGTCCCTTTTAATCCGTGGGCGCTCGCAGTGCAACTCAGTCCATGCTCCTGTGCAAACCGGTCCTTGGGAGGTTTGGGAGGGTGGAAGGGGTGGGGGAGAGTTCTGGGGGAGCGGTGTATGTGTGTGTGTGTGTGTGTGTTTGTGTGTGTGTGTGTTGGGGGGCTCCACCGCGGGTGCGGGGCAGCGAGAGGACCTCTCGCACTCCAGAGAGCACGCCTACACCTGGCGACCGGGGCGACTCTCCCGCCCCCAGGTGGAGTTGAAGGCTTCCGGCGCCGCCGCTTAGTCCACCGGTTCCCCGGGCAAGCGCAGGTGTCCTGGGAACACACCGCTGCAGCGCTGCCCAGGCGGATGTCACTGGCCCTTGTCGTCCCCGGCCTCGGCCCTGACCCCGGCCCCGACCCCGCATCCGGCCCGGGCCATCCTCCGGCAAACCTTGTGCAAGTCGCTGTGGCCATTAGACAGACCACTGACCGTCGCTCAGGTCCCCAGCGTGTGGTTGGGACGGCACACCTTCGGCCCCCGTGCATAATGACAGGGCGCTGAGGGGGTTCTCTTGGCAGCCCACCTAAAGCCGCGGCGACGGACCAGGTGGCACCCGGAGCTTGTGCGCGTGCCTAACAGGGGGCCTGGCGTAGCCCAGGCACCTAGGGCGCGGAACGCTGAGGAGACCTGCAAGCCAGGCGTCTCTTCTTGGGCCACCGGAGGCCGGTGGCAGGCGTCTACGGCCATACCACCCTGAACGCGCCCGATCTCGTCTGATCTCGGAAGCTAAGCAGGGTCGGGCCTGGTTAGTACTTGGATGGGAGACCGCCTGGGAATACCGGGTGCTGTAGGCTTTTTGCCTGCCGCCACCCACCCTTCTTTTTCCTGACTTTCCCTTGGCCACAGGCTCGCTTGCCCACAAGCCGGCCGACGTGGATGGCGGGTGCGGTGGGCTGGGGTGCGGTGAGGTGTTGTGGGGCGAGGCACAGGGAGAGAGCCACTGCACCCGAATGCACCCGGCCTACCGGCAGCTGAGAGCCCGGGAACGGCCCTCCTCCGCCTTGAGTGCCAGGTCACTCCAGGAAACAAGTGGCAGGCCGTCTGTTGGCCGCATTGACTTTAAAAGCAGGTTCAGCGTGGGCTCAGCGGATAGTGTGGATCTGGGATAAGTAAAGGACCCGGGTTCGAAGCCCCAAGGGAACGGCGGGCTGCAAACAGACTTGGAGTCCTCGTGTCTCAGATTAACAGAGCACAGTGTCCCACCTGGACCAAACTTGATGTACGTCTCTGCGTTTTCCCTCCTCTTCCTTCCGCCGAGCCCACTCAGGTCTTCAAAGCCGCGCGCTGGTCGAGGCAGGCATAGCACCTGGAGGTGGCCCTGGCCACTACTGCCCCAGCCTGGTAGTCCACCCCTACCTACCAGGGGCTGTCGCCCAGGAGCGCGTGTGCTCAGCTGCCCCCTGCCCTCCTGCACTCCACCTGCCCCGGAGCAGGGTCCTGCCAGTCCCTTTTAATCCGTGGGCGCTCGCAGTGCAACTCAGTCCATGCTCCTGTGCAAACCGGTCCTTGGGAGGTTTGGGAGGGTGGAAGGGGTGGGGGAGAGTTCTGGGGGAGGGGTGTGTGTGTGTGTGTGTGTGTGTGTGTGTGTGTGTGTGTGTGTTGGGGGGCTCCACCGCGGGTGCGGGGCAGCGAGAGGACCTCTCGCACTCCAGAGAGCACGCCTACACCTGGCGACCGGGGCGACTCTCCCACCCCCAGGGGGAGTTGAAGGCTTCCGGCGCCGCCGCTTAGTCCACCGGTTCCCCGGGCAAGCGCAGGAGTCCTGGGAACACACCGCTGCAGCGCTGCCCAGGCGGATGTCACTGGCCCTTGTCGTCCCCGGCCTCGGCCCTGACCCCGGCCCCGACCCCGCATCCGGCCCGGGCCCTCCTCCGGCCAACCTTGTGCAAGTCGCTGTGGCCATTAGACAGACCACTGACCGTCGCTCAGGTCCCCAGCGTGTGGTTGGGACGGCACACCTTCGGCCCCCGTGCATAATGACAGGGCGCTGAGGGGGTTCTCTTGGCAGCCCACGTAAAGCCGCGGCGACGGACCAGGTGGCACCCGGAGCTTGTGCGCGTGCCTAACAGGGGGCCTGGCGTAGCCCAGGCACCTAGGGCGCGGAACGCTGAGGAGACCTGCAAGCCAGGCGTCTCTTCTTGGGCCACCGGAGGCCGGTGGCAGGCGTCTACGGCCATACCACCCTGAACGCGCCCGATCTCGTCTGATCTCGGAAGCTAAGCAGGGTCGGGCCTGGTTAGTACTTGGATGGGATTCCGCCTGGGAATACCGGGTGCTGTAGGCTTTTTGCCTGCCGCCACCCACGCTTCTTTTTCCTGACTTTCCCTTGGCCACAGGCTCGCTTGCCCACAAGCCGGCCGGCGTGGATGGCGGGTGCGTTGGGCTGGGGTGCGGTGAGGTGTTGTGGGGCGAAGCACAGGGAGAGAGCCACTGCACCCGAATGCACCCGGCCTACCGGCACCTGAGAGCCCGGGAACGGCCCTCCTCCGCCTTGAGTGCCAGGTCACTCCACGAAACAAGTGGCAGGCCGTCTGTTGGCCGCATTGACTTTAAAAGCAGGTTCAGCGTGGGCTCAGCGGATAGTGTGGATCTGGGATAAGTAAAGGACCCGGGTTCGAAGCCCCAAGGGAACGGCGGGCTGCAAACAGACTTGGAGTCCTCGTGTCTCAGATTAACAGAGCACAGTGTCCCACCTGGACCAAACTTGATGTACGTCTCTGCGTTTTCCCTCCTCTTCCTTCCGCCGAGCCCACTCAAGTCTTCAACGCCGCGCGCTGGTCGAGGCAGGCATAGCACCTGGAGGTGGCCCTGGCCACTACTGCCCCAGCCTGGTAGTCCACCCCTACCTACCAGGGGCTGTCGCCCAGGAGCGCGTGTGCTCAGCTGCCCCCTGCCCTCCTGCACTCCACCTGCCCCGGAGCAGGGTCCTGCCAGTCCCTTTCAATCCGTGGGCGCTCGCAGTGCAACTCAGTCCATGCTCCTGTGCAAACCGGTCCTTGGGAGGTTTGGGAGGGTGGAAGGGGTGGGGGAGAGTTCTGGGGGAGGGGTGTGTGTGTGTGTGTGTGTGTGTGTGTGTGTTGGGGGGCTCCACCGCGGGTGCGGGGCAGCGAGAGGACCTCTCGCACTCCAGAGAGCACGCCTACACCTGGCGACCGGGGCGACTCTCCCACCCCCAGGGGGAGTTGAAGGCTTCCGGCGCCGCCGCTTAGTCCACCGGTTCCCCGGGCAAGCGCAGGAGTCCTGGGAACACACCGCTGCAGCGCTGCCCAGGCGGATGTCACTGGCCCTTGTCGTCCCCGGCCTCGGCCCTGACCCCGGCCTCGACCCCGCATCCGGCCCGGGCCCTCCTCCGGCCAACCTTGTGCAAGTCGCTGTGGCCATTAGACAGACCACTGACCGTCGCTCAGGTCCCTAGCGTGTGGTTGGGACGGCACACCTTCGGCCCCCGTGCATAATGACAGGGCGCTGAGGGGGTTCTCTTGGCAGCCCACGTAAAGCCGCGGCGACGGACCAGGTGGCACCCGGAGCTTGTGCGCGTGCCTAACAGGGGGCCTGGCGTAGCCCAGGCACCTAGGGCGCGGAACGCTGAGGAGACCTGCAAGCCAGGCGTCTCTTCTTGGGCCACCGGAGGCCGGTGGCAGGCGTCTACGGTTCGGGCCTGGTTAGTACTTGGATGGGAGACCGCCTGGGAATACCGGGTGCTGTAGGCTTTTTGCCTGCCGCCACCCACGCTTCTTTTTCCTGACTTTCCCTTGGCCACAGGCTCGCTTGCCCACAAGCCGGCCGGCGTGGATGGCGGGTGCGTTGGGCTGGGGTGCGGTGAGGTGTTGTGGGGCGAAGCACAGGGAGAGAGCCACTGCACCCGAATGCACCCGGCCTACCGGCACCTGAGAGCCCGGGAACGGCCCTCCTCCGCCTTGAGTGCCAGGTCACTCCACGAAACAAGTGGCAGGCCGTCTGTTGGCCGCATTGACTTTAAAAGCAGGTTCAGCGTGGGCTCAGCGGATAGTGTGGATCTGGGATAAGTAAAGGACCCGGGTTCGAAGCCCCAAGGGAACGGCGGGCTGCAAACAGACTTGGAGTCCTCGTGTCTCAGATTAACAGAGCACAGTGTCCCACCTGGACCAAACTTGATGTACGTCTCTGCGTTTTCCCTCCTCTTCCTTCCGCCGAGCCCACTCAGGTCTTCAACGCCGCGGGCTGGTCGAGGCAGGCATAGCACCTGGAGGTGGCCCTGGCCACTACTGCCCCAGCCTGGTAGTCCACCCCTACCTACCAGGGGCTGTCGCCCAGGAGCGCGTGTGCTCAGCTGCCCCCTGCCCTCCTGCACTCCACCTGCCCCGGAGCAGGGTCCTGCCAGTCCCTTTTAATCCGTGGGCGCTCGCAGTGCAACTCAGTCCATGCTCCTGTGCAAACCGGTCCTTGGGAGGTTTGGGAGGGTGGAAGGGGTGGGGGAGAGTTCTGGGGGAGGGGTGTGTGTGTGTGTGTGTGTGTGTGTGTGTGTGTGTGTGTGTTGGGGGGCTCCACCGCGGGTGCGGGGCAGCGAGAGGACCTCTCGCACTCCAGAGAGCACGCCTACACCTGGCGACCGGGGCGACTCTCCCACCCCCAGGGGGAGTTGAAGGCTTCCGGCGCCGCCGCTTAGTCCACCGGTTCCCCGGGCAAGCGCAGGAGTCCTGGGAACACACCGCTGCAGCGCTGCCCAGGCGGATGTCACTGGCCCTTGTCGTCCCCGGCCTCGGCCCTGACCCCGGCCCCGACCCCGCATCCGGCCCGGGCCCTCCTCCGGCCAACCTTGTGCAAGTCGCTGTGGCCATTAGACAGACCACTGACCGTCGCTCAGGTCCCCAGCGTGTGGTTGGGACGGCACACCTTCGGCCCCCGTGCATAATGACAGGGCGCTGAGGGGGTTCTCTTGGCAGCCCACGTAAAGCCGCGGCGACGGACCAGGTGGCACCCGGAGCTTGTGCGCGTGCCTAACAGGGGGCCTGGCGTAGCCCAGGCACCTAGGGCGCGGAACGCTGAGGAGACCTGCAAGCCAGGCGTCTCTTCTTGGGCCACCGGAGGCCGGTGGCAGGCGTCTACGGCCATACCACCCTGAACGCGCCCGATCTCGTCTGATCTCGGAAGCTAAGCAGGGTCGGGCCTGGTTAGTACTTGGATGGGAGACCGCCTGGGAATACCGGGTGCTGTAGGCTTTTTGCCTGCCGCCACCCACGCTTCTTTTTCCTTACTTTCCCTTGGCCACAGGCTCGCTTGCCCACAAGCCGGCCGGCGTGGATGGCGGGTGCGTTGGGCTGGGGTGCGGTGAGGTGTTGTGGGGCGAAGCACAGGGAGAGAGCCACTGCACCCGAATGCACCCGGCCTACCGGCACCTGAGAGCCCGGGAACGGCCCTCCTCCGCCTTGAGTGCCAGGTCACTCCACGAAACAAGTGGCAGGCCGTCTGTTGGCCGCATTGACTTTAAAAGCAGGTTCAGCGTGGGCTCAGCGGATAGTGTGGATCTGGGATAAGTAAAGGACCCGGGTTCGAAGCCCCAAGGGAACGGCGGGCTGCAAACAGACTTGGAGTCCTCGTGTCTCAGATTAACAGAGCACAGTGTCCCACCTGGACCAAACTTGATGTACGTCTCTGCGTTTTCCCTCCTCTTCCTTCCGCCGAGCCCACTCAGGTCTTCAAAGCCGCGCGCTGGTCGAGGCAGGCATAGCACCTGGAGGTGGCCCTGGCCACTACTGCCCCAGCCTGGTAGTCCACCCCTACCTACCAGGGGCTGTCGCCCAGGAGCGCGTGTGCTCAGCTGCCCCCTGCCCTCCTGCACTCCACCTGCCCCGGAGCAGGGTCCTGCCAGTCCCTTTTAATCCGTGGGCGCTCGCAGTGCAACTCAGTCCATGCTCCTGTGCAAACCGGTCCTTGGGAGGTTTGGGAGGGTGGAAGGGGTGGGGGAGAGTTCTGGGGGAGGGGTGTGTGTGTGTGTGTGTGTGTGTGTGTGTGTGTTGGGGGGCTCCACCGCGGGTGCGGGGTAGCGAGAGGACCTCTCGCACTCCAGAGAGCACGCCTACACCTGGCGACCGGGGCGACTCTCCCACCCCCAGGAGGAGTTGAAGGCTTCCGGCGCCGCCGCTTAGTCCACCGGTTCCCCGGGCAAGCGCAGGAGTCCTGGGAACACACCGCTGCAGCGCTGCCCAGGCGGATGTCACTGGCCCTTGTCGTCCCCGGCCTCGGCCCTGACCCCGGCCCCGACCCCGCATCCGGCCCGGGCCCTCCTCCGGCCAACCTTGTGCAAGTCGCTGTGGCCATTAGACAGACCACTGACCGTCGCTCAGGTCCCCAGCGTGTGGTTGGGACGGCACACCTTCGGCCCCCGTGCATAATGACAGGGCGCTGAGGGGGTTCTCTTGGCAGCCCACGTAAAGCCGCGGCGACGGACCAGGTGGCACCCGGAGCTTGTGCGCGTGCCTAACAGGGGGCCTGGCGTAGCCCAGGCACCTAGGGCGCGGAACGCTGAGGAGACCTGCAAGCCAGGCGTCTCTTCTTGGGCCACCGGAGGCCGGTGGCAGGCGTCTACGGCCATACCACCCTGAACGCGCCCGATCTCGTCTGATCTCGGAAGCTAAGCAGGGTCGGGCCTGGTTAGTACTTGGATGGGAGACCGCCTGGGAATACCGGGTGCTGTAGGCTTTTTGCCTGCCGCCACCCACGCTTCTTTTTCCTGACTTTCCCTTGGCCACAGGCTCGCTTGCCCACAAGCCGGCCGGCGTGGATGGCGGGTGCGTTGGGCTGGGGTGCGGTGAGGTGTTGTGGGGCGAAGCACAGGGAGAGAGCCACTGCACCCGAATGCACCCGGCCTACCGGCACCTGAGAGCCCGGGAACGGCCCTCCTCCGCCTTGAGTGCCAGGTCACTCCACGAAACAAGTGGCAGGCCGTCTGTTGGCCGCATTGACTTTAAAAGCAGGTTCAGCGTGGGCTCAGCGGATAGTGTGGATCTGGGATAAGTAAAGGACCCGGGTTCGAAGCCCCAAGGGAACGGCGGGCTGCAAACAGACTTGGAGTCCTCGTGTCTCAGATTAACAGAGCACAGTGTCCCACCTGGACCAAACTTGATGTACGTCTCTGCGTTTTCCCTCCTCTTCCTTCCGCCGAGCCCACTCAGGTCTTCAACGCCGCGCGCTGGTCGAGGCAGGCATAGCACCTGGAGGTGGCCCTGGCCACTACTGCCCCAGCCTGGTAGTCCACCCCTACCTACCAGGGGCTGTCGCCCAGGAGCGCGTGTGCTCAGCTGCCCCCTGCCCTCCTGCACTCCACCTGCCCCGGAGCAGGGTCCTGCCAGTCCCTTTTAATCCGTGGGCGCTCGCAGTGCAACTCAGTCCATGCTCCTGTGCAAACCGGTCCTTGGGAGGTTTGGGAGGGTGGAAGGGGTGGGGGAGAGTTCTGGGGGAGGGGTGTGTGTGTGTGTGTGTGTGTGTGTGTGTGTGTGTTGGGGGGCTCCACCGCGGGTGCGGGGCAGCGAGAGGACCTCTCGCACTCCAGAGAGCACGCCTACACCTGGCGACCGGGGCGACTCTCCCACCCCCAGGGGGAGTTGAAGGCTTCCGGCGCCGCCGCTTAGTCCACCGGTTCCCCGGGCAAGCGCAGGAGTCCTGGGAACACACCGCTGCAGCGCTGCCCAGGCGGATGTCACTGGCCCTTGTCGTCCCCGGCCTCGGCCCTGACCCCGGCCCCGACCCCGCATCCGGCCCGGGCCCTCCTCCGGCCAACCTTGTGCAAGTCGCTGTGGCCATTAGACAGACCACTGACCGTCGCTCAGGTCCCCAGCGTGTGGTTGGGACGGCACACCTTCGGCCCCCGTGCATAATGACAGGGCGCTGAGGGGGTTCTCTTGGCAGCCCACGTAAAGCCGCGGCGACGGACCAGGTGGCACCCGGAGCTTGTGCGCGTGCCTAACAGGGGGCCTGGCGTAGCCCAGGCACCTAGGGCGCGGAACGCTGAGGAGACCTGCAAGCCAGGCGTCTCTTCTTGGGCCACCGGAGGCCGGTGGCAGGCGTCTACGGCCATACCACCCTGAACGCGCCCGATCTCGTCTGATCTCGGAAGCTAAGCAGGGTCGGGCCTGGTTAGTACTTGGATGGGAGACCGCCTGGGAATACCGGGTGCTGTAGGCTTTTTGCCTGCCGCCACCCACGCTTCTTTTTCCTGACTTTCCCTTGGCCACAGGCTCGCTTGCCCACAAGCCGGCCGGCGTGGATGGCGGGTGCGTTGGGCTGGGGTGCGGTGAGGTGTTGTGGGGCGAAGCACAGGGAGAGAGCCACTGCACCCGAATGCACCCGGCCTACCGGCACCTGAGAGCCCGGGAACGGCCCTCCTCCGCCTTGAGTGCCAGGTCACTCCACGAAACAAGTGGCAGGCCGTCTGTTGGCCGCATTGACTTTAAAAGCAGGTTCAGCGTGGGCTCAGCGGATAGTGTGGATCTGGGATAAGTAAAGGACCCGGGTTCGAAGCCCCAAGGGAACGGCGGGCTGCAAACAGACTTGGAGTCCTCGTGTCTCAGATTAACAGAGCACAGTGTCCCACCTGGACCAAACTTGATGTACGTCTCTGCGTTTTCCCTCCTCTTCCTTCCGCCGAGCCCACTCAGGTCTTCAACGCCGCGCGCTGGTCGAGGCAGGCATAGCACCTGGAGGTGGCCCTGGCCACTACTGCCCCAGCCTGGTAGTCCACCCCTACCTACCAGGGGCTGTCGCCCAGGAGCGCGTGTGCTCAGCTGCCCCCTGCCCTCCTGCACTCCACCTGCCCCGGAGCAGGGTCCTGCCAGTCCCTTTTAATCCGTGGGCGCTCGCAGTGCAACTCAGTCCATGCTCCTGTGCAAACCGGTCCTTGGGAGGTTTGGGAGGGTGGAAGGGGTGGGGGAGAGTTCTGGGGGAGGGGTGTGTGTGTGTGTGTGTGTGTGTGTGTGTGTGTGTTGGGGGGCTCCACCGCGGGTGCGGGGCAGCGAGAGGACCTCTCGCACTCCAGAGAGCACGCCTACACCTGGCGACCGGGGCGACTCTCCCACCCCCAGGGGGAGTTGAAGGCTTCCGGCGCCGCCGCTTAGTCCACCGGTTCCCCGGGCAAGCGCAGGAGTCCTGGGAACACACCGCTGCAGCGCTGCCCAGGCGGATGTCACTGGCCCTTGTCGTCCCCGGCCTCGGCCCTGACCCCGGCCCCGACCCCGCATCCGGCCCGGGCCCTCCTCCGGCCAACCTTGTGCAAGTCGCTGTGGCCATTAGACAGACCACTGACCGTCGCTCAGGTCCCCAGCGTGTGGTTGGGACGGCACACCTTCGGCCCCCGTGCATAATGACAGGGCGCTGAGGGGGTTCTCTTGGCAGCCCACGTAAAGCCGCGGCGACGGACCAGGTGGCACCCGGAGCTTGTGCGCGTGCCTAACAGGGGGCCTGGCGTAGCCCAGGCACCTAGGGCGCGGAACGCTGAGGAGACCTGCAAGCCAGGCGTCTCTTCTTGGGCCACCGGAGGCCGGTGGCAGGCGTCTACGGCCATACCACCCTGAACGCGCCCGATCTCGTCTGATCTCGGAAGCTAAGCAGGGTCGGGCCTGGTTAGTACTTGGATGGGAGACCGCCTGGGAATACCGGGTGCTGTAGGCTTTTTGCCTGCCGCCACCCACGCTTCTTTTTCCTGACTTTCCCTTGGCCACAGGCTCGCTTGCCCACAAGCCGGCCGGCGTGGATGGCGGGTGCGTTGGGCTGGGGTGCGGTGAGGTGTTGTGGGGCGAAGCACAGGGAGAGAGCCACTGCACCCGAATGCACCCGTCCTACCGGCACCTGAGAGCCCGGGAACGGCCCTCCTCCGCCTTGAGTGCCAGGTCACTCCACGAAACAAGTGGCAGGCCGTCTGTTGGCCGCATTGACTTTAAAAGCAGGTTCAGCGTGGGCTCAGCGGATAGTGTGGATCTGGGATAAGTAAAGGACCCGGGTTCGAAGCCCCAAGGGAACGGCGGGCTGCAAACAGACTTGGAGTCCTCGTGTCTCAGATTAACAGAGCACAGTGTCCCACCTGGACCAAACTTGATGTACGTCTCTGCGTTTTCCCTCCTCTTCCTTCCGCCGAGCCCACTCAGGTCTTCAACGCCGCGCGCTGGTCGAGGCAGGCATAGCACCTGGAGGTGGCCCTGGCCACTACTGCCCCAGCCTGGTAGTCCACCCCTACCTACCAGGGGCTGTCGCCCAGGAGCGCGTGTGCTCAGCTGCCCCCTGCCCTCCTGCACTCCACCTGCCCCGGAGCAGGGTCCTGCCAGTCCCTTTTAATCCGTGGGCGCTCGCAGTTCAACTCAGTCCATGCTCCTGTGCAAACCGGTCCTTGGGAGGTTTGGGAGGGTGGAAGGGGTGGGGGAGAGTTCTGGGGGAGGGGTGTGTGTGTGTGTGTGTGTGTGTGTGTGTGTGTGTGTGTGTGTTGGGGGGCTCCACCGCGGGTGCGGGGCAGCGAGAGGACCTCTCGCACTCCAGAGAGCACGCCTACACCTGGCGACCGGGGCGACTCTCCCACCCCCAGGGGGAGTTGAAGGCTTCCGGCGCCGCCGCTTAGTCCACCGGTTCCCCGGGCAAGCGCAGGAGTCCTGGGAACACACCGCTGCAGCGCTGCCCAGGCGGATGTCACTGGCCCTTGTCGTCCCCGGCCTCGGCCCTGACCCCGGCCCCGACCCCGCATCCGGCCCGGGCCCTCCTCCGGCCAACCTTGTGCAAGTCGCTGTGGCCATTAGACAGACCACTGACCGTCGCTCAGGTCCCCAGCGTGTGGTTGGGACGGCACACCTTCGGCCCCCGTGCATAATGACAGGGCGCTGAGGGGGTTCTCTTGGCAGCCCACGTAAAGCCGCGGCGACGGACCAGGTGGCACCCGGAGCTTGTGCGCGTGCCTAACAGGGGGCCTGGCGTAGCCCAGGCACCTAGGGCGCGGAACGCTGAGGAGACCTGCAAGCCAGGCGTCTCTTCTTGGGCCACCGGAGGCCGGTGGCAGGCGTCTACGGCCATACCACCCTGAACGCGCCCGATCTCGTCTGATCTCGGAAGCTAAGCAGGGTCGGGCCTGGTTAGTACTTGGATGGGAGACCGCCTGGGAATACCGGGTGCTGTAGGCTTTTTGCCTGCCGCCACCCACGCTTCTTTTTCCTGACTTTCCCTTGGCCACAGGCTCGCTTGCCCACAAGCCGGCCGGCGTGGATGGCGGGTGCGTTGGGCTGGGGTGCGGTGAGGTGTTGTGGGGCGAAGCACAGGGAGAGAGCCACTGCACCCGAATGCACCCGTCCTACCGGCACCTGAGAGCCCGGGAACGGCCCTCCTCCGCCTTGAGTGCCAGGTCACTCCACGAAACAAGTGGCAGGCCGTCTGTTGGCCGCATTGACTTTAAAAGCAGGTTCAGCGTGGGCTCAGCGGATAGTGTGGATCTGGGATAAGTAAAGGACCCGGGTTCGAAGCCCCAAGGGAACGGCGGGCTGCAAACAGACTTGGAGTCCTCGTGTCTCAGATTAACAGAGCACAGTGTCCCACCTGGACCAAACTTGATGTACGTCTCTGCGTTTTCCCTCCTCTTCCTTCCGCCGAGCCCACTCAGGTCTTCAACGCCGCGCGCTGGTCGAGGCAGGCATAGCACCTGGAGGTGGCCCTGGCCACTACTGCCCCAGCCTGGTAGTCCACCCCTACCTACCAGGGGCTGTCGCCCAGGAGCGCGTGTGCTCAGCTGCCCCCTGCCCTCCTGCACTCCACCTGCCCCGGAGCAGGGTCCTGCCAGTCCCTTTTAATCCGTGGGCGCTCGCAGTGCAACTCAGTCCATGCTCCTGTGCAAACCGGTCCTTGGGAGGTTTGGGAGGGTGGAAGGGGTGGGGGAGAGTTCTGGGGGAGGGGTGTGTGTGTGTGTGTGTGTGTGTGTGTGTGTTGGGGGGCTCCACCGCGGGTGCGGGGCAGCGAGAGGACCTCTCGCACTCCAGAGAGCACGCCTACACCTGGCGACCGGGGCGACTCTCCCACCCCCAGGGGGAGTTGAAGGCTTCCGGCGCCGCCGCTTAGTCCACCGGTTCCCCGGGCAAGCGCAGGAGTCCTGGGAACACACCGCTGCAGCGCTGCCCAGGCGGATGTCACTGGCCCTTGTCGTCCCCGGCCTCGGCCCTGACCCCGGCCCCGACCCCGCATCCGGCCCGGGCCCTCCTCCGGCCAACCTTGTGCAAGTCGCTGTGGCCATTAGACAGACCACTGACCGTCGCTCAGGTCCCCAGCGTGTGGTTGGGACGGCACACCTTCGGCCCCCGTGCATAATGACAGGGCGCTGAGGGGGTTCTCTTGGCAGCCCACGTAAAGCCGCGGCGACGGACCAGGTGGCACCCGGAGCTTGTGCGCGTGCCTAACAGGGGGCCTGGCGTAGCCCAGGCACCTAGGGCGCGGAACGCTGAGGAGACCTGCAAGCCAGGCGTCTCTTCTTGGGCCACCGGAGGCCGGTGGCAGGCGTCTACGGCCATACCACCCTGAACGCGCCCGATCTCGTCTGATCTCGGAAGCTAAGCAGGGTCGGGCCTGGTTAGTACTTGGATGGGAGACCGCCTGGGAATACCGGGTGCTGTAGGCTTTTTGCCTGCCGCCACCCACGCTTCTTTTTCCTGACTTTCCCTTGGCCACAGGCTCGCTTGCCCACAAGCCGGCCGGCGTGGATGGCGGGTGCGTTGGGCTGGGGTGCGGTGAGGTGTTGTGGGGCGAAGCACAGGGAGAGAGCCACTGCACCCGAATGCACCCGTCCTACCGGCACCTGAGAGCCCGGGAACGGCCCTCCTCCGCCTTGAGTGCCAGGTCACTCCACGAAACAAGTGGCAGGCCGTCTGTTGGCCGCATTGACTTTAAAAGCAGGTTCAGCGTGGGCTCAGCGGATAGTGTGGATCTGGGATAAGTAAAGGACCCGGGTTCGAAGCCCCAAGGGAACGGCGGGCTGCAAACAGACTTGGAGTCCTCGTGTCTCAGATTAACAGAGCACAGTGTCCCACCTGGACCAAACTTGATGTACGTCTCTGCGTTTTCCCTCCTCTTCCTTCCGCCGAGCCCACTCAGGTCTTCAACGCCGCGCGCTGGTCGAGGCAGGCATAGCACCTGGAGGTGGCCCTGGCCACTACTGCCCCAGCCTGGTAGTCCACCCCTACCTACCAGGGGCTGTCGCCCAGGAGCGCGTGTGCTCAGCTGCCCCCTGCCCTCCTGCACTCCACCTGCCCCGGAGCAGGGTCCTGCCAGTCCCTTTTAATCCGTGGGCGCTCGCAGTGCAACTCAGTCCATGCTCCTGTGCAAACCGGTCCTTGGGAGGTTTGGGAGGATGGAAGGGGTGGGGGAGAGTTCTGGGGGAGGGGTGTGTGTGTGTGTGTGTGTGTGTGTGTGTGTGTGTGTGTGTGTGTGTGTGTTGGGGGGCTCCACCGCGGGTGCGGGGCAGCGAGAGGACCTCTCGCACTCCAGAGAGCACGCCTACACCTGGCGACCGGGGCGACTCTCCCACCCCCAGGGGGAGTTGAAGGCTTTCGGCGCCGCCGCTTAGTCCACCGGTTCCCCGGGCAAGCGCAGGAGTCCTGGGAACACACCGCTGCAGCGCTGCCCAGGCGGATGTCACTGGCCCTTGTCGTCCCCGGCCTCGGCCTTGACCCCGGCCCCGACCCCGCATCCGGCCCGGGCCCTCCTCCGGCCAACCTTGTGCAAGTCGCTGTGGCCATTAGACAGACCACTGACCGTCGCTCAGGTCCCCAGCGTGTGGTTGGGACGGCACACCTTCGGCCCCCGTGCATAATGACAGGGCGCTGAGGGGGTTCTCTTGGCAGCCCACGTAAAGCCGCGGCGACGGACCAGGTGGCACCCGGAGCTTGTGCGCGTGCCTAACAGGGGGCCTGGCGTAGCCCAGGCACCTAGGGCGCGGAACGCTGAGGAGACCTGCAAGCCAGGCGTCTCTTCTTGGGCCACCGGAGGCCGGTGGCAGGCGTCTACGGCCATACCACCCTGAACGCGCCCGATCTCGTCTGATCTCGGAAGCTAAGCAGGGTCGGGCCTGGTTAGTACTTGGATGGGAGACCGCCTGGGAATACCGGGTGCTGTAGGCTTTTTGCCTGCCGCCACCCACGCTTCTTTTTCCTGACTTTCCCTTGGCCACAGGCTCGCTTGCCCACAAGCCGGCCGGCGTGGATGGCGGGTGCGTTGGGCTGGGGTGCGGTGAGGTGTTGTGGGGCGAAGCACAGGGAGAGAGCCACTGCACCCGAATGCACCCGTCCTACCGGCACCTGAGAGCCCGGGAACGGCCCTCCTCCGCCTTGAGTGCCAGGTCACTCCACGAAACAAGTGGCAGGCCGTCTGTTGGCCGCATTGACTTTAAAAGCAGGTTCAGCGTGGGCTCAGCGGATAGTGTGGATCTGGGATAAGTAAAGGACCCGGGTTCGAAGCCCCAAGGGAACGGCGGGCTGCAAACAGACTTGGAGTCCTCGTGTCTCAGATTAACAGAGCACAGTGTCCCACCTGGACCAAACTTGATGTACGTCTCTGCGTTTTCCCTCCTCTTCCTTCCGCCGAGCCCACTCAGGTCTTCAACGCCGCGCGCTGGTCGAGGCAGGCATAGCACCTGGAGGTGGCCCTGGCCACTACTGCCCCAGCCTGGTAGTCCACCCCTACCTACCAGGGGCTGTCGCCCAGGAGCGCGTGTGCTCAGCTGCCCCCTGCCCTCCTGCACTCCACCTGCCCCGGAGCAGGGTCCTGCCAGTCCCTTTTAATCCGTGGGCGCTCGCAGTGCAACTCAGTCCATGCTCCTGTGCAAACCGGTCCTTGGGAGGTTTGGGAGGGTGGAAGGGGTGGGGGAGAGTTCTGGGGGAGGGGTGTGTGTGTGTGTGTGTGTGTGTGTGTGTGTGTGTTGGGGGGCTCCACCGCGGGTGCGGGGCAGCGAGAGGACCTCTCGCACTCCAGAGAGCACGCCTACACCTGGCGACCGGGGCGACTCTCCCACCCCCAGGGGGAGTTGAAGGCTTCCGGCGCCGCCGCTTAGTCCACCGGTTCCCCGGGCAAGCGCAGGAGTCCTGGGAACACACCGCTGCAGCGCTGCCCAGGCGGATGTCACTGGCCCTTGTCGTCCCCGGCCTCGGCCCTGACCCCGGCCCCGACCCCGCATCCGGCCCGGGCCCTCCTCCGGCCAACCTTGTGCAAGTCGCTGTGGCCATTAGACAGACCACTGACCGTCGCTCAGGTCCCCAGCGTGTGGTTGGGACGGCACACCTTCGGCCCCCGTGCATAATGACAGGGCGCTGAGGGGGTTCTCTTGGCAGCCCACGTAAAGCCGCGGCGACGGACCAGGTGGCACCCGGAGCTTGTGCGCGTGCCTAACAGGGGGCCTGGCGTAGCCCAGGCACCTAGGGCGCGGAACGCTGAGGAGACCTGCAAGCCAGGCGTCTCTTCTTGGGCCACCGGAGGCCGGTGGCAGGCGTCTACGGCCATACCACCCTGAACGCGCCCGATCTCGTCTGATCTCGGAAGCTAAGCAGGGTCGGGCCTGGTTAGTACTTGGATGGGAGACCGCCTGGGAATACCGGGTGCTGTAGGCTTTTTGCCTGCCGCCACCCACGCTTCTTTTTCCTGACTTTCCCTTGGCCACAGGCTCGCTTGCCCACAAGCCGGCCGGCGTGGATGGCGGGTGCGTTGGGCTGGGGTGCGGTGAGGTGTTGTGGGGCGAAGCACAGGGAGAGAGCCACTGCACCCGAATGCACCCGTCCTACCGGCACCTGAGAGCCCGGGAACGGCCCTCCTCCGCCTTGAGTGCCAGGTCACTCCACGAAACAAGTGGCAGGCCGTCTGTTGGCCGCATTGACTTTAAAAGCAGGTTCAGCGTGGGCTCAGCGGATAGTGTGGATCTGGGATAAGTAAAGGACCCGGGTTCGAAGCCCCAAGGGAACGGCGGGCTGCAAACAGACTTGGAGTCCTCGTGTCTCAGATTAACAGAGCACAGTGTCCCACCTGGACCAAACTTGATGTACGTCTCTGCGTTTTCCCTCCTCTTCCTTCCGCCGAGCCCACTCAGGTCTTCAACGCCGCGCGCTGGTCGAGGCAGGCATAGCACCTGGAGGTGGCCCTGGCCACTACTGCCCCAGCCTGGTAGTCCACCCCTACCTACCAGGGGCTGTCGCCCAGGAGCGCGTGTGCTCAGCTGCCCCCTGCCCTCCTGCACTCCACCTGCCCCGGAGCAGGGTCCTGCCAGTCCCTTTTAATCCGTGGGCGCTCGCAGTGCAACTCAGTCCATGCTCCTGTGCAAACCGGTCCTTGGGAGGTTTGGGAGGGTGGAAGGGGTGGGGGAGAGTTCTGGGGGAGGGGTGTGTGTGTGTGTGTGTGTGTGTGTGTGTGTTGGGGGGCTCCACCGCGGGTGCGGGGCAGCGAGAGGACCTCTCGCACTCCAGAGAGCACGCCTACACCTGGCGACCGGGGCGACTCTCCCACCCCCAGGGGGAGTTGAAGGCTTCCGGCGCCGCCGCTTAGTCCACCGGTTCCCCGGGCAAGCGCAGGAGTCCTGGAAACACACCGCTGCAGCGCTGCCCAGGCGGATGTCACTGGCCCTTGTCGTCCCCGGCCTCGGCCCTGACCCCGGCCCCGACCCCGCATCCGGCCCGGGCCCTCCTCCGGCCAACCTTGTGCAAGTCGCTGTGGCCATTAGACAGACCACTGACCGTCGCTCAGGTCCCCAGCGTGTGGTTGGGACGGCACACCTTCGGCCCCCGTGCATAATGACAGGGCGCTGAGGGGGTTCTCTTGGCAGCCCACGTAAAGCCGCGGCGACGGACCAGGTGGCACCCGGAGCTTGTGCGCGTGCCTAACAGGGGGCCTGGCGTAGCCCAGGCACCTAGGGCGCGGAACGCTGAGGAGACCTGCAAGCCAGGCGTCTCTTCTTGGGCCACCGGAGGCCGGTGGCAGGCGTCTACGGCCATACCACCCTGAACGCGCCCGATCTCGTCTGATCTCGGAAGCTAAGCAGGGTCGGGCCTGGTTAGTACTTGGATGGGAGACCGCCTGGGAATACCGGGTGCTGTAGGCTTTTTGCCTGCCGCCACCCACGCTTCTTTTTCCTGACTTTCCCTTGGCCACAGGCTCGCTTGCCCACAAGCCGGCCGGCGTGGATGGCGGGTGCGTTGGGCTGGGGTGCGGTGAGGTGTTGTGGGGCGAAGCACAGGGAGAGAGCCACTGCACCCGAATGCACCCGTCCTACCGGCACCTGAGAGCCCGGGAACGGCCCTCCTCCGCCTTGAGTGCCAGGTCACTCCACGAAACAAGTGGCAGGCCGTCTGTTGGCCGCATTGACTTTAAAAGCAGGTTCAGCGTGGGCTCAGCGGATAGTGTGGATCTGGGATAAGTAAAGGACCCGGGTTCGAAGCCCCAAGGGAACGGCGGGCTGCAAACAGACTTGGAGTCCTCGTGTCTCAGATTAACAGAGCACAGTGTCCCACCTGGACCAAACTTGATGTACGTCTCTGCGTTTTCCCTCCTCTTCCTTCCGCCGAGCCCACTCAGGTCTTCAACGCCGCGCGCTGGTCGAGGCAGGCATAGCACCTGGAGGTGGCCCTGGCCACTACTGCCCCAGCCTGGTAGTCCACCCCTACCTACCAGGGGCTGTCGCCCAGGAGCGCGTGTGCTCAGCTGCCCCCTGCCCTCCTGCACTCCACCTGCCCCGGAGCAGGGTCCTGCCAGTCCCTTTTAATCCGTGGGCGCTCGCAGTGCAACTCAGTCCATGCTCCTGTGCAAACCGGTCCTTGGGAGGTTTGGGAGGGTGGAAGGGGTGGGGGAGAGTTCTGGGGGAGGGGTGTGTGTGTGTGTGTGTGTGTGTGTGTGTGTTGGGGGGCTCCACCGCGGGTGCGGGGCAGCGAGAGGACCTCTCGCACTCCAGAGAGCACGCCTACACCTGGCGACCGGGGCGACTCTCCCACCCCCAGGGGGAGTTGAAGGCTTCCGGCGCCGCCGCTTAGTCCACCGGTTCCCCGGGCAAGCGCAGGAGTCCTGGGAACACACCGCTGCAGCGCTGCCCAGGCGGATGTCACTGGCCCTTGTCGTCCCCGGCCTCGGCCCTGACCCCGGCCCCGACCCCGCATCCGGCCCGGGCCCTCCTCCGGCCAACCTTGTGCAAGTCGCTGTGGCCATTAGACAGACCACTGACCGTCGCTCAGGTCCCCAGCGTGTGGTTGGGACGGCACACCTTCGGCCCCCGTGCATAATGACAGGGCGCTGAGGGGGTTCTCTTGGCAGCCCACGTAAAGCCGCGGCGACGGACCAGGTGGCACCCGGAGCTTGTGCGCGTGCCTAACAGGGGGCCTGGCGTAGCCCAGGCACCTAGGGCGCGGAACGCTGAGGAGACCTGCAAGCCAGGCGTCTCTTCTTGGGCCACCGGAGGCCGGTGGCAGGCGTCTACGGCCATACCACCCTGAACGCGCCCGATCTCGTCTGATCTCGGAAGCTAAGCAGGGTCGGGCCTGGTTAGTACTTGGATGGGAGACCGCCTGGGAATACCGGGTGCTGTAGGCTTTTTGCCTGCCGCCACCCACGCTTCTTTTTCCTGACTTTCCCTTGGCCACAGGCTCGCTTGCCCACAAGCCGGCCGGCGTGGATGGCGGGTGCGTTGGGCTGGGGTGCGGTGAGGTGTTGTGGGGCGAAGCACAGGGAGAGAGCCACTGCACCCGAATGCACCCGGCCTACCGGCACCTGAGAGCCCGGGAACGGCCCTCCTCCGCCTTGAGTGCCAGGTCACTCCACGAAACAAGTGGCAGGCCGTCTGTTGGCCGCATTGACTTTAAAAGCAGGTTCAGCGTGGGCTCAGCGGATAGTGTGGATCTGGGATAAGTAAAGGACCCGGGTTCGAAGCCCCAAGGGAACGGCGGGCTGCAAACAGACTTGGAGTCCTCGTGTCTCAGATTAACAGAGCACAGTGTCCCACCTGGACCAAACTTGATGTACGTCTCTGCGTTTTCCCTCCTCTTCCTTCCGCCGAGCCCACTCAGGTCTTCAACGCCGCGCGCTGGTCGAGGCAGGCATAGCACCTGGAGGTGGCCCTGGCCACTACTGCCCCAGCCTGGTAGTCCACCCCTACCTACCAGGGGCTGTCGCCCAGGAGCGCGTGTGCTCAGCTGCCCCCTGCCCTCCTGCACTCCACCTGCCCCGGAGCAGGGTCCTGCCAGTCCCTTTTAATCCGTGGGCGCTCGCAGTGCAACTCAGTCCATGCTCCTGTGCAAACCGGTCCTTGGGAGGTTTGGGAGGATGGAAGGGGTGGGGGAGAGTTCTGGGGGAGGGGTGTGTGTGTGTGTGTGTGTGTGTGTGTGTGTGTGTGTGTGTGTGTGTGTGTTGGGGGGCTCCACCGCGGGTGCGGGGCAGCGAGAGGACCTCTCGCACTCCAGAGAGCACGCCTACACCTGGCGACCGGGGCGACTCTCCCACCCCCAGGGGGAGTTGAAGGCTTTCGGCGCCGCCGCTTAGTCCACCGGTTCCCCGGGCAAGCGCAGGAGTCCTGGGAACACACCGCTGCAGCGCTGCCCAGGCGGATGTCACTGGCCCTTGTCGTCCCCGGCCTCGGCCCTGACCCCGGCCCCGACCCCGCATCCGGCCCGGGCCCTCCTCCGGCCAACCTTGTGCAAGTCGCTGTGGCCATTAGACAGACCACTGACCGTCGCTCAGGTCCCCAGCGTGTGGTTGGGACGGCACACCTTCGGCCCCCGTGCATAATGACAGGGCGCTGAGGGGGTTCTCTTGGCAGCCCACGTAAAGCCGCGGCGACGGACCAGGTGGCACCCGGAGCTTGTGCGCGTGCCTAACAGGGGGCCTGGCGTAGCCCAGGCACCTAGGGCGCGGAACGCTGAGGAGACCTGCAAGCCAGGCGTCTCTTCTTGGGCCACCGGAGGCCGGTGGCAGGCGTCTACGGCCATACCACCCTGAACGCGCCCGATCTCGTCTGATCTCGGAAGCTAAGCAGGGTCGGGCCTGGTTAGTACTTGGATGGGAGACCGCCTGGGAATACCGGGTGCTGTAGGCTTTTTGCCTGCCGCCACCCACGCTTCTTTTTCCTGACTTTCCCTTGGCCACAGGCTCGCTTGCCCACAAGCCGGCCGGCGTGGATGGCGGGTGCGTTGGGCTGGGGTGCGGTGAGGTGTTGTGGGGCGAAGCACAGGGAGAGAGCCACTGCACCCGAATGCACCCGGCCTACCGGCACCTGAGAGCCCGGGAACGGCCCTCCTCCGCCTTGAGTGCCAGGTCACTCCACGAAACAAGTGGCAGGCCGTCTGTTGGCCGCATTGACTTTAAAAGCAGGTTCAGCGTGGGCTCAGCGGATAGTGTGGATCTGGGATAAGTAAAGGACCCGGGTTCGAAGCCCCAAGGGAACGGCGGGCTGCAAACAGACTTGGAGTCCTCGTGTCTCAGATTAACAGAGCACAGTGTCCCACCTGGACCAAACTTGATGTACGTCTCTGCGTTTTCCCTCCTCTTCCTTCCGCCGAGCCCACTCAGGTCTTCAACGCCGCGCGCTGGTCGAGGCAGGCATAGCACCTGGAGGTGGCCCTGGCCACTACTGCCCCAGCCTGGTAGTCCACCCCTACCTACCAGGGGCTGTCGCCCAGGAGCGCGTGTGCTCAGCTGCCCCCTGCCCTCCTGCACTCCACCTGCCCCGGAGCAGGGTCCTGCCAGTCCCTTTTAATCCGTGGGCGCTCGCAGTGCAACTCAGTCCATGCTCCTGTGCAAACCGGTCCTTGGGAGGTTTGGGAGGGTGGAAGGGGTGGGGGAGAGTTCTGGGGGAGGGGTGTGTGTGTGTGTGTGTGTGTGTGTGTGTGTGTGTTGGGGGGCTCCACCGCGGGTGCGGGGCAGCGAGAGGACCTCTCGCACTCCAGAGAGCACGCCTACACCTGGCGACCGGGGCGACTCTCCCACCCCCAGGGGGAGTTGAAGGCTTCCGGCGCCGCCGCTTAGTCCACCGGTTCCCCGGGCAAGCGCAGGAGTCCTGGGAACACACCGCTGCAGCGCTGCCCAGGCGGATGTCACTGGCCCTTGTCGTCCCCGTCCTCGGCCCTGACCCCGGCCCCGACCCCGCATCCGGCCCGGGCCCTCCTCCGGCCAACCTTGTGCAAGTCGCTGTGGCCATTAGACAGACCACTGACCGTCGCTCAGGTCCCCAGCGTGTGGTTGGGACGGCACACCTTCGGCCCCCGTGCATAATGACAGGGCGCTGAGGGGGTTCTCTTGGCAGCCCACGTAAAGCCGCGGCGACGGACCAGGTGGCACCCGGAGCTTGTGCGCGTGCCTAACAGGGGGCCTGGCGTAGCCCAGGCACCTAGGGCGCGGAACGCTGAGGAGACCTGCAAGCCAGGCGTCTCTTCTTGGGCCACCGGAGGCCGGTGGCAGGCGTCTACGGCCATACCACCCTGAACGCGCCCGATCTCGTCTGATCTCGGAAGCTAAGCAGGGTCGGGCCTGGTTAGTACTTGGATGGGAGACCGCCTGGGAATACCGGGTGCTGTAGGCTTTTTGCCTGCCGCCACCCACGCTTCTTTTTCCTGACTTTCCCTTGGCCACAGGCTCGCTTGCCCACAAGCCGGCCGGCGTGGATGGCGGGTGCGTTGGGCTGGGGTGCGGTGAGGTGTTGTGGGGCGAAGCACAGGGAGAGAGCCACTGCACCCGAATGCACCCGGCCTACCGGCACCTGAGAGCCCGGGAACGGCCCTCCTCCGCCTTGAGTGCCAGGTCACTCCACGAAACAAGTGGCAGGCCGTCTGTTGGCCGCATTGACTTTAAAAGCAGGTTCAGCGTGGGCTCAGCGGATAGTGTGGATCTGGGATAAGTAAAGGACCCGGGTTCGAAGCCCCAAGGGAACGGCGGGCTGCAAACAGACTTGGAGTCCTCGTGTCTCAGATTAACAGAGCACAGTGTCCCACCTGGACCAAACTTGATGTACGTCTCTGCGTTTTCCCTCCTCTTCCTTCCGCCGAGCCCACTCAGGTCTTCAACGCCGCGCGCTGGTCGAGGCAGGCATAGCACCTGGAGGTGGCCCTGGCCACTACTGCCCCAGCCTGGTAGTCCACCCCTACCTACCAGGGGCTGTCGCCCAGGAGCGCGTGTGCTCAGCTGCCCCCTGCCCTCCTGCACTCCACCTGCCCCGGAGCAGGGTCCTGCCAGTCCCTTTTAATCCGTGGGCGCTCGCAGTGCAACTCAGTCCATGCTCCTGTGCAAACCGGTCCTTGGGAGGTTTGGGAGGGTGGAAGGGGTGGGGGAGAGTTCTGGGGGAGGGGTGTGTGTGTGTGTGTGTGTGTGTGTGTGTGTTGGGGGGCTCCACCGCGGGTGCGGGGCAGCGAGAGGACCTCTCGCACTCCAGAGAGCACGCCTACACCTGGCGACCGGGGCGACTCTCCCACCCCCAGGGGGAGTTGAAGGCTTCCGGCGCCGCCGCTTAGTCCACCGGTTCCCCGGGCAAGCGCAGGAGTCCTGGGAACACACCGCTGCAGCGCTGCCCAGGCGGATGTCACTGGCCCTTGTCGTCCCCGTCCTCGGCCCTGACCCCGGCCCCGACCCCGCATCCGGCCCGGGCCCTCCTCCGGCCAACCTTGTGCAAGTCGCTGTGGCCATTAGACAGACCACTGACCGTCGCTCAGGTCCCCAGCGTGTGGTTGGGACGGCACACCTTCGGCCCCCGTGCATAATGACAGGGCGCTGAGGGGGTTCTCTTGGCAGCCCACGTAAAGCCGCGGCGACGGACCAGGTGGCACCCGGAGCTTGTGCGCGTGCCTAACAGGGGGCCTGGCGTAGCCCAGGCACCTAGGGCGCGGAACGCTGAGGAGACCTGCAAGCCAGGCGTCTCTTCTTGGGCCACCGGAGGCCAGTGGCAGGCGTCTACGGCCATACCACCCTGAACGCGACCGATCTCGTCTGATCTCGGAAGCTAAGCAGGGTCGGGCCTGGTTAGTACTTGGATGGGAGACCGCCTGGGAATACCGGGTGCTGTAGGCTTTTTGCCTGCCGCCACCCACGCTTCTTTTTCCTGACTTTCCCTTGGCCACAGGCTCGCTTGCCCACAAGCCGGCCGGCGTGGATGGCGGGTGCGTTGGGCTGGGGTGCGGTGAGGTGTTGTGGAGCGAAGCACAGGGAGAGAGCCACTGCACCCGAATGCACCCGTCCTACCGGCACCTGAGAGCCCGGGAACGGCCCTCCTCCGCCTTGAGTGCCAGGTCACTCCACGAAACAAGTGGCAGGCCGTCTGTTGGCCGCATTGACTTTAAAAGCAGGTTCAGCGTGGGCTCAGCGGATAGTGTGGATCTGGGATAAGTAAAGGACCCGGGTTCGAAGCCCCAAGGGAACGGCGGGCTGCAAACAGACTTGGAGTCCTCGTGTCTCAGATTAACAGAGCACAGTGTCCCACCTGGACCAAACTTGATGTACGTCTCTGCGTTTTCCCTCCTCTTCCTTCCGCCGAGCCCACTCAGGTCTTCAACGCCGCGCGCTGGTCGAGGCAGGCATAGCACCTGGAGGTGGCCCTGGCCACTACTGCCCCAGCCTGGTAGTCCACCCCTACCTACCAGGGGCTGTCGCCCAGGAGCGCGTGTGCTCAGCTGCCCCCTGCCCTCCTGCACTCCACCTGCCCCGGAGCAGGGTCCTGCCAGTCCCTTTTAATCCGTGGGCGCTCGCAGTGCAACTCAGTCCATGCTCCTGTGCAAACCGGTCCTTGGGAGGTTTGGGAGGGTGGAAGGGGTGGGGGAGAGTTCTGGGGGAGGGGTGTGTGTGTGTGTGTGTGTGTGTGTGTGTGTGTGTGTGTTGGGGGGCTCCACCGCGGGTGCGGGGCAGCGAGAGGACCTCTCGCACTCCAGAGAGCACGCCTACACCTGGCGACCGGGGCGACTCTCCCACCCCCAGGGGGAGTTGAAGGCTTCCGGCGCCGCCGCTTAGTCCACCGGTTCCCCGGGCAAGCGCAGGAGTCCTGGGAACACACCGCTGCAGCGCTGCCCAGGCGGATGTCACTGGCCCTTGTCGTCCCCGGCCTCGGCCCTGACCCCGGCCCCGACCCCGCATCCGGCCCGGGCCCTCCTCCGGCCAACCTTGTGCAAGTCGCTGTGGCCATTAGACAGACCACTGACCGTCGCTCAGGTCCCCAGCGTGTGGTTGGGACGGCACACCTTCGGCCCCCGTGCATAATGACAGGGCGCTGAGGGGGTTCTCTTGGCAGCCCACGTAAAGCCGCGGCGACGGACCAGGTGGCACCCGGAGCTTGTGCGCGTGCCTAACAGGGGGCCTGGCGTAGCCCAGGCACCTAGGGCGCGGAACGCTGAGGAGACCTGCAAGCCAGGCGTCTCTTCTTGGGCCACCGGAGGCCGGTGGCAGGCGTCTACGGCCATACCACCCTGAACGCGCCCGATCTCGTCTGATCTCGGAAGCTAAGCAGGGTCGGGCCTGGTTAGTACTTGGATGGGAGACCGCCTGGGAATACCGGGTGCTGTAGGCTTTTTGCCTGCCGCCACCCACGCTTCTTTTTCCTGACTTTCCCTTGGCCACAGGCTCGCTTGCCCACAAGCCGGCCGGCGTGGATGGCGGGTGCGTTGGGCTGGGGTGCGGTGAGGTGTTGTGGGGCGAAGCACAGGGAGAGAGCCACTGCACCCGAATGCACCCGTCCTACCGGCACCTGAGAGCCCGGGAACGGCCCTCCTCCGCCTTGAGTGCCAGGTCACTCCACGAAACAAGTGGCAGGCCGTCTGTTGGCCGCATTGACTTTAAAAGCAGGTTCAGCGTGGGCTCAGCGGATAGTGTGGATCTGGGATAAGTAAAGGACCCGGGTTCGAAGCCCCAAGGGAACGGCGGGCTGCAAACAGACTTGGAGTCCTCGTGTCTCAGATTAACAGAGCACAGTGTCCCACCTGGACCAAATTTGATGTACGTCTCTGCGTTTTCCCTCCTCTTCCTTCCGCCGAGCCCACTCAGGTCTTCAACGCCGCGCGCTGGTCGAGGCAGGCATAGCACCTGGAGGTGGCCCTGGCCACTACTGCCCCAGCCTGGTAGTCCACCCCTACCTACCAGGGGCTGTCGCCCAGGAGCGCGTGTGCTCAGCTGCCCCCTGCCCTCCTGCACTCCACCTGCCCCGGAGCAGGGTCCTGCCAGTCCCTTTTAATCCGTGGGCGCTCGCAGTGCAACTCAGTCCATGCTCCTGTGCAAACCGGTCCTTGGGAGGTTTGGGAGGGTGGAAGGGGTGGGGGAGAGTTCTGGGGGAGGGGTGTGTGTGTGTGTGTGTGTGTGTGTGTGTGTGTGTGTGTGTGTTGGGGGGCTCCACCGCGGGTGCGGGGCAGCGAGAGGACCTCTCGCACTCCAGAGAGCACGCCTACACCTGGCGACCGGGGCGACTCTCCCACCCCCAGGGGGAGTTGAAGGCTTCCGGCGCCGCCGCTTAGTCCACCGGTTCCCCGGGCAAGCGCAGGAGTCCTGGGAACACACCGCTGCAGCGCTGCCCAGGCGGATGTCACTGGCCCTTGTCGTCCCCGGCCTCGGCCCTGACCCCGGCCCCGACCCCGCATCCGGCCCGGGCCCTCCTCCGGCCAACCTTGTGCAAGTCGCTGTGGCCATTAGACAGACCACTGACCGTCGCTCAGGTCCCCAGCGTGTGGTTGGGACGGCACACCTTCGGCCCCCGTGCATAATGACAGGGCGCTGAGGGGGTTCTCTTGGCAGCCCACGTAAAGCCGCGGCGACGGACCAGGTGGCACCCGGAGCTTGTGCGCGTGCCTAACAGGGGGCCTGGCGTAGCCCAGGCACCTAGGGCGCGGAACGCTGAGGAGACCTGCAAGCCAGGCGTCTCTTCTTGGGCCACCGGAGGCCGGTGGCAGGCGTCTACGGCCATACCACCCTGAACGCGCCTGATCTCGGAAGCTAAGCAGGGTCGGGCCTGGTTAGTACTTGGATGGGAGACCGCCTGGGAATACCGGGTGCTGTAGGCTTTTTGCCTGCCGCCACCCACGCTTCTTTTTCCTGACTTTCCCTTGGCCACAGGCTCGCTTGCCCACAAGCCGGCCGGCGTGGATGGCGGGTGCGTTGGGCTGGGGTGCGGTGAGGTGTTGTGGGGCGAAGCACAGGGAGAGAGCCACTGCACCCGAATGCACCCGGCCTACCGGCACCTGAGAGCCCGGGAACGGCCCTCCTCCGCCTTGAGTGCCAGGTCACTCCACGAAACAAGTGGCAGGCCGTCTGTTGGCCGCATTGACTTTAAAAGCAGGTTCAGCGTGGGCTCAGCGGATAGTGTGGATCTGGGATAAGTAAAGGACCCGGGTTCGAAGCCCCAAGGGAACGGCGGGCTGCAAACAGACTTGGAGTCCTCGTGTCTCAGATTAACAGAGCACAGTGTCCCACCTGGACCAAACTTGATGTACGTCTCTGCGTTTTCCCTCCTCTTACTTCCGCCGAGCCCACTCAGGTCTTCAACGCCGCGCGCTGGTCGAGGCAGGCATAGCACCTGGAGGTGGCCCTGGCCACTACTGCCCCAGCCTGGTAGTCCACCCCTACCTACCAGGGGCTGTCGCCCAGGAGCGCGTGTGCTCAGCTGCCCCCTGCCCTCCTGCACTCCACCTGCCCCGGAGCAGGGTCCTGCCAGTCCCTTTTAATCCGTGGGCGCTCGCAGTGCAACTCAGTCCATGCTCCTGTGCAAACCGGACCTTGGGAGGTTTGGGAGGGTGGAAGGGGTGGGGGAGAGTTCTGGGCGAGGGGTGTGTGTGTGTGTGTGTGTGTGTGTGTGTGTGTGTGTGTGTGTTGGGGGGCTCCACCGCGGGTGCGGGGCAGCGAGAGGACCTCTCGCACTCCAGAGAGCACGCCTACACCTGGCGACCGGGGCGACTCTCCCACCCCCAGGGGGAGTTGAAGGCTTCCGGCGCCGCCGCTTAGTCCACCGGTTCCCCGGGCAAGCGCAGGAGTCCTGGGAACACACCGCTGCAGCGCTGCCCAGGCGGATGTCACTGGCCCTTGTCGTCCCCGGCCTCGGCCCTGACCCCGGCCCCGACCCCGCATCCGGCCCGGGCCCTCCTCCGGCCAACCTTGTGCAAGTCGCTGTGGCCATTAGACAGACCACTGACCGTCGCTCAGGTCCCCAGCGTGTGGTTGGGACGGCACACCTTCGGCCCCCGTGCATAATGACAGGGCGCTGAGGGGGTTCTCTTGGCAGCCCACGTAAAGCCGCGGCGACGGACCAGGTGGCACCCGGAGCTTGTGCGCGTGCCTAACAGGGGGCCTGGCGTAGCCCAGGCACCTAGGGCGCGGAACGCTGAGGAGACCTGCAAGCCAGGCGTCTCTTCTTGGGCCACCGGAGGCCGGTGGCAGGCGTCTACGGCCATACCACCCTGAACGCGCCCGATCTCGTCTGATCTCGGAAGCTAAGCAGGGTCGGGCCTGGTTAGTACTTGGATGGGAGACCGCCTGGGAACACCGGGTGCTGTAGGCTTTTTGCCTGCCGCCACCCACGCTTCTTTTTCCTGACTTTCCCTTGGCCACAGGCTCGCTTGCCCACAAGCCGGCCGGCGTGGATGGCGGGTGCGTTGGGCTGGGGTGCGGTGAGGTGTTGTGGGGCGAAGCACAGGGAGAGAGCCACTGCACCCGAATGCACCCGGCCTACCGGCACCTGAGAGCCCGGGAACGGCCCTCCTCCGCCTTGAGTGCCAGGTCACTCCACGAAACAAGTGGCAGGCCGTCTGTTGGCCGCATTGACTTTAAAAGCAGGTTCAGCGTGGGCTCAGCGGATAGTGTGGATCTGGGATAAGTAAAGGACCCGGGTTCGAAGCCCCAAGGGAACGGCGGGCTGCAAACAGACTTGGAGTCCTCGTGTCTCAGATTAACAGAGCACAGTGTCCCACCTGGACCAAACTTGATGTACGTCTCTGCGTTTTCCCTCCTCTTCCTTCCGCCGAGCCCACTCAGGTCTTCAACGCCGCGCGCTGGTCGAGGCAGGCATAGCACCTGGAGGTGGCCCTGGCCACTACTGCCCCAGCCTGGTAGTCCACCCCTACCTACCAGGGGCTGTCGCCCAGGAGCGCGTGTGCTCAGCTGCCCCCTGCCCTCCTGCACTCCACCTGCCCCGGAGCAGGGTCCTGCCAGTCCCTTTTAATCCGTGGGCGCTCGCAGTGCAACTCAGTCCATGCTCCTGTGCAAACCGGTCCTTGGGAGGTTTGGGAGGGTGGAAGGGGTGGGGGAGAGTTCTGGGGGAGGGGTGTGTGTGTGTGTGTGTGTGTGTGTGTGTGTGTGTGTGTGTGTTGGGGGGCTCCACCGCGGGTGCGGGGCAGCGAGAGGACCTCTCGCACTCCAGAGAGCACGCCTACACCTGGCGACCGGGGCGACTCTCCCACCCCCAGGGGGAGTTGAAGGCTTCCGGCGCCGCCGCTTAGTCCACCGGTTCCCCGGGCAAGCGCAGGAGTCCTGGGAACACACCGCTGCAGCGCTGCCCAGGCGGATGTCACTGGCCCTTGTCGTCCCCGGCCTCGGCCCTGACCCCGGCCCCGACCCCGCATCCGGCCCGGGCCCTCCTCCGGCCAACCTTGTGCAAGTCGCTGTGGCCATTAGACAGACCACTGACCGTCGCTCAGGTCCCCAGCGTGTGGTTGGGACGGCACACCTTCGGCCCCCGTGCATAATGACAGGGCGCTGAGGGGGTTCTCTTGGCAGCCCACGTAAAGCCGCGGCGACGGACCAGGTGGCACCCGGAGCTTGTGCGCGTGCCTAACAGGGGGCCTGGCGTAGCCCAGGCACCTAGGGCGCGGAACGCTGAGGAGACCTGCAAGCCAGGCGTCTCTTCTTGGGCCACCGGAGGCCGGTGGCAGGCGTCTACGGCCATACCACCCTGAACGCGCCCGATCTCGTCTGATCTCGGAAGCTAAGCAGGGTCGGGCCTGGTTAGTACTTGGATGGGAGACCGCCTGGGAACACCGGGTGCTGTAGGCTTTTTGCCTGCCGCCACCCACGCTTCTTTTTCCTGACTTTCCCTTGGCCACAGGCTCGCTTGCCCACAAGCCGGCCGGCGTGGATGGCGGGTGCGTTGGGCTGGGGTGCGGTGAGGTGTTGTGGGGCGAAGCACAGGGAGAGAGCCACTGCACCCGAATGCACCCGGCCTACCGGCACCTGAGAGCCCGGGAACGGCCCTCCTCCGCCTTGAGTGCCAGGTCACTCCACGAAACAAGTGGCAGGCCGTCTGTTGGCCGCATTGACTTTAAAAGCAGGTTCAGCGTGGGCTCAGCGGATAGTGTGGATCTGGGATAAGTAAAGGACCCGGGTTCGAAGCCCCAAGGGAACGGCGGGCTGCAAACAGACTTGGAGTCCTCGTGTCTCAGATTAACAGAGCACAGTGTCCCACCTGGACCAAACTTGATGTACGTCTCTGCGTTTTCCCTCCTCTTCCTTCCGCCGAGCCCACTCAGGTCTTCAACGCCGCGCGCTGGTCGAGGCAGGCATAGCACCTGGAGGTGGCCCTGGCCACTACTGCCCCAGCCTGGTAGTCCACCCCTACCTACCAGGGGCTGTCGCCCAGGAGCGCGTGTGCTCAGCTGCCCCCTGCCCTCCTGCACTCCACCTGCCCCGGAGCAGGGTCCTGCCAGTCCCTTTTAATCCGTGGGCGCTCGCAGTGCAACTCAGTCCATGCTCCTGTGCAAACCGGTCCTTGGGAGGTTTGGGAGGGTGGAAGGGGTGGGGGAGAGTTCTGGGGGAGGGGTGTGTGTGTGTGTGTGTGTGTGTGTGTGTGTGTGTGTGTTGGGGGGCTCCACCGCGGGTGCGGGGCAGCGAGAGGACCTCTCGCACTCCAGAGAGCACGCCTACACCTGGCGACCGGGGCGACTCTCCCACCCCCAGGGGGAGTTGAAGGCTTCCGGCGCCGCCGCTTAGTCCACCGGTTCCCCGGGCAAGCGCAGGAGTCCTGGGAACACACCGCTGCAGCGCTGCCCAGGCGGATGTCACTGGCCCTTGTCGTCCCCGGCCTCGGCCCTGACCCCGGCCCCGACCCCGCATCCGGCCCGGGCCCTCCTCCGGCCAACCTTGTGCAAGTCGCTGTGGCCATTAGACAGACCACTGACCGTCGCTCAGGTCCCCAGCGTGTGGTTGGGACGGCACACCTTCGGCCCCCGTGCATAATGACAGGGCGCTGAGGGGGTTCTCTTGGCAGCCCACGTAAAGCCGCGGCGACGGACCAGGTGGCACCCGGAGCTTGTGCGCGTGCCTAACAGGGGGCCTGGCGTAGCCCAGGCACCTAGGGCGCGGAACGCTGAGGAGACCTGCAAGCCAGGCGTCTCTTCTTGGGCCACCGGAGGCCGGTGGCAGGCGTCTACGGCCATACCACCCTGAACGCGCCCGATCTCGTCTGATCTCGGAAGCTAAGCAGGGTCGGGCCTGGTTAGTACTTGGATGGGAGACCGCCTGGGAATACCGGGTGCTGTAGGCTTTTTGCCTGCCGCCACCCACGCTTCTTTTTCCTGACTTTCCCTTGGCCACAGGCTCGCTTGCCCACAAGCCGGCCGGCGTGGATGGCGGGTGCGTTGGGCTGGGGTGCGGTGAGGTGTTGTGGGGCGAAGCACAGGGAGAGAGCCACTGCACCCGAATGCACCCGGCCTACCGGCACCTGAGAGCCCGGGAACGGCCCTCCTCCGCCTTGAGTGCCAGGTCACTCCACGAAACAAGTGGCAGGCCGTCTGTTGGCCGCATTGACTTTAAAAGCAGGTTCAGCGTGGGCTCAGCGGATAGTGTGGATCTGGGATAAGTAAAGGACCCGGGTTCGAAGCCCCAAGGGAACGGCGGGCTGCAAACAGACTTGGAGTCCTCGTGTCTCAGATTAACAGAGCACAGTGTCCCACCTGGACCAAATTTGATGTACGTCTCTGCGTTTTCCCTCCTCTTCCTTCCGCCGAGCCCACTCAGGTCTTCAACGCCGCGCGCTGGTCGAGGCAGGCATAGCACCTGGAGGTGGCCCTGGCCACTACTGCCCCAGCCTGGTAGTCCACCCCTACCTACCAGGGGCGGTCGCCCAGGAGCGCGTGTGCTCAGCTGCCCCCTGCCCTCCTGCACTCCACCTGCCCCGGAGCAGGGTCCTGCCAGTCCCTTTTAATCCGTGGGCGCTCGCAGTGCAACTCAGTCCATGCTCCTGTGCAAACCGGTCCTTGGGAGGTTTGGGAGGGTGGAAGGGGTGGGGGAGAGTTCTGGGGGAGGGGTGTGTGTGTGTGTGTGTGTGTGTGTGTGTGTGTGTGTGTGTGTGTTGGGGGGCTCCACCGCGGGTGCGGGGCAGCGAGAGGACCTCTCGCACTCCAGAGAGCACGCCTACACCTGGCGACCGGGGCGACTCTCCCACCCCCAGGGGGAGTTGAAGGCTTCCGGCGCCGCCGCTTAGTCCACCGGTTCCCCGGGCAAGCGCAGGAGTCCTGGGAACACACCGCTGCAGCGCTGCCCAGGCGGATGTCACTGGCCCTTGTCGTCCCCGGCCTCGGCCCTGACCCCGGCCCCGACCCCGCATCCGGCCCGGGCCCTCCTCCGGCCAACCTTGTGCAAGTCGCTGTGGCCATTAGGCAGACCACTGACCGTCGCTCAGGTCCCCAGCGTGTGGTTGGGACGGCACACCTTCGGCCCCCGTGCATAATGACAGGGCGCTGAGGGGGTTCTCTTGGCAGCCCACGTAAAGCCGCGGCGACGGACCAGGTGGCACCCGGAGCTTGTGCGCGTGCCTAACAGGGGGCCTGGCGTAGCCCAGGCACCTAGGGCGCGGAACGCTGAGGAGACCTGCAAGCCAGGCGTCTCTTCTTGGGCCACCGGAGGCCGGTGGCAGGCGTCTACGGCCATACCACCCTGAACGCGCCCGATCTCGTCTGATCTCGGAAGCTAAGCAGGGTCGGGCCTGGTTAGTACTTGGATGGGAGACCGCCTGGGAATACCGGGTGCTGTAGGCTTTTTGCCTGCCGCCACCCACGCTTCTTTTTCCTGACTTTCCCTTGGCCACAGGCTCGCTTGCCCACAAGCCGGCCGGCGTGGATGGCGGGTGCGTTGGGCTGGGGTGCGGTGAGGTGTTGTGGGGCGAAGCACAGGGAGAGAGCCACTGCACCCGAATGCACCCGGCCTACCGGCACCTGAGAGCCCGGGAACGGCCCTCCTCCGCCTTGAGTGCCAGGTCACTCCACGAAACAAGTGGCAGGCCGTCTGTTGGCCGCATTGACTTTAAAAGCAGGTTCAGCGTGGGCTCAGCGGATAGTGTGGATCTGGGATAAGTAAAGGACCCGGGTTCGAAGCCCCAAGGGAACGGCGGGCTGCAAACAGACTTGGAGTCCTCGTGTCTCAGATTAACAGAGCACAGTGTCCCACCTGGACCAAACTTGATGTACGTCTCTGCGTTTTCCCTCCTCTTCCTTCCGCCGAGCCCACTCAGGTCTTCAACGCCGCGCGCTGGTCGAGGCAGGCATAGCACCTGGAGGTGGCCCTGGCCACTACTGCCCCAGCCTGGTAGTCCACCCCTACCTACCAGGAGCTGTCGCCCAGGAGCGCGTGTGCTCAGCTGCCCCCTGCCCTCCTGCACTCCACCTGCCCCGGAGCAGGGTCCTGCCAGTCCCTTTTAATCCGTGGGCGCTCGCAGTGCAACTCAGTCCATGCTCCTGTGCAAACCGGTCCTTGGGAGGTTTGGGAGGGTGGAAGGGGTGGGGGAGAGTTCTGGGGGAGGGGTGTGTGTGTGTGTGTGTGTGTGTGTGTTGGGGGGCTCCACCGCGGGTGCGGGGCAGCGAGAGGACCTCTCGCACTCCAGAGAGCACGCCTACACCTGGCGACCGGGGCGACTCTCCCACCCCCAGGGGGAGTTGAAGGCTTCCGGCGCCGCCGCTTAGTCCACCGGTTCCCCGGGCAAGCGCAGGAGTCCTGGGAACACACCGCTGCAGCGCTGCCCAGGCGGATGTCACTGGCCCTTGTCGTCCCCGGCCTCGGCCCTGACCCCGGCCCCGACCCCGCATCCGGCCCGGGCCCTCCTCCGGCCAACCTTGTGCAAGTCGCTGTGGCCATTAGACAGACCACTGACCGTCGCTCAGGTCCCCAGCGTGTGGTTGGGACGGCACACCTTCGGCCCCCGTGCATAATGACAGGGCGCTGAGGGGGTTCTCTTGGCAGCCCACGTAAAGCCGCGGCGACGGACCAGGTGGCACCCGGAGCTTGTGCGCGTGCCTAACAGGGGGCCTGGCGTAGCCCAGGCACCTAGGGCGCGGAACGCTGAGGAGACCTGCAAGCCAGGCGTCTCTTCTTGGGCCACCGGAGGCCGGTGGCAGGCGTCTACGGCCATACCACCCTGAACGCGCCCGATCTCGTCTGATCTCGGAAGCTAAGCAGGGTCGGGCCTGTTTAGTACTTGGATGGGAGACCGCCTGGGAATACCGTGTGCTGTAGGCTTTTTGCCTGCCGCCACCCACGCTTCTTTTTCCTGACTTTCCCTTGGCCACAGGCTCGCTTGCCCACAAGCCGGCCGGCGTGGATGGCGGGTGCGTTGGGCTGGGGTGCGGTGAGGTGTTGTGGGGCGAAGCACAGGGAGAGAGCCACTGCACCCGAATGCACCCGTCCTACCGGCACCTGAGAGCCCGGGAACGGCCCTCCTCCGCCTTGAGTGCCAGGTCACTCCACGAAACAAGTGGCAGGCCGTCTGTTGGCCGCATTGACTTTAAAAGCAGGTTCAGCGTGGGCTCAGCGGATAGTGTGGATCTGGGATAAGTAAAGGACCCGGGTTCGAAGCCCCAAGGGAACGGCGGGCTGCAAACAGACTTGGAGTCCTCGTGTCTCAGATTAACAGAGCACAGTGTCCCACCTGGACCAAATTTGATGTACGTCTCTGCGTTTTCCCTCCTCTTCCTTCCGCCGAGCCCACTCAGGTCTTCAACGCCGCGCGCTGGTCGAGGCAGGCATAGCACCTGGAGGTGGCCCTGGCCACTACTGCCCCAGCCTGGTAGTCCACCCCTACCTACCAGGGGCGGTCGCCCAGGAGCGCGTGTGCTCAGCTGCCCCCTGCCCTCCTGCACTCCACCTGCCCCGGAGCAGGGTCCTGCCAGTCCCTTTTAATCCGTGGGCGCTCGCAGTGCAACTCAGTCCATGCTCCTGTGCAAACCGGTCCTTGGGAGGTTTGGGAGGGTGGAAGGGGTGGGGGAGAGTTCTGGGGGAGGGGTGTGTGTGTGTGTGTGTGTGTGTGTGTGTGTGTGTGTGTGTGTTGGGGGGCTCCACCGCGGGTGCGGGGCAGCGAGAGGACCTCTCGCACTCCAGAGAGCACGCCTACACCTGGCGACCGGGGCGACTCTCCCACCCCCAGGGGGAGTTGAAGGCTTCCGGCGCCGCCGCTTAGTCCACCGGTTCCCCGGGCAAGCGCAGGAGTCCTGGGAACACACCGCTGCAGCGCTGCCCAGGCGGATGTCACTGGCCCTTGTCGTCCCCGGCCTCGGCCCTGACCCCGGCCCCGACCCCGCATCCGGCCCGGGCCCTCCTCCGGCCAACCTTGTGCAAGTCGCTGTGGCCATTAGACAGACCACTGACCGTCGCTCAGGTCCCCAGCGTGTGGTTGGGACGGCACACCTTCGGCCCCCGTGCATAATGACAGGGCGCTGAGGGGGTTCTCTTGGCAGCCCACGTAAAGCCGCGGCGACGGACCAGGTGGCACCCGGAGCTTGTGCGCGTGCCTAACAGGGGGCCTGGCGTAGCCCAGGCACCTAGGGCGCGGAACGCTGAGGAGACCTGCAAGCCAGGCGTCTCTTCTTGGGCCACCGGAGGCCGGTGGCAGGCGTCTACGGCCATACCACCCTGAACGCGCCCGATCTCGTCTGATCTCGGAAGCTAAGCAGGGTCGGGCCTGGTTAGTACTTGGATGGGAGACCGCCTGGGAATACCGGGTGCTGTAGGCTTTTTGCCTGCCGCCACCCACGCTTCTTTTTCCTGACTTTCCCTTGGCCACAGGCTCGCTTGCCCACAAGCCGGCCGGCGTGGATGGCGGGTGCGTTGGGCTGGGGTGCGGTGAGGTGTTGTGGGGCGAAGCACAGGGAGAGAGCCACTGCACCCGAATGCACCCGGCCTACCGGCACCTGAGAGCCCGGGAACGGCCCTCCTCCGCCTTGAGTGCCAGGTCACTCCACGAAACAAGTGGCAGGCCGTCTGTTGGCCGCATTGACTTTAAAAGCAGGTTCAGCGTGGGCTCAGCGGATAGTGTGGATCTGGGATAAGTAAAGGACCCGGGTTCGAAGCCCCAAGGGAACGGCGGGCTGCAAACAGACTTGGAGTCCTCGTGTCTCAGATTAACAGAGCACAGTGTCCCACCTGGACCAAACTTGATGTACGTCTCTGCGTTTTCCCTCCTCTTCCTTCCGCCGAGCCCACTCAGGTCTTCAACGCCGCGCGCTGGTCGAGGCAGGCATAGCACCTGGAGGTGGCCCTGGCCACTACTGCCCCAGCCTGGTAGTCCACCCCTACCTACCAGGAGCTGTCGCCCAGGAGCGCGTGTGCTCAGCTGCCCCCTGCCCTCCTGCACTCCACCTGCCCCGGAGCAGGGTCCTGCCAGTCCCTTTTAATCCGTGGGCGCTCGCAGTGCAACTCAGTCCATGCTCCTGTGCAAACCGGTCCTTGGGAGGTTTGGGAGGGTGGAAGGGGTGGGGGAGAGTTCTGGGGGAGGGGTGTGTGTGTGTGTGTGTGTGTGTGTGTGTGTTGGGGGGCTCCACCGCGGGTGCGGGGCAGCGAGAGGACCTCTCGCACTCCAGAGAGCACGCCTACACCTGGCGACCGGGGCGACTCTCCCACCCCCAGGGGGAGTTGAAGGCTTCCGGCGCCGCCGCTTAGTCCACCGGTTCCCCGGGCAAGCGCAGGAGTCCTGGGAACACACCGCTGCAGCGCTGCCCAAGCGGATGTCACTGGCCCTTGTCGTCCCCGGCCTCGGCCCTGACCCCGGCCCCGACCCCGCATCCGGCCCGGGCCCTCCTCCGGCCAACCTTGTGCAAGTCGCTGTGGCCATTAGACAGACCACTGACCGTCGCTCAGGTCCCCAGCGTGTGGTTGGGACGGCACACCTTCGGCCCCCGTGCATAATGACAGGGCGCTGAGGGGGTTCTCTTGGCAGCCCACGTAAAGCCGCGGCGACGGACCAGGTGGCACCCGGAGCTTGTGCGCGTGCCTAACAGGGGGCCTGGCGTAGCCCAGGCACCTAGGGCGCGGAACGCTGAGGAGACCTGCAAGCCAGGCGTCTCTTCTTGGGCCACCGGAGGCCGGTGGCAGGCGTCTACGGCCATACCACCCTGAACGCGCCCGATCTCGTCTGATCTCGGAAGCTAAGCAGGGTCGGGCCTGGTTAGTACTTGGATGGGAGACCGCCTGGGAATACCGTGTGCTGTAGGCTTTTTGCCTGCCGCCACCCACGCTTCTTTTTCCTGACTTTCCCTTGGCCACAGGCTCGCTTGCCCACAAGCCGGCCGGCGTGGATGGCGGGTGCGTTGGGCTGGGGTGCGGTGAGGTGTTGTGGGGCGAAGCACAGGGAGAGAGCCACTGCACCCGAATGCACCCGTCCTACCGGCACCTGAGAGCCCGGGAACGGCCCTCCTCCGCCTTGAGTGCCAGGTCACTCCACGAAACAAGTGGCAGGCCGTCTGTTGGCCGCATTGACTTTAAAAGCAGGTTCAGCGTGGGCTCAGCGGATAGTGTGGATCTGGGATAAGTAAAGGACCCGGGTTCGAAGCCCCAAGGGAACGGCGGGCTGCAAACAGACTTGGAGTCCTCGTGTCTCAGATTAACAGAGCACAGTGTCCCACCTGGACCAAATTTGATGTACGTCTCTGCGTTTTCCCTCCTCTTCCTTCCGCCGAGCCCACTCAGGTCTTCAACGCCGCGCGCTGGTCGAGGCAGGCATAGCACCTGGAGGTGGCCCTGGCCACTACTGCCCCAGCCTGGTAGTCCACCCCTACCTACCAGGGGCGGTCGCCCAGGAGCGCGTGTGCTCAGCTGCCCCCTGCCCTCCTGCACTCCACCTGCCCCGGAGCAGGGTCCTGCCAGTCCCTTTTAATCCGTGGGCGCTCGCAGTGCAACTCAGTCCATGCTCCTGTGCAAACCGGTCCTTGGGAGGTTTGGGAGGGTGGAAGGGGTGGGGGAGAGTTCTGGGGGAGGGGTGTGTGTGTGTGTGTGTGTGTGTGTGTGTGTGTGTGTGTGTGTGTGTGTGTTGGGGGGCTCCACCGCGGGTGCGGGGCAGCGAGAGGACCTCTCGCACTCCAGAGAGCACGCCTACACCTGGCGACCGGGGCGACTCTCCCACCCCCAGGGGGAGTTGAAGGCTTCCGGCGCCGCCGCTTAGTCCACCGGTTCCCCGGGCAAGCGCAGGAGTCCTGGGAACACACCGCTGCAGCGCTGCCCAGGCGGATGTCACTGGCCCTTGTCGTCCCCGGCCTCGGCCCTGACCCCGGCCCCGACCCCGCATCCGGCCCGGGCCCTCCTCCGGCCAACCTTGTGCAAGTCGCTGTGGCCATTAGACAGACCACTGACCGTCGCTCAGGTCCCCAGCGTGTGGTTGGGACGGCACACCTTCGGCCCCCGTGCATAATGACAGGGCGCTGAGGGGGTTCTCTTGGCAGCCCACGTAAAGCCGCGGCGACGGACCAGGTGGCACCCGGAGCTTGTGCGCGTGCCTAACAGGGGGCCTGGCGTAGCCCAGGCACCTAGGGCGCGGAACGCTGAGGAGACCTGCAAGCCAGGCGTCTCTTCTTGGGCCACCGGAGGCCGGTGGCAGGCGTCTACGGCCATACCACCCTGAACGCGCCCGATCTCGTCTGATCTCGGAAGCTAAGCAGGGTCGGGCCTGGTTAGTACTTGGATGGGAGACCGCCTGGGAATACCGGGTGCTGTAGGCTTTTTGCCTGCCGCCACCCACGCTTCTTTTTCCTGACTTTCCCTTGGCCACAGGCTCGCTTGCCCACAAGCCGGCCGGCGTGGATGGCGGGTGCGTTGGGCTGGGGTGCGGTGAGGTGTTGTGGGGCGAAGCACAGGGAGAGAGCCACTGCACCCGAATGCACCCGGCCTACCGGCACCTGAGAGCCCGGGAACGGCCCTCCTCCGCCTTGAGTGCCAGGTCACTCCACGAAACAAGTGGCAGGCCGTCTGTTGGCCGCATTGACTTTAAAAGCAGGTTCAGCGTGGGCTCAGCGGATAGTGTGGATCTGGGATAAGTAAAGGACCCGGGTTCGAAGCCCCAAGGGAACGGCGGGCTGCAAACAGACTTGGAGTCCTCGTGTCTCAGATTAACAGAGCACAGTGTCCCACCTGGACCAAACTTGATGTACGTCTCTGCGTTTTCCCTCCTCTTCCTTCCGCCGAGCCCACTCAGGTCTTCAACGCCGCGCGCTGGTCGAGGCAGGCATAGCACCTGGAGGTGGCCCTGGCCACTACTGCCCCAGCCTGGTAGTCCACCCCTACCTACCAGGAGCTGTCGCCCAGGAGCGCGTGTGCTCAGCTGCCCCCTGCCCTCCTGCACTCCACCTGCCCCGGAGCAGGGTCCTGCCAGTCCCTTTTAATCCGTGGGCGCTCGCAGTGCAACTCAGTCCATGCTCCTGTGCAAACCGGTCCTTGGGAGGTTTGGGAGGGTGGAAGGGGTGGGGGAGAGTTCTGGGGGAGGGGTGTGTGTGTGTGTGTGTGTGTGTGTGTGTGTGTGTGTGTGTGTGTTGGGGGGCTCCACCGCGGGTGCGGGGCAGCGAGAGGACCTCTCGCACTCCAGAGAGCACGCCTACACCTGGCGACCGGGGCGACTCTCCCACCCCCAGGGGGAGTTGAAGGCTTCCGGCGCCGCCGCTTAGTCCACCGGTTCCCCGGGCAAGCGCAGGAGTCCTGGGAACACACCGCTGCAGCGCTGCCCAGGCGGATGTCACTGGCCCTTGTCGTCCCCGGCCTCGTCCCTGACCCCGGCCCCGACCCCGCATCCGGCCCGGGCCCTCCTCCGGCCAACCTTGTGCAAGTCGCTGTGGCCATTAGACAGACCACTGACCGTCGCTCAGGTCCCCAGCGTGTGGTTGGGACGGCACACCTTCGGCCCCCGTGCATAATGACAGGGCGCTGAGGGGGTTCTCTTGGCAGCCCACGTAAAGCCGCGGCGACGGACCAGGTGGCACCCGGAGCTTGTGCGCGTGCCTAACAGGGGGCCTGGCGTAGCCCAGGCACCTAGGGCGCGGAACGCTGAGGAGACCTGCAAGCCAGGCGTCTCTTCTTGGGCCACCGGAGGCCGGTAGCAGGCGTCTACGGCCATACCACCCTGAACGCGCCCGATCTCGTCTGATCTCGGAAGCTAAGCAGGGTCGGGCCTGGTTAGTACTTGGATGGGAGACCGCCTGGGAATACCGGGTGCTGTAGGCTTTTTGCCTGCCGCCACCCACGCTTCTTTTTCCTGACTTTCCCTTGGCCACAGGCTCGCTTGCCCACAAGCCGGCCGGCGTGGATGGCGGGTGCGTTGGGCTGGGGTGCGGTGAGGTGTTGTGGGGCGAAGCACAGGGAGAGAGCCACTGCACCCGAATGCACCCGGCCTACCGGCACCTGAGAGCCCGGGAACGGCCCTCCTCCGCCTTGAGTGCCAGGTCACTCCACGAAACAAGTGGCAGGCCGTCTGTTGGCCGCATTGACTTTAAAAGCAGGTTCAGCGTGGGCTCAGCGGATAGTGTGGATCTGGGATAAGTAAAGGACCCGGGTTCGAAGCCCCAAGGGAACGGCGGGCTGCAAACAGACTTGGAGTCCTCGTGTCTCAGATTAACAGAGCACAGTGTCCCACCTGGACCAAACTTGATGTACGTCTCTGCGTTTTCCCTCCTCTTCCTTCCGCCGAGCCCACTCAGGTCTTCAACGCCGCGCGCTGGTCGAGGCAGGCATAGCACCTGGAGGTGGCCCTGGCCACTACTGCCCCAGCCTGGTAGTCCACCCCTACCTACCAGGGGCTGTCGCCCAGGAGCGCGTGTGCTCAGCTGCCCCCTGCCCTCCTGCACTCCACCTGCCCCGGAGCAGGGTCCTGCCAGTCCCTTTTAATCCGTGGGCGCTCGCAGTGCAACTCAGTCCATGCTCCTGTGCAAACCGGTCCTTGGGAGGTTTGGGAGGGTGGAAGGGGTGGGGGAGAGTTCTGGGGGAGGGGTGTGTGTGTGTGTGTGTGTGTGTGTGTGTGTGTGTGTGTGTGTGTGTGTTGGGGGGCTCCACCGCGGGTGCGGGGCAGCGAGAGGACCTCTCGCACTCCAGAGAGCACGCCTACACCTGGCGACCGGGGCGACTCTCCCACCCCCAGGGGGAGTTGAAGGCTTCCGGCGCCGCCGCTTAGTCCACCGGTTCCCCGGGCAAGCGCAGGAGTCCTGGGAACACACCGCTGCAGCGCTGCCCAGGCGGATGTCACTGGCCCTTGTCGTCCCCGGCCTCGGCCCTGACCCCGGCCCCGACCCCGCATCCGGCCCGGGCCCTCCTCCGGCCAACCTTGTGCAAGTCGCTGTGGCCATTAGACAGACCACTGACCGTCGCTCAGGTCCCCAGCGTGTGGTTGGGACGGCACACCTTCGGCCCCCGTGCATAATGACAGGGCGCTGAGGGGGTTCTCTTGGCAGCCCACGTAAAGCCGCGGCGACGGACCAGGTGGCACCCGGAGCTTGTGCGCGTGCCTAACAGGGGGCCTGGCGTAGCCCAGGCACCTAGGGCGCGGAACGCTGAGGAGACCTGCAAGCCAGGCGTCTCTTCTTGGGCCACCGGAGGCCGGTGGCAGGCGTCTACGGCCATACCACCCTGAACGCGCCCGATCTCGTCTGGTCTCGGAAGCTAAGCAGGGTCGGGCCTGGTTAGTACTTGGATGGGAGACCGCCTGGGAATACCGGGTGCTGTAGGCTTTTTGCCTGCCGCCACCCACGCTTCTTTTTCCTGATTTTCCCTTGGCCACAGGCTCGCTTGCCCACAAGCCGGCCGGCGTGGATGGCGGGTGCGTTGGGCTGGGGTGCGGTGAGGTGTTGTGGGGCGAAGAACAGGGAGAGAGCCACTGCACCCGAATGCACCCGTCCTACCGACACCTGAGAGCCCGGGAACGGCCCTCCTCCGCCTTGAGTGCCAGGTCACTCCACGAAACAAGTGGCAGGCCGTCTGTTGGCCGCATTGACTTTAAAAGCAGGTTCAGCGTGGGCTCAGCGGATAGTGTGGATCTGGGATAAGTAAAGGACCCGGGTTCGAAGCCCCAAGGGAACGGCGGGCTGCAAACAGACTTGGAGTCCTCGTGTCTCAGATTAACAGAGCACAGTGTCCCACCCGGACCAAACTTGATGTACGTCTCTGCGTTTTCCCTCCTCTTCCTTCCGCCGAGCCCACTCAGGTCTTCAACGCCGCGCGCTGGTCGAGGCAGGCATAGCACCTGGAGGTGGCCCTGGCCACTACTGCCCCAGCCTGGTAGTCCACCCCTACCTACCAGGGGCTTTCGCCCAGGAGCGCGTGTGCTCAGCTGCCCCCTGCCCTCCTGCACTCCACCTGCCCCGGAGCAGGGTCCTGCCAGTCCCTTTTAATCCGTGGGCGCTCGCAGTGCAACTCAGTCCATGCTCCTGTGCAAACCGGTCCTTGGGAGGTTTGGGAGGGTGGAAGGGGTGGGGGAGAGTTCTGGGGGAGGGGTGTGTGTGTGTGTGTGTGTGTGTGTGTGTGTGTGTGTGTTGGGGGGCTCCACCGCGGGTGCGGGGCAGCGAGAGGACCTCTCGCACTCCAGAGAGCACGCCTACACCTGGCGACCGGGGCGACTCTCCCACCCCCAGGGGGAGTTGAAGGCTTCCGGCGCCGCCGCTTAGTCCACCGGTTCCCCGGGCAAGCGCAGGAGTCCTGGGAACACACCGCTGCAGCGCTGCCCAGGCGGATGTCACTGGCCCTTGTCGTCCCCGGCCTCGGCCCTGACCCCGGCCCCGACCCCGCATCCGGCCCGGGCCCTCCTCCGGCCAACCTTGTGCAAGTCGCTGTGGCCATTAGACAGACCACTGACCGTCGCTCAGGTCCCCAGCGTGTGGTTGGGACGGCACACCTTCGGCCCCCGTGCATAATGACAGGGCGCTGAGGGGGTTCTCTTGGCAGCCCACGTAAAGCCGCGGCGACGGACCAGGTGGCACCCGGAGCTTGTGCGCGTGCCTAACAGGGGGCCTGGCGTAGCCCAGGCACCTAGGGCGCGGAACGCTGAGGAGACCTGCAAGCCAGGCGTCTCTTCTTGGGCCATCGGAGGCCGGTGGCAGGCGTCTACGGCCATACCACCCTGAACGCGCCCGATCTCGTCTGATCTCGGAAGCTAAGCAGGGTCGGGCCTGGTTAGTACTTGGATGGGAGACCGCCTGGGAATACCGGGTGCTGTAGGCTTTTTGCCTGCCGCCACCCACGCTTCTTTTTCCTGACTTTCCCTTGGCCACAGGCTCGCTTGCCCACAAGCCGGCCGGCGTGGATGGCGGGTGCGTTGGGCTGGGGTGCGGTGAGGTGTTGTGGGGCGAAGCACAGGGAGAGAGCCACTGCACCCGAATGCACCCGTCCTACCGGCACCTGAGAGCCCGGGAACGGCCCTCCTCCGCCTTGAGTGCCAGGTCACTCCACGAAACAAGTGGCAGGCCGTCTGTTGGCCGCATTGACTTTTAAAGCAGGTTCAGCGTGGGCTCAGCGGATAGTGTGGATCTGGGATAAGTAAAGGACCCGGGTTCGAAGCCCCAAGGGAACGGCGGGCTGCAAACAGACTTGGAGTCCTCGTGTCTCAGATTAACAGAGCACAGTGTCCCACCTGGACCAAACTTGATGTACGTCTCTGCGTTTTCCCTCCTCTTCCTTCCGCCGAGCCCACTCAGGTCTTCAACGCCGCGCGCTGGTCGAGGCAGGCATAGCACCTGGAGGTGGCCCTGGCCACTACTGCCCCAGCCTGGTAGTCCACCCCTACCTACCAGGGGCGGTCGCCCAGGAGCGCGTGTGCTCAGCTGCCCCCTGCCCTCCTGCACTCCACCTGCCCCGGAGCAGGGTCCTGCCAGTCCCTTTTAATCCGTGGGCGCTCGCAGTGCAACTCAGTCCATGCTCCTGTGCAAACCGGTCCTTGTTGGGTTTGGGAGGGTGGAAGGGGTGGGGGAGAGTTCTGGGGGAGGGGTGTGTGTGTGTGTGTGTGTGTGTGTGTGTGTGTGTTGGGGGGCTCCACCGCGGGTGCGGGGCAGCGAGAGGACCTCTCGCACTCCAGAGAGCACGCCTACACCTGGCGACCGGGGCGACTCTCCCACCCCCAGGGGGAGTTGAAGGCTTCCGGCGCCGCCGCTTAGTCCACCGGTTCCCCGGGCAAGCGCAGGAGTCCTGGGAACACACCGCTGCAGCGCTGCCCAGGCGGATGTCACTGGCCCTTGTCGTCCCCGGCCTCGGCCCTGACCCCGGCCCAGACCCCGCATCCGGCCCGGGCCCTCCTCCGGCCAACCTTGTGCAAGTCGCCGTGGCCATTAGACAGACCACTGACCGTCGCTCAGGTCCCCAGCGTGTGGTTGGGACGGCACACCTTCGGCCCCCGTGCATAATGACAGGGCGCTGAGGGGGTTCTCTTGGCAGCCCACGTAAAGCCGCGGCGACGGACCAGGTGGCACCCGGAGCTTGTGCGCGTGCCTAACAGGGGGCCTGGCGTAGCCCAGGCACCTAGGGCGCGGAACGCTGAGGAGACCTGCAAGCCAGGCGTCTCTTCTTGGGCCACCGGAGGCCGGTGGCAGGCGTCTACGGCCATACCACCCTGAACGCGCCCGATCTCGTCTGATCTCGGAAGCTAAGCAGGGTCGGGCCTGGTTAGTACTTGGATGGGAGACCGCCTGGGAATACCGGGTGCTGTAGGCTTTTTGCCTGCCGCCACCCACGCTTCTTTTTCCTGACTTTCCCTTGGCCACAGGCTCGCTTGCCCACAAGCCGGCCGGCGTGGATGGCGGGTGCGTTGGGCTGGGGTGCGGTGAGGTGTTGTGGGGCGAAGCACAGGGAGAGAGCCACTGCACCCGAATGCACCCGGCCTACCGGCACCTGAGAGCCCGGGAACGGCCCTCCTCCGCCTTGAGTGCCAGGTCACTCCACGAAACAAGTGGCAGGCGGTCTGTTGGCCGCATTGACTTTAAAAGCAGGTTCAGCGTGGGCTCAGCGGATAGTGTGGATCTGGAATAAGTAAAGGACCCGGGTTCGAAGCCCCAAGGGAACGGCGGGCTGCAAACAGACTTGGAGTCCTCGTGTCTCAGATTAACAGAGCACAGTGTCCCACCTGGACCAAACTTGATGTACGTCTCTGCGTTTTCCCTCCTCTTCCTTCCGCCGAGCCCACTCAGGTCTTCAACGCCGCGCGCTGGTCGAGGCAGGCATAGCACCTGGAGGTGGCCCTGGCCACTACTGCCCCAGCCTGGTAGTCCACCCCTACCTACCAGGGGCGGTCGCCCAGGAGCGCGTGTGCTCAGCTGCCCCCTGCCCTCCTGTACTCCACCTGCCCCGGAGCAGGGTCCTGCCAGTCCCTTTTAATCCGTGGGCGCTCGCAGTGCAACTCAGTCCATGCTCCTGTGCAAACCGGTCCTTGGGAGGTTTGGGAGGGTGGAAGGGGTGGGGGAGAGTTCTGGGGGAGGGGTGTGTGTGTGTGTGTGTGTGTGTGTGTGTGTGTGTGTGTTGGGGGGCTCCACCGCGGGTGCGGGGCAGCGAGAGGACCTCTCGCACTCCAGAGAGCACGCCTACACCTGGCGACCGGGGCGACTCTCCCACCCCCAGGGGGAGTTGAAGGCTTCCGGCGCCGCCGCTTAGTCCACCGGTTCCCCGGGCAAGCGCAGGAGTCCTGGGAACACACCGCTGCAGCGCTGCCCAGGCGGATGTCACTGGCCCTTGTCGTCCCCGGCCTCGGCCCTGACCCCGGCCCCGACCCCGCATCCGGCCCGGGCCCTCCTCCGGCCAACCTTGTGCAAGTCGCTGTGGCCATTAGACAGACCACTGACCGTCGCTCAGGTCCCCAGCGTGTGGTTGGGACGGCACACCTTCGGCCCCCGTGCATAATGACAGGGCGCTGAGGGGGTTCTCTTGGCAGCCCACGTAAAGCCGCGGCGACGGACCAGGTGGCACCCGGAGCTTGTGCGCGTGCCTAACAGGGGGCCTGGCGTAGCCCAGGCACCTAGGGCGCGGAACGCTGAGGAGACCTGCAAGCCAGGCGTCTCTTCTTGGGCCACCGGAGGCCGGTGGCAGGCGTCTACGGCCATACCACCCTGAACGCGCCCGATCTCGTCTGATCTCGGAAGCTAAGCAGGGTCGGGCCTGGTTAGTACTTGGATGGGAGACCGCCTGGGAATACCGGGTGCTGTAGGCTTTTTGCCTGCCGCCACCCACGCTTCTTTTTCCTGACTTTCCCTTGGCCACAGGCTCGCTTGCCCACAAGCCGGCCGGCGTGGATGGCGGGTGCGTTGGGCTGGGGTGCGGTGAGGTGTTGTGGGGCGAAGCACAGGGAGAGAGCCACTGCACCCGAATGCACCCGGCCTACCGGCACCTGAGAGCCCGGGAACGGCCCTCCTCCGCCTTGAGTGCCAGGTCACTCCACGAAACAAGTGGCAGGCCGTCTGTTGGCCGCATTGACTTTAAAAGCAGGTTCAGCGTGGGCTCAGCGGATAGTGTGGATCTGGGATAAGTAAAGGACCCGGGTTCGAAGCCCCAAGGGAACGGCGGGCTGCAAACAGACTTGGAGTCCTCGTGTCTCAGATTAACAGAGCACAGTGTCCCACCTGGACCAAACTTGATGTACGTCTCTGCGTTTTCCCTCCTCTTCCTTCCGCCGAGCCCACTCAGGTCTTCAACGCCGCGCGCTGGTCGAGGCAGGCATAGCACCTGGAGGTGGCCCTGGCCACTACTGCCCCAGCCTGGTAGTCCACCCCTACCTACCAGGAGCTGTCGCCCAGGAGCGCGTGTGCTCAGCTGCCCCCTGCCCTCCTGCACTCCACCTGCCCCGGAGCAGGGTCCTGCCAGTCCCTTTTAATCCGTGGGCGCTCGCAGTGCAACTCAGTCCATGCTCCTGTGCAAACCGGTCCTTGGGAGGTTTGGGAGGGTGGAAGGGGTGGGGGAGAGTTCTGGGGGAGGGGTGTGTGTGTGTGTGTGTGTGTGTGTGTGTGTGTTGGGGGGCTCCACCGCGGGTGCGGGGCAGCGAGAGGACCTCTCGCACTCCAGAGAGCACGCCTACACCTGGCGACCGGGGCGACTCTCCCACCCCCAGGGGGAGTTGAAGGCTTCCGGCGCCGCCGCTTAGTCCACCGGTTCCCCGGGCAAGCGCAGGAGTCCTGGGAACACACCGCTGCAGCGCTGCCCAGGCGGATGTCACTGGCCCTTGTCGTCCCCGGCCTCGTCCCTGACCCCGGCCCCGACCCCGCATCCGGCCCGGGCCCTCCTCCGGCCAACCTTGTGCAAGTCGCTGTGGCCATTAGACAGACCACTGACCGTCGCTCAGGTCCCCAGCGTGTGGTTGGGACGGCACACCTTCGGCCCCCGTGCATAATGACAGGGCGCTGAGGGGGTTCTCTTGGCAGCCCACGTAAAGCCGCGGCGACGGACCAGGTGGCACCCGGAGCTTGTGCGCGTGCCTAACAGGGGGCCTGGCGTAGCCCAGGCACCTAGGGCGCGGAACGCTGAGGAGACCTGCAAGCCAGGCGTCTCTTCTTGGGCCACCGGAGGCCGGTAGCAGGCGTCTACGGCCATACCACCCTGAACGCGCCCGATCTCGTCTGATCTCGGAAGCTAAGCAGGGTCGGGCCTGGTTAGTACTTGGATGGGAGACCGCCTGGGAATACCGGGTGCTGTAGGCTTTTTGCCTGCCGCCACCCACGCTTCTTTTTCCTGACTTTCCCTTGGCCACAGGCTCGCTTGCCCACAAGCCGGCCGGCGTGGATGGCGGGTGCGTTGGGCTGGGGTGCGGTGAGGTGTTGTGGGGCGAAGCACAGGGAGAGAGCCACTGCACCCGAATGCACCCGGCCTACCGGCACCTGAGAGCCCGGGAACGGCCCTCCTCCGCCTTGAGTGCCAGGTCACTCCACGAAACAAGTGGCAGGCCGTCTGTTGGCCGCATTGACTTTAAAAGCAGGTTCAGCGTGGGCTCAGCGGATAGTGTGGATCTGGGATAAGTAAAGGACCCGGGTTCGAAGCCCCAAGGGAACGGCGGGCTGCAAACAGACTTGGAGTCCTCGTGTCTCAGATTAACAGAGCACAGTGTCCCACCTGGACCAAACTTGATGTACGTCTCTGCGTTTTCCCTCCTCTTCCTTCCGCCGAGCCCACTCAGGTCTTCAACGCCGCGCGCTGGTCGAGGCAGGCATAGCACCTGGAGGTGGCCCTGGCCACTACTGCCCCAGCCTGGTAGTCCACCCCTACCTACCAGGGGCTGTCGCCCAGGAGCGCGTGTGCTCAGCTGCCCCCTGCCCTCCTGCACTCCACCTGCCCCGGAGCAGGGTCCTGCCAGTCCCTTTTAATCCGTGGGCGCTCGCAGTGCAACTCAGTCCATGCTCCTGTGCAAACCGGTCCTTGGGAGGTTTGGGAGGGTGGAAGGGGTGGGGGAGAGTTCTGGGGGAGGGGTGTGTGTGTGTGTGTGTGTGTGTGTGTGTGTGTGTGTGTGTGTGTTGGGGGGCTCCACCGCGGGTGCGGGGCAGCGAGAGGACCTCTCGCACTCCAGAGAGCACGCCTACACCTGGCGACCGGGGCGACTCTCCCACCCCCAGGGGGAGTTGAAGGCTTCCGGCGCCGCCGCTTAGTCCACCGGTTCCCCGGGCAAGCGCAGGAGTCCTGGGAACACACCGCTGCAGCGCTGCCCAGGCGGATGTCACTGGCCCTTGTCGTCCCCGGCCTCGGCCCTGACCCCGGCCCCGACCCCGCATCCGGCCCGGGCCCTCCTCCGGCCAACCTTGTGCAAGTCGCTGTGGCCATTAGACAGACCACTGACCGTCGCTCAGGTCCCCAGCGTGTGGTTGGGACGGCACACCTTCGGCCCCCGTGCATAATGACAGGGCGCTGAGGGGGTTCTCTTGGCAGCCCACGTAAAGCCGCGGCGACGGACCAGGTGGCACCCGGAGCTTGTGCGCGTGCCTAACAGGGGGCCTGGCGTAGCCCAGGCACCTAGGGCGCGGAACGCTGAGGAGACCTGCAAGCCAGGCGTCTCTTCTTGGGCCACCGGAGGCCGGTGGCAGGCGTCTACGGCCATACCACCCTGAACGCGCCCGATCTCGTCTGATCTCGGAAGCTAAGCAGGGTCGGGCCTGGTTAGTACTTGGATGGGAGACCGCCTGGGAATACCGGGTGCTGTAGGCTTTTTGCCTGCCGCCACCCACGCTTCTTTTTCCTGATTTTCCCTTGGCCACAGGCTCGCTTGCCCACAAGCCGGCCGGCGTGGATGGCGGGTGCGTTGGGCTGGGGTGCGGTGAGGTGTTGTGGGGCGAAGAACAGGGAGAGAGCCACTGCACCCGAATGCACCCGTCCTACCGACACCTGAGAGCCCGGGAACGGCCCTCCTCCGCCTTGAGTGCCAGGTCACTCCACGAAACAAGTGGCAGGCCGTCTGTTGGCCGCATTGACTTTAAAAGCAGGTTCAGCGTGGGCTCAGCGGATAGTGTGGATCTGGGATAAGTAAAGGACCCGGGTTCGAAGCCCCAAGGGAACGGCGGGCTGCAAACAGACTTGGAGTCCTCGTGTCTCAGATTAACAGAGCACAGTGTCCCACCCGGACCAAACTTGATGTACGTCTCTGCGTTTTCCCTCCTCTTCCTTCCGCCGAGCCCACTCAGGTCTTCAACGCCGCGCGCTGGTCGAGGCAGGCATAGCACCTGGAGGTGGCCCTGGCCACTACTGCCCCAGCCTGGTAGTCCACCCCTACCTACCAGGGGCTGTCGCCCAGGAGCGCGTGTGCTCAGCTGCCCCCTGCCCTCCTGCACTCCACCTGCCCCGGAGCAGGGTCCTGCCAGTCCCTTTTAATCCGTGGGCGCTCGCAGTGCAACTCAGTCCATGCTCCTGTGCAAACCGGTCCTTGGGAGGTTTGGGAGGGTGGAAGGGGTGGGGGAGAGTTCTGGGGGAGGGGTGTGTGTGTGTGTGTGTGTGTGTGTGTGTGTGTGTGTTGGGGGGCTCCACCGCGGGTGCGGGGCAGCGAGAGGACCTCTCGCACTCCAGAGAGCACGCCTACACCTGGCGACCGGGGCGACTCTCCCACCCCCAGGGGGAGTTGAAGGCTTCCGGCGCCGCCGCTTAGTCCACCGGTTCCCCGGGCAAGCGCAGGAGTCCTGGGAACACACCGCTGCAGCGCTGCCCAGGCGGATGTCACTGGCCCTTGTCGTCCCCGGCCTCGGCCCTGACCCCGGCCCCGACCCCGCATCCGGCCCGGGCCCTCCTCCGGCCAACCTTGTGCAAGTCGCTGTGGCCATTAGACAGACCACTGACCGTCGCTCAGGTCCCCAGCGTGTGGTTGGGACGGCACACCTTCGGCCCCCGTGCATAATGACAGGGCGCTGAGGGGGTTCTCTTGGCAGCCCACGTAAAGCCGCGGCGACGGACCAGGTGGCACCCGGAGCTTGTGCGCGTGCCTAACAGGGGGCCTGGCGTAGCCCAGGCACCTAGGGCGCGGAACGCTGAGGAGACCTGCAAGCCAGGCGTCTCTTCTTGGGCCACCGGAGGCCGGTGGCAGGCGTCTACGGCCATACCACCCTGAACGCGCCCGATCTCGTCTGATCTCGGAAGCTAAGCAGGGTCGGGCCTGGTTAGTACTTGGATGGGAGACCGCCTGGGAATACCGGGTGCTGTAGGCTTTTTGCCTGCCGCCACCCACGCTTCTTTTTCCTGACTTTCCCTTGGCCACAGGCTCGCTTGCCCACAAGCCGGCCGGCGTGGATGGCGGGTGCGTTGGGCTGGGGTGCGGTGAGGTGTTGTGGGGCGAAGCACAGGGAGAGAGCCACTGCACCCGAATGCACCCGTCCTACCGGCACCTGAGAGCCCGGGAACGGCCCTCCTCCGCCTTGAGTGCCAGGTCACTCCACGAAACAAGTGGCAGGCCGTCTGTTGGCCGCATTGACTTTAAAAGCAGGTTCAGCGTGGGCTCAGCGGATAGTGTGGATCTGGGATAAGTAAAGGACCCGGGTTCGAAGCCCCAAGGGAACGGCGGGCTGCAAACAGACTTGGAGTCCTCGTGTCTCAGATTAACAGAGCACAGTGTCCCACCTGGACCAAACTTGATGTACGTCTCTGCGTTTTCCCTCCTCTTCCTTCCGCCGAGCCCACTCAGGTCTTCAACGCCGCGCGCTGGTCGAGGCAGGCATAGCACCTGGAGGTGGCCCTGGCCACTACTGCCCCAGCCTGGTAGTCCACCCCTACCTACCAGGGGCGGTCGCCCAGGAGCGCGTGTGCTCAGCTGCCCCCTGCCCTCCTGCACTCCACCTGCCCCGGAGCAGGGTCCTGCCAGTCCCTTTTAATCCGTGGGCGCTCGCAGTGCAACTCAGTCCATGCTCCTGTGCAAACCGGTCCTTGGGGGGTTTGGGAGGGTGGAAGGGGTGGGGGAGAGTTCTGGGGGAGGGGTGTGTGTGTGTGTGTGTGTGTGTGTGTGTGTGTGTGTTGGGGGGCTCCACCGCGGGTGCGGGGCAGGGAGAGGACCTCTCGCACTCCAGAGAGCACGCCTACACCTGGCGACCGGGGCGACTCTCCCACCCCCAGGGGGAGTTGAAGGCTTCCGGCGCCGCCGCTTAGTCCACCGGTTCCCCGGGCAAGCGCAGGAGTCCTGGGAACACACCGCTGCAGCGCTGCCCAGGCGGATGTCACTGGCCCTTGTCGTCCCCGGCCTCGGCCCTGACCCCGGCCCAGACCCCGCATCCGGCCCGTGCCCTCCTCCGGCCAACCTTGTGCAAGTCGCCGTGGCCATTAGACAGACCACTGACCGTCGCTCAGGTCCCCAGCGTGTGGTTGGGACGGCACACCTTCGGCCCCCGTGCATAATGACAGGGCGCTGAGGGGGTTCTCTTGGCAGCCCACGTAAAGCCGCGGCGACGGACCAGGTGGCACCCGGAGCTTGTGCGCGTGCCTAACAGGGGGCCTGGCGTAGCCCAGGCACCTAGGGCGCGGAACGCTGAGGAGACCTGCAAGCCAGGCGTCTCTTCTTGGGCCACCGGAGGCCGGTGGCAGGCGTCTACGGCCATACCACCCTGAACGCGCCCGATCTCGTCTGATCTCGGAAGCTAAGCAGGGTCGGGCCTGGTTAGTACTTGGATGGGAGACCGCCTGGGAATACCGGGTGCTGTAGGCTTTTTGCCTGCCGCCACCCACGCTTCTTTTTCCTGACTTTCCCTTGGCCACAGGCTCGCTTGCCCACAAGCCGGCCGGCGTGGATGGCGGGTGCGTTGGGCTGGGGTGCGGTGAGGTGTTGTGGGGCGAAGCACAGGGAGAGAGCCACTGCACCCGAATGCACCCGGCCTACCGGCACCTGAGAGCCCGGGAACGGCCCTCCTCCGCCTTGAGTGCCAGGTCACTCCACGAAACAAGTGGCAGGCGGTCTGTTGGCCGCATTGACTTTAAAAGCAGGTTCAGCGTGGGCTCAGCGGATAGTGTGGATCTGGAATAAGTAAAGGACCCGGGTTCGAAGCCCCAAGGGAACGGCGGGCTGCAAACAGACTTGGAGTCCTCGTGTCTCAGATTAACAGAGCACAGTGTCCCACCTGGACCAAACTTGATGTACGTCTCTGCGTTTTCCCTCCTCTTCCTTCCGCCGAGCCCACTCAGGTCTTCAACGCCGCGCGCTGGTCGAGGCAGGCATAGCACCTGGAGGTGGCCCTGGCCACTACTGCCCCAGCCTGGTAGTCCACCCCTACCTACCAGGGGCTGTCGCCCAGGAGCGCGTGTGCTCAGCTGCCCCCTGCCCTCCTGCACTCCACCTGCCCCTGAGCAGGGTCCTGCCAGTCCCTTTTAATCCGTGGGCGCTCGCAGTGCAACTCAGTCCATGCTCCTGTGCAAACCGGTCCTTGGGAGGTTTGGGAGGGTGGAAGGGGTGGGGGAGACTTCTGGGGGAGGGGTGTGTGTGTGTGTGTGTGTGTGTGTGTGTGTGTGTGTGTTGGGGGGCTCCACCGCGGGTGCGGGGCAGCGAGAGGACCTCTCGCACTCCAGAGAGCACGCCTACACCTGGCGACCGGGGCGACTCTCCCACCCCCAGGGGGAGTTGAAGGCTTCCGGCGCCGCCGCTTAGTCCACCGGTTCCCCGGGCAAGCGCAGGAGTCCTGGGAACACACCGCTGCAGCGCTGCCCAGGCGGATGTCACTGGCCCTTGTCGTCCCCGGCCTCGGCCCTGACCCCGGCCCCGACCACGCATCCGGCCCGGGCCCTCCTCCGGCCAACCTTGTGCAAGTCGCTGTGGCCATTAGACAGACCACTGACCTTCGCTCAGGTCCCCAGCGTGTGGTTGGGACGGCACACCTTCGGCCCCCGTGCATAATGACAGGGCGCTGAGGGGGTTCTCTTGGCAGCCCACCTAAAGCCGCGGCGACGGACCAGGTGGCACCCGGAGCTTGTGCGCGTGCCTAACAGGGGGCCTGGCGTAGCCCAGGCACCTAGGGCGCGGAACGCTGAGGAGACCTGCAAGCCAGGCGTCTCTTCTTGGGCCACCGGAGGCCGGTGGCAGGCGTCTACGGCCATATCACCCTGGACGCGCCCGATCTCGTCTGATCTCGGAAGCTAAGCAGGGTCGGGCCTGGTTAGTACTTGGATGGGAGACCGCCTGGGAATACCGGGTGCTGTAGGCTTTTTGCCTGCCGCCACCCACGCTTCTTTTTCCTGACTTTCCCTTGGCCACAGGCTCGCTTGCCCACAAGCCGGCCGTCGTGGATGGCGGGTGCGTTGGGCTGGGGTGCGGTGAGGTGTTGTGGGGCGAAGCACAGGGAGAGAGCCACTGCACCCGAATGCACCCGGCCTACCGGCACCTGAGAGCCCGGGAACGGCCCTCCTCCGCCTTGAGTGCCAGGTCACTCCACGAAACAAGTGGCAGGCCGTCTGTTGGCCGCATTGACTTTAAAAGCAGGTTCAGCGTGGGCTCAGCGGATAGTGTGGATCTGGGATAAGTAAAGGACCCGGGTTCGAAGCCCCAAGGGAACGGCGGGCTGCAAACAGACTTGGAGTCCTCGTGTCTCAGATTAACAGAGCACAGTGTCCCACCTGGACCAAACTTGATGTACGTCTCTGCGTTTTCCCTCCTCTTCCTTCCGCCGAGCCCACTCAGGTCTTCAACGCCGCGCGCTGGTCGAGGCAGGCATAGCACCTGGAGGTGGCCCTGGCCACTACTGCCCCAGCCTGGTAGTCCACCCCTACCTACCAGGGGCTGTCGCCCAGGAGCGCGTGTGCTCAGCTGCCCCCTGCCCTCCTGCACTCCACCTGCCCCGGAGCAGGGTCCTGCCAGTCCCTTTTAATCCGTGGGCGCTCGCAGTGCAACTCAGTCCATGCTCCTGTGCAAACCGGTCCTTGGGAGGTTTGGGAGGGTGGAAGGGGTGGGGGAGAGTTCTGGGGGAGGGGTGTGTGTGTGTGTGTGTGTGTGTGTGTGTGTGTGTGTGTTGGGGGGCTCCACCGCGGGTGCGGGGCAGCGAGAGGACCTCTCGCACTCCAGAGAGCACGCCTACACCTGGCGACCGGGGCGACTCTCCCACCCCCAGGGGGAGTTGAAGGCTTCCGGCGCCGCCGCTTAGTCCACCGGTTCCCCGGGCAAGCGCAGGAGTCCTGGGAACACACCGCTGCAGCGCTGCCCAGGCGGATGTCACTGGCCCTTGTCGTCCCCGGCCTCGGCCCTGACCCCGGCCCCGACCCCGCATCCGGCCCGGGCCCTCCTCGGGCCAACCTTGTGCAAGTCGCTGTGGCCATTAGACAGACCACTGACCGTCGCTCAGGTCCCCAGCGTGTGGTTGGGACGGCACACCTTCGGCCCCCGTGCATAATGACAGGGCGCTGAGGGGGTTCTCTTGGCAGCCCACGTAAAGCCGCGGCGACGGACCAGGTGGCACCCGGAGCTTGTGCGCGTGCCTAACAGGGGGCCTGGCGTAGCCCAGGCACCTAGGGCGCGGAACGCTGAGGAGACCTGCAAGCCAGGCGTCTCTTCTTGGGCCACCGGAGGCCGGTGGCAGGCGTCTACGGCCATACCACCCTGGACGCGCCCGATCTCGTCTGATCTCGGAAGCTAAGCAGGGTCGGGCCTGGTTAGTACTTGGATGGGAGACCGCCTGGGAATACCGGGTGCTGTAGGCTTTTTGCCTGCCGCCACCCACGCTTCTTTTTCCTGACTTTCCCTTGGCCACAGGCTCGCTTGCCCACAAGCCGGCCGGCGTGGATGGCGGGTGCGTTGGGCTGGGGTGCGGTGAGGTGTTGTGGGGCGAAGCACAGGGAGAGAGCCACTGCACCCGAATGCACCCGGCCTACCGGCACCTGAGAGCCCGGGAACGGCCCTCCTCCGCCTTGAGTGCCAGGTCACTCCACGAAACAAGTGGCAGGCCGTCTGTTGGCCGCATTGACTTTAAAAGCAGGTTCAGCGTGGGCTCAGCGGATAGTGTGGATCTGGGATAAGTAAAGGACCCGGGTTCGAAGCCCCAAGGGAACGGCGGGCTGCAAACAGACTTGGAGTCCTCGTGTCTCAGATTAACAGAGCACAGTGTCCCACCTGGACCAAATTTGATGTACGTCTCTGCGTTTTCCCTCCTCTTCCTTCCGCCGAGCCCACTCAGGTCTTCAACGCCGCGCGCTGGTCGAGGCAGGCATAGCACCTGGAGGTGGCCCTGGCCACTACTGCCCCAGCCTGGTAGTCCACCCCTACCTACCAGGGGCGGTCGCCCAGGAGCGCGTGTGCTCAGCTGCCCCCTGCCCTCCTGCACTCCACCTGCCCCGGAGCAGGGTCCTGCCAGTCCCTTTTAATCCGTGGGCGCTCGCAGTGCAACTCAGTCCATGCTCCTGTGCAAACCGGTCCTTGGGAGGTTTGGGAGGGTGGAAGGGGTGGGGGAGAGTTCTGGGGGAGGGGTGTGTGTGTGTGTGTGTGTGTGTGTGTGTGTGTGTGTGTTGGGGGGCTCCACCGCGGGTGCGGGGCAGCGAGAGGACCTCTCGCACTCCAGAGAGCACGCCTACACCTGGCGACCGGGGCGACTCTCCCACCCCCAGGGGGAGTTGAAGGCTTCCGGCGCCGCCGCTTAGTCCACCGGTTCCCCGGGCAAGCGCAGGAGTCCTGGGAACACACCGCTGCAGCGCTGCCCAGGCGGATGTCACTGGCCCTTGTCGTCCCCGGCCTCGGCCCTGACCCCGGCCCCGACCCCGCATCCGGCCCGGGCCCTCCTCCGGCCAACCTTGTGCAAGTCGCTGTGGCCATTAGACAGACCACTGACCGTCGCTCAGGTCCCCAGCGTGTGGTTGGGACGGCACACCTTCGGCCCCCGTGCATAATGACAGGGCGCTGAGGGGGTTCTCTTGGCAGCCCACGTAAAGCCGCGGCGACGGACCAGGTGGCACCCGGAGCTTGTGCGCGTGCCTAACAGGGGGCCTGGCGTAGCCCAGGCACCTAGGGCGCGGAACGCTGAGGAGACCTGCAAGCCAGGCGTCTCTTCTTGGGCCACCGGAGGCCGGTGGCAGGCGTCTACGGCCATACCACCCTGAACGCGCCCGATCTCGTCTGATCTCGGAAGCTAAGCAGGGTCGGGCCTGGTTAGTACTTGGATGGGAGACCGCCTGGGAATACCGGGTGCTGTAGGCTTTTTGCCTGCCGCCACCCACGCTTCTTTTTCCTGACTTTCCCTTGGCCACAGGCTCGCTTGCCCACAAGCCGGCCGGCGTGGATGGCGGGTGCGTTGGGCTGGGGTGCGGTGAGGTGTTGTGGGGCGAAGCACAGGGAGAGAGCCACTGCACCCGAATGCACCCGGCCTACCGGCACCTGAGAGCCCGGGAACGGCCCTCCTCCGCCTTGAGTGCCAGGTCACTCCACGAAACAAGTGGCAGGCCGTCTGTTGGCCGCATTGACTTTAAAAGCAGGTTCAGCGTGGGCTCAGCGGATAGTGTGGATCTGGGATAAGTAAAGGACCCGGGTTCGAAGCCCCAAGGGAACGGCGGGCTGCAAACAGACTTGGAGTCCTCGTGTCTCAGATTAACAGAGCACAGTGTCCCACCTGGACCAAACTTGATGTACGTCTCTGCGTTTTCCCTCCTCTTCCTTCCGCCGAGCCCACTCAGGTCTTCAACGCCGCGCGCTGGTCGAGGCAGGCATAGCACCTGGAGGTGGCCCTGGCCACTACTGCCCCAGCCTGGTAGTCCACCCCTACCTACCAGGAGCTGTCGCCCAGGAGCGCGTGTGCTCAGCTGCCCCCTGCCCTCCTGCACTCCACCTGCCCCGGAGCAGGGTCCTGCCAGTCCCTTTTAATCCGTGGGCGCTCGCAGTGCAACTCAGTCCATGCTCCTGTGCAAACCGGTCCTTGGGAGGTTTGGGAGGGTGGAAGGGGTGGGGGAGAGTTCTGGGGGAGGGGTGTGTGTGTGTGTGTGTGTGTGTGTGTGTGTTGGGGGGCTCCACCGCGGGTGCGGGGCAGCGAGAGGACCTCTCGCACTCCAGAGAGCACGCCTACACCTGGCGACCGGGGCGACTCTCCCACCCCCAGGGGGAGTTGAAGGCTTCCGGCGCCGCCGCTTAGTCCACCGGTTCCCCGGGCAAGCGCAGGAGTCCTGGGAACACACCGCTGCAGCGCTGCCCAGGCGGATGTCACTGGCCCTTGTCGTCCCCGGCCTCGTCCCTGACCCCGGCCCCGACCCCGCATCCGGCCCGGGCCCTCCTCTGGCCAACCTTGTGCAAGTCGCTGTGGCCATTAGACAGACCACTGACCGTCGCTCAGGTCCCCAGCGTGTGGTTGGGACGGCACACCTTCGGCCCCCGTGCATAATGACAGGGCGCTGAGGGGGTTCTCTTGGCAGCCCACGTAAAGCCGCGGCGACGGACCAGGTGGCACCCGGAGCTTGTGCGCGTGCCTAACAGGGGGCCTGGCGTAGCCCAGGCACCTAGGGCGCGGAACGCTGAGGAGACCTGCAAGCCAGGCGTCTCTTCTTGGGCCACCGGAGGCCGGTAGCAGGCGTCTACGGCCATACCACCCTGAACGCGCCCGATCTCGTCTGATCTCGGAAGCTAAGCAGGGTCGGGCCTGGTTAGTACTTGGATGGGAGACCGCCTGGGAATACCGGGTGCTGTAGGCTTTTTGCCTGCCGCCACCCACGCTTCTTTTTCCTGACTTTCCCTTGGCCACAGGCTCGCTTGCCCACAAGCCGGCCGGCGTGGATGGCGGGTGCGTTGGGCTGGGGTGCGGTGAGGTGTTGTGGGGCGAAGCACAGGGAGAGAGCCACTGCACCCGAATGCACCCGGCCTACCGGCACCTGAGAGCCCGGGAACGGCCCTCCTCCGCCTTGAGTGCCAGGTCACTCCACGAAACAAGTGGCAGGCCGTCTGTTGGCCGCATTGACTTTAAAAGCAGGTTCAGCGTGGGCTCAGCGGATAGTGTGGATCTGGGATAAGTAAAGGACCCGGGTTCGAAGCCCCAAGGGAACGGCGGGCTGCAAACAGACTTGGAGTCCTCGTGTCTCAGATTAACAGAGCACAGTGTCCCACCTGGACCAAACTTGATGTACGTCTCTGCGTTTTCCCTCCTCTTCCTTCCGCCGAGCCCACTCAGGTCTTCAACGCCGCGCGCTGGTCGAGGCAGGCATAGCACCTGGAGGTGGCCCTGGCCACTACTGCCCCAGCCTGGTAGTCCACCCCTACCTACCAGGGGCTGTCGCCCAGGAGCGCGTGTGCTCAGCTGCCCCCTGCCCTCCTGCACTCCACCTGCCCCGGAGCAGGGTCCTGCCAGTCCCTTTTAATCCGTGGGCGCTCGCAGTGCAACTCAGTCCATGCTCCTGTGCAAACCGGTCCTTGGGAGGTTTGGGAGGGTGGAAGGGGTGGGGGAGAGTTCTGGGGGAGGGGTGTGTGTGTGTGTGTGTGTGTGTGTGTGTGTGTGTGTGTTGGGGGGCTCCACCGCGGGTGCGGGGCAGCGAGAGGACCTCTCGCACTCCAGAGAGCACGCCTACACCTGGCGACCGGGGCGACTCTCCCACCCCCAGGGGGAGTTGAAGGCTTCCGGCGCCGCCGCTTAGTCCACCGGTTCCCCGGGCAAGCGCAGGAGTCCTGGGAACACACCGCTGCAGCGCTGCCCAGGCGGATGTCACTGGCCCTTGTCGTCCCCGGCCTCGGCCCTGACCCCGGCCCCGACCCCGCATCCGGCCCGGGCCCTCCTCCGGCCAACCTTGTGCAAGTCGCTGTGGCCATTAGACAGACCACTGACCGTCGCTCAGGTCCCCAGCGTGTGGTTGGGACGGCACACCTTCGGCCCCCGTGCATAATGACAGGGCGCTGAGGGGGTTCTCTTGGCAGCCCACGTAAAGCCGCGGCGACGGACCAGGTGGCACCCGGAGCTTGTGCGCGTGCCTAACAGGGGGCCTGGCGTAGCCCAGGCACCTAGGGCGCGGAACGCTGAGGAGACCTGCAAGCCAGGCGTCTCTTCTTGGGCCACCGGAGGCCGGTGGCAGGCGTCTACGGCCATACCACCCTGAACGCGCCCGATCTCGTCTGATCTCGGAAGCTAAGCAGGGTCGGGCCTGGTTAGTACTTGGATGGGAGACCGCCTGGGAATACCGGGTGCTGTAGGCTTTTTGCCTGCCGCCACCCACGCTTCTTTTTCCTGATTTTCCCTTGGCCACAGGCTCGCTTGCCCACAAGCCGGCCGGCGTGGATGGCGGGTGCGTTGGGCTGGGGTGCGGTGAGGTGTTGTGGGGCGAAGAACAGGGAGAGAGCCACTGCACCCGAATGCACCCGTCCTACCGACACCTGAGAGCCCGGGAACGGCCCTCCTCCGCCTTGAGTGCCAGGTCACTCCACGAAACAAGTGGCAGGCCGTCTGTTGGCCGCATTGACTTTAAAAGCAGGTTCAGCGTGGGCTCAGCGGATAGTGTGGATCTGGGATAAGTAAAGGACCCGGGTTCGAAGCCCCAAGGGAACGGCGGGCTGCAAACAGACTTGGAGTCCTCGTGTCTCAGATTAACAGAGCACAGTGTCCCACCCGGACCAAACTTGATGTACGTCTCTGCGTTTTCCCTCCTCTTCCTTCCGCCGAGCCCACTCAGGTCTTCAACGCCGCGCGCTGGTCGAGGCAGGCATAGCACCTGGAGGTGGCCCTGGCCACTACTGCCCCAGCCTGGTAGTCCACCCCTACCTACCAGGGGCTGTCGCCCAGGAGCGCGTGCGCTCAGCTGCCCCCTGCCCTCCTGCACTCCACCTGCCCCGGAGCAGGGTCCTGCCAGTCCCTTTTAATCCGTGGGCGCTCGCAGTGCAACTCAGTCCATGCTCCTGTGCAAACCGGTCCTTGGGAGGTTTGGGAGGGTGGAAGGGGTGGGGGAGAGTTCTGGGGGAGGGGTGTGTGTGTGTGTGTGTGTGTGTGTGTGTGTGTTGGGGGGCTCCACCGCGGGTGCGGGGCAGCGAGAGGACCTCTCGCACTCCAGAGATCACGCCTACACCTGGCGACCGGGGCGACTCTCCCACCCCCAGGGGGAGTTGAAGGCTTCCGGCGCCGCCGCTTAGTCCACCGGTTCCCCGGGCAAGCGCAGGAGTCCTGGGAACACACCGCTGCAGCGCTGCCCAGGCGGATGTCACTGGCCCTTGTCGTCCCCGGCCTCGGCCCTGACCCCGGCCCCGACCCCGCATCCGGCCCGGGCCCTCCTCCGGCCAACCTTGTGCAAGTCGCTGTGGCCATTAGACAGACCACTGACCGTCGCTCAGGTCCCCAGCGTGTGGTTGGGACGGCACACCTTCGGCCCCCGTGCATAATGACAGGGCGCTGAGGGGGTTCTCTTGGCAGCCCACGTAAAGCCGCGGCGACGGACCAGGTGGCACCCGGAGCTTGTGCGCGTGCCTAACAGGGGGCCTGGCGTAGCCCAGGCACCTAGGGCGCGGAACGCTGAGGAGACCTGCAAGCCAGGCGTCTCTTCTTGGGCCACCGGAGGCCGGTGGCAGGCGTCTACGGCCATATCACCCTGGACGCGCCCGATCTCGTCTGATCTCGGAAGCTAAGCAGGGTCGGGCCTGGATAGTACTTGGATGGGAGACCGCCTGGGAATACCGGGTGCTGTAGGCTTTTTGCCTGCCGCCACCCACGCTTCTTTTTCCTGACTTTCCCTTGGCCACAGGCTCGCTTGCCCACAAGCCGGCCGTCGTGGATGGCGGGTGCGTTGGGCTGGGGTGCGGTGAGGTGTTGTGGGGCGAAGCACAGGGAGAGAGCCACTGCACCCGAATGCACCCGGCCTACCGGCACCTGAGAGCCCGGGAACGGCCCTCCTCCGCCTTGAGTGCCAGGTCACTCCACGAAACAAGTGGCAGGCCGTCTGTTGGCCGCATTGACTTTAAAAGCAGGTTCAGCGTGGGCTCAGCGGATAGTGTGGATCTGGGATAAGTAAAGGACCCGGGTTCGAAGCCCCAAGGGAACGGCGGGCTGCAAACAGACTTGGAGTCCTCGTGTCTCAGATTAACAGAGCACAGTGTCCCACCTGGACCAAACTTGATGTACGTCTCTGCGTTTTCCCTCCTCTTCCTTCCGCCGAGCCCACTCAGGTCTTCAACGCCGCGCGCTGGTCGAGGCAGGCATAGCACCTGGAGGTGGCCCTGGCCACTACTGCCCCAGCCTGGTAGTCCACCCCTACCTACCAGGGGCTGTCGCCCAGGAGCGCGTGTGCTCAGCTGCCCCCTGCCCTCCTGCACTCCACCTGCCCCGGAGCAGGGTCCTGCCAGTCCCTTTTAATCCGTGGGCGCTCGCAGTGCAACTCAGACCATGCTCCTGTGCAAACCGGTCCTTGGGAGGTTTGGGAGGGTGGAAGGGGTGGGGGAGAGTTCTGGGGGAGGGGTGTGTGTGTGTGTGTGTGTGTGTGTGTGTGTGTGTGTGTGTTGGGGGGCTCCACCGCGGGTGCGGGGCAGCGAGAGGACCTCTCGCACTCCAGAGAGCACGCCTACACCTGGCGACCGGGGCGACTCTCCCACCCCCAGGGGGAGTTGAAGGCTTCCGGCGCCGCCGCTTAGTCCACCGGTTCCCCGGGCAAGCGCAGGAGTCCTGGGAACACACCGCTGCAGCGCTGCCCAGGCGGATGTCACTGGCCCTTGTCGTCCCCGGCCTCGGCCCTGACCCCGGCCCCGACCCCGCATCCGGCCCGGGCCCTCCTCGGGCCAACCTTGTGCAAGTCGCTGTGGCCATTAGACAGACCACTGACCGTCGCTCAGGTCCCCAGCGTGTGGTTGGGACGGCACACCTTCGGCCCCCGTGCATAATGACAGGGCGCTGAGGGGGTTCTCTTGGCAGCCCACGTAAAGCCGCGGCGACGGACCAGGTGGCACCCGGAGCTTGTGCGCGTGCCTAACAGGGGGCCTGGCGTAGCCCAGGCACCTAGGGCGCGGAACGCTGAGGAGACCTGCAAGCCAGGCGTCTCTTCTTGGGCCACCGGAGGCCGGTGGCAGGCGTCTACGGCCATACCACCCTGGACGCGCCCGATCTCGTCTGATCTCGGAAGCTAAGCAGGGTCGGGCCTGGTTAGTACTTGGATGGGAGACCGCCTGGGAATACCGGGTGCTGTAGGCTTTTTGCCTGCCGCCACCCACGCTTCTTTTTCCTGACTTTCCCTTGGCCACAGGCTCGCTTGCCCACAAGCCGGCCGGCGTGGATGGCGGGTGCGTTGGGCTGGGGTGCGGTGAGGTGTTGTGGGGCGAAGCACAGGGAGAGAGCCACTGCACCCGAATGCACCCGGCCTACCGGCACCTGAGAGCCCGGGAACGGCCCTCCTCCGCCTTGAGTGCCAGGTCACTCCACGAAACAAGTGGCAGGCCGTCTGTTGGCCGCATTGACTTTAAAAGCAGGTTCAGCGTGGGCTCAGCGGATAGTGTGGATCTGGGATAAGTAAAGGACCCGGGTTCGAAGCCCCAAGGGAACGGCGGGCTGCAAACAGACTTGGAGTCCTCGTGTCTCAGATTAACAGAGCACAGTGTCCCACCTGGACCAAATTTGATGTACGTCTCTGCGTTTTCCCTCCTCTTCCTTCCGCCGAGCCCACTCAGGTCTTCAACGCCGCGCGCTGGTCGAGGCAGGCATAGCACCTGGAGGTGGCCCTGGCCACTACTGCCCCAGCCTGGTAGTCCACCCCTACCTACCAGGGGCGGTCGCCCAGGAGCGCGTGTGCTCAGCTGCCCCCTGCCCTCCTGCACTCCACCTGCCCCGGAGCAGGGTCCTGCCAGTCCCTTTTAATCCGTGGGCGCTCGCAGTGCAACTCAGTCCATGCTCCTGTGCAAACCGGTCCTTGGGAGGTTTGGGAGGGTGGAAGGGGTGGGGGAGAGTTCTGGGGGAGGGGTGTGTGTGTGTGTGTGTGTGTGTGTGTGTGTGTGTGTGTGTGTGTGTTGGGGGGCTCCACCGCGGGTGCGGGGCAGCGAGAGGACCTCTCGCACTCCAGAGAGCACGCCTACACCTGGCGACCGGGGCGACTCTCCCACCCCCAGGGGGAGTTGAAGGCTTCCGGCGCCGCCGCTTAGTCCACCGGTTCCCCGGGCAAGCGCAGGAGTCCTGGGAACACACCGCTGCAGCGCTGCCCAGGCGGATGTCACTGGCCCTTGTCGTCCCCGGCCTCGGCCCTGACCCCGGCCCCGACCCCGCATCCGGCCCGGGCCCTCCTCCGGCCAACCTTGTGCAAGTCGCTGTGGCCATTAGACAGACCACTGACCGTCGCTCAGGTCCCCAGCGTGTGGTTGGGACGGCACACCTTCGGCCCCCGTGCATAATGACAGGGCGCTGAGGGGGTTCTCTTGGCAGCCCACGTAAAGCCGCGGCGACGGACCAGGTGGCACCCGGAGCTTGTGCGCGTGCCTAACAGGGGGCCTGGCGTAGCCCAGGCACCTAGGGCGCGGAACGCTGAGGAGACCTGCAAGCCAGGCGTCTCTTCTTGGGCCACCGGAGGCCGGTGGCAGGCGTCTACGGCCATACCACCCTGAACGCGCCCGATCTCGTCTGATCTCGGAAGCTAAGCAGGGTCGGGCCTGGTTAGTACTTGGATGGGAGACCGCCTGGGAATACCGGGTGCTGTAGGCTTTTTGCCTGCCGCCACCCACGCTTCTTTTTCCTGACTTTCCCTTGGCCACAGGCTCGCTTGCCCACAAGCCGGCCGGCGTGGATGGCGGGTGCGTTGGGCTGGGGTGCGGTGAGGTGTTGTGGGGCGAAGCACAGGGAGAGAGCCACTGCAACCGAATGCACCCGACCTACCGGCACCTGAGAGCCCGGGAACGGCCCTCCTCCGCCTTGAGTGCCAGGTCACTCCACGAAACAAGTGGCAGGCCGTCTGTTGGCCGCATTGACTTTAAAAGCAGGTTCAGCGTGGGCTCAGCGGATAGTGTGGATCTGGGATAAGTAAAGGACCCGGGTTCGAAGCCCCAAGGGAACGGCGGGCTGCAAACAGACTTGGAGTCCTCGTGTCTCAGATTAACAGAGCACAGTGTCCCACCTGGACCAAACTTGATGTACGTCTCTGCGTTTTCCCTCCTCTTCCTTCCGCCGAGCCCACTCAGGTCTTCAACGCCGCGCGCTGGTCGAGGCAGGCATAGCACCTGGAGGTGGCCCTGGCCACTACTGCCCCAGCCTGGTAGTCCACCCCTACCTACCAGGAGCTGTCGCCCAGGAGCGCGTGTGCTCAGCTGCCCCCTGCCCTCCTGCACTCCACCTGCCCCGGAGCAGGGTCCTGCCAGTCCCTTTTAATCCGTGGGCGCTCGCAGTGCAACTCAGTCCATGCTCCTGTGCAAACCGGTCCTTGGGAGGTTTGGGAGGGTGGAAGGGGTGGGGGAGAGTTCTGGGGGAGGGGTGTGTGTGTGTGTGTGTGTGTGTGTGTGTGTTGGGGGGCTCCACCGCGGGTGCGGGGCAGCGAGAGGACCTCTCGCACTCCAGAGAGCACGCCTACACCTGGCGACCGGGGCGACTCTCCCACCCCCAGGGGGAGTTGAAGGCTTCCGGCGCCGCCGCTTAGTCCACCGGTTCCCCGGGCAAGCGCAGGAGTCCTGGGAACACACCGCTGCAGCGCTGCCCAGGCGGATGTCACTGGCCCTTGTCGTCCCCGGCCTCGTCCCTGACCCCGGCCCCGACCCCGCATCCGGCCCGGGCCCTCCTCCGGCCAACCTTGTGCAAGTCGCTGTGGCCATTAGACAGACCACTGACCGTCGCTCAGGTCCCCAGCGTGTGGTTGGGACGGCACACCTTCGGCCCCCGTGCATAATGACAGGGCGCTGAGGGGGTTCTCTTGGCAGCCCACGTAAAGCCGCGGCGACGGACCAGGTGGCACCCGGAGCTTGTGCGCGTGCCTAACAGGGGGCCTGGCGTAGCCCAGGCACCTAGGGCGCGGAACGCTGAGGAGACCTGCAAGCCAGGCGTCTCTTCTTGGGCCACCGGAGGCCGGTAGCAGGCGTCTACGGCCATACCACCCTGAACGCGCCCGATCTCGTCTGATCTCGGAAGCTAAGCAGGGTCGGGCCTGGTTAGTACTTGGATGGGAGACCGCCTGGGAATACCGGGTGCTGTAGGCTTTTTGCCTGCCGCCACCCACGCTTCTTTTTCCTGACTTTCCCTTGGCCACAGGCTCGCTTGCCCACAAGCCGGCCGGCGTGGATGGCGGGTGCGTTGGGCTGGGGTGCGGTGAGGTGTTGTGGGGCGAAGCACAGGGAGAGAGCCACTGCACCCGAATGCACCCGGCCTACCGGCACCTGAGAGCCCGGGAACGGCCCTCCTCCGCCTTGAGTGCCAGGTCACTCCACGAAACAAGTGGCAGGCCGTCTGTTGGCCGCATTGACTTTAAAAGCAGGTTCAGCGTGGGCTCAGCGGATAGTGTGGATCTGGGATAAGTAAAGGACCCGGGTTCGAAGCCCCAAGGGAACGGCGGGCTGCAAACAGACTTGGAGTCCTCGTGTCTCAGATTAACAGAGCACAGTGTCCCACCTGGACCAAACTTGATGTACGTCTCTGCGTTTTCCCTCCTCTTCCTTCCGCCGAGCCCACTCAGGTCTTCAACGCCGCGCGCTGGTCGAGGCAGGCATAGCACCTGGAGGTGGCCCTGGCCACTACTGCCCCAGCCTGGTAGTCCACCCCTACCTACCAGGGGCTGTCGCCCAGGAGCGCGTGTGCTCAGCTGCCCCCTGCCCTCCTGCACTCCACCTGCCCCGGAGCAGGGTCCTGCCAGTCCCTTTTAATCCGTGGGCGCTCGCAGTGCAACTCAGTCCATGCTCCTGTGCAAACCGGTCCTTGGGAGGTTTGGGAGGGTGGAAGGGGTGGGGGAGAGTTCTGGGGGAGGGGTGTGTGTGTGTGTGTGTGTGTGTGTGTGTGTGTGTGTGTTGGGGGGCTCCACCGCGGGTGCGGGGCAGCGAGAGGACCTCTCGCACTCCAGAGAGCACGCCTACACCTGGCGACCGGGGCGACTCTCCCACCCCCAGGGGGAGTTGAAGGCTTCCGGCGCCGCCGCTTAGTCCACCGGTTCCCCGGGCAAGCGCAGGAGTCCTGGGAACACACCGCTGCAGCGCTGCCCAGGCGGATGTCACTGGCCCTTGTCGTCCCCGGCCTCGGCCCTGACCCCGGCCCCGACCCCGCATCCGGCCCGGGCCCTCCTCCGGCCAACCTTGTGCAAGTCGCTGTGGCCATTAGACAGACCACTGACCGTCGCTCAGGTCCCCAGCGTGTGGTTGGGACGGCACACCTTCGGCCCCCGTGCATAATGACAGGGCGCTGAGGGGGTTCTCTTGGCAGCTCACGTAAAGCCGCGGCGACGGACCAGGTGGCACCCGGAGCTTGTGCGCGTGCCTAACAGGGGGCCTGGCGTAGCCCAGGCACCTAGGGCGCGGAACGCTGAGGAGACCTGCAAGCCAGGCGTCTCTTCTTGGGCCACCGGAGGCCGGTGGCAGGCGTCTACGGCCATACCACCCTGAACGCGCCCGATCTCGTCTGATCTCGGAAGCTAAGCAGGGTCGGGCCTGGTTAGTACTTGGATGGGAGACCGCCTGGGAATACCGGGTGCTGTAGGCTTTTTGCCTGCCGCCACCCACGCTTCTTTTTCCTGACTTTCCCTTGGCCACAGGCTCGCTTGCCCACAAGCCGGCCGGCGTGGATGGCGGGTGCGTTGGGCTGGGGTGCGGTGAGGTGTTGTGGGGCGAAGCACAGGGAGAGAGCCACTGCACCCGAATGCACCCGTCCTACCGACACCTGAGAGCCCGGGAACGGCCCTCCTCCGCCTTGAGTGCCAGGTCACTCCACGAAACAAGTGGCAGGCCGTCTGTTGGCCGCATTGACTTTAAAAGCAGGTTCAGCGTGGGCTCAGCGGATAGTGTGGATCTGGGATAAGTAAAGGACCCGGGTTCGAAGCCCCAAGGGAACGGCGGGCTGCAAACAGACTTGGAGTCCTCGTGTCTCAGATTAACAGAGCACAGTGTCCCACCTGGACCAAACTTGATGTACGTCTCTGCGTTTTCCCTCCTCTTCCTTCCGCCGAGCCCACTCAGGTCTTCAACGCCGCGCGCTGGTCGAGGCAGGCATAGCACCTGGAGGTGGCCCTGGCCACTACTGCCCCAGCCTGGTAGTCCACCCCTACCTACCAGGGGCTGTCGCCCAGGAGCGCGTGTGCTCAGCTGCCCCCTGCCCTCCTGCACTCCACCTGCCCCGGAGCAGGGTCCTGCCAGTCCCTTTTAATCCGTGGGCGCTCGCAGTGCAACTCAGTCCATGCTCCTGTGCAAACCGGTCCTTGGGAGGTTTGGGAGGGTGGAAGGGGTGGGGGAGAGTTCTGGGGGAGGGGTGGGTGTGTGTGTGTGTGTGTGTGTGTGTGTGTGTGTGTGTTGGGGGGCTCCACCGCGGGTGCGGGGCAGCGAGAGGACCTCTCGCACTCCAGAGAGCACGCCTACACCTGGCGACCGGGGCGACTCTCCCACCCCCAGGGGGAGTTGAAGGCTTCCGGCGCCGCCGCTTAGTCCACCGGTTCCCCGGGCAAGCGCAGGAGTCCTGGGAACACACCGCTGCAGCGCTGCCCAGGCGGATGTCACTGGCCCTTGTCGTCCCCGGCCTCGGCCCTGACCCCGGCCCCGACCCCGCATCCGGCCCGGGCCCTCCTCCGGCCAACCTTGTGCAAGTCGCTGTGGCCATTAGACAGACCACTGACCGTCGCTCAGGTCCCCAGCGTGTGGTTGGGACGGCACACCTTCGGCCCCCGTGCATAATGACAGGGCGCTGAGGGGGTTCTCTTGGCAGCCCACGTAAAGCCGCGGCGACGGACCAGGTGGCACCCGGAGCTTGTGCGCGTGCCTAACAGGGGGCCTGGCGTAGCCCAGGCACCTAGGGCGCGGAACGCTGAGGAGACCTGCAAGCCAGGCGTCTCTTCTTGGGCCACCGGAGGCCGGTGGCAGGCGTCTACGGCCATACCACCCTGAACGCGCCCGATCTCGTCTGATCTCGGAAGCTAAGCAGGGTCGGGCCTGGTTAGTACTTGGATGGGAGACCGCCTGGGAATACCGGGTGCTGTAGGCTTTTTGCCTGCCGCCACCCACGCTTCTTTTTCCTGATTTTCCCTTGGCCACAGGCTCGCTTGCCCACAAGCCGGCCGGCGTGGATGGCGGGTGCGTTGGGCTGGGGTGCGGTGAGGTGTTGTGGGGCGAAGAACAGGGAGAGAGCCACTGCACCCGAATGCACCCGTCCTACCGACACCTGAGAGCCCGGGAACGGCCCTCCTCCGCCTTGAGTGCCAGGTCACTCCACGAAACAAGTGGCAGGCCGTCTGTTGGCCGCATTGACTTTAAAAGCAGGTTCAGCGTGGGCTCAGCGGATAGTGTGGATCTGGGATAAGTAAAGGACCCGGGTTCGAAGCCCCAAGGGAACGGCGGGCTGCAAACAGACTTGGAGTCCTCGTGTCTCAGATTAACAGAGCACAGTGTCCCACCCGGACCAAACTTGATGTACGTCTCTGCGTTTTCCCTCCTCTTCCTTCCGCCGAGCCCACTCAGGTCTTCAACGCCGCGCGCTGGTCGAGGCAGGCATAGCACCTGGAGGTGGCCCTGGCCACTACTGCCCCAGCCTGGTAGTCCACCCCTACCTACCAGGGGCTGTCGCCCAGGAGCGCGTGTGCTCAGCTGCCCCCTGCCCTCCTGCACTCCACCTGCCCCGGAGCAGGGTCCTGCCAGTCCCTTTTAATCCGTGGGCGCTCGCAGTGCAACTCAGTCCATGCTCCTGTGCAAACCGGTCCTTGGGAGGTTTGGGAGGGTGGAAGGGGTGGGGGAGAGTTCTGGGGGAGGGGTGTGTGTGTGTGTGTGTGTGTGTGTGTGTGTGTGTGTGTGTTGGGGGGCTCCACCGCGGGTGCGGGGCAGCGAGAGGACCTCTCGCACTCCAGAGAGCACGCCTACACCTGGCGACCGGGGCGACTCTCCCACCCCCAGGGGGAGTTGAAGGCTTCCGGCGCCGCCGCTTAGTCCACCGGTTCCCCGGGCAAGCGCAGGAGTCCTGGGAACACACCGCTGCAGCGCTGCCCAGGCGGATGTCACTGGCCCTTGTCGTCCCCGGCCTCGGCCCTGACCCCGGCCCCGACCCCGCATCCGGCCCGGGCCCTCCTCCGGCCAACCTTGTGCAAGTCGCTGTGGCCATTAGACAGACCACTGACCGTCGCTCAGGTCCCCAGCGTGTGGTTGGGACGGCACACCTTCGGCCCCCGTGCATAATGACAGGGCGCTGAGGGGGTTCTCTTGGCAGCCCACGTAAAGCCGCGGCGATGGACCAGGTGGCACCCGGAGCTTGTGCGCGTGCCTAACAGGGGGCCTGGCGTAGCCCAGGCACCTAGGGCGCGGAACGCTGAGGAGACCTGCAAGCCAGGCGTCTCTTCTTGGGCCACCGGAGGCCGGTGGCAGGCGTCTACGGCCATACCACCCTGAACGCGCCCGATCTCGTCTGATCTCGGAAGCTAAGCAGGGTCGGGCCTGGTTAGTACTTGGATGGGAGACCGCCTGGGAATACCGGGTGCTGTAGGCTTTTTGCCTGCCGCCACCCACGCTTCTTTTTCCTGACTTTCCCTTGGCCACAGGCTCGCTTGCCCACAAGCCGGCCGGCGTGGATGGCGGGTGCGTTGGGCTGGGGTGCGGTGAGGTGTTGTGGGGCGAAGCACAGGGAGAGAGCCACTGCACCCGAATGCACCCGGCCTACCGGCACCTGAGAGCCCGGGAACGGCCCTCCTCCGCCTTGAGTGCCAGGTCACTCCACGAAACAAGTGGCAGGCCGTCTGTTGGCCGCATTGACTTTAAAAGCAGGTTCAGCGTGGGCTCAGCGGATAGTGTGGATCTGGGATAAGTAAAGGACCCGGGTTCGAAGCCCCAAGGGAACGGCGGGCTGCAAACAGACTTGGAGTCCTCGTGTCTCAGATTAACAGAGCACAGTGTCCCACCTGGACCAAACTTGATGTACGTCTCTGCGTTTTCCCTCCTCTTCCTTCCGCCGAGCCCACTCAGGTCTTCAACGCCGCGCGCTGGTCGAGGCAGGCATAGCACCTGGAGGTGGCCCTGGCCACTACTGCCCCAGCCTGGTAGTCCACCCCTACCTACCAGGGGCGGTCGCCCAGGAGCGCGTGTGCTCAGCTGCCCCCTGCCCTCCTGCACTCCACCTGCCCCGGAGCAGGGTCCTGCCAGTCCCTTTTAATCCGTGGGCGCTCGCAGTGCAACTCAGTCCATGCTCCTGTGCAAACCGGTCCTTGGGGGGTTTGGGAGGGTGGAAGGGGTGGGGGAGACTTCTGGGGGAGGGGTGTGTGTGTGTGTGTGTGTGTGTGTGTGTGTGTGTGTGTGTTGGGGGGCTCCACCGCGGGTGCGGGGCAGCGAGAGGACCTCTCGCACTCCAGAGAGCACGCCTACACCTGGCGACCGGGGCGACTCTCCCACCCCCAGGGGGAGTTGAAGGCTTCCGGCGCCGCCGCTTAGTCCACCGGTTCCCCGGGCAAGCGCAGGAGTCCTGGGAACACACCGCTGCAGCGCTGCCCAGGCGGATGTCACTGGCCCTTGTCGTCCCCGGCCTCGGCCCTGACCCCGGCCCCGACCCCGCATCCGGCCCGGGCCCTCCTCCGGCCAACCTTGTGCAAGTCGCCGTGGCCATTAGACAGACCACTGACCGTCGCTCAGGTCCCCAGCGTGTGGTTGGGACGGCACACCTTCGGCCCCCGTGCATAATGACAGGGCGCTGAGGGGGTTCTCTTGGCAGCCCACCTAAAGCCGCGGCGACGGACCAGGTGGCACCCGGAGCTTGTGCGCGTGCCTAACAGGGGGCCTGGCGTAGCCCAGGCACCTAGGGCGCGGAACGCTGAGGAGACCTGCAAGCCAGGCGTCTCTTCTTGGGCCACCGGAGGCCGGTGGCAGGCGTCTACGGCCATATCACCCTGGACGCGCCCGATCTCGTCTGATCTCGGAAGCTAAGCAGGGTCGGGCCTGGATAGTACTTGGATGGGAGACCGCCTGGGAATACCGGGTGCTGTAGGCTTTTTGCCTGCCGCCACCCACGCTTCTTTTTCCTGACTTTCCCTTGGCCACAGGCTCGCTTGCCCACAAGCCGGCCGTCGTGGATGGCGGGTGCGTTGGGCTGGGGTGCGGTGAGGTGTTGTGGGGCGAAGCACAGGGAGAGAGCCACTGCACCCGAATGCACCCGGCCTACCGGCACCTGAGAGCCCGGGAACGGCCCTCCTCCGCCTTGAGTGCCAGGTCACTCCACGAAACAAGTGGCAGGCCGTCTGTTGGCCGCATTGACTTTAAAAGCAGGTTCAGCGTGGGCTCAGCGGATAGTGTGGATCTGGGATAAGTAAAGGACCCGGGTTCGAAGCCCCAAGGGAACGGCGGGCTGCAAACAGACTTGGAGTCCTCGTGTCTCAGATTAACAGAGCACAGTGTCCCACCTGGACCAAACTTGATGTACGTCTCTGCGTTTTCCCTCCTCTTCCTTCCGCCGAGCCCACTCAGGTCTTCAACGCCGCGCGCTGGTCGAGGCAGGCATAGCACCTGGAGGTGGCCCTGGCCACTACTGCCCCAGCCTGGTAGTCCACCCCTACCTACCAGGGGCTGTCGCCCAGGAGCGCGTGTGCTCAGCTGCCCCCTGCCCTCCTGCACTCCACCTGCCCCGGAGCAGGGTCCTGCCAGTCCCTTTTAATCCGTGGGCGCTCGCAGTGCAACTCAGACCATGCTCCTGTGCAAACCGGTCCTTGGGAGGTTTGGGAGGGTGGAAGGGGTGGGGGAGAGTTCTGGGGGAGGGGTGTGTGTGTGTGTGTGTGTGTGTGTGTGTGTGTGTGTGTGTGTTGGGGGGCTCCACCGCGGGTGCGGGGCAGCGAGAGGACCTCTCGCACTCCAGAGAGCACGCCTACACCTGGCGACCGGGGCGACTCTCCCACCCCCAGGGGGAGTTGAAGGCTTCCGGCGCCGCCGCTTAGTCCACCGGTTCCCCGGGCAAGCGCAGGAGTCCTGGGAACACACCGCTGCAGCGCTGCCCAGGCGGATGTCACTGGCCCTTGTCGTCCCCGGCCTCGGCCCTGACCCCGGCCCCGACCCCGCATCCGGCCCGGGCCCTCCTCGGGCCAACCTTGTGCAAGTCGCTGTGGCCATTAGACAGACCACTGACCGTCGCTCAGGTCCCCAGCGTGTGGTTGGGACGGCACACCTTCGGCCCCCGTGCATAATGACAGGGCGCTGAGGGGGTTCTCTTGGCAGCCCACGTAAAGCCGCGGCGACGGACCAGGTGGCACCCGGAGCTTGTGCGCGTGCCTAACAGGGGGCCTGGCGTAGCCCAGGCACCTAGGGCGCGGAACGCTGAGGAGACCTGCAAGCCAGGCGTCTCTTCTTGGGCCACCGGAGGCCGGTGGCAGGCGTCTACGGCCATACCACCCTGGACGCGCCCGATCTCGTCTGATCTCGGAAGCTAAGCAGGGTCGGGCCTGGTTAGTACTTGGATGGGAGACCGCCTGGGAATACCGGGTGCTGTAGGCTTTTTGCCTGCCGCCACCCACGCTTCTTTTTCCTGACTTTCCCTTGGCCACAGGCTCGCTTGCCCACAAGCCGGCCGGCGTGGATGGCGGGTGCGTTGGGCTGGGGTGCGGTGAGGTGTTGTGGGGCGAAGCACAGGGAGAGAGCCACTGCACCCGAATGCACCCGGCCTACCGGCACCTGAGAGCCCGGGAACGGCCCTCCTCCGCCTTGAGTGCCAGGTCACTCCACGAAACAAGTGGCAGGCCGTCTGTTGGCCGCATTGACTTTAAAAGCAGGTTCAGCGTGGGCTCAGCGGATAGTGTGGATCTGGGATAAGTAAAGGACCCGGGTTCGAAGCCCCAAGGGAACGGCGGGCTGCAAACAGACTTGGAGTCCTCGTGTCTCAGATTAACAGAGCACAGTGTCCCACCTGGACCAAACTTGATGTACGTCTCTGCGTTTTCCCTCCTCTTCCTTCCGCCGAGCCCACTCAGGTCTTCAACGCCGCGCGCTGGTCGAGGCAGGCATAGCACCTGGAGGTGGCCCTGGCCACTACTGCCCCAGCCTGGTAGTCCACCCCTACCTACCAGGAGCTGTCGCCCAGGAGCGCGTGTGCTCAGCTGCCCCCTGCCCTCCTGCACTCCACCTGCCCCGGAGCAGGGTCCTGCCAGTCCCTTTTAATCCGTGGGCGCTCGCAGTGCAACTCAGTCCATGCTCCTGTGCAAACCGGTCCTTGGGAGGTTTGGGAGGGTGGAAGGGGTGGGGGAGAGTTCTGGGGGAGGGGTGTGTGTGTGTGTGTGTGTGTGTGTGTGTGTGTTGGGGGGCTCCACCGCGGGTGCGGGGCAGCGAGAGGACCTCTCGCACTCCAGAGAGCACGCCTACACCTGGCGACCGGGGCGACTCTCCCACCCCCAGGGGGAGTTGAAGGCTTCCGGCGCCGCCGCTTAGTCCACCGGTTCCCCGGGCAAGCGCAGGAGTCCTGGGAACACACCGCTGCAGCGCTGCCCAGGCGGATGTCACTGGCCCTTGTCGTCCCCGGCCTCGTCCCTGACCCCGGCCCCGACCCCGCATCCGGCCCGGGCCCTCCTCCGGCCAACCTTGTGCAAGTCGCTGTGGCCATTAGACAGACCACTGACCGTCGCTCAGGTCCCCAGCGTGTGGTTGGGACGGCACACCTTCGGCCCCCGTGCATAATGACAGGGCGCTGAGGGGGTTCTCTTGGCAGCCCACGTAAAGCCGCGGCGACGGACCAGGTGGCACCCGGAGCTTGTGCGCGTGCCTAACAGGGGGCCTGGCGTAGCCCAGGCACCTAGGGCGCGGAACGCTGAGGAGACCTGCAAGCCAGGCGTCTCTTCTTGGGCCACCGGAGGCCGGTAGCAGGCGTCTACGGCCATACCACCCTGAACGCGCCCGATCTCGTCTGATCTCGGAAGCTAAGCAGGGTCGGGCCTGGTTAGTACTTGGATGGGAGACCGCCTGGGAATACCGGGTGCTGTAGGCTTTTTGCCTGCCGCCACCCACGCTTCTTTTTCCTGACTTTCCCTTGGCCACAGGCTCGCTTGCCCACAAGCCGGCCGGCGTGGATGGCGGGTGCGTTGGGCTGGGGTGCGGTGAGGTGTTGTGGGGCGAAGCACAGGGAGAGAGCCACTGCACCCGAATGCACCCGGCCTACCGGCACCTGAGAGCCCGGGAACGGCCCTCCTCCGCCTTGAGTGCCAGGTCACTCCACGAAACAAGTGGCAGGCCGTCTGTTGGCCGCATTGACTTTAAAAGCAGGTTCAGCGTGGGCTCAGCGGATAGTGTGGATCTGGGATAAGTAAAGGACCCGGGTTCGAAGCCCCAAGGGAACGGCGGGCTGCAAACAGACTTGGAGTCCTCGTGTCTCAGATTAACAGAGCACAGTGTCCCACCTGGACCAAACTTGATGTACGTCTCTGCGTTTTCCCTCCTCTTCCTTCCGCCGAGCCCACTCAGGTCTTCAACGCCGCGCGCTGGTCGAGGCAGGCATAGCACCTGGAGGTGGCCCTGGCCACTACTGCCCCAGCCTGGTAGTCCACCCCTACCTACCAGGGGCTGTCGCCCAGGAGCGCGTGTGCTCAGCTGCCCCCTGCCCTCCTGCACTCCACCTGCCCCGGAGCAGGGTCCTGCCAGTCCCTTTTAATCCGTGGGCGCTCGCAGTGCAACTCAGTCCATGCTCCTGTGCAAACCGGTCCTTGGGAGGTTTGGGAGGGTGGAAGGGGTGGGGGAGAGTTCTGGGGGAGGGGTGTGTGTGTGTGTGTGTGTGTGTGTGTGTGTGTGTGTGTTGGGGGGCTCCACCGCGGGTGCGGGGCAGCGAGAGGACCTCTCGCACTCCAGAGAGCACGCCTACACCTGGCGACCGGGGCGACTCTCCCACCCCCAGGGGGAGTTGAAGGCTTCCGGCGCCGCCGCTTAGTCCACCGGTTCCCCGGGCAAGCGCAGGAGTCCTGGGAACACACCGCTGCAGCGCTGCCCAGGCGGATGTCACTGGCCCTTGTCGTCCCCGGCCTCGGCCCTGACCCCGGCCCCGACCCCGCATCCGGCCCGGGCCCTCCTCCGGCCAACCTTGTGCAAGTCGCTGTGGCCATTAGACAGACCACTGACCGTCGCTCAGGTCCCCAGCGTGTGGTTGGGACGGCACACCTTCGGCCCCCGTGCATAATGACAGGGCGCTGAGGGGGTTCTCTTGGCAGCTCACGTAAAGCCGCGGCGACGGACCAGGTGGCACCCGGAGCTTGTGCGCGTGCCTAACAGGGGGCCTGGCGTAGCCCAGGCACCTAGGGCGCGGAACGCTGAGGAGACCTGCAAGCCAGGCGTCTCTTCTTGGGCCACCGGAGGCCGGTGGCAGGCGTCTACGGCCATACCACCCTGAACGCGCCCGATCTCGTCTGATCTCGGAAGCTAAGCAGGGTCGGGCCTGGTTAGTACTTGGATGGGAGACCGCCTGGGAATACCGGGTGCTGTAGGCTTTTTGCCTGCCGCCACCCACGCTTCTTTTTCCTGACTTTCCCTTGGCCACAGGCTCGCTTGCCCACAAGCCGGCCGGCGTGGATGGCGGGTGCGTTGGGCTGGGGTGCGGTGAGGTGTTGTGGGGCGAAGCACAGGGAGAGAGCCACTGCACCCGAATGCACCCGTCCTACCGACACCTGAGAGCCCGGGAACGGCCCTCCTCCGCCTTGAGTGCCAGGTCACTCCACGAAACAAGTGGCAGGCCGTCTGTTGGCCGCATTGACTTTAAAAGCAGGTTCAGCGTGGGCTCAGCGGATAGTGTGGATCTGGGATAAGTAAAGGACCCGGGTTCGAAGCCCCAAGGGAACGGCGGGCTGCAAACAGACTTGGAGTCCTCGTGTCTCAGATTAACAGAGCACAGTGTCCCACCTGGACCAAACTTGATGTACGTCTCTGCGTTTTCCCTCCTCTTCCTTCCGCCGAGCCCACTCAGGTCTTCAACGCCGCGCGCTGGTCGAGGCAGGCATAGCACCTGGAGGTGGCCCTGGCCACTACTGCCCCAGCCTGGTAGTCCACCCCTACCTACCAGGGGCTGTCGCCCAGGAGCGCGTGTGCTCAGCTGCCCCCTGCCCTCCTGCACTCCACCTGCCCCGGAGCAGGGTCCTGCCAGTCCCTTTTAATCCGTGGGCGCTCGCAGTGCAACTCAGTCCATGCTCCTGTGCAAACCGGTCCTTGGGAGGTTTGGGAGGGTGGAAGGGGTGGGGGAGAGTTCTGGGGGAGGGGTGGGTGTGTGTGTGTGTGTGTGTGTGTGTGTGTGTGTGTGTTGGGGGGCTCCACCGCGGGTGCGGGGCAGCGAGAGGACCTCTCGCACTCCAGAGAGCACGCCTACACCTGGCGACCGGGGCGACTCTCCCACCCCCAGGGGGAGTTGAAGGCTTCCGGCGCCGCCGCTTAGTCCACCGGTTCCCCGGGCAAGCGCAGGAGTCCTGGGAACACACCGCTGCAGCGCTGCCCAGGCGGATGTCACTGGCCCTTGTCGTCCCCGGCCTCGGCCCTGACCCCGGCCCCGACCCCGCATCCGGCCCGGGCCCTCCTCCGGCCAACCTTGTGCAAGTCGCTGTGGCCATTAGACAGACCACTGACCGTCGCTCAGGTCCCCAGCGTGTGGTTGGGACGGCACACCTTCGGCCCCCGTGCATAATGACAGGGCGCTGAGGGGGTTCTCTTGGCAGCCCACGTAAAGCCGCGGCGACGGACCAGGTGGCACCCGGAGCTTGTGCGCGTGCCTAACAGGGGGCCTGGCGTAGCCCAGGCACCTAGGGCGCGGAACGCTGAGGAGACCTGCAAGCCAGGCGTCTCTTCTTGGGCCACCGGAGGCCGGTGGCAGGCGTCTACGGCCATACCACCCTGAACGCGCCCGATCTCGTCTGATCTCGGAAGCTAAGCAGGGTCGGGCCTGGTTAGTACTTGGATGGGAGACCGCCTGGGAATACCGGGTGCTGTAGGCTTTTTGCCTGCCGCCACCCACGCTTCTTTTTCCTGATTTTCCCTTGGCCACAGGCTCGCTTGCCCACAAGCCGGCCGGCGTGGATGGCGGGTGCGTTGGGCTGGGGTGCGGTGAGGTGTTGTGGGGCGAAGAACAGGGAGAGAGCCACTGCACCCGAATGCACCCGTCCTACCGACACCTGAGAGCCCGGGAACGGCCCTCCTCCGCCTTGAGTGCCAGGTCACTCCACGAAACAAGTGGCAGGCCGTCTGTTGGCCGCATTGACTTTAAAAGCAGGTTCAGCGTGGGCTCAGCGGATAGTGTGGATCTGGGATAAGTAAAGGACCCGGGTTCGAAGCCCCAAGGGAACGGCGGGCTGCAAACAGACTTGGAGTCCTCGTGTCTCAGATTAACAGAGCACAGTGTCCCACCCGGACCAAACTTGATGTACGTCTCTGCGTTTTCCCTCCTCTTCCTTCCGCCGAGCCCACTCAGGTCTTCAACGCCGCGCGCTGGTCGAGGCAGGCATAGCACCTGGAGGTGGCCCTGGCCACTACTGCCCCAGCCTGGTAGTCCACCCCTACCTACCAGGGGCTGTCGCCCAGGAGCGCGTGTGCTCAGCTGCCCCCTGCCCTCCTGCACTCCACCTGCCCCGGAGCAGGGTCCTGCCAGTCCCTTTTAATCCGTGGGCGCTCGCAGTGCAACTCAGTCCATGCTCCTGTGCAAACCGGTCCTTGGGAGGTTTGGGAGGGTGGAAGGGGTGGGGGAGAGTTCTGGGGGAGGGGTGGGTGTGTGTGTGTGTGTGTGTGTGTGTGTGTGTGTGTGTTGGGGGGCTCCACCGCGGGTGCGGGGCAGCGAGAGGACCTCTCGCACTCCAGAGAGCACGCCTACACCTGGCGACCGGGGCGACTCTCCCACCCCCAGGGGGAGTTGAAGGCTTCCGGCGCCGCCGCTTAGTCCACCGGTTCCCCGGGCAAGCGCAGGAGTCCTGGGAACACACCGCTGCAGCGCTGCCCAGGCGGATGTCACTGGCCCTTGTCGTCCCCGGCCTCGGCCCTGACCCCGGCCCCGACCCCGCATCCGGCCCGGGCCCTCCTCCGGCCAACCTTGTGCAAGTCGCTGTGGCCATTAGACAGACCACTGACCGTCGCTCAGGTCCCCAGCGTGTGGTTGGGACGGCACACCTTCGGCCCCCGTGCATAATGACAGGGCGCTGAGGGGGTTCTCTTGGCAGCCCACGTAAAGCCGCGGCGACGGACCAGGTGGCACCCGGAGCTTGTGCGCGTGCCTAACAGGGGGCCTGGCGTAGCCCAGGCACCTAGGGCGCGGAACGCTGAGGAGACCTGCAAGCCAGGCGTCTCTTCTTGGGCCACCGGAGGCCGGTGGCAGGCGTCTACGGCCATACCACCCTGAACGCGCCCGATCTCGTCTGATCTCGGAAGCTAAGCAGGGTCGGGCCTGGTTAGTACTTGGATGGGAGACCGCCTGGGAATACCGGGTGCTGTAGGCTTTTTGCCTGCCGCCACCCACGCTTCTTTTTCCTGATTTTCCCTTGGCCACAGGCTCGCTTGCCCACAAGCCGGCCGGCGTGGATGGCGGGTGCGTTGGGCTGGGGTGCGGTGAGGTGTTGTGGGGCGAAGAACAGGGAGAGAGCCACTGCACCCGAATGCACCCGTCCTACCGACACCTGAGAGCCCGGGAACGGCCCTCCTCCGCCTTGAGTGCCAGGTCACTCCACGAAACAAGTGGCAGGCCGTCTGTTGGCCGCATTGACTTTAAAAGCAGGTTCAGCGTGGGCTCAGCGGATAGTGTGGATCTGGGATAAGTAAAGGACCCGGGTTCGAAGCCCCAAGGGAACGGCGGGCTGCAAACAGACTTGGAGTCCTCGTGTCTCAGATTAACAGAGCACAGTGTCCCACCCGGACCAAACTTGATGTACGTCTCTGCGTTTTCCCTCCTCTTCCTTCCGCCGAGCCCACTCAGGTCTTCAACGCCGCGCGCTGGTCGAGGCAGGCATAGCACCTGGAGGTGGCCCTGGCCACTACTGCCCCAGCCTGGTAGTCCACCCCTACCTACCAGGGGCTGTCGCCCAGGAGCGCGTGTGCTCAGCTGCCCCCTGCCCTCCTGCACTCCACCTGCCCCGGAGCAGGGTCCTGCCAGTCCCTTTTAATCCGTGGGCGCTCGCAGTGCAACTCAGTCCATGCTCCTGTGCAAACCGGTCCTTGGGAGGTTTGGGAGGGTGGAAGGGGTGGGGGAGAGTTCTGGGGGAGGGGTGTGTGTGTGTGTGTGTGTGTGTGTGTGTGTGTGTGTGTGTTGGGGGGCTCCACCGCGGGTGCGGGGCAGCGAGAGGACCTCTCGCACTCCAGAGAGCACGCCTACACCTGGCGACCGGGGCGACTCTCCCACCCCCAGGGGGAGTTGAAGGCTTCCGGCGCCGCCGCTTAGTCCACCGGTTCCCCGGGCAAGCGCAGGAGTCCTGGGAACACACCGCTGCAGCGCTGCCCAGGCGGATGTCACTGGCCCTTGTCGTCCCCGGCCTCGGCCCTGACCCCGGCCCCGACCCCGCATCCGGCCCGGGCCCTCCTCCGGCCAACCTTGTGCAAGTCGCTGTGGCCATTAGACAGACCACTGACCGTCGCTCAGGTCCCCAGCGTGTGGTTGGGACGGCACACCTTCGGCCCCCGTGCATAATGACAGGGCGCTGAGGGGGTTCTCTTGGCAGCCCACGTAAAGCCGCGGCGATGGACCAGGTGGCACCCGGAGCTTGTGCGCGTGCCTAACAGGGGGCCTGGCGTAGCCCAGGCACCTAGGGCGCGGAACGCTGAGGAGACCTGCAAGCCAGGCGTCTCTTCTTGGGCCACCGGAGGCCGGTGGCAGGCGTCTACGGCCATACCACCCTGAACGCGCCCGATCTCGTCTGATCTCGGAAGCTAAGCAGGGTCGGGCCTGGTTAGTACTTGGATGGGAGACCGCCTGGGAATACCGGGTGCTGTAGGCTTTTTGCCTGCCGCCACCCACGCTTCTTTTTCCTGACTTTCCCTTGGCCACAGGCTCGCTTGCCCACAAGCCGGCCGGCGTGGATGGCGGGTGCGTTGGCCTGGGGTGCGGTGAGGTGTTGTGGGGCGAAGCACAGGGAGAGAGCCACTGCACCCGAATGCACCCGGCCTACCGGCACCTGAGAGCCCGGGAACGGCCCTCCTCCGCCTTGAGTGCCAGGTCACTCCACGAAACAAGTGGCAGGCCGTCTGTTGGCCGCATTGACTTTAAAAGCAGGTTCAGCGTGGGCTCAGCGGATAGTGTGGATCTGGGATAAGTAAAGGACCCGGGTTCGAAGCCCCAAGGGAACGGCGGGCTGCAAACAGACTTGGAGTCCTCGTGTCTCAGATTAACAGAGCACAGTGTCCCACCTGGACCAAACTTGATGTACGTCTCTGCGTTTTCCCTCCTCTTCCTTCCGCCGAGCCCACTCAGGTCTTCAACGCCGCGCGCTGGTCGAGGCAGGCATAGCACCTGGAGGTGGCCCTGGCCACTACTGCCCCAGCCTGGTAGTCCACCCCTACCTACCAGGGGCGGTCGCCCAGGAGCGCGTGTGCTCAGCTGCCCCCTGCCCTCCTGCACTCCACCTGCCCCGGAGCAGGGTCCTGCCAGTCCCTTTTAATCCGTGGGCGCTCGCAGTGCAACTCAGTCCATGCTCCTGTGCAAACCGGTCCTTGGGGGGTTTGGGAGGGTGGAAGGGGTGGGGGAGAGTTCTGGGGGAGGGGTGTGTGTGTGTGTGTGTGTGTGTGTGTGTGTGTGTGTGTGTTGGGGGGCTCCACCGCGGGTGCGGGGCAGCGAGAGGACCTCTCGCACTCCAGAGAGCACGCCTACACCTGGCGACCGGGGCGACTCTCCCACCCCCAGGGGGAGTTGAAGGCTTCCGGCGCCGCCGCTTAGTCCACCGGTTCCCCGGGCAAGCGCAGGAGTCCTGGGAACACACCGCTGCAGCGCTGCCCAGGCGGATGTCACTGGCCCTTGTCGTCCCCGGCCTCGGCCCTGACCCCGGCCCCGACCCCGCATCCGGCCCGGGCCCTCCTCCGGCCAACCTTGTGCAAGTCGCCGTGGCCATTAGACAGACCACTGACCGTCGCTCAGGTCCCCAGCGTGTGGTTGGGACGGCACACCTTCGGCCCCCGTGCATAATGACAGGGCGCTGAGGGGGTTCTCTTGGCAGCCCACCTAAAGCCGCGGCGACGGACCAGGTGGCACCCGGAGCTTGTGCGCGTGCCTAACAGGGGGCCTGGCGTAGCCCAGGCACCTAGGGCGCGGAACGCTGAGGAGACCTGCAAGCCAGGCGTCTCTTCTTGGGCCACCGGAGGCCGGTGGCAGGCGTCTACGGCCATATCACCCTGGACGCGCCCGATCTCGTCTGATCTCGGAAGCTAAGCAGGGTCGGGCCTGGATAGTACTTGGATGGGAGACCGCCTGGGAATACCGGGTGCTGTAGGCTTTTTGCCTGCCGCCACCCACGCTTCTTTTTCCTGACTTTCCCTTGGCCACAGGCTCGCTTGCCCACAAGCCGGCCGTCGTGGATGGCGGGTGCGTTGGGCTGGGGTGCGGTGAGGTGTTGTGGGGCGAAGCACAGGGAGAGAGCCACTGCACCCGAATGCACCCGGCCTACCGGCACCTGAGAGCCCGGGAACGGCCCTCCTCCGCCTTGAGTGCCAGGTCACTCCACGAAACAAGTGGCAGGCCGTCTGTTGGCCGCATTGACTTTAAAAGCAGGTTCAGCGTGGGCTCAGCGGATAGTGTGGATCTGGGATAAGTAAAGGACCCGGGTTCGAAGCCCCAAGGGAAAGGCGGGCTGCAAACAGACTTGGAGTCCTCGTGTCTCAGATTAACAGAGCACAGTGTCCCACCTGGACCAAACTTGATGTACGTCTCTGCGTTTTCCCTCCTCTTCCTTCCGCCGAGCCCACTCAGGTCTTCAACGCCGCGCGCTGGTCGAGGCAGGCATAGCACCTGGAGGTGGCCCTGGCCACTACTGCCCCAGCCTGGTAGTCCACCCCTACCTACCAGGGGCTGTCGCCCAGGAGCGCGTGTGCTCAGCTGCCCCCTGCCCTCCTGCACTCCACCTGCCCCGGAGCAGGGTCCTGCCAGTCCCTTTTAATCCGTGGGCGCTCGCAGTGCAACTCAGACCATGCTCCTGTGCAAACCGGTCCTTGGGAGGTTTGGGAGGGTGGAAGGGGTGGGGGAGAGTTCTGGGGGAGGGGTGTGTGTGTGTGTGTGTGTGTGTGTGTGTGTGTGTGTGTGTTGGGGGGCTCCACCGCGGGTGCGGGGCAGCGAGAGGACCTCTCGCACTCCAGAGAGCACGCCTACACCTGGCGACCGGGGCGACTCTCCCACCCCCAGGGGGAGTTGAAGGCTTCCGGCGCCGCCGCTTAGTCCACCGGTTCCCCGGGCAAGCGCAGGAGTCCTGGGAACACACCGCTGCAGCGCTGCCCAGGCGGATGTCACTGGCCCTTGTCGTCCCCGGCCTCGGCCCTGACCCCGGCCCCGACCCCGCATCCGGCCCGGGCCCTCCTCGGGCCAACCTTGTGCAAGTCGCTGTGGCCATTAGACAGACCACTGACCGTCGCTCAGGTCCCCAGCGTGTGGTTGGGACGGCACACCTTCGGCCCCCGTGCATAATGACAGGGCGCTGAGGGGGTTCTCTTGGCAGCCCACGTAAAGCCGCGGCGACGGACCAGGTGGCACCCGGAGCTTGTGCGCGTGCCTAACAGGGGGCCTGGCGTAGCCCAGGCACCTAGGGCGCGGAACGCTGAGGAGACCTGCAAGCCAGGCGTCTCTTCTTGGGCCACCGGAGGCCGGTGGCAGGCGTCTACGGCCATACCACCCTGGACGCGCCCGATCTCGTCTGATCTCGGAAGCTAAGCAGGGTCGGGCCTGGTTAGTACTTGGATGGGAGACCGCCTGGGAATACCGGGTGCTGTAGGCTTTTTGCCTGCCGCCACCCACGCTTCTTTTTCCTGACTTTCCCTTGGCCACAGGCTCGCTTGCCCACAAGCCGGCCGGCGTGGATGGCGGGTGCGTTGGGCTGGGGTGCGGTGAGGTGTTGTGGGGCGAAGCACAGGGAGAGAGCCACTGCACCCGAATGCACCCGGCCTACCGGCACCTGAGAGCCCGGGAACGGCCCTCCTCCGCCTTGAGTGCCAGGTCACTCCACGAAACAAGTGGCAGGCCGTCTGTTGGCCGCATTGACTTTAAAAGCAGGTTCAGCGTGGGCTCAGCGGATAGTGTGGATCTGGGATAAGTAAAGGACCCGGGTTCGAAGCCCCAAGGGAACGGCGGGCTGCAAACAGACTTGGAGTCCTCGTGTCTCAGATTAACAGAGCACAGTGTCCCACCTGGACCAAATTTGATGTACGTCTCTGCGTTTTCCCTCCTCTTCCTTCCGCCGAGCCCACTCAGGTCTTCAACGCCGCGCGCTGGTCGAGGCAGGCATAGCACCTGGAGGTGGCCCTGGCCACTACTGCCCCAGCCTGGTAGTCCACCCCTACCTACCAGGGGCGGTCGCCCAGGAGCGCGTGTGCTCAGCTGCCCCCTGCCCTCCTGCACTCCACCTGCCCCGGAGCAGGGTCCTGCCAGTCCCTTTTAATCCGTGGGCGCTCGCAGTGCAACTCAGTCCATGCTCCTGTGCAAACCGGTCCTTGGGAGGTTTGGGAGGGTGGAAGGGGTGGGGGAGAGTTCTGGGGGAGGGGTGTGTGTGTGTGTGTGTGTGTGTGTGTGTGTGTGTGTGTGTGTGTTGGGGGGCTCCACCGCGGGTGCGGGGCAGCGAGAGGACCTCTCGCACTCCAGAGAGCACGCCTACACCTGGCGACCGGGGCGACTCTCCCACCCCCAGGGGGAGTTGAAGGCTTCCGGCGCCGCCGCTTAGTCCACCGGTTCCCCGGGCAAGCGCAGGAGTCCTGGGAACACACCGCTGCAGCGCTGCCCAGGCGGATGTCACTGGCCCTTGTCGTCCCCGGCCTCGGCCCTGACCCCGGCCCCGACCCCGCATCCGGCCCGGGCCCTCCTCCGGCCAACCTTGTGCAAGTCGCTGTGGCCATTAGACAGACCACTGACCGTCGCTCAGGTCCCCAGCGTGTGGTTGGGACGGCACACCTTCGGCCCCCGTGCATAATGACAGGGCGCTGAGGGGGTTCTCTTGGCAGCCCACGTAAAGCCGCGGCGACGGACCAGGTGGCACCCGGAGCTTGTGCGCGTGCCTAACAGGGGGCCTGGCGTAGCCCAGGCACCTAGGGCGCGGAACGCTGAGGAGACCTGCAAGCCAGGCGTCTCTTCTTGGGCCACCGGAGGCCGGTGGCAGGCGTCTACGGCCATACCACCCTGAACGCGCCCGATCTCGTCTGATCTCGGAAGCTAAGCAGGGTCGGGCCTGGTTAGTACTTGGATGGGAGACCGCCTGGGAATACCGGGTGCTGTAGGCTTTTTGCCTGCCGCCACCCACGCTTCTTTTTCCTGACTTTCCCTTGGCCACAGGCTCGCTTGCCCACAAGCCGGCCGGCGTGGATGGCGGGTGCGTTGGGCTGGGGTGCGGTGAGGTGTTGTGGGGCGAAGCACAGGGAGAGAGCCACTGCAACCGAATGCACCCGACCTACCGGCACCTGAGAGCCCGGGAACGGCCCTCCTCCGCCTTGAGTGCCAGGTCACTCCACGAAACAAGTGGCAGGCCGTCTGTTGGCCGCATTGACTTTAAAAGCAGGTTCAGCGTGGGCTCAGCGGATAGTGTGGATCTGGGATAAGTAAAGGACCCGGGTTCGAAGCCCCAAGGGAACGGCGGGCTGCAAACAGACTTGGAGTCCTCGTGTCTCAGATTAACAGAGCACAGTGTCCCACCTGGACCAAACTTGATGTACGTCTCTGCGTTTTCCCTCCTCTTCCTTCCGCCGAGCCCACTCAGGTCTTCAACGCCGCGCGCTGGTCGAGGCAGGCATAGCACCTGGAGGTGGCCCTGGCCACTACTGCCCCAGCCTGGTAGTCCACCCCTACCTACCAGGAGCTGTCGCCCAGGAGCGCGTGTGCTCAGCTGCCCCCTGCCCTCCTGCACTCCACCTGCCCCGGAGCAGGGTCCTGCCAGTCCCTTTTAATCCGTGGGCGCTCGCAGTGCAACTCAGTCCATGCTCCTGTGCAAACCGGTCCTTGGGAGGTTTGGGAGGGTGGAAGGGGTGGGGGAGAGTTCTGGGGGAGGGGTGTGTGTGTGTGTGTGTGTGTGTGTGTGTGTTGGGGGGCTCCACCGCGGGTGCGGGGCAGCGAGAGGACCTCTCGCACTCCAGAGAGCACGCCTACACCTGGCGACCGGGGCGACTCTCCCACCCCCAGGGGGAGTTGAAGGCTTCCGGCGCCGCCGCTTAGTCCACCGGTTCCCCGGGCAAGCGCAGGAGTCCTGGGAACACACCGCTGCAGCGCTGCCCAGGCGGATGTCACTGGCCCTTGTCGTCCCCGGCCTCGTCCCTGACCCCGGCCCCGACCCCGCATCCGGCCCGGGCCCTCCTCCGGCCAACCTTGTGCAAGTCGCTGTGGCCATTAGACAGACCACTGACCGTCGCTCAGGTCCCCAGCGTGTGGTTGGGACGGCACACCTTCGGCCCCCGTGCATAATGACAGGGCGCTGAGGGGGTTCTCTTGGCAGCCCACGTAAAGCCGCGGCGACGGACCAGGTGGCACCCGGAGCTTGTGCGCGTGCCTAACAGGGGGCCTGGCGTAGCCCAGGCACCTAGGGCGCGGAACGCTGAGGAGACCTGCAAGCCAGGCGTCTCTTCTTGGGCCACCGGAGGCCGGTAGCAGGCGTCTACGGCCATACCACCCTGAACGCGCCCGATCTCGTCTGATCTCGGAAGCTAAGCAGGGTCGGGCCTGGTTAGTACTTGGATGGGAGACCGCCTGGGAATACCGGGTGCTGTAGGCTTTTTGCCTGCCGCCACCCACGCTTCTTTTTCCTGACTTTCCCTTGGCCACAGGCTCGCTTGCCCACAAGCCGGCCGGCGTGGATGGCGGGTGCGTTGGGCTGGGGTGCGGTGAGGTGTTGTGGGGCGAAGCACAGGGAGAGAGCCACTGCACCCGAATGCACCCGGCCTACCGGCACCTGAGAGCCCGGGAACGGCCCTCCTCCGCCTTGAGTGCCAGGTCACTCCACGAAACAAGTGGCAGGCCGTCTGTTGGCCGCATTGACTTTAAAAGCAGGTTCAGCGTGGGCTCAGCGGATAGTGTGGATCTGGGATAAGTAAAGGACCCGGGTTCGAAGCCCCAAGGGAACGGCGGGCTGCAAACAGACTTGGAGTCCTCGTGTCTCAGATTAACAGAGCACAGTGTCCCACCTGGACCAAACTTGATGTACGTCTCTGCGTTTTCCCTCCTCTTCCTTCCGCCGAGCCCACTCAGGTCTTCAACGCCGCGCGCTGGTCGAGGCAGGCATAGCACCTGGAGGTGGCCCTGGCCACTACTGCCCCAGCCTGGTAGTCCACCCCTACCTACCAGGGGCTGTCGCCCAGGAGCGCGTGTGCTCAGCTGCCCCCTGCCCTCCTGCACTCCACCTGCCCCGGAGCAGGGTCCTGCCAGTCCCTTTTAATCCGTGGGCGCTCGCAGTGCAACTCAGTCCATGCTCCTGTGCAAACCGGTCCTTGGGAGGTTTGGGAGGGTGGAAGGGGTGGGGGAGAGTTCTGGGGGAGGGGTGTGTGTGTGTGTGTGTGTGTGTGTGTGTGTGTGTGTGTTGGGGGGCTCCACCGCGGGTGCGGGGCAGCGAGAGGACCTCTCGCACTCCAGAGAGCACGCCTACACCTGGCGACCGGGGCGACTCTCCCACCCCCAGGGGGAGTTGAAGGCTTCCGGCGCCGCCGCTTAGTCCACCGGTTCCCCGGGCAAGCGCAGGAGTCCTGGGAACACACCGCTGCAGCGCTGCCCAGGCGGATGTCACTGGCCCTTGTCGTCCCCGGCCTCGGCCCTGACCCCGGCCCCGACCCCGCATCCGGCCCGGGCCCTCCTCCGGCCAACCTTGTGCAAGTCGCTGTGGCCATTAGACAGACCACTGACCGTCGCTCAGGTCCCCAGCGTGTGGTTGGGACGGCACACCTTCGGCCCCCGTGCATAATGACAGGGCGCTGAGGGGGTTCTCTTGGCAGCTCACGTAAAGCCGCGGCGACGGACCAGGTGGCACCCGGAGCTTGTGCGCGTGCCTAACAGGGGGCCTGGCGTAGCCCAGGCACCTAGGGCGCGGAACGCTGAGGAGACCTGCAAGCCAGGCGTCTCTTCTTGGGCCACCGGAGGCCGGTGGCAGGCGTCTACGGCCATACCACCCTGAACGCGCCCGATCTCGTCTGATCTCGGAAGCTAAGCAGGGTCGGGCCTGGTTAGTACTTGGATGGGAGACCGCCTGGGAATACCGGGTGCTGTAGGCTTTTTGCCTGCCGCCACCCACGCTTCTTTTTCCTGACTTTCCCTTGGCCACAGGCTCGCTTGCCCACAAGCCGGCCGGCGTGGATGGCGGGTGCGTTGGGCTGGGGTGCGGTGAGGTGTTGTGGGGCGAAGCACAGGGAGAGAGCCACTGCACCCGAATGCACCCGTCCTACCGACACCTGAGAGCCCGGGAACGGCCCTCCTCCGCCTTGAGTGCCAGGTCACTCCACGAAACAAGTGGCAGGCCGTCTGTTGGCCGCATTGACTTTAAAAGCAGGTTCAGCGTGGGCTCAGCGGATAGTGTGGATCTGGGATAAGTAAAGGACCCGGGTTCGAAGCCCCAAGGGAACGGCGGGCTGCAAACAGACTTGGAGTCCTCGTGTCTCAGATTAACAGAGCACAGTGTCCCACCTGGACCAAACTTGATGTACGTCTCTGCGTTTTCCCTCCTCTTCCTTCCGCCGAGCCCACTCAGGTCTTCAACGCCGCGCGCTGGTCGAGGCAGGCATAGCACCTGGAGGTGGCCCTGGCCACTACTGCCCCAGCCTGGTAGTCCACCCCTACCTACCAGGGGCTGTCGCCCAGGAGCGCGTGTGCTCAGCTGCCCCCTGCCCTCCTGCACTCCACCTGCCCCGGAGCAGGGTCCTGCCAGTCCCTTTTAATCCGTGGGCGCTCGCAGTGCAACTCAGTCCATGCTCCTGTGCAAACCGGTCCTTGGGAGGTTTGGGAGGGTGGAAGGGGTGGGGGAGAGTTCTGGGGGAGGGGTGGGTGTGTGTGTGTGTGTGTGTGTGTGTGTGTGTGTGTGTGTTGGGGGGCTCCACCGCGGGTGCGGGGCAGCGAGAGGACCTCTCGCACTCCAGAGAGCACGCCTACACCTGGCGACCGGGGCGACTCTCCCACCCCCAGGGGGAGTTGAAGGCTTCCGGCGCCGCCGCTTAGTCCACCGGTTCCCCGGGCAAGCGCAGGAGTCCTGGGAACACACCGCTGCAGCGCTGCCCAGGCGGATGTCACTGGCCCTTGTCGTCCCCGGCCTCGGCCCTGACCCCGGCCCCGACCCCGCATCCGGCCCGGGCCCTCCTCCGGCCAACCTTGTGCAAGTCGCTGTGGCCATTAGACAGACCACTGACCGTCGCTCAGGTCCCCAGCGTGTGGTTGGGACGGCACACCTTCGGCCCCCGTGCATAATGACAGGGCGCTGAGGGGGTTCTCTTGGCAGCCCACGTAAAGCCGCGGCGACGGACCAGGTGGCACCCGGAGCTTGTGCGCGTGCCTAACAGGGGGCCTGGCGTAGCCCAGGCACCTAGGGCGCGGAACGCTGAGGAGACCTGCAAGCCAGGCGTCTCTTCTTGGGCCACCGGAGGCCGGTGGCAGGCGTCTACGGCCATACCACCCTGAACGCGCCCGATCTCGTCTGATCTCGGAAGCTAAGCAGGGTCGGGCCTGGTTAGTACTTGGATGGGAGACCGCCTGGGAATACCGGGTGCTGTAGGCTTTTTGCCTGCCGCCACCCACGCTTCTTTTTCCTGATTTTCCCTTGGCCACAGGCTCGCTTGCCCACAAGCCGGCCGGCGTGGATGGCGGGTGCGTTGGGCTGGGGTGCGGTGAGGTGTTGTGGGGCGAAGAACAGGGAGAGAGCCACTGCACCCGAATGCACCCGTCCTACCGACACCTGAGAGCCCGGGAACGGCCCTCCTCCGCCTTGAGTGCCAGGTCACTCCACGAAACAAGTGGCAGGCCGTCTGTTGGCCGCATTGACTTTAAAAGCAGGTTCAGCGTGGGCTCAGCGGATAGTGTGGATCTGGGATAAGTAAAGGACCCGGGTTCGAAGCCCCAAGGGAACGGCGGGCTGCAAACAGACTTGGAGTCCTCGTGTCTCAGATTAACAGAGCACAGTGTCCCACCCGGACCAAACTTGATGTACGTCTCTGCGTTTTCCCTCCTCTTCCCTTCCGCCGAGCCCACTCAGGTCTTCAACGCCGCGCGCTGGTCGAGGCAGGCATAGCACCTGGAGGTGGCCCTGGCCACTACTGCCCCAGCCTGGTAGTCCACCCCTACCTACCAGGGGCTGTCGCCCAGGAGCGCGTGTGCTCAGCTGCCCCCTGCCCTCCTGCACTCCACCTGCCCCGGAGCAGGGTCCTGCCAGTCCCTTTTAATCCGTGGGCGCTCGCAGTGCAACTCAGTCCATGCTCCTGTGCAAACCGGTCCTTGGGAGGTTTGGGAGGGTGGAAGGGGTGGGGGAGAGTTCTGGGGGAGGGGTGTGTGTGTGTGTGTGTGTGTGTGTGTGTGTGTGTGTGTGTTGGGGGGCTCCACCGCGGGTGCGGGGCAGCGAGAGGACCTCTCGCACTCCAGAGAGCACGCCTACACCTGGCGACCGGGGCGACTCTCCCACCCCCAGGGGGAGTTGAAGGCTTCCGGCGCCGCCGCTTAGTCCACCGGTTCCCCGGGCAAGCGCAGGAGTCCTGGGAACACACCGCTGCAGCGCTGCCCAGGCGGATGTCACTGGCCCTTGTCGTCCCCGGCCTCGGCCCTGACCCCGGCCCCGACCCCGCATCCGGCCCGGGCCCTCCTCCGGCCAACCTTGTGCAAGTCGCCGTGGCCATTAGACAGACCACTGACCGTCGCTCAGGTCCCCAGCGTGTGGTTGGGACGGCACACCTTCGGCCCCCGTGCATAATGACAGGGCGCTGAGGGGGTTCTCTTGGCAGCCCACCTAAAGCCGCGGCGACGGACCAGGTGGCACCCGGAGCTTGTGCGCGTGCCTAACAGGGGGCCTGGCGTAGCCCAGGCACCTAGGGCGCGGAACGCTGAGGAGACCTGCAAGCCAGGCGTCTCTTCTTGGGCCACCGGAGGCCGGTGGCAGGCGTCTACGGCCATATCACCCTGGACGCGCCCGATCTCGTCTGATCTCGGAAGCTAAGCAGGGTCGGGCCTGGATAGTACTTGGATGGGAGACCGCCTGGGAATACCGGGTGCTGTAGGCTTTTTGCCTGCCGCCACCCACGCTTCTTTTTCCTGACTTTCCCTTGGCCACAGGCTCGCTTGCCCACAAGCCGGCCGTCGTGGATGGCGGGTGCGTTGGGCTGGGGTGCGGTGAGGTGTTGTGGGGCGAAGCACAGGGAGAGAGCCACTGCACCCGAATGCACCCGGCCTACCGGCACCTGAGAGCCCGGGAACGGCCCTCCTCCGCCTTGAGTGCCAGGTCACTCCACGAAACAAGTGGCAGGCCGTCTGTTGGCCGCATTGACTTTAAAAGCAGGTTCAGCGTGGGCTCAGCGGATAGTGTGGATCTGGGATAAGTAAAGGACCCGGGTTCGAAGCCCCAAGGGAACGGCGGGCTGCAAACAGACTTGGAGTCCTCGTGTCTCAGATTAACAGAGCACAGTGTCCCACCTGGACCAAACTTGATGTACGTCTCTGCGTTTTCCCTCCTCTTCCTTCCGCCGAGCCCACTCAGGTCTTCAACGCCGCGCGCTGGTCGAGGCAGGCATAGCACCTGGAGGTGGCCCTGGCCACTACTGCCCCAGCCTGGTAGTCCACCCCTACCTACCAGGGGCTGTCGCCCAGGAGCGCGTGTGCTCAGCTGCCCCCTGCCCTCCTGCACTCCACCTGCCCCGGAGCAGGGTCCTGCCAGTCCCTTTTAATCCGTGGGCGCTCGCAGTGCAACTCAGACCATGCTCCTGTGCAAACCGGTCCTTGGGAGGTTTGGGAGGGTGGAAGGGGTGGGGGAGAGTTCTGGGGGAGGGGTGTGTGTGTGTGTGTGTGTGTGTGTGTGTGTGTGTGTGTGTTGGGGGGCTCCACCGCGGGTGCGGGGCAGCGAGAGGACCTCTCGCACTCCAGAGAGCACGCCTACACCTGGCGACCGGGGCGACTCTCCCACCCCCAGGGGGAGTTGAAGGCTTCCGGCGCCGCCGCTTAGTCCACCGGTTCCCCGGGCAAGCGCAGGAGTCCTGGGAACACACCGCTGCAGCGCTGCCCAGGCGGATGTCACTGGCCCTTGTCGTCCCCGGCCTCGGCCCTGACCCCGGCCCCGACCCCGCATCCGGCCCGGGCCCTCCTCCGGCCAACCTTGTGCAAGTCGCCGTGGCCATTAGACAGACCACTGACCGTCGCTCAGGTCCCCAGCGTGTGGTTGGGACGGCACACCTTCGGCCCCCGTGCATAATGACAGGGCGCTGAGGGGGTTCTCTTGGCAGCCCACCTAAAGCCGCGGCGACGGACCAGGTGGCACCCGGAGCTTGTGCGCGTGCCTAACAGGGGGCCTGGCGTAGCCCAGGCACCTAGGGCGCGGAACGCTGAGGAGACCTGCAAGCCAGGCGTCTCTTCTTGGGCCACCGGAGGCCGGTGGCAGGCGTCTACGGCCATATCACCCTGGACGCGCCCGATCTCGTCTGATCTCGGAAGCTAAGCAGGGTCGGGCCTGGATAGTACTTGGATGGGAGACCGCCTGGGAATACCGGGTGCTGTAGGCTTTTTGCCTGCCGCCACCCACGCTTCTTTTTCCTGACTTTCCCTTGGCCACAGGCTCGCTTGCCCACAAGCCGGCCGTCGTGGATGGCGGGTGCGTTGGGCTGGGGTGCGGTGAGGTGTTGTGGGGCGAAGCACAGGGAGAGAGCCACTGCACCCGAATGCACCCGGCCTACCGGCACCTGAGAGCCCGGGAACGGCCCTCCTCCGCCTTGAGTGCCAGGTCACTCCACGAAACAAGTGGCAGGCCGTCTGTTGGCCGCATTGACTTTAAAAGCAGGTTCAGCGTGGGCTCAGCGGATAGTGTGGATCTGGGATAAGTAAAGGACCCGGGTTCGAAGCCCCAAGGGAACGGCGGGCTGCAAACAGACTTGGAGTCCTCGTGTCTCAGATTAACAGAGCACAGTGTCCCACCTGGACCAAACTTGATGTACGTCTCTGCGTTTTCCCTCCTCTTCCTTCCGCCGAGCCCACTCAGGTCTTCAACGCCGCGCGCTGGTCGAGGCAGGCATAGCACCTGGAGGTGGCCCTGGCCACTACTGCCCCAGCCTGGTAGTCCACCCCTACCTACCAGGGGCTGTCGCCCAGGAGCGCGTGTGCTCAGCTGCCCCCTGCCCTCCTGCACTCCACCTGCCCCGGAGCAGGGTCCTGCCAGTCCCTTTTAATCCGTGGGCGCTCGCAGTGCAACTCAGACCATGCTCCTGTGCAAACCGGTCCTTGGGAGGTTTGGGAGGGTGGAAGGGGTGGGGGAGAGTTCTGGGGGAGGGGTGTGTGTGTGTGTGTGTGTGTGTGTGTGTGTGTGTGTGTGTTGGGGGGCTCCACCGCGGGTGCGGGGCAGCGAGAGGACCTCTCGCACTCCAGAGAGCACGCCTACACCTGGCGACCGGGGCGACTCTCCCACCCCCAGGGGGAGTTGAAGGCTTCCGGCGCCGCCGCTTAGTCCACCGGTTCCCCGGGCAAGCGCAGGAGTCCTGGGAACACACCGCTGCAGCGCTGCCCAGGCGGATGTCACTGGCCCTTGTCGTCCCCGGCCTCGGCCCTGACCCCGGCCCCGACCCCGCATCCGGCCCGGGCCCTCCTCGGGCCAACCTTGTGCAAGTCGCTGTGGCCATTAGACAGACCACTGACCGTCGCTCAGGTCCCCAGCGTGTGGTTGGGACGGCACACCTTCGGCCCCCGTGCATAATGACAGGGCGCTGAGGGGGTTCTCTTGGCAGCCCACGTAAAGCCGCGGCGACGGACCAGGTGGCACCCGGAGCTTGTGCGCGTGCCTAACAGGGGGCCTGGCGTAGCCCAGGCACCTAGGGCGCGGAACGCTGAGGAGACCTGCAAGCCAGGCGTCTCTTCTTGGGCCACCGGAGGCCGGTGGCAGGCGTCTACGGCCATACCACCCTGGACGCGCCCGATCTCGTCTGATCTCGGAAGCTAAGCAGGGTCGGGCCTGGTTAGTACTTGGATGGGAGACCGCCTGGGAATACCGGGTGCTGTAGGCTTTTTGCCTGCCGCCACCCACGCTTCTTTTTCCTGACTTTCCCTTGGCCACAGGCTCGCTTGCCCACAAGCCGGCCGGCGTGGATGGCGGGTGCGTTGGGCTGGGGTGCGGTGAGGTGTTGTGGGGCGAAGCACAGGGAGAGAGCCACTGCACCCGAATGCACCCGGCCTACCGGCACCTGAGAGCCCGGGAACGGCCCTCCTCCGCCTTGAGTGCCAGGTCACTCCACGAAACAAGTGGCAGGCCGTCTGTTGGCCGCATTGACTTTAAAAGCAGGTTCAGCGTGGGCTCAGCGGATAGTGTGGATCTGGGATAAGTAAAGGACCCGGGTTCGAAGCCCCAAGGGAACGGCGGGCTGCAAACAGACTTGGAGTCCTCGTGTCTCAGATTAACAGAGCACAGTGTCCCACCTGGACCAAATTTGATGTACGTCTCTGCGTTTTCCCTCCTCTTCCTTCCGCCGAGCCCACTCAGGTCTTCAACGCCGCGCGCTGGTCGAGGCAGGCATAGCACCTGGAGGTGGCCCTGGCCACTACTGCCCCAGCCTGGTAGTCCACCCCTACCTACCAGGGGCGGTCGCCCAGGAGCGCGTGTGCTCAGCTGCCCCCTGCCCTCCTGCACTCCACCTGCCCCGGAGCAGGGTCCTGCCAGTCCCTTTTAATCCGTGGGCGCTCGCAGTGCAACTCAGTCCATGCTCCTGTGCAAACCGGTCCTTGGGAGGTTTGGGAGGGTGGAAGGGGTGGGGGAGAGTTCTGGGGGAGGGGTGTGTGTGTGTGTGTGTGTGTGTGTGTGTGTGTGTGTGTGTGTGTGTTGGGGGGCTCCACCGCGGGTGCGGGGCAGCGAGAGGACCTCTCGCACTCCAGAGAGCACGCCTACACCTGGCGACCGGGGCGACTCTCCCACCCCCAGGGGGAGTTGAAGGCTTCCGGCGCCGCCGCTTAGTCCACCGGTTCCCCGGGCAAGCGCAGGAGTCCTGGGAACACACCGCTGCAGCGCTGCCCAGGCGGATGTCACTGGCCCTTGTCGTCCCCGGCCTCGGCCCTGACCCCGGCCCCGACCCCGCATCCGGCCCGGGCCCTCCTCCGGCCAACCTTGTGCAAGTCGCTGTGGCCATTAGACAGACCACTGACCGTCGCTCAGGTCCCCAGCGTGTGGTTGGGACGGCACACCTTCGGCCCCCGTGCATAATGACAGGGCGCTGAGGGGGTTCTCTTGGCAGCCCACGTAAAGCCGCGGCGACGGACCAGGTGGCACCCGGAGCTTGTGCGCGTGCCTAACAGGGGGCCTGGCGTAGCCCAGGCACCTAGGGCGCGGAACGCTGAGGAGACCTGCAAGCCAGGCGTCTCTTCTTGGGCCACCGGAGGCCGGTGGCAGGCGTCTACGGCCATACCACCCTGAACGCGCCCGATCTCGTCTGATCTCGGAAGCTAAGCAGGGTCGGGCCTGGTTAGTACTTGGATGGGAGACCGCCTGGGAATACCGGGTGCTGTAGGCTTTTTGCCTGCCGCCACCCACGCTTCTTTTTCCTGACTTTCCCTTGGCCACAGGCTCGCTTGCCCACAAGCCGGCCGGCGTGGATGGCGGGTGCGTTGGGCTGGGGTGCGGTGAGGTGTTGTGGGGCGAAGCACAGGGAGAGAGCCACTGCAACCGAATGCACCCGACCTACCGGCACCTGAGAGCCCGGGAACGGCCCTCCTCCGCCTTGAGTGCCAGGTCACTCCACGAAACAAGTGGCAGGCCGTCTGTTGGCCGCATTGACTTTAAAAGCAGGTTCAGCGTGGGCTCAGCGGATAGTGTGGATCTGGGATAAGTAAAGGACCCGGGTTCGAAGCCCCAAGGGAACGGCGGGCTGCAAACAGACTTGGAGTCCTCGTGTCTCAGATTAACAGAGCACAGTGTCCCACCTGGACCAAACTTGATGTACGTCTCTGCGTTTTCCCTCCTCTTCCTTCCGCCGAGCCCACTCAGGTCTTCAACGCCGCGCGCTGGTCGAGGCAGGCATAGCACCTGGAGGTGGCCCTGGCCACTACTGCCCCAGCCTGGTAGTCCACCCCTACCTACCAGGAGCTGTCGCCCAGGAGCGCGTGTGCTCAGCTGCCCCCTGCCCTCCTGCACTCCACCTGCCCCGGAGCAGGGTCCTGCCAGTCCCTTTTAATCCGTGGGCGCTCGCAGTGCAACTCAGTCCATGCTCCTGTGCAAACCGGTCCTTGGGAGGTTTGGGAGGGTGGAAGGGGTGGGGGAGAGTTCTGGGGGAGGGGTGTGTGTGTGTGTGTGTGTGTGTGTGTGTGTTGGGGGGCTCCACCGCGGGTGCGGGGCAGCGAGAGGACCTCTCGCACTCCAGAGAGCACGCCTACACCTGGCGACCGGGGCGACTCTCCCACCCCCAGGGGGAGTTGAAGGCTTCCGGCGCCGCCGCTTAGTCCACCGGTTCCCCGGGCAAGCGCAGGAGTCCTGGGAACACACCGCTGCAGCGCTGCCCAGGCGGATGTCACTGGCCCTTGTCGTCCCCGGCCTCGTCCCTGACCCCGGCCCCGACCCCGCATCCGGCCCGGGCCCTCCTCCGGCCAACCTTGTGCAAGTCGCTGTGGCCATTAGACAGACCACTGACCGTCGCTCAGGTCCCCAGCGTGTGGTTGGGACGGCACACCTTCGGCCCCCGTGCATAATGACAGGGCGCTGAGGGGGTTCTCTTGGCAGCCCACGTAAAGCCGCGGCGACGGACCAGGTGGCACCCGGAGCTTGTGCGCGTGCCTAACAGGGGGCCTGGCGTAGCCCAGGCACCTAGGGCGCGGAACGCTGAGGAGACCTGCAAGCCAGGCGTCTCTTCTTGGGCCACCGGAGGCCGGTAGCAGGCGTCTACGGCCATACCACCCTGAACGCGCCCGATCTCGTCTGATCTCGGAAGCTAAGCAGGGTCGGGCCTGGTTAGTACTTGGATGGGAGACCGCCTGGGAATACCGGGTGCTGTAGGCTTTTTGCCTGCCGCCACCCACGCTTCTTTTTCCTGACTTTCCCTTGGCCACAGGCTCGCTTGCCCACAAGCCGGCCGGCGTGGATGGCGGGTGCGTTGGGCTGGGGTGCGGTGAGGTGTTGTGGGGCGAAGCACAGGGAGAGAGCCACTGCACCCGAATGCACCCGGCCTACCGGCACCTGAGAGCCCGGGAACGGCCCTCCTCCGCCTTGAGTGCCAGGTCACTCCACGAAACAAGTGGCAGGCCGTCTGTTGGCCGCATTGACTTTAAAAGCAGGTTCAGCGTGGGCTCAGCGGATAGTGTGGATCTGGGATAAGTAAAGGACCCGGGTTCGAAGCCCCAAGGGAACGGCGGGCTGCAAACAGACTTGGAGTCCTCGTGTCTCAGATTAACAGAGCACAGTGTCCCACCTGGACCAAACTTGATGTACGTCTCTGCGTTTTCCCTCCTCTTCCTTCCGCCGAGCCCACTCAGGTCTTCAACGCCGCGCGCTGGTCGAGGCAGGCATAGCACCTGGAGGTGGCCCTGGCCACTACTGCCCCAGCCTGGTAGTCCACCCCTACCTACCAGGGGCTGTCGCCCAGGAGCGCGTGTGCTCAGCTGCCCCCTGCCCTCCTGCACTCCACCTGCCCCGGAGCAGGGTCCTGCCAGTCCCTTTTAATCCGTGGGCGCTCGCAGTGCAACTCAGTCCATGCTCCTGTGCAAACCGGTCCTTGGGAGGTTTGGGAGGGTGGAAGGGGTGGGGGAGAGTTCTGGGGGAGGGGTGTGTGTGTGTGTGTGTGTGTGTGTGTGTGTGTGTGTGTTGGGGGGCTCCACCGCGGGTGCGGGGCAGCGAGAGGACCTCTCGCACTCCAGAGAGCACGCCTACACCTGGCGACCGGGGCGACTCTCCCACCCCCAGGGGGAGTTGAAGGCTTCCGGCGCCGCCGCTTAGTCCACCGGTTCCCCGGGCAAGCGCAGGAGTCCTGGGAACACACCGCTGCAGCGCTGCCCAGGCGGATGTCACTGGCCCTTGTCGTCCCCGGCCTCGGCCCTGACCCCGGCCCCGACCCCGCATCCGGCCCGGGCCCTCCTCCGGCCAACCTTGTGCAAGTCGCTGTGGCCATTAGACAGACCACTGACCGTCGCTCAGGTCCCCAGCGTGTGGTTGGGACGGCACACCTTCGGCCCCCGTGCATAATGACAGGGCGCTGAGGGGGTTCTCTTGGCAGCTCACGTAAAGCCGCGGCGACGGACCAGGTGGCACCCGGAGCTTGTGCGCGTGCCTAACAGGGGGCCTGGCGTAGCCCAGGCACCTAGGGCGCGGAACGCTGAGGAGACCTGCAAGCCAGGCGTCTCTTCTTGGGCCACCGGAGGCCGGTGGCAGGCGTCTACGGCCATACCACCCTGAACGCGCCCGATCTCGTCTGATCTCGGAAGCTAAGCAGGGTCGGGCCTGGTTAGTACTTGGATGGGAGACCGCCTGGGAATACCGGGTGCTGTAGGCTTTTTGCCTGCCGCCACCCACGCTTCTTTTTCCTGACTTTCCCTTGGCCACAGGCTCGCTTGCCCACAAGCCGGCCGGCGTGGATGGCGGGTGCGTTGGGCTGGGGTGCGGTGAGGTGTTGTGGGGCGAAGCACAGGGAGAGAGCCACTGCACCCGAATGCACCCGTCCTACCGACACCTGAGAGCCCGGGAACGGCCCTCCTCCGCCTTGAGTGCCAGGTCACTCCACGAAACAAGTGGCAGGCCGTCTGTTGGCCGCATTGACTTTAAAAGCAGGTTCAGCGTGGGCTCAGCGGATAGTGTGGATCTGGGATAAGTAAAGGACCCGGGTTCGAAGCCCCAAGGGAACGGCGGGCTGCAAACAGACTTGGAGTCCTCGTGTCTCAGATTAACAGAGCACAGTGTCCCACCTGGACCAAACTTGATGTACGTCTCTGCGTTTTCCCTCCTCTTCCTTCCGCCGAGCCCACTCAGGTCTTCAACGCCGCGCGCTGGTCGAGGCAGGCATAGCACCTGGAGGTGGCCCTGGCCACTACTGCCCCAGCCTGGTAGTCCACCCCTACCTACCAGGGGCTGTCGCCCAGGAGCGCGTGTGCTCAGCTGCCCCCTGCCCTCCTGCACTCCACCTGCCCCGGAGCAGGGTCCTGCCAGTCCCTTTTAATCCGTGGGCGCTCGCAGTGCAACTCAGTCCATGCTCCTGTGCAAACCGGTCCTTGGGAGGTTTGGGAGGGTGGAAGGGGTGGGGGAGAGTTCTGGGGGAGGGGTGGGTGTGTGTGTGTGTGTGTGTGTGTGTGTGTGTGTGTGTTGGGGGGCTCCACCGCGGGTGCGGGGCAGCGAGAGGACCTCTCGCACTCCAGAGAGCACGCCTACACCTGGCGACCGGGGCGACTCTCCCACCCCCAGGGGGAGTTGAAGGCTTCCGGCGCCGCCGCTTAGTCCACCGGTTCCCCGGGCAAGCGCAGGAGTCCTGGGAACACACCGCTGCAGCGCTGCCCAGGCGGATGTCACTGGCCCTTGTCGTCCCCGGCCTCGGCCCTGACCCCGGCCCCGACCCCGCATCCGGCCCGGGCCCTCCTCCGGCCAACCTTGTGCAAGTCGCTGTGGCCATTAGACAGACCACTGACCGTCGCTCAGGTCCCCAGCGTGTGGTTGGGACGGCACACCTTCGGCCCCCGTGCATAATGACAGGGCGCTGAGGGGGTTCTCTTGGCAGCCCACGTAAAGCCGCGGCGACGGACCAGGTGGCACCCGGAGCTTGTGCGCGTGCCTAACAGGGGGCCTGGCGTAGCCCAGGCACCTAGGGCGCGGAACGCTGAGGAGACCTGCAAGCCAGGCGTCTCTTCTTGGGCCACCGGAGGCCGGTGGCAGGCGTCTACGGCCATACCACCCTGAACGCGCCCGATCTCGTCTGATCTCGGAAGCTAAGCAGGGTCGGGCCTGGTTAGTACTTGGATGGGAGACCGCCTGGGAATACCGGGTGCTGTAGGCTTTTTGCCTGCCGCCACCCACGCTTCTTTTTCCTGATTTTCCCTTGGCCACAGGCTCGCTTGCCCACAAGCCGGCCGGCGTGGATGGCGGGTGCGTTGGGCTGGGGTGCGGTGAGGTGTTGTGGGGCGAAGAACAGGGAGAGAGCCACTGCACCCGAATGCACCCGTCCTACCGACACCTGAGAGCCCGGGAACGGCCCTCCTCCGCCTTGAGTGCCAGGTCACTCCACGAAACAAGTGGCAGGCCGTCTGTTGGCCGCATTGACTTTAAAAGCAGGTTCAGCGTGGGCTCAGCGGATAGTGTGGATCTGGGATAAGTAAAGGACCCGGGTTCGAAGCCCCAAGGGAACGGCGGGCTGCAAACAGACTTGGAGTCCTCGTGTCTCAGATTAACAGAGCACAGTGTCCCACCCGGACCAAACTTGATGTACGTCTCTGCGTTTTCCCTCCTCTTCCTTCCGCCGAGCCCACTCAGGTCTTCAACGCCGCGCGCTGGTCGAGGCAGGCATAGCACCTGGAGGTGGCCCTGGCCACTACTGCCCCAGCCTGGTAGTCCACCCCTACCTACCAGGGGCTGTCGCCCAGGAGCGCGTGTGCTCAGCTGCCCCCTGCCCTCCTGCACTCCACCTGCCCCGGAGCAGGGTCCTGCCAGTCCCTTTTAATCCGTGGGCGCTCGCAGTGCAACTCAGTCCATGCTCCTGTGCAAACCGGTCCTTGGGAGGTTTGGGAGGGTGGAAGGGGTGGGGGAGAGTTCTGGGGGAGGGGTGTGTGTGTGTGTGTGTGTGTGTGTGTGTGTGTGTGTGTGTTGGGGGGCTCCACCGCGGGTGCGGGGCAGCGAGAGGACCTCTCGCACTCCAGAGAGCACGCCTACACCTGGCGACCGGGGCGACTCTCCCACCCCCAGGGGGAGTTGAAGGCTTCCGGCGCCGCCGCTTAGTCCACCGGTTCCCCGGGCAAGCGCAGGAGTCCTGGGAACACACCGCTGCAGCGCTGCCCAGGCGGATGTCACTGGCCCTTGTCGTCCCCGGCCTCGGCCCTGACCCCGGCCCCGACCCCGCATCCGGCCCGGGCCCTCCTCCGGCCAACCTTGTGCAAGTCGCTGTGGCCATTAGACAGACCACTGACCGTCGCTCAGGTCCCCAGCGTGTGGTTGGGACGGCACACCTTCGGCCCCCGTGCATAATGACAGGGCGCTGAGGGGGTTCTCTTGGCAGCCCACGTAAAGCCGCGGCGACGGACCAGGTGGCACCCGGAGCTTGTGCGCGTGCCTAACAGGGGGCCTGGCGTAGCCCAGGCACCTAGGGCGCGGAACGCTGAGGAGACCTGCAAGCCAGGCGTCTCTTCTTGGGCCACCGGAGGCCGGTGGCAGGCGTCTACGGCCATACCACCCTGAACGCGCCCGATCTCGTCTGATCTCGGAAGCTAAGCAGGGTCGGGCCTGGTTAGTACTTGGATGGGAGACCGCCTGGGAATACCGGGTGCTGTAGGCTTTTTGCCTGCCGCCACCCACGCTTCTTTTTCCTGACTTTCCCTTGGCCACAGGCTCGCTTGCCCACAAGCCGGCCGGCGTGGATGGCGGGTGCGTTGGGCTGGGGTGCGGTGAGGTGTTGTGGGGCGAAGCACAGGGAGAGAGCCACTGCACCCGAATGCACCCGGCCTACCGGCACCTGAGAGCCCGGGAACGGCCCTCCTCCGCCTTGAGTGCCAGGTCACTCCACGAAACAAGTGGCAGGCCGTCTGTTGGCCGCATTGACTTTAAAAGCAGGTTCAGCGTGGGCTCAGCGGATAGTGTGGATCTGGGATAAGTAAAGGACCCGGGTTCGAAGCCCCAAGGGAACGGCGGGCTGCAAACAGACTTGGAGTCCTCGTGTCTCAGATTAACAGAGCACAGTGTCCCACCTGGACCAAACTTGATGTACGTCTCTGCGTTTTCCCTCCTCTTCCTTCCGCCGAGCCCACTCAGGTCTTCAACGCCGCGCGCTGGTCGAGGCAGGCATAGCACCTGGAGGTGGCCCTGGCCACTACTGCCCCAGCCTGGTAGTCCACCCCTACCTACCAGGGGCGGTCGCCCAGGAGCGCGTGTGCTCAGCTGCCCCCTGCCCTCCTGCACTCCACCTGCCCCGGAGCAGGGTCCTGCCAGTCCCTTTTAATCCGTGGGCGCTCGCAGTGCAACTCAGTCCATGCTCCTGTGCAAACCGGTCCTTGGGGGGTTTGGGAGGGTGGAAGGGGTGGGGGAGAGTTCTGGGGGAGGGGTGTGTGTGTGTGTGTGTGTGTGTGTGTGTGTGTGTGTGTGTGTTGGGGGGCTCCACCGCGGGTGCGGGGCAGCGAGAGGACCTCTCGCACTCCAGAGAGCACGCCTACACCTGGCGACCGGGGCGACTCTCCCACCCCCAGGGGGAGTTGAAGGCTTCCGGCGCCGCCGCTTAGTCCACCGGTTCCCCGGGCAAGCGCAGGAGTCCTGGGAACACACCGCTGCAGCGCTGCCCAGGCGGATGTCACTGGCCCTTGTCGTCCCCGGCCTCGGCCCTGACCCCGGCCCCGACCCCGCATCCGGCCCGGGCCCTCCTCCGGCCAACCTTGTGCAAGTCGCCGTGGCCATTAGACAGACCACTGACCGTCGCTCAGGTCCCCAGCGTGTGGTTGGGACGGCACACCTTCGGCCCCCGTGCATAATGACAGGGCGCTGAGGGGGTTCTCTTGGCAGCCCACGTAAAGCCGCGGCGACGGACCAGGTGGCACCCGGAGCTTGTGCGCGTGCCTAACAGGGGGCCTGGCGTAGCCCAGGCACCTAGGGCGCGGAACGCTGAGGAGACCTGCAAGCCAGGCGTCTCTTCTTGGGCCACCGGAGGCCGGTGGCAGGCGTCTACGGCCATACCACCCTGAACGCGCCCGATCTCGTCTAATCTCGGAAGCTAAGCAGGGTCGGGCCTGGTTAGTACTTGGATGGGAGACCGCCTGGGAATACCGGGTGCTGTAGGCTTTTTGCCTGCCGCCACCCACGCTTCTTTTTTCTGACTTTCCCTTGGCCACAGGCTCGCTTGCCCACAAGCCGGCCGGCGTGGATGGCGGGTGCGTTGGGCTGGGGTGCGGTGAGGTGTTGTGGGGCGAAGCACAGGGAGAGAGCCACTGCACCCGAATGCACCCGGCCTACCGGCACCTGAGAGCCCGGGAACGGCCCTCCTCCGCCTTGAGTGCCAGGTCACTCCACGAAACAAGTGGCAGGCCGTCTGTTGGCCGCATTGACTTTAAAAGCAGGTTCAGCGTGGGCTCAGCGGATAGTGTGGATCTGGGATAAGTAAAGGACCCGGGTTCGAAGCCCCAAGGGAACGGCGGGCTGCAAACAGACTTGGAGTCCTCGTGTCTCAGATTAACAGAGCACAGTGTCCCACCTGGACCAAACTTGATGTACGTCTCTGCGTTTTCCCTCCTCTTCCTTCCGCCGAGCCCACTCAGGTCTTCAACGCCGCGCGCTGGTCGAGGCAGGCATAGCACCTGGAGGTGGCCCTGGCCACTACTGCCCCAGCCTGGTAGTCCACCCCTACCTACCAGGGGCTGTCGCCCAGGAGCGCGTGTGCTCAGCTGCCCCCTGCCCTCCTGCACTCCACCTGCCCCGGAGCAGGGTCCTGCCAGTCCCTTTTAATCCGTGGGCGCTCGCAGTGCAACTCAGTCCATGCTCCTGTGCAAACCGGTCCTTGGGAGGTTTGGGAGGGTGGAAGGGGTGGGGGAGAGTTCTGGGGGAGGGGTGTGTGTGTGTGTGTGTGTGTGTGTGTGTGTGTGTGTGTGTTGGGGGGCTCCACCGCGGGTGCGGGGCAGCGAGAGGACCTCTCGCACTCCAGAGAGCACGCCTACACCTGGCGACCGGGGCGACTCTCCCACCCCCAGGGGGAGTTGAAGGCTTCCGGCGCCGCCGCTTAGTCCACCGGTTCCCCGGGCAAGCGCAGGAGTCCTGGGAACACACCGCTGCAGCGCTGCCCAGGCGGATGTCACTGGCCCTTGTCGTCCCCGGCCTCGGCCCTGACCCCGGCCCCGACCCCGCATCCGGCCCGGGCCCTCCTCCGGCCAACCTTGTGCAAGTCGCTGTGGCCATTAGACAGACCACTGACCGTCGCTCAGGTCCCCAGCGTGTGGTTGGGACGGCACACCTTCGGCCCCCGTGCATAATGACAGGGCGCTGAGGGGGTTCTCTTGGCAGCCCACGTAAAGCCGCGGCGACGGACCAGGTGGCACCCGGAGCTTGTGCGCGTGCCTAACAGGGGGCCTGGCGTAGCCCAGGCACCTAGGGCGCGGAACGCTGAGGAGACCTGCAAGCCAGGCGTCTCTTCTTGGGCCACCGGAGGCCGGTGGCAGGCGTCTACGGCCATACCACCCTGAACGCGCCCGATCTCGTCTGATCTCGGAAGCTAAGCAGGGTCGGGCCTGGTTAGTACTTGGATGGGAGACCGCCTGGGAATACCGGGTGCTGTAGGCTTTTTGCCTGCCGCCACCCACGCTTCTTTTTCCTGACTTTCCCTTGGCCACAGGCTCGCTTGCCCACAAGCCGGCCGGCGTGGATGGCGGGTGCGTTGGGCTGGGGTGCGGTGAGGTGTTGTGGGGCGAAGAACAGGGAGAGAGCCACTGCACCCGAATGCACCCGTCCTACCGACACCTGAGAGCCCGGGAACGGCCCTCCTCCGCCTTGAGTGCCAGGTCACTCCACGAAACAAGTGGCAGGCCGTCTGTTGGCCGCATTGACTTTAAAAGCAGGTTCAGCGTGGGCTCAGCGGATAGTGTGGATCTGGGATAAGTAAAGGACCCGGGTTCGAAGCCCCAAGGGAACGGCGGGCTGCAAACAGACTTGGAGTCCTCGTGTCTCAGATTAACAGAGCACAGTGTCCCACCCGGACCAAACTTGATGTACGTCTCTGCGTTTTCCCTCCTCTTCCTTCCGCCGAGCCCACTCAGGTCTTCAACGCCGCGCGCTGGTCGAGGCAGGCATAGCACCTGGAGGTGGCCCTGGCCACTACTGCCCCAGCCTGGTAGTCCACCCCTACCTACCAGGGGCTGTCGCCCAGGAGCGCGTGTGCTCAGCTGCCCCCTGCCCTCCTGCACTCCACCTGCCCCGGAGCAGGGTCCTGCCAGTCCCTTTTAATCCGTGGGCGCTCGCAGTGCAACTCAGTCCATGCTCCTGTGCAAACCGGTCCTTGGGAGGTTTGGGAGGGTGGAAGGGGTGGGGGAGAGTTCTGGGGGAGGGGTGTGTGTGTGTGTGTGTGTGTGTGTGTGTGTGTGTGTGTGTTGGGGGGCTCCACCGCGGGTGCGGGGCAGCGAGAGGACCTCTCGCACTCCAGAGAGCACGCCTACACCTGGCGACCGGGGCGACTCTCCCACCCCCAGGGGGAGTTGAAGGCTTCCGGCGCCGCCGCTTAGTCCACCGGTTCCCCGGGCAAGCGCAGGAGTCCTGGGAACACACCGCTGCAGCGCTGCCCAGGCGGATGTCACTGGCCCTTGTCGTCCCCGGCCTCGGCCCTGACCCCGGCCCCGACCCCGCATCCGGCCCGGGCCCTCCTCCGGCCAACCTTGTGCAAGTCGCTGTGGCCATTAGACAGACCACTGACCGTCGCTCAGGTCCCCAGCGTGTGGTTGGGACGGCACACCTTCGGCCCCCGTGCATAATGACAGGGCGCTGAGGGGGTTCTCTTGGCAGCCCACGTAAAGCCGCGGCGACGGACCAGGTGGCACCCGGAGCTTGTGCGCGTGCCTAACAGGGGGCCTGGCGTAGCCCAGGCACCTAGGGCGCGGAACGCTGAGGAGACCTGCAAGCCAGGCGTCTCTTCTTGGGCCACCGGAGGCCGGTGGCAGGCGTCTACGGCCATACCACCCTGAACGCGCCCGATCTCGTCTGATCTCGGAAGCTAAGCAGGGTCGGGCCTGGTTAGTACTTGGATGGGAGACCGCCTGGGAATACCGGGTGCTGTAGGCTTTTTGCCTGCCGCCACCCACGCTTCTTTTTCCTGACTTTCCCTTGGCCACAGGCTCGCTTGCCCACAAGCCGGCCGGCGTGGATGGCGGGTGCGTTGGGCTGGGGTGCGGTGAGGTGTTGTGGGGCGAAGCACAGGGAGAGAGCCACTGCACCCGAATGCACCCGGCCTACCGGCACCTGAGAGCCCGGGAACGGCCCTCCTCCGCCTTGAGTGCCAGGTCACTCCACGAAACAAGTGGCAGGCCGTCTGTTGGCCGCATTGACTTTAAAAGCAGGTTCAGCGTGGGCTCAGCGGATAGTGTGGATCTGGGATAAGTAAAGGACCCGGGTTCGAAGCCCCAAGGGAACGGCGGGCTGCAAACAGACTTGGAGTCCTCGTGTCTCAGATTAACAGAGCACAGTGTCCCACCTGGACCAAACTTGATGTACGTCTCTGCGTTTTCCCTCCTCTTCCTTCCGCCGAGCCCACTCAGGTCTTCAACGCCGCGCGCTGGTCGAGGCAGGCATAGCACCTGGAGGTGGCCCTGGCCACTACTGCCCCAGCCTGGTAGTCCACCCCTACCTACCAGGGGCGGTCGCCCAGGAGCGCGTGTGCTCAGCTGCCCCCTGCCCTCCTGCACTCCACCTGCCCCGGAGCAGGGTCCTGCCAGTCCCTTTTAATCCGTGGGCGCTCGCAGTGCAACTCAGTCCATGCTCCTGTGCAAACCGGTCCTTGGGGGGTTTGGGAGGGTGGAAGGGGTGGGGGAGAGTTCTGGGGGAGGGGTGTGTGTGTGTGTGTGTGTGTGTGTGTGTGTGTGTGTGTGTGTTGGGGGGCTCCACCGCGGGTGCGGGGCAGCGAGAGGACCTCTCGCACTCCAGAGAGCACGCCTACACCTGGCGACCGGGGCGACTCTCCCACCCCCAGGGGGAGTTGAAGGCTTCCGGCGCCGCCGCTTAGTCCACCGGTTCCCCGGGCAAGCGCAGGAGTCCTGGGAACACACCGCTGCAGCGCTGCCCAGGCGGATGTCACTGGCCCTTGTCGTCCCCGGCCTCGGCCCTGACCCCGGCCCCGACCCCGCATCCGGCCCGGGCCCTCCTCCGGCCAACCTTGTGCAAGTCGCCGTGGCCATTAGACAGACCACTGACCGTCGCTCAGGTCCCCAGCGTGTGGTTGGGACGGCACACCTTCGGCCCCCGTGCATAATGACAGGGCGCTGAGGGGGTTCTCTTGGCAGCCCACGTAAAGCCGC